>LR991069.1:4973723-6173723 GCA_905163555.1 Notocelia uddmanniana
TCCCACGCGCAAGAGACCCTGCTCGTCTAAATATGGAGACAGATTCAACAACCTACTATCACGTTGCACACATTTACCCTTTTTTATTTCAGCTATTTCATTGCCGAACGAGTCTGCCTGGGCTTGTCGCAGCAGCAGCCACTCCGCCTGCGTCATCAGCGTGCTGTCATCACAGGTAAGCTTCCTACATCTCGAAATAAATTTAAGTACAGCAGCAGCAGACCTAAGCAACCGAAGCCAGGAGGAGAACCGTTCCGGATTTGGAATAGGTAAGTTGCAAGTTATATTTGTGTGTTCACTCGTATCAGCATAACCAGCAAACACATCGTTTGTGTGAGGTCCTAAAAGGTTAAGTGGCCACGACTTTTCATCTAAGTATAAAAACTGAGGCCCCTTAAACCACTCGTTCATAAAGGATTCATATTTAAATACCTCTCTTGTGGCGATATCTGCTACATTTAACTTCGTGGGTACATATCGCCATTCAGATGTTTTTGTTAGGTCGTCAATTTCGCCTAACCGGTTCGCTTCAAACGCCTTGTAAGTGCGCGTATTATTATTTAACCAGTGAAGCACGGTAGTGGAGTCACACCAAAAATAACGGCGCGCGGCCGTAATTCTATGCTCCTTCTGAACGGTGTCCGCCAAGCGCGCAGCCAGTAAAGCCGCCTGGAGTTCAGAGCGTGGCATTGTTAGCTGTTTTACTGGAGTCACTCTGCACTTACTGGCTATAAATGCGACATAAATTTTACCATTATTTATCCAGCGCCAATATGCTACCGCGCACATAGCTTTTGTCGATGAGTCACTAAAGGTGTGTAGTTCTAAATTAGTATAACAACTAGTAGGTAACATACCGATAGTGTTATTCGTCTGAGCGGGCGTAGCGCTCGTAGCGAGTCTCGATGAATCGACCGCGGCGCAGGCACTTGATTGCGTCATTCTCGTAGCATCTGCTACGAAGGCTACGCCGCTATGCGGGGCGGCCGACACATTCTCCGTACCGCTCGCGCTTGTAGTTGTTGCGCTGCTCTGGTAGCATCTAGGTATGCGAATATTACCTATTACCTTTAATAACTCCACCCAGTCGCACCATAATGCGTAAGTGTCATCTGGGATTTCATCATCCCAGCCTAGAGATAAACGCCATGTATCCTGTAGCATAATTCGACCCTGTATTGTAAAAGGTGACAAAAAACCAAATACATCGAATATTGACATTACTACACGTAACATAACTCGTTTTGTCGGCCTTTGTGTGTGTCGAATTATACTGTCTGGAATGCGTTTTAACGAAACGTCAAAACCTAATTCGTCCTTACCTGGGTACCATAACAGCCCAAGTGCCCGCTCGCCCTCGAACTGCTCGCCGACTTTGAACTTAACGGCGGCCGACCCTAAGGTCTCTTTTGGTACGTTATCGAGTACCACAAGGCTATTACTAGTCCAGTTTCGCATTTCAAAACCACCACTTTTGTGTATGTCGGTGACATCCTTAACCATCTGTATTGCCGTGGCTTCGTCTGGCAGGCTCTGGATGTAATCATCCATATAATGCGAGTTAACTATCGCGTCGACCGCGGCGGGCATCGTTAACTCAAAACGTGAAGCGTTCTTATTTTTTATAAATTGAGCAACAAATGGTGAACACTTTGCGACAAATATTAAGGATGTCATCACATATGTTTTGACCGGTTCGGTAGGGTTGCTTCTCCACAAGAAGCGTAGTGCATCCTGATCCTGAGGTAGAATTTTGACCCTTAAAAACATATCTTTTAAATCGCCCGTGACTGCCACCTTATGTTCTCGAAACCGTAGCATAATGCCGAGCAGTGAGTTCAAATAGTCTGGGCCCCTAAGGAGATAATCATTTAAACAGAACCCTTCTGTTTTATTTGCAGCGTCAAAAATTAACCTCATTTTTTTCTTATTTACATTGTCAACGCTGAAATGAGGTAAATACCACGTCCTTTGAGTGCGTTGAGTGTCTGTTAGTTCCGAAGCGAAGTCATTCCTAAACAAATGATCAACACGTTCAGAGTACCTTTGAGCGTAACCGGGATCCCGACTCATTTTCCTTTCGATCCCCTTGAGCCTCGTAAGTGCACTGGGATAAGAGTCTGGCATCGTACAGTTAGGGTCCGACCAGGGTAGACCGACATGCCAGCGCCCGTCTACCAGCTGAGCAGTTCGCTCCAGCTGTTCGACTGCGCGCACGTCGTCCGAGTTCTGCCGCGGCTTACCTGCCACTCCCATAGTGTCCAGCGCAAACCCGCGCAGCACCTCCTCGTGCAGGTCCCGCAGTTCCTGCTGCTCGCGGCCGCCCTCACTCACGAATAGCACCGTCGCGCCGCGCGCCGCTCCCGCCATACCTAAAGTTCCATGTATGCACCATCCTAACGGGGTGAGTGTAGCTGACGGCTCATTTCTGTTACCCGAAATTACTTTAAGAGGCAATAACAAATGGTAATTATCCTGACCAATAAGAATTTCTGGTTTTACATCGAAATTACACATAGAACTCATAATATTCTTTAAGTAAGTATATTGAACACAATCAACAACAGACAAGTTATGCGTAGGTAAGTTTAACTCCGATACACTTCTTGCTCTAATAGAATGAACCTTATTGTCCGCTCCAGAGAGTTCTAAGTTCAATACCATACTATCACACGTTATCACGTTATCGCTCCATGGTCCATGCACTCGCATTGTTTCCCGATGTCCGACTAATCCGGCTCGTGACGCTAAATCGGCACTTATCATTGTAACAGTTGAGCCGTCATCGAGTAACGCACAAGAGTTTATCACTTCACCGGTAGCCGTATGTACACGTATAGGTAGCACTTTAAGTAACACTTTGCAACTACTAGCGTTTACGTTAGTGACCGCCTCTGCAGCTGGATCGGTATCGGCAGTAGGCCCCGCCAGGGGCTTCGCTGAGACTGCAGGCCCCGTTGACGTGATCGGTACCTCACGCGGCAGACCGCGCTCCGTTAACCGGCGCGTGTCGTTATTTACATTGAAGTGGAGTAACTTGTGATGACTTTGACCACAGCTATCCTGACTACATACCGGCGCCGGGCAGTGTTCACGGCTGTGGCGCGAGTCCAGGCACTTATAACAAATACCGTTACGCTTCACATATTGCCAACGTACTTTCCTGAGTGCCTTTTTGAATTGCTTGCATTCGGATAATTTATGTTTTGATCCGCGGCAGAAATTACATTTATCTTCCATATTATGCTCAGTTTGTAATAAAACTGTGTGAGGTCGAGTGTACCTGTCATGGGATCTGTTTTTATTTTGCTCGGCGAGATAACCTGTCGTATAAATGTTAGAAGTAGTAGATATACGTATAGCTTCCGTACTCAAGAAATCAGTTAAAATATCCAATCGGCACTTCTTGCCAGTTTTATAACAGGAAAACTATAATCCGACCATTTCGATAACAATAATGTAGGTAGTTTAGATAAAATCAGGTTTACTACACTTATGCCTTGTAGGTATTCTTCGCGACCTACTGACCTTACAGCTTCCACGAAGTTCTGCACCTTTACAGAAAATGGGACTATATCCTTCTGGTACTCTGGAGACAGGGGTTGAATCCTCTTGATGTCTTGCATAAGCTTAGAAATAATGAGGTCTGGATTACCAAATCGTAGCTCCAGCGTCTTCATGACGCGTTCAGGCGAAGTTGCACTGATAAGCAGAGCTGAGACCGCATCCTTGGCAGCTCCACGCAGACACTTGCGTAGTCTCCAGAGGTTTTCTTTGGGATTAAAATCACATACTTCCGTCGACTCGTCATACGCCCTTTTAAATTGCAGCCATTCCAGTGGGTCACCGGCGAATTCGGGTAAGTCGCGGGGAGTACAAATTCGGCTCAATAAGTTAGCGTTGGGTTTGTTCTGGGCAGAAGCTGCAGCTAGCTTCTGGACCGCATCAGCGAGCATCTGGACCGTGTTCTGTGACGTACCGGCAATAGGTTCATCGGCGGTAGGTATCTGAGGTATATCTAATTCCAGCTGGCTCTTCTCCATCCAGTCCTCAATCTTGCGTGCACAATCTTCCTTACTTTGTGAACTGGATCCTTTCTCCTCCTCTAAGTCGGCTAGGTCTGCCTCTAGCTCTTTGTCGATAAGTTGCATTCGTATTTCGGCCTTTCGCTTTTCAGCTTCGAGCAATAACCTCTTCTTACGTGCCTCGAGAGACGATTCTGAGGACCTGGATTTTGCTGTAAGTGAGCGCGCAGGGCTTGGCTCGGGTTTTACACTGCTACCCGCCATTGCGTTCGAAACGTGTTGCGTAACCATCGGCGTTTCTGGAATATTCGAAGTCTCTTTTTCTTTTGGGGCATTATTCTTGGTATCTTGTCCTTCGGCGTTTAGGCGCTCCTTGCGCACGGTACTCCGTGTCTTCGCCATCATAGGCGTGCGTAGCACCATCCAATTAAATTCACAAAAATCCGGTTCGAAGACCAACTGAAGCTGGTGGGGTGACGTCTTGGTGGTGAAGTAAACGCAAGGAGTTATATCACAAATATAATGCACAGGAAAAAACAACAAAAGTTACAGAGACTTAAATATTAGGAAGGGTTTCAAGGAGGCTCTGGGGTCGCGGGGACCAAGCGCGCGCCGCATTTACAAAGATTTAGCGGAGTGCCTAATCGAAACTACAGGCGACCAGAGGGCTGGCCAGCCTTCTGGGCAAGTGGGCACACGACCCATCGGCACTGATTTAGAGGATATTTTATTTATTTATAGGTTAGCTCTTAGTTTCTAGTTTTTATTGCAATGTTCTTTTTAGTGTTTTCGTTGTGTGATTAAATAAAATTATTCTCTCAGAAAAATATTATTGACAAAGTCGATATCAGAACAAGCATATGATTCATAAGTGGTGATCAGGATCTAGAACAACGAATTCAGTAATCGATCGCAGTCACGTTTAAATCGTAGTTACCAAAAACAAACATTTTTTTTCTAAAACTTTCTAACGGGAATTAACATTTAATTAAAATTTCCCGTCACCCTACCCGTGGTTTGTAATGGTTAGAAATAAACTATGAACCTTGGACCTCCATCATGATTCGTTTTTTTAACCAACCTAAAAATATTGTGTCATAATTATAATTAATTTTTGAAGAATAAGTTGTCAATTATCCCATGTATGGCGATAGATGAGTTGGTTGACTTAAGACCTGCCAAATTTCCCGCCAAAGCATTGGAATTTGACGTATACACGCACACATTTCAAAAAATGTAGAATCACCATACATTTAAGGCCGAGCAACACCGAAAGTGCGCGTGTGCGTGGCGTGCGCGTGCGCGTGTGCCTCGGCTTTTAGTGAATTTAAGAGTTATTATTAAATTTAATATTAATAACTAAACAGCGGTGCTATTGCATGATACCCTGCCCATTATAATCTGTTTCGGTAGGCTATTAATATTTTTCACCACTTAAAAATCACCGTGTATACAGTGTGGAAAGATAAGTCGGGCCCTGGAGGGAAACTATCTTAAAACGTTGAGATAGCTCAATTTGCTGAAAGGAAACATTATTTTATTTCTCCTAAGCATTAAAACTGCATTCACAGAAAATTTTGATGTCAATTGATGCCAATAGATCCTATTTTTATCAAGGAACAAAAGCTTATTAGAGACAGACCAAGTCTAGGATACAAGAGAGCCAAAAAAATAAAGGCATTTTACACAATTAGTATTGAAAGAAAGGTATCTTTTTCAAAAATCTGTGAATGCAGTTTTATTGCTTAGGAGAAATAAAATAATGTTTCCTTCTGTAAATTGAGTTATCTCACCGTTTTAAGGTAGTTTCCCTCCGGGGCCCGTATTTTCTTTCCACCCCTGTATATTCCCACGTGTTGCAGATAGATGGTTACAATTATAAATACTAAGTTTTCTGATGTATGAAATTCAATTTTAGGGGAAGCGTACAAACACCAAAAGAGGTAACTCACCGTTCGTGACCCTTATTACAATGAGTATAAGTATTTCGTCAAGTGAGGAAATCTCACATCGGTAAATTCACGTCAAAGTGCAAAATACCTATGACATATCGCTCCCGCCCCGCCAAATCAGGAAGTCGCCTTACTGTATTGGCGATGGTACTAGAATCACTGTCATATTTATTTACTTAGGTCTCGCCGGGAGATTAGTGCCGGTTTTTTAAGTCGGCATTATGCTGTGGCGAGACCTTTTCGTGCCGATATATGTTTTTTTTTCAATATATATTTTTCCAAGTTGTTTCATTTTTTATTTGCATTTACAACAGAAAGCATGTACAAAAGATTTGAAAATAGTATACGTATAAAATTAAACAAAAGAACCGGCCAAGTGCGAGTCGGACTCGCGTACGAAGGATTCCGTACCAGAAAGAAAACGCCAACAACTACTCTGTTGTATGGGAACCCCCTTGATAATAATTATTATTTTGATTTTAGTATTTGTTTTTGAAGGCACAATAAAAATACATAATCTGTGCAAATTTCATTTTTCTAGCTATTACGGTTCTTGAGATCTAGCTCGGCGAGTGGTAGCCATGAAAAAGGGCTAAAATATCACGTTTTTTGTATGAGAGCCCCCATTAATTATTATTATTGTTTTGTTTTTAGTATTTGTTGTTAAAGCGGCAACAGAAATACACAATCTGTGAAAATTTCAACTCTCTAGCTATTACGGTTCTTGAGATACAGCCTGGTGACAGACGGACAGACGTATGGACAGCGTTTTTACCCTTCGGGTACGGAACCCTAAAAACTACTACTTACAATCTTCGTTATATTTTTGACGCACAGCGATTCTACAAAGCCATAAGCTAATTTTTATGGGTTGTTCAAAGTTCATCATCATCAATACCTAATGACGTAAAAGTAATTATAAAATGTCAAACGAAAGGTCAAACGCAAACTCCCCAATGACAATACCATTGACCCTGCTCACGCAACTGATGTCGTAGCTTAATTAGAGACATTGCGTTGATAAATTTTAATAATACGACTTAAGGATGATTCACAGTAGGCCGTTCCGTGTCCGGGCCGGCCCGTTTTCTTCTAGAGAAATACGCCGGCCGTTGCGTTTGCTGTTATAGAAAACGGGCCGGCCCGGACACGGAACGGTCTACTGTGAATCATCCCTTAGAGGGTCGTGATTCCATCTGTCCTCATATGACCGCCTGCCTTGATGGTAAGACATAGAGTAAATACATAAGAGATCCTGTCATTTAACCTACTAACTTTTAGCCTGCTGTTTTAGTAGACCTAATGCATTTTCTTAAAAACAGTGAAATATTCGGGTCTCCTTTGAATATCATGAAATAGATGTCATTAGGTTGGGTTTTTTTTATTATTAAAAGTGGGATTGCTCTTGGTCAGGTATTTTTGCAATGGCTAACAGATACTGAATCGGAAAAACTGATTCATGATCACGACTCCGAAATTATCCTGTATACGTAGGTATAAATTGTTTTTATATGGCCGTACTATTTAATAAATAATAATAATAATAATAAATATTGGGGGACAATCTTACACAAATCGACCTAGTCCCAAACTAAGCAAAGTTTGTACTATGGGTACTAGACGACGATATACATATGTACTTATATAGATAAATACATACTTAAATACATAGAAAACATCCAAGACCCAAGAACAAGTATCCGCGATAAATGCACAAATAAATGCCCTGGCCGGGATTCGAACCCGGGACCTCTAGCTTCGGATTTGAAAATAAACTAATAAAATAAAGAAGTATTGGGGGACAATGTTACAAATGTGTTGATGATGATGACATTGTTATTAAGTCAAGCAATAAAGTAACACTACGCGGTCCCTCCAAATATATATGTGCAGTTTACCGTACAAATAATAACTAATAATAATAAATTATTTATTCAGGGTAAAACTAGCCAAGCATGCAAACTAGCAAATGTAGTGCTGGTTGCAAATGTTGAGCTGAGCACGCGCTCTATATAATAAAAATAATAAATATATGTGTATGCCCGGTCCCAAACTGCCTGTCAGTTACTCGCTTAGCATTGAAATATGGTATACAGGGTGAAATTTTATTGATTGTTCAAATTTTTCCCAGGCATTAGGTATCAATAAAAGATGCAATCTCTGAAAAAAAACCACATAGGTAATATTTTCACAATAAAATGTGCTGTCCGAATAAACAATTACTAACGTGTGGACAATTGGGAGCTGAATGACGCTCGGGGTTAGCGGTGCGGGGGAAGGGGCGCGCTCACTTATCTTACCTCGACCAAAATTGCAAATTAGTCTCACGCGCATCTCCGGATGCCCGGTCGTGCACTTCCGTGTTGTATCTCTCGTAAAGACAGCGCGATCACGAACGTGACTTACAACAATGTTTACGAACCGGGAATATCCCATGAATGAAGGAAAATGTGCAACTTATGTTTTTTTTACTAGTTTCAATGATAGTTTATTATTATTGTAGCTTTCATTAAAAAACTGTTTTTCGACGCGTATGTTTGTCTCGGCGTCTCAACGTGGGGGCGGGGCGAGCGTTATTACCACCTCCCGCACAACACGCACTACCGCGGTATCCATGAACACATGTTTTTTTAGGATATCTTTCAGCTGCTCTGTCTCCATATTTAAGTACTGAAAGAAAAAACACGTACTTTTTAATTTTCGCTAAGGAATCTACTGTGAAAATTTGAACAGTGAATATTATTTCACCCTGTATGTCCAATTTTCAATATTTTAATCTATGTCATCGTCATGGTATCACCTATCGACATGCAAAATTTAGCGTGATTGGTTGAAGCGTCTAGGAGTACGAACTCAAACGAAATACATCTGCCACCTAAGAATGAGCTCCACTTCGCTCGCTCAATAATAACCGCTTTGAGTGGTTATTAACTCTGAGAACTCTCGTGCATTAGAAGCAGAGACCGGAATTCTCGTAGCACTTTTGAGCTGTCATAGGGACTTCTCATTTATCGACTTCCGATATACGTATTATATCGATACAATATAGAACACAACATATTGAAGAAGATTAACGGTAGAGGTAAACAACAAGGGGTCTTATAGATACAGAGCGATCTTTTTCAGATAACTTTTGAGTAGTTAAAAATGTGAAATAGACTTAGTATGCAGTGAAACCGCCGTACGCTTGTTTGCACCGACATGGTATAAAAAAAATGAAAAGTTAATAGTTAACAATTTCACGTTTATTTAGTTGAGATCAGTGTTTGTGTTTGTTTGTGTGCATGTATCTATAAAACTACTAATCAAAGGTCATCAGATTAATGGCCAGGCCTACATAATACGATATCGATTTTTTTTTTAAAAGCCTCATTATAATAAGAAATCAAATTATTTATAAGGAACAATAAAATATTGTTATAATAACCATCAAAAACATAAATGTGAAAATGGGAGCCAAGTTCAATATTAAGAAAATGCGATGCTTGGTTGTCTTATTCACCGACAAAAGATTTTAGATCTAAATGGTTGCCAAGTTAAGGCTCAAAATGAATTAAGCCGCAATAAATTCATTTTAATGTAAACAATGTAGTACTCGTACCGGACTTGCCACCATTTCAGAGAATCTACGGAACTTGGCACCCCTTTAGATCTCAAATCTTTTGTCGGTGAATAAGACAACCAAGCATCGCATTTTCTTAATATTGAACTTGGCTCCCATTTTCACATTTACGTTTTTGATGGGATATCATTACTTTTTGTCTATCTTCGCCAAATGGTGCTTTTTAAGAAAGAATGCACGAGTTACTTTACAAAGTACCCAAATCGCTATAGGTGCATCTCAAATATTTGAAGAGTGACCTCGATTTCTCCAGGACCCTATGATCAGATTCTTACCTGATAACTGTGGGACTACCCCTAAACTATACCGTTTCACACAAAACGGAATTTTCTAAATCAGTTAATAAATGACGGAGTTCTGAGGTAACTAGCATAAATAATAATAATAATAAAACTAATAAAAAAATTACTGTCTTCGGATTTTTTCTGGTGTACACACACAATTATCAAGCTGCATGCCAAATTTCAGCTTTCTATATCACCTAAAAGTGGGTTAGGTTTTTGATTACTAGTCAGTCAGTCAGTCAGTCAGTGGTAAAAATGCCGTTTTATGGAATTTAATATCTCGAAAACTATTAAACCTATATTTATGAAATTTGGGGTTCTAGTTGTTCTAAAAGATCTTAATACATGTACCAAATTTTTTTTTTTTATATTGGCTACATTTGGAGTTATTGGGGGGTCAAAAGTGGCTCAAAACGGTTCGTGTAATATAACACACGGCTGCTGTCCGCCAGTTCCTGGGGTGAACTTGGCTGGACATGCTGCCGCGTGTCTAGATTCCTATTTAAAAATTCCAAAAAATGGTATCCAAAGGTTATCTCGAAGAGATCGCTGATTCGCTATAAGACTGCCTGTTGTTTTCTTTATACTCTTAATAATCTTTTATATATTGTATTCTGTATTTATCGATATAATATGTAAATCGGAAGTCGATAAATGAGAAGTCCCTATGACAGCTCAAAAGTGCTACGAGAATTCCGGTCTCTGATTGGAAGGTTGGATGGCGTTGAGTCGTTAAGTCAAGTTAGAGGAGGCCTTTGGGTGGCTTGAAAACTTCTAACCGCCAAGTTGCCTCACTTGGTAAGCCTAATAATAATATTCCCAAAAAGGTCTAGTTTCTCCCTTGGGTTGGGTTGGAAGGTCACATGGCCTACGCCAATTTTTGGAATCAGGTAGCCGATCCGGGATCTTTAAGGATACAAATGTATTGGGATAACGCTAGGAATGATGATGAAGTATTTCACTGAAAAGCTATAGTTGAAGATCAAATGAAATTTCGTTCATACGTTTTTTTAAATGTTGTGTCGTATCAGGAACTCAAAGATGTAGCACAGAGAAGAACGGAATGGCGGTTACTCTAATGACAAGAGCAAGGCTCTTAAATTTATGATGATGATGATGTTTTTTTAATCTAGTTGTACAAGCCAGGGTTTCGAACTCACGACCATCAGATTAAAATTCGCTTGCATTAACGCCCGACTACGGAGGCTTTGAGGATGATTCACAGTAGACCGTTCCGTGTCCGGACACGGAACGGTCTACTGTGAATCCCCGGCCGGCCCGTTTTCTTAGGCATAATATGCAGTTTTCCATGACAGCAAACGCAACGGCCGGCGTATTTCTCTAGAAGAAAACGGGTCGGCCCGGACACGGAACGGCCTACTGTGAATCATCCATTAATCGCGATCAGATACGTATAACTGAAATAGGTATCAACACAAAAAGGGAAAAACTTATCCAGCAGCCGGCACTGCGACAAATCAAAAATGGCGAAGGTAGCCATAAAAAGGCACGTGAGGCCACGCCATCAGGGCTGTACTCACAACGTGTACCAACCGCGCTAAATGGGACCAGTTTAACCCTGACCTCTTATTTGACATAGCTGTTAGGAATCTGGTGTCAAGTGAAACTGGTGGTGGAGAGATTTTTTTGTGAATAAGCAGAACTTAGGGATGTATTGGGTTTCCAATGGCTGGGTTCGCTATCTGGGAAATTTAATAACAGGTGCAACAGGATGGATGCTGGTAATTTTTTTACGGATTTTATTTTAATATACAGGGTGTAACAAAAATGCCGTGGATCCGTTTAAAGCGTTAATTGGCATCGTATTCTGACTAAAATTAAGAAGGTAAAAAAAAATTACTTTTTTTTTTTCATTACTTAAATATTTCTATTTAGAATACGCTACCGATTAACGCCTTAAACGGATCCACGACATTTTTGTTACAACCTTTATGAAAAGACTCTTCTGTAAAAAAGGCACATTATCTTACTAGAAACTACTCATAGATCGTGCAACACTCATTAAAGTTCATAAGTAGTATTATACGGAATAAATCACAGAGTCACCGAAGTAGGTTAGAAAGTAACATTTTCTATTCTAGTGCATATTGCAAGTGCTTGAGGCAAACTAAAGCCTCCAGGCGCCGTAATAATTACCAAGCCTAGCTCGTTCATTAATATAGGTAAAGTCCCGAGACAAGCCCTAGGCATCGTAATACGATTTCCTTAAGGGATCTGTGACATTTAATAATATACTAATTAGTATTTAATTACTTTAGTATTCGCGGTACGGTAACATCCTGTAGCTTGAAATGTGTTCGTATATTTTGTATCATTGGTGGAAACCTCACTAACTATACTCGACAAGTCGACAATACATAATACCAAACGAGAACTACGTAAAGTTGGGATGAGAGCGACAGAGATAGACTTGCTTTTTGTATAATATTAGTCAAAAAGTCATAGTTTCACTTTTTTGTCTGTCACAATCGTTTACATACTAGGTTGTGGCAAACAAACCATTACCCGCCCAAGTTTAATAGGTTGTATAGGTATATTATATACATATTCAGCTATTTGAAAAAAGTAATCACTTTAGTATCATAGAATTTCCGTCTATCTTGGGCGCACGATTCGAGGTTGAACCTTAGTACTAAAATACTGCCAAAGAGGTGTTTTGTTTCTTATTAAACTGGATCAGTTAGGATAGGTATATAACCAAGAAATATTTATATATATTTTTTAAATGTGACTTAAGACGTAAGTAGGTAACATTAATTTTCGCCTAACAGTTTGTTGGCGAATAGTGCGCTTTTTTCACAATTCCAGTGATATACTTACTATACTAATGTAATTTAAGCTAAAACAATAAACTACGAGCACTCACCAAGACTACGTACCAGCATCAAGTTCATCTAGAAGTACAGTTTTTAATCATTTTTTAAACACCTGCTTACTGCTGCTTTGCGCTAGAGTTGGACTTATCTGGTTAAAAATCTTAGGGATCATATATTTACGAGTTCTTTCACCATAGTAGTTATTTGCAGTGTATTCTAAATATGTTTTCCTATATACCCCTTTATTCCCTAGTTCAATGGTCATGTCTGCGCTCCCTTACGCGCATACTGAGCAATCTTGTCAGAACGAGGGCACAATTTACATTGGAGTCACATTGAGATATGAATTACAGAGTCTAATTAATACCCGGTGAGTTCAGTCATAAAAAAACCGGCCAAGTGCGAGTCGGACTCGCGCACGAAAGGTTCCTTACCGCATGATCAATAAAAAGAGTCCGACTCGCACTTGGCAGGTTTTTAATATTTTTTGTTATAGCAAAAACAGAAATACATAATCTGTGTAAATTTCAACTGTCTAGCTGTTACGGTTCTTGAGATCTAGCTCGGCGAGTGGTAGCCATGAAAAAGGGCTAAAATATTACGTTTTTTGTATGGGAGCCCCCATTAATTATTATTATTATTTTGATTTTAGTATTTGTTGTTATAGCGGCAACAAAAATACACAATCTGTGAAAATTTTAACTGTCTAGCTATTACGGTTCTTGAGATACAGCCTGGTGACAGACGGACGGACAGCGAAGTCTTAGTAATAGGGTCCCGTTTTTACCCTTTGGGTACGGAACCCTAAAAATATTAATCTGCTAATTTGAGAAAATTCCATAGGTAAAGTATCAATCGTATTACAAACGGGACAGGAAGCTAAACGTTTACTATTTTAGGTAATCGACCTTAAAAAGCTGTTGAAACTCCTTTAATAAATAAATAAATAAATAAATAAATAAATAAGCGCCTTTCTGAACCAGTACGATATGAGAAAACTGGTCAGCTGTCAGTGTCAACTGATACGAATGCAGTATTGCCCTGCTTCTGCGCATGGTATTACTACTGCGCAAACGTAACACTGACAGTAATGCGTCAAGTGAGGAAATCTCACATCAGTAAACTCACATTACATAACAAAATACCAATCACATATCGCCTCTACCCCGCCAAGTTGTCGCCTTATTTAATGACATAATAAAATATTTTGGTCTCAATTTAATTTGTTCTCATCGTCAAGTTAATTAAATATGCTAAAAATAATCGAGCTAAAAATTGACATCTGAAATCACTGCAGAACTATCTGATTATTTATTAAAGCACACTGCAGTTTCAAGCAGTCATTACTAACAGATTAATTTATTGGGCATTACGCAAAGCGGCCATTTTGCAGGCCTTACACGTACATTATTAAGTATCTGGCCTGATATCTAGGCTTACTAGGAACAGGCTAGCACGTACCCCATAAAAGTAATTGGCAAGACATTACACTGCATAACGTGACACTGGTTTAAGATAGTTGGATTTAAACCATAAAGTCTCGAGTTTAAGAGGAGACTATTTAACTCCCCTACGATAAATAACTATATGTAAATTTTTGCTTTATTAATTTTTGGATAACAGAATGTGAGATGTCAAATCGTTATCATCATCCTAGAGTTATCCTAGTACAGTTACATTCTGAAGGACGCCCGGGATCCGCTGTTTAATCCCAAGAATTGGCGTAGGCTCTAGTATCTGATCTTCCAACCGAAAGGCGAAACTAGACCTTATTGGGGTTAGGTTTGTCAAGTGAGTGGGCAACTTGACTGTTAGGAGTTCTCAAGCCTCCCGAATGCCTCTAACTTAGTTTAACAGCCAGGATCAACGGCGCACAGTTAGTAACCAATCAAAGCGGTCACCCTTCCAAGAGTTGACTACGGCCGACGTTGCTTAACCTCACATACTGCACGCGGTACGCGGATGCCGCTAAAACGCTTGACCTTAAATTATTTTAGATATCTTTTATTCCCCGGTAAGAAGTGTATAAATTCTTAAAGGGTCGGCAACGTGCATGTGATACCCCTAGGAGTTGCAGCCGTCCATAGGCTGCGGTGACCGCTTACCATCAGGCGGGCCGTACGCTTGTTTGCCACCAACAAATGCCTGATGGTAAAAAAAAATATAAAATAAAAATGAAACACTCTTAATCTTTTCTTCAAGAAGTTTTCAGAAACTCACTCGACCCATTCACAAAGTTATAGCTGGTTATAGTTATTTCCTCAAATCTTTACGACCTAGCAGCTGACATTAAGTGCTCAACTTGTGGAAATACCTATCCTACGAGTTCCCTCGGAGTGGAGGGCGGTCACATAGTCCCGTGATATTGCTCGAGTGCGATGTCGTGTTGTGTGAGCATGGATGTCAGGTTAAAAAGCATTTTGAAGCAGTACAGTAGGTATTGCGTTATTGTACTTATTGTTGACAAGTAATAGCACGCCTCTTTCATTCATCTTTTCCTACTCGATAAGATTCTTTAATTTTCAATTCTGCTGATTTGGAACGTATAAACAAAGTATGATATTTTTCGAAGACAATATATTTCTATCTCGACTACATAAAATATATTGTTTAAAAGATTACAAAACACAAAAAAATAGAAATCGGCTATAAAACAATACAGGGACTTTCTTTGCATATTTTGGTCGTTTTCTTTTTACCTCCGGCAACCTTCCGAATATATTACCTACAATTAATAAAAAATAAGAATGGCAGGGTGTCATGAAATTACTTATAATTATAATTAAACAGCTTATTTTGTATTTAACTTCTAATGACGGTGTTTTATTGAAGCAAATATGAATAATACTAACTTAGTAACTAATTAATCCACGTTTGTCGAAAAATGGTTCTTTCTATTTCACGTGCGCGGAATTAAGGAGGATTAATGAGAATCGAACAAAGATAATTAAGAATTAGGATTCTAAAATAACAGAAACTTTACTTAATTCTAATTAATAAAATACAGGAAGATATTTCATTATAATCATCATTATAAAGAATCTATCTAATAGTTCTCAACCATTTTTACTATGGGGCCAAACATGTCCATAGCAATAAAATAACACCTATTTCATACATATTGTGGTCAGACGGTTAGTCTTTTGAAACAAAGACCTATATGCGTATAATAGAATTTGTTCAAAATCATGACGAGACACGTCATCACATCATCAACCATGAATCATGATGACATTTTACGACTTCAATTTCATCCTGTACAGTCTGAAAATGACACTAAATATACCCACTTCCTTTAACTAGTTTTATCAGATATAACGTCACTATTGTAAACATTTTAAAACTTATTAAGTCTGACTGAACTTGATGCTGTCAAGATGCAGGATGTTTAGGTGGACGTCAGATCGCGATAGGGGCTGGCAGCTCGCCCGGACGAGTACTTAATGGATAAAGTTATTAAACAATTCTGGCGCTTCTGTTTTTAGTTACATATAAATTATCAGGTAATAAAACGTGAACGATCGTGACATCTGCTAGTGAACGAAAGAAATAAAATTAAAAAAAAACATTTATGATTACATAACGTGTTAAACTAAGGTTAGGTTAGGTTAATAATTACATTTAGTTCAACTTGGTTCCCATCGTTATTACCCGTGAACTACAATCTTACGGTCTTCAAGACGAGAGTGAACCAGTTTTTACTAGGTATGCGTGTCTTATCTTGGACCACAACATCCCTTACCATCAGATGATTTTTGGCCATGTCCAAACCTATCCAAAGTAAAATAATTTTTAAGAAAAAAAAACCGACTTCAATGGGGGAAGCCGGTGAAAGATTATTATACTTAGATGGTGCACTCTTAGATTCCATACAATAAAATAAAAATGGCTATAAGTATGTTTATAATGGTAGAAGACTAAATACCCTCTATTCCTCATGGAATCATGGAAAAACCTTGCTTGTTTGACAAACAAAACGAAGAGAACAAATCGCCAAACGTGAACTACGCGTCGTTGAAGAGTTCCGTTCTGATCATCATCAGCAGTTCCACTTCATCAAATGTCACTTTTATGAATGAAAATGCTTGATTAGTTCATGAAAATACTAAAATCACTGTTTGTGTGCCTTTCACATTTGAGGAGTTCCCTCGATTCCTAATGGATCCGGTCATCAGAACTCGAGCATGACAAAAATCAATCGTGAAAATAGAACTTGCTTAACAAACACAGCTAGAAGGACAAATCGCCAAACGTGAACTTTTCGTCGTTGAAGAGTTCTGTTCTGATCATCATCAGCAGTTCCACTTCATCAAATGTCATATTTTTGTATGATAATGCTCGATTTGTTGATAAAAACACAAAAATCACTATATGTTTGCCTTTAAGATTTGAGGAGTTCCCTCAATTCCTCATGGATCCCATCATCAGAAATCAAGCATGACAAAAATTAATCGTGAAAATAGAAATTGCTTAACAAACACAGCGAGGAGGACAAATCGCCAAACGTGAACTTTTCGTCGTTGAAGAGTTCTGTTCTGATCATCATAAGCAGTTCCACTTCATCCAATGTCACATTTTTGGATGAAAATGCTTGATTTGTTGATAAAAACACAAAAATCACTATATGTTTGCCTTAAAGATTTGAGGAGTTCCCTCAATTCCTCATGGATCGCATCATCAAAACTGCGTTTTGATAAAAACGGGACCAACTTGGATATATATACTTACAATCAAAAAAAGAATTTTTGAAATCGGTTAAGAACTGACGGAGTTATGGACTAACAAACATTAAAAAAAAACAAAAAAAAAAAACATACAACCGAATTGATAACCTCCTCTTTTGAAATTTTGAAGTCGGTTAAAAAAAACATTTATACGTGACAGATCTGTGGATTACATAACGTGTTAAACTAAGGTTAGGTTAGGTTAAAAATTACAGTTAGTTCAACTTGGTTCCCATCGTTATTACCCGTGAACTACAATCTTACGGTCTTCAAGACGAGAGTGAACCAGTTTTTACTAGGTATGCTGTCTTATCTTGGACCACAACATCCCTTACCATCAGATGATTTGTGGCCATGCCCAAACCTATCCAAAGTAAAATAATTTTTAAGAAAAAAAAACCGACTTCAATGGGGGAAGCCGGTGAAAGATTATTATACTTAGATGGTGCACTCTTAGATTCCATACAATAAAATAAAAATGGCTATAAGTATGTTTATAATGGTAGAAGACTAAATACCCTCAATTCCTCATGGAATCATGGAAAAACCGTGCTTGCTTGACAAACAAAACGAAGAGAACAAATCGCCAAACGTGAACTACGCGTCGTTAAAGAGTTCCGTTCTGATCATCATCAGCAGTTCCACTTCATCAAATGTCACTTTTATGAATGAAAATGCTTGATTAGTTCATGAAAATACTAAAATCACTATTTGTGTGCCTTTCACATTTGAGGAGTTCCCTCGATTCCTAATGGATCCCATCATCAGAACTCGAGCATGAGAAAAATCAATCGTGAAAATAGAACTTGCTTAACAAACACAGCTAGGAGGACAAATCACCAAACGTGAACTTTTCGTCGTTAAAGAGTTCTGTTCTGATCTTCATCAGCAGTTCCACTTCATCCAAAGTCACATTTTAAGGATGATTCATAGTAGACCGTTCCGTGTCCGGGCCGGCCCGTTTTCTATGACAGCAAACGCAACGGCCGGCGTATTTCTCTAGAAGAAAACGGGCCGGCCCGGACACGGAACGGCCTACTGTGAATCATCCTTTATGTTGCAAATGCTTGACTTGTTGATAAAAACATAAAAAACACTATATGTTTGCCTCAAGGATTTGAGGAGTTCCCTCAATTCCTCATGGATCCCATCATCAGAACTGCGTTTTGACAAAAACGGGACCAATTTGAATATATATACTTACAATCAAAAAAAGAATTTTCTAAATCGGTTCAGAAATGACGGAATTATGAGTTACAAACATTAAAAAAAAAAAACATACAACCTCCTCTTTTGAAATCTTGAAGTCGGTTAAAAAACTATATGCACACTCGAAAACGTTAGTAATTTACCCTTTGTTCATAATTTACAAATATATTACATTTTGTGAATCGTATATGAAGCTGTAGTAGCCACTATTAGGCTCAATCATGGGGCTCCGGGCTGTCAAACGGTGGTCGTGGGTTTGAATCGGTTTTGTATACGATGGTATGGACATGTTATGCGGAGGGATTAAAGTGATGTGACTACAAAGGTAAAGTAATGAAATTTTTTATTAATAACATCGTTACAGGTTACGTTAATAATTAATGTATTTATATGATATGTAGGTATTATTTATTGGTATTCGGCAACTTCCTGATTTGTCGAAGCGGGATCGATATATGGTAGATATTTTGTTCTTTGACGTGAGCTTACTGATGAGCAGGGGTCGGAATTCTCGTAGCACTTTTAGGCTGTCATAGGGACTTCTCATTTATCGACTTACGATCTACATATTATATCGATACATTATAGAACACAACATGTTGATGAAGATTCACAGTAAAGGTAAACAACAGGCGGTCTTATCGCTAAAGAGCGATCTCTTTCACATAACTTGAGTAGTTGAAACAATGAAAAGTTAATAGTTAAAAATTTCACATTTAATATGTTCAGTTCAGTGTTTGTGTTTGTTTTTTTGCATATGTCTATAAAACTACTAATCAAAGGTCATCAGATTGATGGCCAGTACCCACATAACGATATCATTAGGTACGATGGCAATTCTTGTTTTGAAAAAATGACTAAAATTAATGCCTTGTAATAAGAAATCCACAAATTATTTATAAGGAACAATAAAATATTATTATAATAATTACAAATATCCAAAAAGTTGGCATCCAAAGGTTATCTCGAAGAGATCGCTCATTCGCGATAAAACTGCCTGTTGTTTAGTTTACACTTTTAATACTCTGTATTTATCGACATATATTTGCATATCGTAAGTCGATAAATGAGAAGTCCCTATGACAGCTCAAAAGTGCTACGAGAATTCCGACCCCTGCTGATGAGAGATTTCCTCAGAAGAAACACTGTCAGTATTACATTTGCGTAGTAGTAATACCATGCACAGAAATGGGGCAGTACTGCATTCGTATTGGTTGACACTGACAGCTGGCAGTTTTCTCATAGCGTATCGCCTCCGCACCGTCAAATCAGGAAGTCGCCTTAGGTATGAATGTGGAGGGATGTAAGAAAAGAGTAAGACCAAGAAAACTCAAAAACTCGCTGTATTTTTTGTGGAAATTAATTCAAGCAACAGAAACCAATTTCCGACCTAGATCCTCGTATGACGTATGACGGATCTCATTGTGTATACGTACAATGTTTCATGTTATTTCCGTATGGCGTTTTAAAATGAGAACCAAAATACGTTTGTATGGAGAATCGAGTTCAGTCGAGCGTGCAGGGGACTCTAATCACGACATTTGTACACAGTTCTTGAACAATCGTGACATTTGTTTATGATGTTCAGCGATCGTACATTTTTAGCACGTGTTAACTGTAGAATAATTGGCGTTATAATTGGCTAATATTAAGCCAAAATTTCGATTGAAATCATTTTACACCAATTCCACTAACATGGCTGCGCTTAAATGAAAATTCGATTCATTTTTAGCAAAAGAGGCAGCCTAATGTTTTTAAGTTTTTATTACAGTAGTAAATATACTAAATTACAGTTTTCTAGTAGTTACGGTTAACTGTGCTAAGCCGCGGATAAACCGACAGACTTGGCGAAAATATAAGGGTTCCTTATTTAACTAAGAAACCCTTAATGGTGCCTTTCCACCTGAGATGTGCTATGCTACGTTGCTATGGATGCGTTTGGATCCACCACTCATATTCATTGGCCCACATAGCATAGCACTGGTGGAAACGGGTTTTCGTAGCGTAGCTTACACATCCTCGCAGCATAGCTGCTTAGCACATCTCTGGTGGAAAAGCGCCCTAAACGGAACCGTCTGAGTGGTAGACCTATAGCTGTTTCCTTTTGAAGATAAAAATGAAATAAATACGGTTATAAAAATAAAAAAAAGAAATTCGGTTGAAAAACGTCGCAAATAGTGTCTTTACAAATGAGTTTTAACAATATTTTTTTCTTTAAGTATAAGAATACCATTTGCTATGCCCCCATCGAAAAGTTACTCAATTACATTTGAGGTGTCTATAATGAAGAACATACTTTACCCACATTATAACCTTTGCATTTGGCTCGACTTGGGAAAACTTTCCACTTAACAACCCCGTCATTACTACCTATCTAAAATAACTTAACCTCCATTATTTAAACAATTCTCTTCGCAAACACCCCAGACTTCAAACAAATTCAACATTCAAATTGTCTTAAATTGCTGGGCAATTTTCTTACATTACAATATTTAAACGGCCATACGTTAAGAAATGCTTTCATTTAAATGGACTAAAGTAAATATTTTATTTCGATGGTACCCTAGTTTTATTCTGATTGAAATATGTATGAACTTGATTAGAGATTGAATATTACTTTCATCAATTAATTATCAAAACTACCTTTCACGTGCTACTTCATCCAAGACAAGAACAATATTATCCCTTATTATATTATCTAGATACAGGGCAGTGTGTCAGCCAAGTACGCAAAGCAAAAAAGGTGACTCGCCGACCGTGGATACAATCCACGAATAATTCGGGTCACTTTTGGCCCCCCAATAACATAAAATCTATGTAACCTACTGACCTGCAATTTTTTTGTTTTATTTTTTTGCAGCCTGGTGCTGATATGGTTCCGTACGCACCATTATACCTAGGCTACGAATTAGTATTTGACTATTTACATTTTGTTTAGTTGCAATAAATACTTTTGGCCATTTTGCGATACTTGTAAGGCCATCTTCTAATAACCGAATCCGGAATTTCTGTAAAAAGCCTCTTGCCGTTCTAGAGATCTGATGTTTGAAGATCACTGTTTTTACATTTACAGATTCACTTCACTTTTGAGTAGACTATTTTCAGGTGACCTAAAATATTGAGATATGTGTACAACTAGGTAATTGCGTGTAAATGAAAAAAAAAACGTATAACAGTAATCTCTTAAATATTTATTTTTGATTTTTTTTTTAATTTCTCGTACAGGGAGTAGGTAAATTAAAGTTTTTCAATTGCTTAAAATAATTTGTTATGTTATTTCCTACTTGAAGGGGTGACTTAGCAAGATTTCTCTTTTTCAGATTCCTTCACATTCATCCATCCCTTTCCCTCATTCCTTGCTACGTCCATGTCACGCAAAAGTGAAAGTACCACCACCACTACCATAACCACTACCTATACTACCACTTTACTTACCATAAAATTTTGCATAAATAGGTACATATTGCTATGTCTTAAAGATACAAATATATATCAATACAAGTTACCTGTGAGAGAAGTATATAAGTTGCGGTTTTTCCTCGTAATTGTAGTATTTATTTATCGTCACATGTTTATTTATTTTTTGCTTGTTTTTTGTATGTCAAGGTTTTGTATTCTTATGTGAGCTCATGGTTTAAGTTTGTATAATTACCTATGTCGTTCAGTTTTAGGTATTTACAACCTACAAGTACATGCTAATACAACAATATACATATGAATGAAATGAAAATAATATTATTATAAAATTGAAATAATGAAATAAATACAAATTAAAATTAAATTACATTATATAATACAAATTACAGAAATCAGTCCACATCGTGGGTTACCCCGATCCCACGATGATCGGCCTATGATACTCCCTCCAACGCTCATGTAGCGGGCTGGCGTCCCACTCTCTCACCGCCGAGAGCATCACATATTAGATTCTTTACTGGGATAAGTTCGCCTTTATACTTCAATCAGTTCTGACATGCTGATATTGTTTAAAACAAAATGCTCATGCTTACACACAATAACTCAAACTAATGAATGCTGTACATATTAAACCTCTCTAAACATGCGCTGCCTTCAAGATACGAGTAAATAATCAGTTTAAACTGAAAACAGGCAACAAAACGCTTCAAACGTCAGGTCACTGACAGGTTCTATAAATAATTCCGCTTGTAAAGCCGAAACTAAACTGGCAGATCTCATTATTCAAGGAGAAGCTGAACAGTGCAGGCTAAGATACAGTAGGTATTCAATTATTCATCAGTAGCCCAGACAGTAGGAAAAGTAAATTTAACAGTATACTTTTTACAATAATCTACTCCATGTGTTTTGATTCTTGTTAATTTAATGTATGAAAAAATTAACGTATCGTTTATGCCTCTATATTTTTTGTTTGTATTTATAATTTGTAGCTAAATATGACCATTCTAACACTTTTACAGGATAGCATAATTAAAAAGTAAATGAAAAAATATGTATCTTCTGGGCTTACATTTTTTTTGGGATTTGATAAGTTTTTTACAGCGAATGCCTAATGAGTTTGTGAGTCTTGACCGATAATTATATTGAACGTTAAACATTTTTGGTGGTATTTACTTTCAACCCATTTAATCAGTTTGTTGTAATAACTACCCAGCTCTCCTTGACATTACATACTTTGCCACGGCAATACATACAATATTCGTATTTGAAATAAATTCATAAATAAACGAATGACTTACAATACCCCTTAATTACTCGCGTGCGTCCTTTGTGACCCCAGAGGGTATATACACTCATACTGTCATGAATTTTTGATTCTACCGTCATAATTTTTCTAGTAGACTCTTAAAACGCCATGATATGACACTTTTGATAATTAGTGCCGGGCTAAGCATTGACCAGTATGGTTGTGCCAGGAAAGTATGTTTGGGTTCACAACTGACCCGACCCGAGTACTTCAGACGTGAAAATTTCAAGTGAGTAATTGTTTTCGTTGTTGCCAAGAATGATGTTTAATTTGATTTACTCGTGGTTTTTAAAAGTTATTTGTTTCCTTTTTGATTTGGTATTATGCCATATGTAGCATATACCACAAAAAATTAATGTCATGATCATCAAACCGTTGTATTCCAGAATTGTCGTACTCAAAACAGGTCGTGCTAAATTAAAAAAGTGATTTTTCAAATATGATGATTATTTTCAAGAAAGATAGTAATTTTAAATAAACCTGGTCTTTTGGTGCATATATTATTATATCCGTATTAAAAGTCTGATTTTGCGAACACTTTTGGTTTTAATGGTTACTGATAATTGGGGTCAGTTAATTTATGACCTCACGCGAGCAGTAGTGTCAGTATTTTAACGCGAGTAACCAAGGGACACAATACAAATACTCTTTTTTGCACAGGTACCTCAATAAAATCACGAATAGTTAAGAAACAGCATAGTGAGATACAAGCAGAGGTAAATAACAAGTGGTCTTATCGCTAAAGAGCTATCTCTTCCAGACAACCTTTGGGTAGCGGAGAAAAAATAATCAAACATAGCTAGTAGGTAGAATAAAAAAAATATCCTAACTAATCTAACTATCTAGCCAAAATATTACTATTTTTACTACGCTTTAGACCTAACATTATTATATATATGTTACGTATTAATTTGAATGTATTTATCAAACGCGTGTCTAACTGCAATGTAAACTCACGGCGCAAGCAATTCGGTAATTAAGTGAATAATTAATTAGTGTTAGCACGAATGCAATACCTATTTAAATTTATTCCACTGGTTTGGTTGCACGAGAATTATCCTATCGTGAATCAGTTATTAATCTATTAAATTTGCTTTTACATATCAGATGTTTACAAATTTTCAAATGTTGTTTTAGATTTAATGTTGTTTAGTTTTGTAATGTTAAGATTGTTATTTTTTGATAATTGTTTGTTTTACTTAATCCTTTATGCATAATGACATCACGTTCCGAAATAGTTTGGTTAGTTATTAGGGACAGTACAATACAAAATCTTGAAAGTCCTGACTAACTCACTTAAATCAACGCCCAGCCCAAACCGTTGGACCTAGAAGGCTGATTTATTCAAGATTGGTAGGTTATATATTATAACGATAGGACCCACTAAGAAGGGATTTTTGAAAATTCCACCCTCAACTTATCCCCGTAAGAAGGGGTTTGAAGGTTTGTATGGGGATGGAGTAAAATTGTAAGTGAGAGACTTTGTGTACAGATTCCTTATTAGAAAACAAGAAAATAAATTTTAGGGTTTAAAAAAAAATCCACCCCTAAACGGTATAATTAGGGGTGCAAAGTTTGTAAGGGGATGGAGGAAAATTTTAGGTGAGAGACTTGAAACTTTGTGTATAGACTCCTAATTACAATACAAGAACAGTAATTTCATGGTTTTGGAAAAACCCACCCCTAAGCTGGTTAAATAGGGGTGCAAATTCCTCAGCCCTAACCGCTTGACCTAGAAAGCTGAATTTTTCACAGGAGGTTGTTTATATTATGATGTAAATAACCATTTAGAAGGGATTTTTAAAACTTCTACTCCTAAGGGGGTAAATTTGGGGTTTAAATTTTGTAAGGAAATCGTGTGATTTTTAAAGTAAAAGTGTAAGTTTTTGTACAAAGACGCTTTATCTAAAATATGAAAAGTGCTTTCATTGTGTTTCGAAATTCACTCCCTAAATGCGTAAAATTGGGGCTGAAAGTTTGCATGGAAAACATGAAATCCTTTGAATAAGAAGTCTAATATTCATCATACACTTCCTCATGAAGAAATTAGAGAACAAGCGAACGGTTAAGCGTTTTTGGAAATTCATCCTCTAAGGGGTTAAATAGGGGTTGAAATTTTGTATGGAGGTCGGGAGAATTATAAAGTAAAAAATCTGGTTTTCGTACAACAACGATTCATTGTCAGTTGTGTTTAGTTATTGTTAACTTGGTATGTCCTTTTAAACAAGAACAACATAAGCTACAGTGTATTGTTCTGCGCGTGCGAAGCCGCGGCCAAAAGCTAGTATTATATACTCAACGAAGTAGTACACAAAAGAAAATTAAAGTAATCGAAAATTGGTTAACACGTGTCATGTAACCACTAACCGGCTAGAAGTTACCTTCTTATCATCAAAGAATACAACTAAAGGCCTATATTATGCTTATCAATCAAAAAAAATACATTTATAAGATTACAAAACTAAACAATACTAAATCTGAAACAACATTTGTAATGTAAATATCTGAATATGTTTAATTAAAAAAATCTGCATCCTCTAACTCCTAACAGTTAAGGAGTTTTACCTTCGAGTATATTCTTTAAGAAAAACAATTTTGAAAACACTATGCACAGAGAAATCGGTGAACATACCTGTATAAAATGAAATTAAATACACACAGTGGAGTGGAACATAGTATCTTCCATACAAATTGTACCCATTTTTTGTTTGCTGTTGAGGTAGTTCTCCCATAAATATCATTCATATGAAGTGACTCTGTTTTGTTTATAGTAAATTGCCATTTACGGTCTACTGTATTTCCTCTACAAGACGAAACTCCAAAAGGCTCACTAACCGCTAACAATCTGTTTATGGAAAGGTGGAATTAACAGTTCGCTAACTTAAAGGTACAGGTTTTGACGGGGTTCCAACTCCATGCAATCTCCTAAGTTGTCTCGACTATGCGGCCCTTACCGTTGTTACATTACCGTTGTTAACTGGCATTACAACAAGAATGGCATATCTCAGTTGTTTATTATATTCACTTGACACCTTTTGGTTTTGAGCTGTATTTTCAACATAGTGTAACTGACAGGTATTTAATACGTTAAGGTGGTACAAAACTTTGTATTCGACGGAAACAAAGACTTATTGCTTTCGTTGATTTTCTTAAATAATATATTAAGTCTTCTTCTACTTAGCGTTATCCCGCCTTATGCCAGGATTCGCGTTCCTGCTTACCTTTCTCCACTTTGGATAATCCTGAGCGTCGTCTTTAATTAGCCTATTCTCTCTCATGGTGCTTCACGACATGCAGCTATCGCTTCATAGTTCTGCCACGAAGTCGAGGGCCAATTTAAGTCCGTAAGTACATATTACATACCGGTTTATATTTTTGCCTGTGAATGCCTTTAACTTAAAGATGTTTAGGCTTGCTATTTCCTCGACAAACGCATACGAACACTGACCACTTAACCCTCTGTGGTTATTGGCAACGCTCCAAATTTCTACTTTTCCCGTATGGCGTCTTACAAGATATGACGCAAATTTGCATCCATGGCATGCAGTTCTTAGGACACGAAATTGCGTTTTCGATTTTATCCGCTACATTGTAGTAACTGCAGTGGTACTGCACATCCCGTGCCAATCAAGAAGCACTCATATGAATTTACGAGCGCAGGAAAGAATCTGTGCTGATGACGCTCACTGCTTCAGGAAAATACCGAATTACCGATCCCGCCAAGCCAAGTCAGGAAACAGCAGATGTTATTCAGTTTTAACACTATCACTTCTACTTATTTAAACCGTTTCAGGATTACTGGAGTAAAGTCACAGCACAACTCAACCAACGTAATTTAAAATGATAACCCAAACTTTAAGCCAAAGGAAAGTGTAAAATAATTTCGCTATTATCATTACGGGTGTGTGAAATGAAGCGATAGCTGAAATAACCAGTACTCGTAAAGGCCGGTTTAAATTAGAATATAGAGCACCTGGGCCGAAATTTGAATTCTAGACTTTACACAAAAGCATGTTTTCTTCGCTGCAATTCGTTGGAAACGCAACTCTTTATAATTGTAATATACCATTTTTGTTACTTATTCTTCACTGCCCTGATCTTTACACAATAGCCATTATTTCTTTCTTGTTGCAATATAGTACATTACGATACAAGGGTTGAAAAACAAAGAAAGGCAGATATCGTAGAAGTTTGAGGTCCGAGCCGCAGGCGAGAGAGGGCTTTCTGTTTTACGACCCGTGTTTTATACACAATTTTACGTCACCCCTTGGCCAAAAAGTGGGTTTTTCCGGACGCGCAGCGTGCGGAAAACGCGCTTTTTGGCAAGGTGTGGTGTAAATTCATTAACAGGAATCTTGACTTCATGATTTTAGCCCAGTCTTTAAATTTCACATTGTTTGACTTACGTTAAAACAAACATTCAAAAAACCTCAGACTACGCGTTTTAGGTTTGTTATTTAAACAATATTGTGTGAATATTGCTTACACGACTCCTAAATTCTTAGTTTAAACAGTAAATTGAATCACAAATTGCGTTTTCATGTCCAATAAAGTTTTATAACCGTTGCTTCAAGAGATATACGTTATAAAGAAATCCCAATGCGTTAACAACCGTACAAAACTTTGATATTAATACGCATATATCTCCTCTACGAAAAAGCTTTTCTTATAAGACTTTACATGGCAGTTAAGGCGTTTAAAAATTGAGAGCAGGATCAAAATTATTCCCAAGCACGCCTGGCGTAACGTTCTTAATTATCTTCTGAGCCAAAAACCTAAATTAAACCTAAATCACTTCACATAAAACGCAAGTTGCTTTGTCACTAAGATTCTAACTTCGCAGATTCGGAAGTTTGAACAAGAATATATTTTGCTAGAAGGTTACAGGTAATATCTTTTTCGTATGAAGATATGACGTTTTAGAGCGAGGAATATCTTAAGGAATTATTTCGGAAGGTGGTGAGGGATACATTTTTACTTCTGGAACTACCTTGTAGGAGTTTTGGTGGATCTGTTTAAAGTTTGATTGCATGGGGATTGTCTTGTGTTTTTTCCTGAGGGTCTAAGCGGGAAACATATTCAACTTAAACAGATTTTATGTACCTACATACGTAGGTTTGTCACATCACAGTTTTCAGTGCGACGCGGATGTCCGCGACACACTGAACAAGGCCTATGGTCTTACTTTTGTAGTAACGCCACGTATGTGGAGACGATTCACTGCTCTCAGGTGACTACGGGGACGCCTTAGGCCAAACGTGTTGCCTGTACATAACCAAGGTCTAAGTTCTACGACATGAGTAAAAACAGGGAATAGAGTACCGATAGATTGGCAAATGAGTGCAAACAAGGGCTATGTGGATGGAAAGGTCGAAAGCAGAAAGTTTGACTTCGAGGAGACCAACATACTAAACCCACCCCTAGGTCTTCCCTCCACCGCTTGAAGAGAACACCTAGGGGAAGGGATAAAGAAGGCCCCGTTTTTTACCATCAATAATCATTCGTTGTCCGGACTATGTCAATAATGCGCTGCAAACATTTCACAACTTTAAGAGGGCGCAGTACGTTTGGTTCTCCATACAAACGTATTTATGCTCTCATTTTAAAACGCCATGCTAGAATAACATGAAACTTTATGTACACAATGGGATCCAGCTTGTCTAGGGCGGAAATTAGTTTCTATTGCTTGAAATTATAATGGCGAAAAAAATACAGCGATTATTAAGGTTTTCATACAAGCCGTAAAAAACTCAAAAAACCGCTGTATTTTTGACATTGAAAATGTCTTTTCGTTCGCTCCAGTATAGGGTCCCATTTCACGAAATAGTGCGATCTCCTTATATTTCAGAGAGTTGTGAAGGTATGATATTCAAACTAGGCTCAAAAGACGCGTATTTACGAGATGTGTAAGATGCAAAGAGAATTATTTGAGAAAGTCCAGAACGAAAAAAGTTTTGGCCGAAATAGTGAAAAAAAAAAAACAATTTCCTCCGATTTTTTAATTTTGGCACTCGGTATTTTGGAAACGAAGAATGATATCAAAATTTTGATCAAAACTCCTCTGGACAATTTAGTCGGCTACAATTTGAGCCTAAAACAAAGACGATCGGGTCAAGGGTTTGCGCTGTAGCCTAACCTTTTTGAAAGAAGTCAAAAAGTCAGAACGACTATTAGTAGGTAATATATATTTTTTTAAATCAACACAATTGTACAATTGTAGTTAGTTTTAGTTTTATATTTCAAATTGTTTAAATTAAACATGTATTGTTTCTATAATAAATTATTATTAATTATTCGAGACAACAATAGCACATTATTGCAGTGCCCGGGAAATAGCAATTCATGGATAAGTCAATGATATTTTGGAAGACCAATATCTTCCAAAACCTTGGCAAATAAAATAGTTGATTGAGATTGCATAAAACAAGCCATTTTATCAGAGAAAATTTATCGACCCGAGCCGCAGGCAAAGGTCGATATAAAGTAGAGGATAAAATGAGTTTTATACATGAGTTAATACATCTGCTTTTCACTTCGATTGCGAGAAAATTAAACAAATAATCAAGGTTATGATATCATATAATTTATCCTTCTCCTGGGGCCTAGGGTGTCATGTTGAATTCGACTTAGAAAATTCTTGTTATAGTTATAGTCGGAGTTTGGAGGTCGAGTTAATTTGAAGTCGCCGTTATCTTGCGTGAATATTAGTAAAGTGGCAAATGCCTTTTTATGTGGTTACCGTAACTTGGCTGCGCTTTAAACAATTGCCAATTTAATAGGAATTTTGTATGTGAGCTATGTTTATATATTATATATCAACCAAATTGACATAACGTTAGCAAATGTAATGCATTTATTTTATTTTATTGAGTTCATTTTCAATGTACCTTGATGGTCGTGTAGTGTACGAGATCTGTGAATTTCTTTTTTTTTTTCAATTTCTAGCAACAGAAACTAATTTCCGACCTAGGTATGCCGGATCCCATTGTGTATACAAAGTTTCATGTTATTCTAGCATGGCGTTTTAAAATGAGAGCCTAAATACGTTTGTATGGAGAACCGATCCACACCGATCGTACTGCGCCGTCTTAAGTGCATGGCTTCTACATCTGTGTGCGTGCAAGACCATTGCTGCTTGTCACGTACGCGGCTGGTAGTCATGTTTTATTTATTAATTACTGTATTGTATTTTATTGAAAATATTAAAAAAATATTAGTTTTAAATATAACTTTGCGTGGTTTTTTAACTGTTCAGAAATATTGAAAACATGTGCAATGGGAAATAATAAACAAGTAATTTAGTAATCTGACAAATTACTTTCACTCTTGTGACAATGATCATTTGATGACTAACCTCTAAGTGACTAACCCACTAGAATATACATAATATTAATTCTGTACGGCATTTAAAAGTCGGCACTTAGCTCAGTTTCTTTACTTATACTAAAATAGGGGCTAGTTTTCTATATAAAAAAGTGCTTAATCATGTCATGCCATGTATCTTGGTGTTAAGTAGAGACAAAATACAACCAACCAACCAATTTGATGTATAGGCCACTTTGTACCTTGTCACATTGAACATCAATATGAAAGCTGCTATAGATCTCATATTATTATCACTGTGACAAAGCACGAAGTGGCCCAGAAATCAAATTAGTTAGCGTACGCAATGCGGAGCAAGGCAAGTCTCCGTCAATTGAATGATCTACAATAACGACTCGCGTTGCCCATCTACATATATTGTAACTGGTCACACACGTTAATTTGTGAACAGGCTAATTGAAAAGTTCATATCGCTGGATATTGATAGAATATTCGCGAACGGACATTGGATCGTTTGAACCGGTGCCATGCAAATTCCATTTTTGAAACATGAAATGTTCAACGACTGGCCGTTGGGGAAAATGATTTTTTATGTAACGGTTTTTATTCGAATAATGTTGATGAAAAGACGCTTTAGACGCTTTGGATCATATTGTCATGAGGATTGTGAAAATTCGAGGTCAGACTCTAGTGTATCCTCCTTCAAAAATCAATTTATATCATAAACTGAATAAAGCTTATTGTTCAAGTAAAAAAAAAAAATTCGCCACTCGTGGGATGATAATCCACGACCTCTTCATTGCATTGATTGAAAAGCGTATCTTAAGACTTGAGATTTTATGAAAGATTAAATATTGTGAAGCTGTCTTCATAATCTTTCTAGAAAATAAAGTAAAAACTTTCCTGTGTAAGCAAATATTTATTTAAATTCTAGATATTGGATAACTAGTGACATGGGTATTTCCAAGTGATAATTGAAAACAAGAAGATAGTACTGACACTGACAAAGGCTCTTTTTTAATCCGGCTTTTCTGAGAATTAGTCTGGAGTCGCTTAGCGAGTGTTTACCCATTTACACAAGTCGCAAGTCCGTCCCCATATGGAGTATTGCTGTCACCTCTGGGCGGGAGCACCTGGATACCAGCTTGGGCCTTTTGACTCGCTTCAGAGACGTGCTGTGTATATCGTGGACGATCCCAAGCTCACGAGCGATATTGAGCCGTTGAGTTTAAGGATAAATTTTGCCTCCTTGTGCGTGTTCTATCGCTTATTAATGGGTTGTGCTCCGAAGAACTGTTCGACATGATGCCTACGGCCGCTTTCTACCATCGCACCACTCGCCGTCGGCAGGGCATTCATCCTCACACCTTAGAACCTAAATGGTCGCGTACGGTACGGTTTCAGAGGAATTTCCTCCCTCGGACGCTCCGATTGTGGAATGAGGTTTTCCCGACGGACTATAGTATGGGGTTCTTCAAGAAAAGAGTGTATAATTTTTTAAAGGGTCGGCAACGCGCATATTACACCCCTAGAAGTTGCAGGCGTCCATAGGCTTCGGTGACCGCTTACTATCAGGCGGGCCGTACGCTTGGTTGCCACCGACGTGGTATAAAAAAAAATTACGTTGTCAAGGGCACCAGTCCAAAAATGTATGCATATATTCCTTTGAGTACCTCGTGTGTTCATAAGTTTTTTACGGCTAAATAATCGATGTTTTCATAATTATATAACTTTTTTTTACATATACCTATAAACATACTGTTAATTTTACTTGACAATAGTTTCATTAATAAACATACATAGGTATTATTTAAACTGCGTTCCAATATTTTATGTTAGATGCCATTTATTGCGTCGGCTATACCTAGATAATGACTCCGCGAGACACAAAAGTTTTCATCAGGGATTCTCTTGCTTCTCTTCCAGTGGCTCATTTGTAACTATTTTTGAGTAGTATTTACGGCAGGTTTTTAGCCATAAATTGTATGTTTATATGAGGTAATTTTGTCTAAAAAGACTAATAAGGAGTATTTAGAGCCAGGCTCGAAGAAAGTTACTTCTATTGACTGATAAAAGAAATACATTTCTCTTTTAGCAGTTTTCGTATGAAAATTTAATTTTATTACAGTGTTCTCTTAAACTTTGTCAATAAACCATTTATTTTGATGAATAAACGTGTCAAATAAACTTTAACAAGTGATTCCAATAGTCCATCTGGTAAATGGATAATTTTAAGGCGTAGTTTGAGCATCTAGTATTCAAAATTGAAAAAAAGGCTACCTCATACGTAATAATCGTCCGTATTGTGAACATCGTAGGGTGATAAGGCTGCAGTACTGTCTGTGCAGTAGTTGGAACATCTATCATCTGTGCAGTAGTTGGAACATCTATTTTGGTGTCATTTTGGTGTACAATTTGTCGTTCCGCTGCCTTAACTTTCTTTCTACCATAGACATTAACTTGTCAGTGAAAAAGGCGTTTTTCGTTTCGTGCCGGAACCTAAAAGAGACCGCCGCATTTAAAGGCTTAAATCAAAAATATGAAAGCCAATTTAAATAAACTCTATTTACTTTTATCAGCTACAGTACAGTGATTCAATGAAAATAATAACCTTGACGGAAATATTTTCTATAATTGATTTATTCAAAACAATATTCGTCTCAAAACTTATGAACACACTAGGTATACCGTAAACAACCATTTACGTTTGATCCAAGATGTATTGAACTCTGCCGACGGCTAGCGATGCGATGGTGGAATGCTTGAAAAATTTTTTTCCATAGACCTGATGAAATTCTTCGACTATGCTCATATTTGAACAAGCCTAAATCGGGAAGTAGCCTAACGCTTTGCAGAAGACCGAAGCCGTACCACTACTTGTTCTGTAACTCGGTGTTGTGTTCCTGGTACGAGTAGTGGATAAGGTTGCCAGAGCTTCCGAAATAGAGGTAGTCGTATTGCATTTGTTTCCAAAACGTGAGATCTTTGAGAAAACAAGTACCGTTACCAGTTTGTTGCACTTTTAGCACCACCAAGCGGTAACGCTTAGAGTAACGGTGGGTACTTCCTACGGACGTGGTGCAACTTCGACCCACCCTTTTCAAGTGAATGGGCAACTTGACTTTTTGAAGTTCTCAAGCCGCCTGAAGGCCTCTAACTTGGCTTAACGGCTGTTGTAGTAGACAGCAACCGGGATCAACGGCTTAAAGTGCTCTCCAAAGCACGGGAGCTGCATGAAGGGCTTCCGAAGAAGCGCTGTAATGAGACTGAGGGACCTGTATGTGTCTCTAGCTGTCGATCGAATCTTCAAATCAAAACAGGGTCGGTAGCGCACTTATGAATGTTCTGGAGTTGCAGGCGTCCATAGGGTACGGGTATTCGCTTACCATCAGGCAAGCCGTATGCTTGCTTGCCACCACCGTAGTTTGAAATGTCTAAAGACTGACATACAAAACTCACTATCTATAAGTAGAACTGACTGCAATCAATAAAGTGGTTCAATGTCCAGCACAGCTGGGTCATAACTCATTCCATCAGTATCCTCATTGCAAACAGAGACGGTAAACAACGTCCGGTAAACAACAATATACTTTATCTAGTTAGGAACGAAACAGAACTATACGTGTTTCGTCGCCAAAGTTTCGCTGTCATTAGGGTTGTCACTATCACAACACAATAAAATACAGCACAAAATCACAAATACGCATGTACACGTTGCCTGCCGATGTATAAGGAGTAAAAGTGTTATTTTTATAGTATAGTGTCAACTTTGATGTGGAAACACCTTTAACTAAGAATGGTACAGAAAAGCCCTTTTCACAAGCCATGTGAAATCGAATCGTATGAAAATGTCATAAAAACTCTACTAGCTATAACTCACTGCAATCAATAAAGCGACCATTCAATGTCCAACACAGCTCGGTCATAACTCATTCCATCAGTATCCTCATCACAAACAGAGACGGTAAACAACGGACTGTAAACAACAATATACTTTATCTCGTTAAGAACGAAACAAAACTATACGTGTTTCGTTTCTGAAGTAACTCTGACATTAGGGTTGTCAAGGACGAAAACTAGATAACCTAAAATCCCAGAGACAAAGACTGACTTCTTTTTTATTTAAACGTCCAGAACAGCTAGGGCATCAGTATCCGCACAGACTTCTAGCAGAGCCTTTGAGGCCTAGGTGATTTCAGAATAGTTATTGATTTAAGACAGGAACGGTAAACAACGTCTGCTAAACAACAATATGCTTTATTTAGTTACGAATGAAGCATTAACTACACGAGTTTTGTAGCCTAAGTAACGCTATTAATAGGCGGCCAATCGCTCTAGCCTCTGAGCTATCGGAACAACCATGCTAAGTCTAAGGCGTTGTAATAGGGAACTATTGAAGTATTGTCCCCCAATATTTATTTATTATTTATTTATATTTATTTCGTGGACGAGCAAATAATAATACAAAAATAAATTAAGAAACTTTGCCGTTATTTTTATGGCAATACATAATTTTGATTATTTAAAACTATACACGACTGATTCGAAGTCGTGGTAGGTGGATTCTTTGTAAAAGAATCAATATAATGGTTCTTTGTAAAAACTTGTTAAGCACCTTTGTTCTTTAAAAATATTTATGGCTTTTATGTCTGAGTGTTTCGTTAATTACCCGTATTTATTTGTGTTCAAGTGGGACCACGACAGATTATTTTGTATCCACTATACTATCTAAAAACATATTTGATCCTGAACGCGATGCTATTATTAGTCCTCTCATTTTATCCTCGTTATTACTTATAAAACGAACGCTCTTATACCTGCCAACAATGGAATGACCATTACATGCTATTCAAATTCGTACTATACTCGTATTAAGATCGATGATTTGATTGAATAGATTTTGTGAACCAAAGGATTACGAATGAGCTATTTTAGCATATATTATCCTGCAACTGGCATTATATCTGCGCGTGGGTGAACGTTTTCTTGTTACGGATTTATCATTGTACCTTTAGACATATTAGCAGTCCGTTTATGTATTTGAGAGGTTATGATAGGCATTCATTTTTAATTTTGACTACTACTAAGTGAGCCGGGTTCATTCTTGTCTGACGTGAAATATCGTAATGCGACAGAATGATATCAGTTATGTAAGTTTCACTGAACTTGTAATAAATAGTACTCTTACTGTGTGTGTGTTTCATTAAAATCTGATCGTACGATAATTTGTCAGGTTTGTATGGGATGATAGCTGCTGCAGCTGAGCATGAATAGTTGTTCCTGAGTCTTGGATGTTTTATTTAAGTATTTATCTATAATAATAATAAATATTGGGGGACAATAAGTATCTACGGGTATATTGTCGTCTAGTACCCTTATTTTTTATTTAATTCGAGAGAGGAGAGGGAGGGGGAGATTCTCATTTGGCGTCGCATGGTGAGCTTAATTTAATTGAAATCATTTTTGATACATTTGTATTTAATAGATAATTCAACCCTATCGATGTAAAAAAGGGCTCACTTACGCACTGATTATTTTAAAATTGACTTTTAGGGCGGGCCGCACTAACCGGAAGCTGTCATCCCATAGAAACTTATCAAAATTTCAATATATACTCGTACAATCAGAATTTCACGGACACCGCTTACAATTACAGACGGGTTGATGCAACTCACTCTTAAACTTGATATTAGAGTTGCATAAAAAAATCCGATGACTAAAAGGACAACTAAATCTTAAACATACCGAAAATTAAAAAAAATAATGTTCGTCTACCCCAGCGTTGTAATCTGTCAGTCAAATGGCTGTCAGCGGTATTAAAACAATTAACTTTATATATCAATGCAGGTCTGTACCATAGACAATTCATTATAGGACTGGTGGGAGAATCATAATAGATTTCCGTATATTCTTATTTTTTTTTAAAGTGGCACGCGTTGAATCCCGTATTCTGCTACTAATTCGATTTTTAATTTAAATGAAATTATTTGGCTGTGATAGAAAGAACATTGTACGCAACGTTACATAATTAGGTCTTAAAACCCGCTCGTTTTATTACAGTGACTCTCGAATTTTACGAACCCTTACTATGAAACTGTTGCATAAAATACTATTTTGACATACATTTTTATTCTTGTTTTCGGATTTATAGTACTTGGGATTACATTTTTAATGTTAAATAAAATAAATAAATAAAAGGAAATTTATTAAATAATACAAATTAGTTACAAAATTTAAACCAAACATGCACAAATATCGTATGTTGCAATGTAGTTGGTTGGTGTGTCAAAGTTTTAATATTTTTCAATGTGTCGTTAATTACGCTGTGACAACCCTGGCTGTTAATGCGCTCCCAAGGGTAACTTTTAATTTAGTTACGCCCAGCGGATAATCTGTTTTGAGCAGTAAGAAGCAAATTGTATTTGTTACTGCGTGTATTTTAGTAATTATATAATGTATAACTAACTCTGGAATAGTAAATTACTACAGAGGCCGGGACGAAAGGGGTTGCCGGCCGAAGACATATAGACGGCCGAGCGTAGCGAGGACGGATAGGTCTGAGGCGGGCAACCCCTTATTTCCCGCCGAGGTATGTATAGTGCTTTTCTCAAACATGCAATGAAATAAACAACAAAAAAAAAACAAAGTTTTATTTTGAATACGCATGATGGCAGAATGTCATTATGCCTGTGCCACAAATTTATGTGGAATGGAAATTAAAAAAGAGGACTTTGCCGGCCTTGGCCTGCAAGATATATATGAAATTCCATTAACGACCTTTTGTCCTAGCCGCATCTGAAACGTCATACTTCGCAGCCTATTATAAGGAACATAACATCAATATTTCATTGCATGTTTGAGAAAAATATATTCAATTCCGCGTTGTTTTTTAGTTTTCATAAATGCTCTACATGCCCAGAAGTTACTTAGACGCTATTATTGGCTAGAGTTGCAATTACAGTTGTCCTTATTATAAACGACCGATTTGACGACCTGTTTAGCCTAGTTGGTAGTGATCCTGCCTCCGAAGCTAGAGGTCCCGGGTTCGAATCCCGGCCAGGGCATTTATTTGTGCATTTTTCACGGATATTTGTTCTTGGGCCTTGGATGGTTACTATGTATTTAAGTATGTATTTATCTATATAAGTATGTATATCGTCATCTAGTACCCATAGTACAAACTTTGCTTAGTTTGGGACTAGGTCGATTTGTGTAAGATTGTCCCCCCAATATTTATTAAACCTGATGATTCTTAAGCCGCGTTCACCTACAGCTAGGTATCAATACTAAAAATCGAATAGTTTTTTAAAGTATACAACTATAATAAATATAGTACACAACCCGTCAACCCGTCATGTTCACAACATAATTATTGTATCTATGTAAAGTTTTCTCAACTTTCCCGTACAAACAATTTCGTTGAACAAACATCGCTCAGCTAACTATTAAGCATATGTTTTATTCACAACCTCTGACAAAGGTTTCAAAAGCCTACCTAGACCTTGTACGAATAGCCTAGATTGGGAAAACAAAGGGGAATACATCTATAAGGTGTACGTAGGTATGTAATGTGAAGAAAGGCTTGAAGATTCTGGAATGACGTGGGTGAGTGTGAGTAGTGAAGGAAAGGTGACCTTTGAATATTTAACTCTTAATTACACGGTAGGTAATACTAATAGGGATGCATATTTTTAACAACGTATTCGTAAGGTTATTAGATGACACCCAATAGATGTCACCATGATAAGCTTTGTCATTATGACATAAGGTTGAAAGTGCCATGTCTTTGGCCAGTGTCCAGCACTGGGACATTTACCTTATACTGGGTGTGGTCTGTAAGAGGAGCCATTAAACAGTACATTAATGAGCTCTCCAATAATTATTTCCAAGTGGTTTTAATTGAAAGAAAATTGAAATTTTGTTTAGGTATGCAAATATAGGTTACGTGTACTTTTTTCTTATACTGAAGTGATATCAATAACTTTTAATATTAAAAACATAAAAAAATAATAAATAAGATAAACAAAACCCAAAAATATCCTTTATAACCAAAATGCAACAACTTTTATGAGTCAGAAGTTGATGCTACCTCAAAATCATCAACTGACTGCCGCGGTATGATCTCGTGGTGCCAAGATCCATTACTTAGAGGTCATAACTTTAGATCAAAATTTCTCCGAATTGATTTTTTTTTGTCTCAAGAGGTTACTTATTTAATCTTAGGCAACGTCCTTAAAAAAATTGCCCCTATGACAGGCCACATCCTGTATAATTTACACATCACGTAAACTCACGTCTTGATCTCTAAAGGGAGATTTAGAGATAAAGACGTGAAGTGACGTGAAGACATGAAAATTATTTTTTGTGCCGCTTTTAACAATGCATGGTAGGTTTATGGAGATAATGTGAAATTGATATACAATAGAGTGACGACACACTTGTTTGACTTCTTTCCTACTCCAATAGCCGTCTGCTACAAGGAACAACTTGTACTTTTTATAAAACATACATTTTGTATTGTGTTTTGCTTTGAATTTGAGAGAGCAAAATAAATTGTCTGTTTAAGTGGATGCTATATTATTGACCGAGTGAAACGAGGTCTCCATTTCAAGTTCAGCAAAAATGCTTTCGTATAAATAAAGCTGCTGTTCTCCCCTACAGCTAGCATTTCTCAACCAAGCCTCGTGAAATTTTGAGAGCAGGATTGATTGCTATTTGTTTTTGACGAGTCAGTCTAGTTGTAAATTCTGTAAATATGGCACTAAAGGAAAGACTGTAAAACATGAAAACGTGTTTACTTTGTGCTGAATGCTTCTTTATTGACCGAGTGAACGAAGGTCTCCGTTTCAGCCTCCTCAAAAATGCTTTCGTATATGTCCGGCCGGCGGATAGCGATTTCCGGATTATCCGCTATTCCTACAGGTTGCATTTCTCAACCGATTCTCTTGAAATTTTGTAGGCAGGTTTGATAATTATTAAGATTTTATTTATCGAGTCAGTTTTTGTAAATTTAGAGAAAAAATCGCTAGGTCTACAGCTCACAGATCCACTAGTTGTAAACATGCAAAAGTACCCATAAATATTTTGTCATGCACACTTGGAGATGATGTTGTTCATGTCCTAGGGCACCCCGGGTGGTACAAAGAGCCATCAAGCTCGTACCATGTCTTCCTGCCTTCGGCGACGTCCTTGAACCTTGCTTCAGCTCAGTCCAATTGCTCGCAGCTCACGCTCAATTGTCTACCACCATGAGTTCACAGAACGCCCGCAATTTCGCCTCCCGTCCACTAGGCTTCCTCTACGAGTAATATGTCCAATCGATCTCCATTTGCGCATTGCAATCAATCAATCAATCATAATTTATTCATCAGAATATATGGTACATAAGGTGTTATAAATAGGTAATGTAAACATCGATCCATAATATATTCTGACTTTATTAGGCGTGTGAAAATTTAAGATATTGGACACATGCATTTTTTATTAATGTAAAAAGTTGTTACATCAATTTTTTTTACAAAATAATAAAGTGCAAATGTCAACATAGAATTAAATTACAATAATTAATACATTTTATTTTATTTAAGTGCATGCAATTTAGTATTAATGTTTAAAAAAATCGTCTATTTTATAATATGCCCTATAAATAAGTTTCTCCTTCATTGTTATTTTAAACTTGTCTAGGTATATGCAACTCTTTCAATCCATCTGGCAAATAATTATATATTTTAGAGGCCATACCTAGTATGCTGTTTCGGAGAAAGGCTGTTTTGCCGGCTACAGTGTTAATTTTAAATGTATAACGAGTCTTAGAGCTAATCGCTTTATTATTGCAATCAGCATGCTTATGGGTTGCTACCAGCACATACTCCACAGGTCCTCATTTCGTATGGTCTTTGGCCAGAAAATGCGAAGGACCAAAAGGGACTAATTGACGAAAACTTGCAACTTGTTCGTCAGGCTCAGATCCTTTGTCACTTTCCACGTTACACAGCCAAAAAGCAGATGATACTTATTTTAAATTACACATTAATAATATAATAAATAATAATAAATTTGGCGAAATATAGTTCTATTCTATTACTACTATTTGTCCTTCAATTGATTAAAACTGGACGTGACAACCTGACATAACGAAATTACTACCCCCAAGAGACCTTCCAATGTTAAATTAATTACCACACTGACCTCCCCTAAGCATAAAGTGGGTACTTTAATTCCACCAAGTAAAAAATAACGCTGGTATCATAGAAACTTCTTTGAAGTTATGCCTTTTTAACTTAACTGAGTAACAGATCCGCAAAAATGAAAAGGCGTAAGTGATCATGATTTTAAAGGCGAAGTTTCTCTATTGTGTGTGGAAAGGTATTTTATGTGCCCGTAAGTATTTAGAGGGCAAGCACGTGACTTGAATTAGATCGGTGCGGGATGTGAACCGTTTTTAGAGTGCGTTAACGTCGTGGAATGTACCTCTAACTTAACGTAACGCTAAAAATATATACGATTTTAAGCCTTATATTCATTGAAATAAGTTCGGATTCAGGTTTATAGAGGAGCCTTATTTCTTTGATATAAATTCGAATATATGTTTGAAGAGCAAATACGAGGTTTCAGCAGATAAAAGTTGTTAAAGAAGCAAGTATTGCGTAGGCATACGTTTTTATTTATATGACTACATTTTTGGCGTGTCAACTGTAATAAAATGTTGATCCTAATGTAATTAATTATGCCTGGAAAAGGAGTGTTTTACGCATTAAGATTGTTGTCTCTGTTTGTTACACTAGAAAAAAGTGTTAGGAAGTGGTAAAACTGTATTTTTACTAAGCGTTAATGTATTATTCTACTGAATACAATACGAAGCTTTTACAGAATATGTTAAGAGTCCGCAGTATGCTCGGTTCTCCATACAAACGTAGTTACGCTCTCATTTTAAAACGCCATGCTAGAATAACATGAAACTTTGTATACACAATGAGATCCGGCACATCTATGTCGGAAATTAGTTTCTGTTGCTTGAAATTATAATGGGGAAAAAACACAGCGATAATTAAGGTTTTCATAGAAGACGTAAAAAACTCAAAAACTTGCTGTATTTTTTTTCTATTACAATTTCTAGCAACAGAAACTAATTTCCGACCTAGATATGGCGGCTTCCATTGTGTGTACAAAGTTTCATGTTATTCTAGCATGGCGTTTTGAAATGAGAGCGTAACTACGTTTGTATGGAGAATCGAGTTCAGCCGAGCGTACTGGGGAAAGTCGCCATAAGATAGGTACGAGTAGGTACATTTGTATATTTCAAGTGTTTAAAAGGTGTTTGCGAGTACCTTGTTTGCATGATGACAACTGTACCTATTCTAAATTACTTTTTGTTAAACGACTTCAAAAAAGGTGAAGGTTCTCAATTCGACTGTTTTTTTATGTTTGTTACCTCAGAACTTTCGACTCGGTGAACCGATTTTGGTGATTCTTTTTTTATTTGAAAGGTGGTGGTCCTTGAGAAAAACATATAAGTCTTAAATTTTGCATTAAGTATGTGCACAATAAATGGACGAATAACTCGGTCGAAGTCAGTTTTTTTTGTTAAAATTATATCTCGCATTTTCCCGGTGACTAGGAGTTTTATCGAAGATATACAAAATAGATCGATTTTTCACCAAAATCGAACAAAAAATTGAAATCATCACAGCCGATTCCGTGATTATGAAATAAATAAGTACGTACCTATACAATAATTGCTCGGTAAGCATTTTTTATTTATAAGTTAATTTTGAGTTTTGTTTATGTTAGTTGTTATATGCTATTGTCTCACGAATAAGTATATTATTACATCATTACAATTGCTCGTTTAAAGATATTAGATTAAAACTCATTATAATTTATTATTTATTCTTGGCCAAACTAATTTTTCTAAATGTACAATTTAATATTATTTGGCTTAAACAATTGTGTTGTAGATAACCAAGAGCACGATAAAAATTAAATTAACATAAATGTTTTCAAATTAAGTAATTATTTTCTTTTCCGCCCTGCTAGGCGTGGCTAATTTCACTTATACAGTTGAATGACGAACGTACTGTCTGAATACCTAATATAAAATATTTTAGTGCACAGCTTATTGAAGAAGAGTTGGATATTGGACCGGCAATTGAAAATACCTTGTTGCGCTTCCGATCTGTGGCAAATTTCCCCCCAATTTAATCTGTTCATTGTGCTTGACATCTGTTTATAAAAATGGTACAACTTCTCGATGCATTGCTTTGTTAAGAAACTTGTTCGTGTGTGTCAGTTGAATTTTATACACGCAGTTCCTTGAACCTATAGAAGTCAGCAATTGTAAATATTGAGGCGCTTCCTCTGGTATGAGCGATTTATACTGACTACAATGGCTCACCCACCCAGAGTTAGTCTTGATCTCCGACACAAATTGTTGCAACGTAGCCCAATCTTGCGCCAATTCTCACCAGTTCCAGTGGACTCGCTGTCCGAAGTAGGAAGTGGTTCTCCGGAATTTTGGGGGTTACAGGGCGTACTTACAACCCTCGCATGAAAAAAGTAGTTATTACGACACCGATAAACGAAAGTAGCCGATTCATCCCAATACCAACGATCTGTATTGCTATAGCAAAATTTTATGACGCCATATCATTATGCAAGCTTGCCCAAACCGCCCTTCATTATCATAAGTTATCAGATTTTATTGTAACGCTTCTATTGAAGCCATTCTACGATAGCCAGTTAGATCCATACAACATGTGTGGATCTAACTAGCTTGTATGCAACTGCACTGTAACACACTAATATTATACTGTGACTGTCTGTAAAGAGAGTTACTGCCTTTTCGGTGTTGGACGATACCGGAGACCTTCAGGAACAGAAAGTTGAATTCCTAAAATGTTGAATTCCCAAAATGTTTAATTCCCAGCTAGTTGAATTTTAAAATGTTGAATTTGCATAAAGTTGAATTCTTTCAATGTTGAGATTGCAAAAAGTTGAACTTGCAGGATGTTGATTATTAAAATGTTGAATTATTTAAATGTTGAGATTGCAAAAAGTTGAACTTGCAGGATGTTGATTATTAAACTACTAAGTGCCTATAGATACGAGTCATGATTCGGTATTACGGCAGAGGTTTTAGCAGCATCTTAAATTGAAATTTCCATAATTGACGCCTAATAAAGTAAAACTAGACTATGGCAGACCAGCGATGAGAAGTATTTCAAAGGTCTTCGGTTACATTATGGGATCTATAAGTAATCGAGGTAACTTTTTGAGCATCTACTAAATTGTACTTTGATATAAAAATAAAAACCAGTCAAAAGGAGGGAGGGGGGAGGAGGAGGAAAATAATCACATTTATTCTCTTCTATGAGTTTACATAATTATTGTCGGTCAAACAATGTAAATAAAAACTTTTTAATGCCTTACTTCTATAGGTTCATTAGTATAAACCTTTTTTCTTTGCTCTTCTAGCATTAATTATTTTAAAAGAGATCGAAGTGAAAATAGTATATATTTATATGATGTATCCCACACATAGTAACAATTACTAGTAACACTACTACTTTGTCCCAAAAACATGGTAAAGTACAGTATTGATATTTCAACATTATAAGAATTCAACATTTTGCGAAACTAAAAATATTCAACTTTCTGGGAATTCAACATTATAAGAACTCAACATTTTGCGAAACTAAAAATATTCAACTTGCTGGGAATTCAACATTTTGGGAATTCAACATTTTAGGAATTCAACTTTCTGTTCCTGAAGGACCGGACGAGTGTGAGTATCAACTGATAACAACGTAAGTTGTCAACTGTCAGTCAAGTTAGCCGGTTCTTTACTGAACACCTACCATTTAAACGAGTGCTTAATGAGTGGCTTGGGTTGCGCGGAAGCGGGGTGATACGATTGTAGTAGGTATTCATATTATCAGCCGAAAAACGTCCACTGCTGGACAGAGGCCTCCCCAAGGATCTCCACAATGAAAGGTCTTGCGCCGCCTTCATCCAACGGCTTCCCGCAATCTTGACCAGATTGTCGGTTCACGTTTGTTGGGGGCCTTCCCACGCTGCGTCTTCCGGTGTGATGGTCACCACTCAAGAAACTTTCTACCCCAACGGCCGTCAGTTCTATGAGCAATGTGCCCCGCCCACTGCCACTTGAGCCTTGCAACTCGCTGAACTAAGTCGACGACCCTGGTTCTCCTACGAATCTCCACATTTCTGATTCGATCCCGTAGGGAAACTCTGAGCATAGCTCGCTCCATAGCCTTCTGAGTAATCGTGAGCGACCCCGTTTCAGTACCGTACCTATGTCACTATAATTAATATTGCGGCAATGTAATGCAGACAGTAGACAGTATACCGTCAAATGAGGCAATCTGGCCGACATCAGTAGTCACGTTTTCTTTTCTTTTTTATATAGCCTATATTTAGGTGTCCCACTGCTGCACGTTAATGAATAAAATACCACATACCAATGAAGCCCCGCGAAATCGGGAAGTCAACTTAAAAATTACGAAAAAACCATTAGCTTTGACCCCCAACAAAGGCAAATTGGGACGCCTTCATGTACGAACGGAGTTACCTACAAAATCACCTTCTACCCCCAATTTACGGTTATCGCGACCCTAACTGAGATCACGATGTAAACAAACAATTATATAAATTCACACATCCTCAAAACAAGTGACAAAAGGGTTATCAAAATCAATACGGCCCGGCCAAGCAGATTTAGATAAAACTTTGGCAATAAAACTTTGGTGACAACTATTAAGAGACGCGAGGGGACACATAAGAATTGAATGTGTTGAACATGTTGTTTTGCTTACGCTTTTAGACCAGTCAATAAAGACAGTAGTGATCGCATCAAGAACAACAATACTGGTACGATTCTATACTGTTATCTAAACATACAATTTGGAAGACTGCAAGGTGTACAATATAATAATATATGATGAGCAAATATTATGATGTTGAAGAGTAAGGTTTTGCTGAAAGACATTTTGTTTTCGTTATTCCATACATTCCTTTTCCAAACCTCCGAGAATATAAACATACATACAACCAACCCGAAATATTTTTAAAATGCTAAATATACAGAACATTGTTAAAAATTGTAATGAAATCGCCATCATGGTGCTACTTTAATTTAAAACAACTGAAACATTTTTTTTAAATCCTTATTTCTTAGGGTTTGCGTAAAAGCATCGTTCCAAGACTATTCGGAGACTGAAGTCTATTAAAGAGGTTTTACGCCAAGACTGTTAAGATACGCATCTCGGTAAATGGTAGTGACGCTTGATCTGATTTTTTAAGAGGCTTGATGCTGTTTATGTTGAGAAAATAAGTGTTTAAGAGTCTTTGAAACATATAACAGAATAAAACGTTTCAGTTTTTTAACCTTATTTGATTTAAAGCAGTAAAAATTAACGTCAACCAGTTTTTGACGATTATGTTACTCTTCAGTTATGTTACTCATCAATACTAGACTTAGCTATTGTAATGGCCGCAGTTGAATTAGCAGTATTTTTCTATGTAATATAATTCACTATATAAATTAACAAAACACTGTTTTTTTAAAATAAACTTGGAACAATTTGTAATATTCTGTTTCCCCTCAAAATTTATTTAAGACATAAGTAGAGATCCTTTATAGGGGCAATTTCCTTTTGTATCTTGCGTGTGTCTTGCGTACTATACATTTTTGACGATTTGTCGTTTAATCTTGTTTTATCCCTTTTAACCTTGTTTGAACTAGCTCTATTGTAAATCATAATTGACTAAGTATGAAACAACATTTGACACACGTGAAACGTGCTTTGTAATGCATTAATTAATCATTACAAAGTTACAAGGACAGAGATATCACAGGCCCTGAGGCCTTCATTGATTAAGTTAGTTGAGTACCCGGCGATTGCGGTATTAGTATATTAAATATGTTAAATTCAAAATAACGAGACTTAGGTCTTTGACTAGATATGCACACATTCTACCACACACATTCCATGCATTTTTTTCTTTGGTAGGTATATTGCAAATTAGCGTTACGTCGGTTATACATCTGATAATTTGCCGTATTAAAAACAGGGTCGTTTTGTATTACGTCAGCTAGGTAGGTATGCTAGCCGTAATGTAAAACAGGCGTTCAGTAGCTGCCTATTTTTCGCCTTATTACGGATTGCCATATTACAAAATAGGACCTTGATCGGTAGCCCTGTTTTGGAATAGCTTTTAATTAATAATTAATCGTATGGCTTTTTTATTTCGAGCCGTAAGATTTTCGAGATAACAGTACGGTTGCCAGTTTTGTTTCACTTTTAGCACCACCCAGGGGTCACGTGTAGGTAACGGGGGATACCTACTCCCTAACAGACGCGGTGCAACTTGGACCCCATTTGTCAAGTGAGTGGGCAACTTGACTGTTAGAAGTTCTCAAGCCGCCCGAAGGCCTTTAAGTTGGCTTAACGATTATAGACAACAGCCGGGATTAACGGTCGCGCTCAGTTAGTAACCAATTAAAGCGGTCACCTATCCAAGAACTGACTTGGGCCCACGTTGCATACGAGCGCTTTGGAATAGTTAGGTACGACGACGAACGAAGCGAAGAGGAGTGTTAGTAAGAACTGCGACCCCATAGCGAGAGGGCCGAGCGAGCGATGCAAGCGTGCCGTAGCGGCCGGCGAAGTGCCCAAACCGAAACGGCTTAACGTCAGCCACCATAATTGTAGAACGTATCGCAACGGCAATCCGGCTAATCGTTGACCCATGTAATGCACCAACGAGACTTAAATTATCTGACAACAAACTTATGTCACTGTACAGCCAGCATAATATCGAAGCGGACAAGGTGCTCAAACATATCTTAACATGACCACAAGGTACATTTTAAATTTTTTTGAGTACCTTTAATATTGTTTTTCGAACACGATCAAAAAGTAAATAGGTACTTTTATATTGTGTAGTCAATAAATCAAATCCTAAAATCAATACCTTTGGTACTTCATGCATAGTAGACATTAACATTAAAATATAACTAGAACCAATAAAAAAGTCGTGTAAATTGAATATTCTTGATAACGTATGTATGTATGTATTGCTTTATAACGCATAATAAAAGTATTTTTTTGCCCGTAAATGTATTTTTATGCGTGTTTTTTACTAGTCCAATTTATTGGACCGTCCATTGAATACACTGAATGCATGAAAAACGATGCAATTCCAGTTACCAATATTTGATTTAGAGTGTTCGCATTTGATGGATTTGGTGTACGTGAGAGAAATTTGTGTGATTCAGACATATGGAGTACGTTTAGTTAACGAGTATGTGGACATTTCCACATTTAATAAGATGATCATAATATCGGGCGACCGACGGCCTGTTTAGCCTACTTGGTAGTGACATTGCCTGCGAAGCTAGAGGTTCCGGGTTCGAATCCCGGCCAGGGCATTATTTGTGCATTTAGCACGGATATTTGTTCTTGGGTCTTGGATGTTTTCAATGTATTTAAGTATGTATTTATCTATATAAGTATGTATATTGTCGTCTATTACCCATAGTACAAGCTTTGCTTAGTTTGGGACTAGCTCGATTTGTGTAAGATTGTCCCCCAATATTTATTTTATTATTTTATTTATTTAATATTATATGAGGCTAAAGGACTTTAAATGGCATTTACCCCCCATGAAATTGGGGGAGGCCTATTTCCAGCAGTGGACGTCCTAGGGCTGATATGGGTGGATGGATGGAAAGGACTTTATTATAATTAATGGTACCCATGACAATAGGAAGTAATGCAAAGAGTCTATTTGACTAAACTAGTGACCGAAGAGCTGACGAGTTCCTCGCTCAACGTATCAGTATTGCGATACAGCGAGGAAATGCCGCCAGCATCCTGGGCACAATGCCTCAAGGGCCTGTTTTAGATTTAAGTTAGTTCTAATTTAATTTATATTATTTGGTTAAGTATTCTTGTATATATTTTCTTTGTATATATATATATATATATATATAAATAAATAATTGCACTTCAAAAACAGGATGTAAATGTTTTTGTACTATTTAACTGTAACCCACGATGTAGTGTAAAATACTTCCAATTCTAGCTTAAAAGGCGCTATCCTAGTTACTAGCGCGTCTCTATGGGTGCTGAAATATATTTTTCTCAAACATGCAATGAAATGTCATTACGTGCGTTATAACAGGTTTCAAAGTATCACGTTGCAGGCGGAACAACTCGGGAGAACTGTAAAGGAATTTCATACAACTAATGATGAATATGACAAGAAAATAACTCTATTAGGCAATACAATACTCTTACAACTTTGCTCAAAAATGACTATTTTAAAAAGAACTATGTTTCATAACAAATTGTTCGGTTTATAAACTCGTAAAATTGACCCCATTGCCCGCAAATTGCGTAGGTTAAAAGGAATTGTACGCCATTATTAAACTCGACATCATGCATCGTCCCAACATCAAAGTGTGATGAGGATCATGGACACCCGCCGCCATTTTGTCCAAGGTCAACGACCCCCAAAGCCTAATTAAAAATTGGATACCAACCTTTTAAAGCCGGAGGATCCAAGTTTGTTTAATGTTCGTTTAATTAATACGCAGTAGAAAAACATTGTAAGTAAATAAAAGTGCTTTGGTTTTCCGTTTGTTAAACGTTTTATGGTAATTCAATTCCGGTTTTGTTTATGTTTAGTGATAGCGATGAAATGGGTTGGCTTGTTTGGATATTTTGTATTAGTACACTTAGTTTATATAGTACCTAGTCACAGACCCGATCTGCTACAAAAACTAGCTAATCACAATCGAGTTTCTACTCGATTGTGATTAGCTAGTTTTAATTACTTGATTTATAACCGCGATCATAAAAATAAAAAAAACTAAAGTATACGAAAACCAAAAGAAGAATGTATGACACTTATGTATTGAATATGAAGTAGTATATCTATTTTTGTATGTATGTAACTTATATAAATATCTTGGATTTATGTATGTTTATTTGTAGTGTATATATTGATTTTTTCTTCGCATTTTCTTAGTAGATATGATCAAACATTTTTCTTTGCACTTTTCATAAGTCTCTGTTTAGCCCAATGTTTGGCTGGTAGAGAATGCCGTTTGGTATTAAGCCCGCCATTACATTTTGTGCAATACAGTTTAAAAAAATAAATAAAACTTACTTTAACTTTACTACAATACGACTCAAATTAGTACCTTTTTTTTTCAGCGGTACGTCAAGTGCAAAAATATAGGTGTATACAACTTACCCAAAAATTATGTCCCATAGCTCTTATGTCGGTGGGTTAAGGTTGCTGTATATATTTAAGAGAGGAATAAATCGATACATATTTTTGCACTCGACTCTACAAGCCAAGGCTTTTAAAACTACTGCCACATTGAAATAATAGTACATTACGATACAAGTGCAGAGAACAGGAAATTCGCAACGAGTGGTGATAAATTCGACACGAGTTGCGAATTACCTTTTCGTACGTGTATTGTACAACGTTTTACAGTACATATGGCTCTTTAAAGTTTCAAAATATGCACGTAATCTGCTGATTACCGCACTCGTGCGGTAAAGTAGCACCATATACTCGTATATAAGTACTGTAAAACGTTGTACGATACACGTGCGAATAGGTAATTCGCAATTTGTGTCGATTTAAAACACTCCCTTCGGTCGTGTTTTAATTTATCACCACTCATTGCGAATTTCCTGTTCTTTGCACTTGTATCGTAATGTACTATAATAGATCATTTAGGTTGAATAAAATACTAGTCCTGAAATCAGACCTAACATAACAAATGCAGCTGTAAATCGCCATTGCGTGATCAGAGTTCTAACGCCACTGCATTCGGTTAAAAAATATTAAAAGAGTTACGTTGGTACGTGGATCACTTCACTCGCATATAAAAAAACCGGCCAAGTGGGAGTCGGATTCGCACACGAATGGTTCCGTACCACTATCTTTTTATCTATAAAAGCGGCAAAAAGTTCGACTCGCACTTGGCCGGTTTTTAGTATTTGTTGTTATAGTGGCATTAGAAATACATCATCTTTGAAAACTGTGTAACTATAACGTTTATAATGTTTATTATTACGTATATTTTACCAACGAATACTAATGTAGTGATAAATCACATTAATATTTAATAATTAATATTTAATAAATCAAATTTGGTTCTTTTTTTTGTTGTAGGTACGGAACCCTCGGTGCGCGAGTCCGACTCGCACTTGGACGGTTTGTATTTGTAAATTAATATGACAATGCGTTCATTCTATTTGTTTTTTTTTTATTAAATTGAAGTAGTAATATCTGATCTAATTTTGAGAAAAAAATAGTAGATTGTAGAACAAGTGCATAAAACAAGCCATTTTATCCAAAAATTGTTGGCAAGTTTGATAAAAAAATCTTTTTTCTACTCCATCATTATAAATCTGTCGATTAAATGACTGACAGCAGTATTAAAACTATAAAGTTTTTATACAAATGCAAGTCTAGTCAATAGACAACTCATAAAAGGAATGGTGGGGGAATTCAAATTCCCATACATTATTATATATGTACAGGATGATTCAGGAGACGTGAGCAGGACCAACATTACATACATAGTAAATGGCAAAGAATTGGTCACCATTGTATTTAAGTGAAACGTAATTTAATTTTTGTTAAGTTAAAGTTTAATTTTCTACAATCATGGTCACCCTACAACAACTGGTTTATAAAGATTAAACCTCTAACTGTTATGACAGCACTTTAATTACGAAGAAAGTAAATTGTCACACATTGAGTGAGATACGATATTTCAAAAGTAATCGGACTCGGATGTAAGATGACATTCAATTTGAAACGTGTCACTTGACTGAAGTATTCTGATTGTAGAGTGACCATGAATTACGTAAATAATTTAAAACATTTTCTTTTCAACACCAAACATAAATAAACGGTAATTTCACTAATAGTGGTACGAAGGAGTAGCTTATGATCTAGTGAATCCGCAGTGTTGATCTTGCTCACGTCTCCCGAATCATCGTGTATAATTGTTTTTTTTTTAAAGAGGCGTATAATGGCGGTCATCTGCTACCGTATCGATTTTTAATTTAAATCAAATTATTTAGCTGTCGTACATAAATTATTGTATGCAACGTTAAATAATTAGGTCTTAAAATTCTCGAGTCTTTAATAACAAAATTTGCTATGCTCGTTTCGTCACAGCGACTTAACGAACCCTTTTATTAAGTAACTGTTGCATAAAATTTTATACATATCTGACTAGATATGAGACGAAATACACGGAATGGGCGTTCATGTTGAGCCTGGTATAGTATACAAGTATGCATGTAACGTCAATCTTAAAGGGATTAGCAAAGTATCTGACTAAGATCACTTCTCTAATCAGCCTCTTAAGTATAACCTACCCAAATGAAGTATTACGTAGCCTGCTTCAGATTTCACGCTAAACCAGACGAGATCAAAGTAAAATAAAACTTCTTCCCCTTTTATCTGACATTTCATGATGGCCAGATATAAAGATTATTTTGCAGGTAATCTACGGTACAAGAATAAAATATAACCCGGCGTTATTCGTATCTGGCAGCTACCCTTCCTTCCCCCTAATGTGAGCGAGGGGAGTGATTTATCTTACTATTCTACCTACAATGTACTATATAAGTGAAACTAGGTCTATTCACAAATTTCTCATCTTGATCACTTTTCAATATGTTTCTGTACTTAAAATATCACTTGATTTTCTAAAATGGCCTACCCATTTTAGAGATACAGTCTCGGGAGAGGTAGTTAGATAAATGTTTGATGATTATGACAATCTGTACCTACCTATTTTACGTATTTGTATGACTAACGGACCCGGGTATGTCTTAAAACTACGCCTAAGACCACCGTGGGATGGGCAGCAGCATCCCCGGAGTGCGGTGGAGATTCTGCGATCGCCAACCCGCATGCCAAGCGTGGCGATTATGGCATTTACCCCCCATAAAATTGAGGGAGGCATATGTCCAGCAGTGGACGTCCTTGGGCTGATATGGTGGTGGTGGTGGTATGACTAACATTTTACTACGATTTAACTAAACGATATTTTTAACTTACGATTAAACTTAGAGATATTTGTTATAAATTTCAGGTTACATTTATTTCTAAGCCATCAGTTACCATACCCAAAAGTTTTCTTTAAGAGATCGCGAACGATTTGGTTATATTATGTGTAACTGTCATGTTGTAAGAATAAATAAATAAACTTACAAATATGTGTTATAAATTTTAGGTTATATTTCTAAGCCGTCATCTTCAGTTACCATACCCAAAAGTTTTCTTTAAGAGATCGTTCTTTAGCGATACGACCGCCTGTTGTTTACCTCTGCTCGTATCTCACTATGCTGTTTCTGAACAATTTGTTTTTTTTTTTTTTATCAAGTGCACCACAAAGTGTATTTGTATTGAATTATATTGTATTGTACAGTCAACAGCAAAAGTAGATGATTATTTTAGTACCTTGACCTTTTTTTTACCTTTGTCACATTCACTACTTTGATGCATCCCAACCGTCGCAGAATTGTTACGTTACGCACTAATAAGAAAATGTAGATTATCATTTTAGTACTTTGTCGCACGCAAAGTACTAAAATGATAATCTACATTTTCTGTTGACTGTACCATAGTCATTCTTATTACATACATAAACTCACGCCTATATTCCCAAAAGGGGTAGGCAGAGCACACGAACATTAATTTGAATGCCACTTTTAGCAATTCTAGGTTTATAGATGGAGATCATTCTTATTACCTAATACTTTTACTTTTTATAATAAGCTTACTGGCATGAAACTCATTACGAGTAAGTACTTGTCGTTTTTTCAATCAAAGTAATTAATACGTTTCTGAAACTTAAGTTAAATTTAACATGTAACTTTTCATTCAGCAAAATTTTAATTTTTTTTATATCTATAGTCGAAATGTTTCCCACTTTAGGCAAATTATGAAGCGTTTCACAAAATTGCGCAACACAAGAAAAGAATGCGTTGAATTACGAGTAGCTAGCTGTATACCTCAAGCTATCCTGCTTGCTTCTTTTAAAAAATGCAGGTCCAATTTTCTTTCATTGTTTTTGGACGGTAAGGGTTCTGACGCCCCAATAACTCCTCTATATTTGGAGTTATTGGGGCGACCGTCAGAACACTCATTCTGAAGCGTCCGAAACATGCCGCCTGGTAACGATTGAAACGTAAGGTTTAGCGTGTAATTATTTAAGTAGATTGCTTTTAAGCATGACGTATGATTGTTTAAATTTAAATCACATCGTGACTCATAAAATAATATATGTATTTATTTTCTTTATTAAGGAAAACAGCAACAATCATACATACATTTAATACATTTAGGTCGATTATAAATCATAAGCCAACAAAGTTTTCACTTATATATCTATGCTTATGAGGAAAAGTATGCACATACATAGCAAAAAACAAATTAAATGAAAATAATTAGATACAGTCACTATTCATCTATAAAATGCTTCTTATTGCGGTAATATAACAACTATATTAATAATAATATATATGAATAATAATAATATACATATATGAATAATTATTGCTACCATGACTTTACAGCGAAAGTATTTTTGGAACGAGAACGCAGACCAGAGCACTTAAGAAATATATTACTCCGGTGATACGGAGCATTAACAATGTTCTTGTTAATTTAATTTTTATTTATTAAACTAGTTCTCTTTTTACTACTATGTTTAAAATAGGTATAGTAAAAATCGTGTCTGTATAATTTGCTTTCACTTTTTATATCTACCCAAAGGGCTTGGTGTTTTACGATCGCGACTTTTAATCACCAAAGCGCACGCAAATAAACACAATTAAAACAAATTGAACTGAAAGAAGCTGAAAAACATAATTTAAAGTTGAACCAATCTAACTTTGACAATTGAGGGTCGGTCGGTCTACAGGCATTTAGAAGGGCCTTATTGCCTGCCTTTTTCTCAATGACTACTTTTATTCTTATTCAAAAGATGACTTCTTTAGCAACCCTTTTAGCGCTAATCTTGACATCCGTGTGTTCTAGTGCTACGGGCGCTTTTCGCTACATTATGGACATAAAAATTATAAATTTGCCAAAAACCAGCTTAGTTATTCATACCAATCACAAAATCTAGAACGCACCAGCACCTGCCCACTACTCGGCTTGAACATCGATGAAAACCTTAACTGGAAAGCCCACATTGATAAAATCTCGGCCAATGCACGAAAGCGGGGCGATACGAATGCTGTACAGCGCGCACGATTATACTACTGTGCAAAATATGCTGATCCCATCATCAGATTCTGACTTCTAAATGTGACGATCTCACTCTTTCGAATAAATAGAGAATTTTGAAAATCGGTCCACTACTAACATACATAAAAAATACTAACAGTGGAACATAGACCCTTCTTGTTTTTGGAAGTCGTTTAAAAATACCACATCCCCTGCCAAGTAAGAAAATCTCCTAAGTCCAGGATACGAACAGGCGGATGTCAATTGATCGATTTCCATTTGATCTTAAAGTCGCGCGCTACGTAGCGTGCGACGCTGCGCGTGTTGACGCCTATGAATGAACGCAGCCTAAAGGTCACACAAGTGCGTCCACTGATCCGCACCGTACGTCAGTGGACGCACTTGTGTGATTTTCTATACAAAGAATACCAAAATGCGTTGCGTGCGATGCGTCCGACGCGTGCCATGCGGGCCGACGCTTACCTTAATACACATTTTTCTGCTCTGTCATATTTATCAAGCGAAATGCAGCTATCCTACGTTTGAGTTTAGCTTCCTAAGACGCCTCGGGCCATGCAGTGGAATGCTGAAAGCCGTCTTTGTTCAACAGTCCGTTAGGCTCAAAGGCGTTGATGATGATTCCCGCCTTTGATGATTTAACAACGGGTCAGCCTTTTTACCCGACTGCGCGACGCAAAGGAGGGTAACTGTGCTTATCAGTATATATAATTATTACTTACAGTTAAATTAAATTAACAAAAGACATCGCTTTTAAAGAGCCATTATATCCTGATTATATCACAATGCTGTTAGACAAGTCATGTCTTTGCACCCGAGACAATTAAATGCAAGCTTAATTAAATATATCAGAGACTTGACACAAATAAATCAGTGTTTTAGTGAAAGTAACATTTTCTTTTTATAATAGATATACAGCCTGTAGTTATGTACAGGCAAGTTCTTAAATCATCCCCTGGCATTCGATAATTGTTGAGCAACCTTATCGCCTTAACAATAAAGACATGTTGACATATTTTTTATACAGGGTGCGGGCTGTAATAGGAGCAATAAATTTAAAGGACGCTTCCTTAGAGCATCTGCAGTAAACTCTTGTGTCCAAAAAAAAAAATATTTCAATTGGGAGAATTTTTGATCTAAAGTTCCAAGTGATGGATCTTGGCACCTAGAGAGCATTTATAGCGCGGCAGTCCATGCAGATTTTGAGGTTGCTTCAAGTTATGACTCTTAATCGTTGTCACATTTTTGGTTTAAAAGGATATTTCTGGACTTTTTAAATTTTTGTAACCAATTTATAGTGTTTTTTTTTTGAGATGAAATAGCCGTGATTCCAGCACGCAGCATATCTGCGAGATTTCCAAAATTTGCGGTATTGGTTGCGCGAGTATTATGAGACGATTATCAACGATATCATTTTCTGAATGGAATGCTAAAAAATTCACATTAATCGTTTTATTTTATACACGTTTCAAATATGCAAAAATATTTAGCCCCACCTGTATAAAAAAGACTTTCAAGCAAGGCCTAAACTCAGCGTAAAGATTTTTATAGAGATCATAAAAAAAGCGCAACTATGACAAGGACAACAAATGATATATTCCTTTTTGTCGCTCTTATTCAATTTAGTATAATATGACCATCTCGCTCGGTACTGGTATTATTATTTGACGTCTTCTCTAGTCTGGGGTAGGTACTCTGAGGGTCTAAATTAATATATAAGTTACTCAAGGCGCAAGTAGCGAGTATAGTTATGCAAGGAATACGCCTGGCTTATCATAATTAATGTTACTTTAGAAAGTTAAATATTAAACACTAATTTTGACCGAGTAATATAAATATTTCCTGGAATTCCTGGAATGCAACCAACAACCACGAAGCGTCCACGAAATTTATAATGTATATTATACATATATTTTCTATTATACCAATCGAGTATCCATTAACCTAATGCGATAACTCTGTTGATTTGAATTAGGATTATCCGAGAGTGTGGTATGTATTATATAAGTAATGAATTCAGTAATTCGATTCAATTTTATTGTTTGTAACTAAATGAATTGATTGCTGATGGTGTCAATATACAGTGTGTAAGTCTAATACGGGTGATAAATTAAATCGGACATAGTATTCATTAGTGTAATCATGAATTAAAAAGTTTTTTTTAAATTACAGTTCATTACGACCCCATAATAATTATTTTTTAAATTTCTCAGCAGCAATGTACTGTAAACATGGTTGCGGTACCGAAATGTCAAATGTGCACTAGCAATACAACAACGTGAGCGTGTTTGCATTACATTGCGGGCTGAATTATTTTGTATGGACAAAATTATTGTTGCAACTTTAAGTAAATGTTATCTAATTACCTTACGCCTTAATTAAAATATATATTAATATTCTTGAAAAAGCCTTTCAATGAAATCTGTCAGAGTGTGCAAATATTCGTTGCACCAAAAAACCGCGCGGGGTAGCGGAGCGGAGGCGGCGAGTGTGACATGATTAGACCCCGCTATCGGTAGTGCAAATTGGTAGCTGTCAAGTTTTTTTTTTTTATTTATTTATTTGCTCATACATTAAAAGACTTAAAACTATTACAAAATTTCGCCAAACTGCGGAGTTCTTAGGGATGGGTAAAAATATTTATGATGTCGATATCGATTCTCTTACTTTTTCTGTACAATTAGTTTTATATGAATACCATTTTTAGTATTTAGTATTTTATCTATTTCAATAACAAAGCTAGAGGATTACGCCAAATGTAAATTTTTGCCCATTATTTCTCTCGAAGTAGAAAAGTGATTTTCCTTCTTAAAATGGATTTTTAGCAACAGAAGACGAAGTCTAGCGCCCTTTACCTTAGAAAAAATGTTAGTAACATATTACGAGACACATATTTATAAAATTGAATAAGGCTAAGTTATATTGGGTTTATTGTTGAATATATTCATCATAACTTCACTAGATTACTGAAGAGAAAGCCACTGAAAAAAAACTAATCATTCATTAAGAATACGATATCCCTTTTGGTTGAAATAAAAGTAAGATTTATTTTATATTTAATTTTTAATTCATTTGTGAATGGTTCGTGCTATGAAGATAACGATAATTTGTTTGAGGATTTTTATTCATAAAAATTATTTTTTTTACACATATAATATTTACTTTGAGTAATTATATAGTCCTGTTGCATAAACTATACACGTTTAATTGAAGTCTTAGACTCTCATTATGGTAAAGAAAAAATTATCGACATATAGCTATAATTATAGACATACTCTAGTATTTCAAAATATTTTTTACCCGTCCCCCAGAACTTGACAGCTACCAATTTGCACCGCCGATAGCGGGGTCTAGACATGATCGACATTACCGATAGTCGACTGTTTCAGAAAGACCAAAAATGAAAAACAGTCCTCGTCTTGCACCGCGCCGCGCCCGCTCTGTGGGTAAAGCTTTAACCCTTTGAACACTTTCATATTTGAATGAAGTGATCATGATCATCAGTTTTCCGACTTGGTATCTGTTAGCCATTAAAAAATATAATGACACGAAATGATTTCATTTTTAATTTATTTTGATGACAAAAATACATAATCTCAAAATAACATTTGATGGATAGTAAAGAGAGTTGACAGTGGGTTTGTATGAATAAGTAATAATTCCCATGAATTCTTGACCATGTAAAATCATTCCAGATCACGACCCAATACTCGTATCACCCTTAGTCTTGTAATAAAATGCGTCTGTCTATCTGTTTGTCAGTACGCAATAAATTCAAAAACTACCAATTGATTTTCAAACGGTTTACCAGGCGGACGGAGTGTTTAATAAGGTAGTTTTATGTGTATAATTCATTGAAATCCTGTGTAAATTGGCTGAAATATAACGATGACCTTTTAAACACGATTCCCTCCAAAAACAAATCCTCCTTCCGTACAAAAACAATAATTTAACCACTGGACGCTCGTAAGGTCAAGAGCAAATAAAATAAGTACACTTTGCTCTGAATTCCCTTATAGACTGACTCATTATAATTGCTACCGAGTGTGTAATAAAGTCGGGTCACGAGTTATTCAGATTTAAAACTTATTCCGTATATCAAACATTTTTAACAACTCGCCAAATTATCACTCAACACTATTCTAAATTAAAATTGTGTTCCATTTTTAAAACAAATGCACATTTGCACGATCGACGGCTAAGATATGAAAACACTATTGCACTTTATTCCTTTGTGATACGGCGAAAAGTGTATCTATATTTTTGCCGTCTACCAAAGCACTCTGAAACTTCAGATCGAGGAAGTAAATTATGAAACGGAGCGGAGTCTAGCGAGGAGGCGAAATTATGAAAAATGGTGAGTTTTCTTATTACATTATACGTGCGGGGACTAACTCAATTCCGTAGGCGAGCAACGGATTCCCGGGTTTTTAATTGTCTGTGAATTTTCTATTGCTCTGTGATTTATTTCTTTAGGAATTTCTTGGTGGATTGTTAGTGAAAGACTTGTATTTGAAGGTTCCTTCCGAGAGGTGAAATTCCGGTCTTGATAGATGGTTTTTTTTGTTGTGAAAGACAGACAAAAGGATGTTTATTAATATCGTTATTAAATACTTAAATACGAGAGTCGGCCTGTGTTGCTGAAATTATTATAATTAAAGACGCGGAATTGCCGTCGTAATTTTTTATTTGACAAAGACAACTGAGATCCTGAGTAAGTTATTCTTAGCCTATGTAAGTGTCAGTATACAATTGAAAATAGAGATTTGCTATCATATTTAGAATGCTGTTGTTACTGCCGCGCACCCTAACTAACAGCGAGGCAGTTTTTTTGCGCCGGATGGCGGCAAAGCCGTCTGTGTGCGCCTGGGTAAACATACCTTAAAATACGATTTCTTAGTAAGCCTTTTTGGTTAGTTCCACTATGATTTTGTACGGCAAATTTTAAAAGTTAAAAATAACACTTAATAAAGTAAAATTATTAATTTGTTTCACATCTATGTATGAAGACACAAATGTGAAATAAATTAATCATTTTACGTAAAATATCATTTTAACTACACTCAGGAGAATTTAAAATTGACAATACCAAACAATAAAACATGCCATTCAAATAAAATACACTCAAGTTCATATTCAAGAAATTCTATACAACAACTGTTACCCATTTTCGTTGCCCATCGCATATTTAGACAGCAAGCATTTGAACTTATTACATTACATATCAAAATTAGAGAGGGGTTAAAACTCCTAAAGTTGTGACCCATTTTCACCGTTCAATAAAAAAGCTAAGAAGCCATTCAATTGACATACACACAACAAATCTCTCTCGCTTATGCAAAGGCCCAGGGCGGTAAACCAGGAAGCACGTAGCCCGTTAATCCTCATAGTGAATGGGGACCCTTGGGCTGTTATTCACCCCATCTCACCTAACAGTTACCAGTATAAAATAGACCTGCGATTACACATTATTATTAAGAATCCCAGCGTCAAGATATACTAGTGAATGGTAAGGTGGAGTAAGCAGCGAGCCCTGGTTATAAAAACCCAGTAAGACGGGAAAGGAATTGTGAAAAATGTAAAGAGGAGCCTTATAACGAAGAAACATCTGAATCTTCGTTATATGGTCATCGTCATCAAATTATATCCTAAAGGAGCCCTGGGCCCTTGTTGGCGTCAAACCCCAGCAAAAGCACTAGTTTAACAAAAGCCTACAGTTATCTGACCTTCCAAAGCAGTAACCAAGTCGGTAAATTAGACCTTGTTGGGACATCTAAACTTGTAAATAGGTACTTGGATGCCTTGACCAAATACTCGTGTTCAGATGTTTGTTCACATGCCGTTCGCTCCGACGTATTCCATGGAGACACATACATCATTTTATTTTAAATTATTTATTTAAGAAACAAAGTAATTTAATGGTTGTATATGGAAATATTTTATCATCATGTTTGATGAAGTTTCTACACAGTAAAACAGAGCTATTTGTGCATATAGCTACAAAAAGAAAAAGCAAGGTTAACAGCGAATTATCACAATTGTCCAAAAACTGAAGAGTAAAAGTATACGTTGATGAAAATGAATGATAAATAGAATAGAAATACTAAATTAAATTTAAAGGTCGTGTAATCACTCCAAAAACTAACAAAAAGACTGAACTCATTGATTAAGCTCGTAATTCCAACCGCCTTTACAATTTGACCTTTCGACCTCCATTTAATGTCGAATTCCTGCTTCAAACAAGTCCCAATTTGCATAACAAAGTTGAAATTAAAAATTCAAACGAAATACACTGTCAAAAACCACCGCTTTACCCATGGAGGTGTGCTTTGGAAAAAATGTGACCCTTGGGATGGAAACATTTGAAAAACGAATCCAGCTGTGACGAGTACCTATGTAGATTGTATGAGTAGAGTAGGGATGCGGTGTGCTCAGGTAAATATTGGATGGATGCCAAATTACTGGTTTCCATGATCTGTGAGGTGAAAGTGAAAACTTTTGTCGACTGAGTTATTCGAATTGATGAAAGTAATTGCTATACAAGATGACAGTGGGTTTCTTACAGTGACGGGGCCAGTGATAGAATATTACCACGTTCTTCCCGGGAGTGTATTGTATGGTGATGAACTAACAGGTATTGAAAAAAATGTCTGAAAGTGGTGATGGTGGTGGCGAATGTGGTATGCCTGCATGTTTGCTAAATCTGGTATGAGTTTATGTGTATACTAGCTTATGTAGGTAACCTTTTGCTGTTGGTCTGTATGAGTGTGGCCGCGACGACGCACCAACGTGTAGGTAATAATAAGTATATTTCTGAACCCGGCTCAGGATCGGATGGTTAGAATTAAAATTCAACAGCTACTTGGCTAGCATAGTTAACACCGCGACGCGACGCGATACTAAAAACCTACCTGTGATAGTCGAATAAATATACCATGTATTTTCTAATTTGCTTAGTGTTAATGAGACAGGAGTTGTTAAATGGCTGCCAAACAAATATTGGCAACCGAGTGCAGCACCAGCGCTATCTGGAGCGAAGCCACACACTTCTTCGTGACGTTTTAGTAGCAGTGGAGGGGGAAAACCAAACGTTTATAAAAAGGCGTGCGCAAGCGGCAAAGCTCCCTTCTTTTGAATTTTCATTAGCAAAACATAGGCGGGAAATTAGGCTTTGTATTTAATAAATGTGTTCTGTTTATTTAACTGATCGTTAATAAACTTTTAAGTGTAGAACTTGTTTCTATTTAGTAAAACCCACATTCCTAGTTCGTAGTAGCCTTTGACCTGTGAGACCCTTTGAGTGTGTGTTGCCAGTGATGATATATGGCACTAAAACGTGGTCACTTACTATGGGCCTCATAAGAAGGCTCAAAGTCACCCAAAGAGCATTAAAGAGGGCTAGGAGTATCTCTGCACGACCGCATCAGAAATGAGGCCATCCGCAGTAGCTCCAAAGTGACCAACATAGCCCTCCATATCGCTAAACTTAGTGGCAGTGGGCGGGGCACATTCAATTGCTCGTGACCTGGTAAAGATCGCAGAAGTCCACTGGATGTGAGTGGCGCAAAATCGGTAATTGTGGCACTCTTTTGGGGGGCCTATGTCCAGCAGTGGACGTCTTTCGGTTGATGTGATGATGATGACATTCCTAGTTTGATAGATTTAACAAGCTTGTTTTTCTAGCTCTTCTGGGCCTTCTGGTACAATATTGAATAGGTAGGGTATCCATCGTCCCAACACTATGCACAAGATCACTTGCAATTAAAATGGCCGCCGCAATATGGCGTCGGATTGAATCGGAATTCGATTATTACGCATGTTTTGATTGAGTCATTTTTTCCAGTGATTATTGGACGATAGCTGTCCACGGGTGCTAAATGGAATTGTTTGCGTTTTATTTATTGGGCTTAAATAAAACGTATGTGATAGCAAAGATAATCTAAACGATTGTGAGTACAATGTACCTAATCGAAAATTGGAATCTCTGTAGTTATATTTTGGAAACAGTTTGCCTTTGAAAGTAAACAGTACCTAGGTGTGTGGGGTGGTATCACAGCTAAGAAGATATTACTAGTTAACGACTAAAAGCCAGCCGATCTTAGAAATGTACTTGGAAAAAGCAAACATACGTACAATTTATGTTATTAGTGATGCCAAATATAGAGTAAATATGAGTTTTCGATGTTTTAAATCCGCATAATGTCACGGGTGGACAGCTACGGGATCCTACATTGCGCGTGGCCCGACACACACTTGGCCGGTATTATATTTCAAATAATTGCTTTTTAAAGCCTCAGTGACATTCTCTCTCAAAATCGTCGTAAAAATACTGAACTGAAAGATGGGATATCTTTAATAACGTTGTCTTATAACTTTCAATTAGTTTTTTTCATTAACGGATTCAGTGTTTTATCGCGGAAAAAGAATCTGCCCTTTGCTAAATTAAAAGGCTATTACAAATAATCGGAGGCGATTCTTTATTGAAATTTTCCAGTAACTTACTAATTGAGAATTAATTAGACAATGGATTCTCGCGCTAAACTCGATTATTTAGGGTGTTGGGGTATTATAATAAAATTTAAAATAAAATAAACGCATTTTTGGTGGACACGGGGGATCAATACATACAGCTTATTTGGTAAATAGCAGTAAATCAGTCCTGTTTTTAACCGACTTCAAAAAAGGAGGAGGTTCCTAATTCGTCGGAATATTAAAAAAAAATGTATGTTCACCGATTACTCGGAGACTACTGGACCGATTTCAAATTTTTTTTTTGTTTGATAGGTTGTTTTCTAGTTCGTTCCATTGTCACCAAGTCTGGATCTGATAACGGAATCTCGTAAAAATCTAGGGAACTCCTCAAATTATATACCTGGAAGAGCCGAGTGTGCGTATGGAAGTTATGAGTCGGTGTTTTTTTGTTAAAAAAATACTTGTTGGTACAAGCTTTTATTGCCCACTGTACGTTTCACTACCATCAACTACCCGTTGAGATGGTTCGAATATAGTTCGAATGGCCCCAAACACGATAGGTTTTTTCTTGTCTAGTTTAGTAGTTGCTATGGCCACCTTCTGTCTCCATCATCAAATCAGCTCGGCGGTACAATAATATTGTATTGACACCGAATTTACATAAGTATGCCAAATTACAGCTCAAGTGAATACCGGCAAGTGGCTGACAAGAGGATTGCTAATTTTGATGACTACTTACATTCTTACATTTTTTTTATACCACGTCGGTGGCAAACATGCGTACGGCCCGCCTGATGGTAAGCGGTCACCGCAGCCTATGGTCGCCTGTTACTCCAGGGGTGTCACATGCGCGTTGCCGACCCTTTAAAAATTTATACACTCTTTTCTTGAAGAATCTCATACTGTAGTTCCTCGGGAAAACCTCGGCAGGGAGCTCATTCCACATACGGACTTTTAATGAAAGTGATTTAATAGTCGCGAATTTTTGCGTATACCTACATATTATCAACGTCACAGATATGTGAGTAGCAGTTTTATGAAACAAGGATAAAGAACTCCGTGATTTCTCAAACATCATCTTTATTTCAGCTGTATCCTGATTACAAACAAGCATATACCCCATACAAAAACTATGTCGCCTAGGCCCTTCTTACATACAGCGGGCACAACTGTCTCCCGTTACTTCCAATTTCATTTATCAGCCGCGTCATCGTGATTTGTTCCTGTGACGTCACGATTCCCTACCCCATTGACACGTTTTCACTGAAGTTACAGAACAAGCTATTTAGAACTTTGAAAGCAATGAAATAAGGTGCATATTTCTGGTAAGATTTAGGTGAGGGGAACCAAACAATAATACAATATAACGGTTTGTTTATGTCAAGATGAAGAGATTGCATGGTTTTGATGAAGTGTACAGCTAGTTGAACAGGAAAAGGTTTTATCATGTAGGCATAGGTAGACATATTAATGTTGAATAGTGTGTCCCGGCCAACTATAACTGATGTTGATAATGGAGCTTTGTAAATACAAGATCCCTAAGAAAAGTGAACGTTAAGAAAGCTTGATTTTATTGTCCAACATTTTAGAACATAATGAGCCTTCTCAGTCCTTATCATATTAAAAACGTTAAAAACTATCAACTTTGTGTGTTACTTATCATGTATTTTGACATTTTGTAGACTTTACTATCTATCTCGACTATTGCCACCTAATAAAAAAATGATTTTACAAGTAATTTTTCAATTTCTAAATAAGGAATATCGTTGCAAGCTGCAGGAGCTCCCTAAATCGGCGCGCATGCCAGAAGAATGTTATGAGAGTCTATGAAGCGAAAGCTGTATGTCAGGATCGTTACAAATGGAAATCCGTAATCTCTGCCTACCCCTCTGGGAACCAGGCGTATTTTTATGTATGTTTGTTTGAATTGTCGGGCATCATCCGCAAACGCTAATCATTAACCGCGGTTCTATTGAAACATGTTTAGCCAAACTTTGTATTTAGCAGTTACGCTGCTAACGAAAATTCCAAAATACAAATTAAAGGGAAAAATTGGAAAAATTATGCCCCAAGCAGGATTCGAACCAGCGACATCTGGCATACGTGGCCAATCGCTCTAGCTACTGAGCTATTGGAACTAATCAAGTTCAGGCACGAAATCCTTCAGTAGTTCCCTGTTACAACGCTTTAGGGAAACGTACAGTTGTTTTTCCCTTTAAATTGAAATGTTTAGCCAAATTTCACCTAAAGATACCTTCATCGTTATCATCATCAGCCTATATACGTCCCACTGCTGGGCGCAGGCCTCTGCTCATCCAGTGCGGGTTGGGGACTTCACATATACCTTTGTCCTTTTTTTTTGCTTAAACCCTAAAGTGTGGGGGATTTGTTGGATAGGTCATTGTTTGATAAAGAAAATATTTTCGAAAATAATCACTTTAAAAAATGTCTAACTAACTTTTGAACTACTTATTCCGTACTATATCTAAGTTCTTTTTCTAATTCTAACTAGATGCTTATCTAATTATAGGTAACCACAACATGCACAAATAACTTTCAGTACGAATACGCTTAAGGTTAGCGATTACAAATTAAGAAACCATATGTGCTTGATAAATGCTTTAAACATGTTTAGCTGTTAATGCAATATTTTCTATTTATGAGAATAAAAAAAAAAATACAATATAAATGAGACCTAATGCAAAGATAATATATTTACTATCTCCCTGCGTCCAGGGAGCCGAAATACGTGGACACTTTCAGCTTAAATTGATTAATATTATCATGATAATATATCGGCTCCGATAGAGGCAGGGAGAGAGTTATACAATTTTGTCATTCTAGAGAGAGCGGAGTTGCAACCTAAATTTGTTTTACTAAATCTGCTGCTAAATGCCATTGGTCCAAAAATATGAATAAAATCATGAGATTAAAGCTTAATAAAGAATTTCAACGTAGGTAAACTATAGCGGACATGATCAGATAAGCTGTTTTTGAGTTATCGTAAATCGTTATCGTATGAAAGGCTGCGAAAGTTTTCATTTTATGTTAATAATTCGTAATCACGTAAATATGTAAGTGTGTAGTATTCAGTTTAAGTGCCTTTAAATAACATAAGTAATAGTACTATTTCTGATTTGATCTTGGCAACTCTGGTTGCAAGGCGTCACAATTATTACCAGACTATAAAATAAATAGAATTCAACTTAACAACAAGAATGAAATATTTTAGAGTTAAGAATTATCTTTGCGGCTATTCGATATTGCAAAACTTTAAAGTCCATTGAACTGGCATAAAAGAAAACTTTTCTAGTTGAAGAGAAAATAATGAACAATAAATATCAATCGTATGATATTTTTACGAAAACATCTTTGAGGTCAGTCAGTTGTATGTAATGCATTGGTTTTCTGTGGAGTAGAAATATCATACTGTGCAATGATTGAAAAAAACATTTTTCGGTAGAACATTTTTTTTTTCTTAAAATTTCCCTAAAAGGTGTGTTTAGAACACATTTAATTTCACTTGGAATGCCACTAAGTATAGAAATTTGTTGGTTATAAAGAAAGAAAAAACGTGATATTGCACTTTGCAGTGAATATTTGCAGATTCGACCCTATTCCCAATAGTAATAACTGTAATAAGTATTACAATTAAATACTGAAAAAAATAGATACTAAGAGTAGTTTGAATTAAAAAAAAAACTTTTGGTAAATCTAACCTAAATTATCAAGGTTATAAAATAGACAAATAAAAACGAAACTAGTTTTTAGGGGCCAAGAATTATTTTTATTATTAGCATATTTATGCCAAAGTTAGTGCTAATTAAAACATAAAATAAATCAATAAATGATAACAGAGTCATCATTTTTGTAAAAATGAATTGAAAACGTAGATAGAGATTATCACTACATAGTATAAAACAAAGTCGCTTCCCGCTGTCTGTCCCTATGTATGCTTAAATCTTGAAAAGTACGCAACCGATTTTGATGCGGTTTCTTTTAATAGAGAGAGTGATTCAAGAGGAAGGTTTATACATGCATAATATAGTAAAGAAACACTGATAATTTTAGAGGTTTCAAACGTGATGTCATAAATAAAGACATTATTTTGCGCTTACATTGCAAAGGCATTAATGTAATACAGTATTGTACATCTTAAAAAGGTCTACTCGTATCTCTTAGGCATAACCCACAATAACCATTTATTATTTTCTTTTTACGCGAAATAATGGCTTATTTACGAAGCTATTTTAAGCAATACAGCATTAATCCTTGTTAAATTATGTACTTTAAATAGATTGTGCATTTAATGAAGATTAATATGACTACTTACAGCATATCATTTAAATAAATATCTTTGAAGGTATTACAGATTTAAAATGCATGGACATAGCGGTTGCTGCGGTACCGGCCGGGTTGTATATAAAGACATTCTATATTATATTTAGCATCAGCATCGCACCCGTGCGAAGCCGGGGCTGGTCGCTAGTTAGAAAATATTTCATCTAAGGAGCAATTTAAAAAATAATACTTTCTTCACAAAGGCTTGGTTTCTTCGTAACCTAGTTAAAAATACAATTTAACTGCTCATTTAACTTCATAGTTACGGATCCGCCTGGTTGTAAAAAGTCAGATTTATAAAAACCTTTTTTTAATACTCTTTAATAAAGATTGGTGTCAACCTTCACATGACACCAAACTGAGCTTAGTGTTGTTATACGTACCTATCATTGGTGATAGGTTGTACAACAAATGTGACCTGTAGAGACGAACAAATTGAAATCCGCATGCAGAATTACAAAATCATAGAAAAACAATAATTTATTAAATATTTCCATAAACTGACTCGACAAAAAGTTCTATATGTATAATTATTGAACCTGGTCACAAAACTTCACGAGATACGGTTAAGAATTCGACCTGTAGAGGAGAACAACCGAAAATGTTGGAAAACAACTCCCATCTTAAAGGCCAGCAACGCACTTACGTAAAACCCCTCTTGTATTGCGAGTGTCCATGGGCGGTGTTAATCGCTTACCATCAGGAGAGTCGTCGGCTCGTTTGCCTTCGATGTCATAAAAAAAATACAAATCATTATTGTAGACGCTGAAGCGGAAACCTTCGTTTTACTCGATCAATTATTAAAACAACCCGAAAACACTCGAAGTATTTTAATGAATTTATTATGAAAATAGATCTGATCTAAAAAATAATGTTCAAGTAAACACTAAAAGTACATTACTACAGAGGCCGGGACGAAAGGGGTTTAGGGTTAACCCCATATTTCCCGCCGAGGTATGTATACTATGTATAGTGCAAAAGCACTATTGCATGTTTGACAAAAGTCAAACATGCAATGAAATAAACAACAAAAAAAATAACGTTTTATTTTTAATACGCATGGTGGCAGAATGTCATGATGCCTGTGCCACTAATTTATGTGGAATGGAAATAAAAAAATAGGACTTTGCCGGCCTAGGCCTACAAGATTTGTATGAAATTCCATTAACGACCTCTCATCTTGTCCTAGCCGCACCTGAAACGTCATACTTCGCAGCCTATTATAAGGAACATAACATCAATATTTCATTGCATGTTTGAGAAAAGACTTGTACATAAATAAGAGTGTAAGACGTCATATTTATAATAAAATACCTATATAATATTATTGTTACAGTCTCATATTTACTAATACTTATGTCTAGACGGGCTTGGTATCAGATGACCAGGCCTTTCAGTATTGCTACTTACGTATATTGCTAAGTTTCATAATATTATTTTTCAAAACCCTCAAGAAAAGATCGCACTCCCATTCCATCTAAAGGGTCGGGAACGCCCGACTGATGAACTCGATTCTCCATACAAACGTAGTTTCGTTCTCATTTTAAAACGCCGTGCTGAAATAACATAAAACTTTGTATATACAATGGAATCCGCCATATCTATGCTGGAAATTGGTTTCTGTTGCTAGAAGTTGTAATAGAGAAAATATAAAGGTAGATTTGAGTTTTTCAGGTCTTGTATGAAACCCTTATTTTTCTTCCATTATAATTTCAAACAACAGAAACTAATTTCCGGTCTATTAGATATGCTGAATCTCATTGTGTATACACAGTTTCATGTTATTCCAGCATGCCGTTTAAAATGAGAGCGAAACTAAGTTTGTATGGAGAACCGAGCTTCCTGCGGACTCTTAAAGGCCAGCAACGCACTTACAACCTCTCTGGTGTTGCGGGTGTCCATGGGCGGCGCTAATCGCTTACCATCAGCCGATTCGTCTGCTCATTTGCCTCCTATTTCATAAAAAAAACGTTATACCCAAATTGATATTTGACGGCCATTTATAGCGGTATTTATAAATAATATGTCGTCATAATTTATTAAGCAAACACTAATACAGGATGATTCCGGAGACGTGCCGATGATCAGCCCTACGGATTCAGTAAATTATAAGCTACTGTGTCGTATCATGTTCATTAGGGTTCCGTAGCAAACAAGGAACCCATATAGTTTCGCCATGTCTGTCCGTCCGTCTGTTCGTGGCTTAGCTCAGTTTTTGAAGGGTACAGTCCTACAGTAAAGTGGGGACCCATTTTTTTTCTAGCAAAACCGATCGTGTGGGGAATTGTTATTTAAGTCGTTTAAAATAATACAGATTTTCTAAAAGCATTCTTTCACCTAAGAATCTGTTTTAATGATGTGAAACTTTAAAGTTTGTCTGTTGTTAGTTGTGTGAAACGCATAGTAAATACTAGTGTCTGTGTGACTTGTAGGCCATGCAACAAAAAAAAAATCAAATTTCCAAAAGCACAGAATAATCCATATAATTATCGAACCTGCTCACAAAATATTACGAGAATCGATTGAGCAATGCGACCTATAGAGAAGAACATCCGGGCAGACAGATAGACAGACATACGAAAGAATTATTGTCGAAAGGTGACACGGAGATGCTTCGCTCGCTTCGCTCGCTCGGTCAATAAGTTTGTGAACTTTAAATCCCCGTAATGTAACGGATAGATCACTATGGAACCCGACACGTTCTTGGCCATTTTAGGATTCCCTAGCCAAATGACGAAAACGGGACCCGAAAAATAACAATAAAAAGTGTGCCTAATATTGATTATAATGTAACGAGTTTTATTTTTATTTTTAACACCAATAGAATTATACCGTTATGATAAACGTTATGTTTAAGGCCTCGATGCTTAAGAGTTATCTTTATAACTCCATCGTACAAACATAATTTTTCATGGCCTACCTAATCTTTTCACAATATTGCCTTATTTTATTTGTTATAAAATGCTGAAACCCTGACACATTTAGTCTAAGTGATTTTGAAGCGAGCAGAAAGGTGCTCGGTTTTACAAGAACCTAGATAGAAAGTAATTGAATTTACTACTTAGATTTACGGGTTCAGAATTCTTTGCCTTGCCGAAGCAATAATATTGGAAATCTGCGGAGTTGAATGTTTAGGTATAAAAAGAAAACTTGTTTTCTTTAGAGTAAGGATAGTAGCTGTACATTTGAGATAAGTTCATTCTGATGACCTATAATCCTTTTTTGACATTTTTATTTTATTTAATTATATACCTATAATTTTTTTATTTTATTTATTTATTATTTTTCTTAAACTAATCAATGAGCAACATTTGTATATTTATTTGTTTTGTAATTATAACCTCGAGCGATTTGAATGGAATTATATATAGGGGTTACCGGGAACGAAAAAAATATCTAGCTGGGTAAAGTCTTTTATTTTCGGGAAAACTCGTATTCCTTGGGAAAACACAATCATAGCTCGGTCGCCCCGGTACTATTATTTATGTAAGCATAATTTTATTCTCATACTAGTGATATACAGGGTGATTCGGGAGATGTGAGCAAGATCAACACTACGGATTCAGTAGATCATAAGCTACTGCTTCGTGCCACTATTAGTGAAATTAATGTTCATTTATCTTTGGTGTTGAAAACAAAATGTTTCAAATTATTTACGAAATTCATGGTCACTCTACAATCAGAATACTTCAGTCAAGTGATACGTGTCAAATTGAATGTCACCTGAGTCCGATTACTTTTGAAATATCGTATCTCATTCAATGTGACAATTTACTTTCTTCGTAATCAAAGTGCTGTCATAACAGTTAGAGGTTTAGGCTGGGTTGCACCAAACCGTCTGTAATCGTAAGCTGTATAAGTATTCGTTAATATTTGAATGTATGGGAAGTTTGACAAGTTTCTATGGGATGACAGCTGCCGGCGCCATATTTAACGTTGATCAGTCTGTGATTGTAAATCGGTGCAACCCAGCCTAAATCTGTATAAACCAGTTGTTGTAGGGTGACCATGATTGTAGAGAATTAAACTTTAACTTAACAAAATCTAAAATACAGGAAAAAGGTATGGGTGTTTCACTTAAATACAATGGTGAACGATTCATTGCCATTTACTACGTATGTAGTGTTGGTCCTGCTCACGTCTCCTGAATCACCCTGTATACCGAATTGTGAACTAACGATGTACTCGAAAAACCATCATCTAATATTAAGTTTTTTTTTATTGCACTTAATTTGTGAAATTAATTGTTTACTACTACTACTCATTTCTGATGCGATCACGCAGACATACTCTATGCGTAGCCCACTCCAGCTCTTTGGGTGACTTTGAGTCTTCTCATGAGGCATTTATATTTAAATATATAATAACGCCGAATTGCTTTAATAGACTCGAAGAACTTCGCTCACTCATTCCCGGGATTCTCTTTCTAATAGTCTATTGTGGGAATGGGTTAGCGACCTATTACTCCAACGTCACTTATTCGCTATCTTCAAACCTACAGTTGCTAGTAGTGTTATTGAAATTATATTCCATGCGCCTTGCCTACCCCTTTTTTTAAGGCGTGAGTTTATATATAAAAATTTGTGAACAATTTTACACAAATCGACCTAATCCCGAAGAACCATGACATGCATGTAGTTGTAGTTGTAAAGACTTTATTTCACAAATCAAGTACATAAAAGAAAAATCAACTTAATTTTAGACATTTGTACAAAGGCGAACTTATCCCTTTAAGAAATCTCTTCCAGCTAACCTTTGAGTCAGTGAGAGGACATTTGCATGTATTGAATCTATTATTTTTGATACTACCCCAATGGAAAGGAGTTATTGGCTCACTAACCGATTGCTTCCCATAAATACGCTTGGAAACATATATAGATAAGGAAAAACCTTCGACATAAATATGACACAAAATACCTTTCGTCTAAGGAGAAAGGTTTTTCTTTGTGATATTGTAAATGGGATAGTGGCGGTTGGTTTGCCCACATATCGGAGAGATAAATATACATTTGTCGGTGTTTTCATAACAAGCTGGTTTATTTTATTTTTCCTACACCCTGTGTTCCATTATTTCCGATAAAATCAAAAATACGCGATGGCGCCTTCTTGATTTATCAATGCGGAGGCCGTACGATATGAGAAAACTGTCAGCTGTCAATGTTAACTGATACGAATACAGCCTTCCAGCAAAAGCGACGAGCAACTTTTTTTTTTGTATGGGAGCTCCTTTCAATATTTATTTTATTTTGTTTTCAGTATTTGTTATTATATAGCGGCAACAGAAATACATGATCTGTAAATGTTTCAACTGTCTCGCTATCATGGTTCATGAGATACAGCCTGGTGACAGGCGGACGGACGGACGGACAGCGGAGTCTTAATAATAGGGTCCCGTTTGGGTACGAAACCCTAAAAAGCCAAAAAATGGGAATATTAGCTCGCTTCCAGCGGCCCTCAAACATCTCTTACAAATTAACATTACACGAGGCAAAAAACGCCGAATAAACTTTTTAAAAATGCAAACCTAATTCGTAACATACAAACAAACGAATGCGTTGCTTACTTTGCAAAATGGATTAACGGTTCCCAAGCCCTAGGGACGCCTGACATATGCGGTTAGCGAAGCTACATGAAATTGCTTAGTAATAAAATTACCGTATTACCCAATAAGCGACCTTAAAGTATTCGGCACTAAGGACCTTTTGACTTGTTTAATACGACGCTGCAATACTCAAATGAGACAGAATGGCGTAAGCGGCAATTGTAATTAGGGTTTATTTTCAAAAGCTAGAGCATTTTGCAGCATAACATGAAGAGGACAACAAATAATTCCCAACCTTAAAGCATGGTTCAGTAAATGTATTTTTGAATGAGGAAGGTACGTTTCATGTATAAATGGGAATCGTAAAATAAAGTTAGTAAAATACGTGAGTGTCCAGTTTAAAATTTGATGTGGCGTTGTTTTCACCTCACACTCCTATCGCTTTACTGGGCACGGCTTATAAACCTACAGTCACAGTCAGGTCCAAAAAAAGTTTTTTTTTTTCATTTTAAGGCTAGGATATGATGCCAAACTCACGAGCGATATTCAACCCTCGACCCATGCCATTAGTGATTTTCCCGAGGCACTACAGTATGGGGTTCTTCAAGAAAGGAGTGTATACATTTTTAAAGGGTTGGAAAAGCGCATGTGACACCCCTGAAGGTGCAGGCGTCCATAGGCTGAGGTGACCGCTTACCATCAGGCTGGCCGTACGCTTGTCTGCCACCGACGACTATGTATATGTAATATTGAAATCAAATTCAAAGACATGGTTTTATTAATACTTAATACTGCTAGCGCACGAATTCAATTCAATATTATGATAGACCTAAATTATGTGACCTAAGTATCAAGGCCGTGCTATACGCAGACGACATTTCATTGATATATCAATGCAGCGGCAGTGAAGACCTAAAAAATAAATTGCATAGTACTTTTAAATCAATATTAGATTGGCTAAAATACCATAATCTTCAAATTAATATTTCTAAAACTAAAGTCATTCAGATTAAACTTTGTCAGAAGCCACCAATTGATATGAACCTGTCCTACAATAATGAACCATTCGCGGTTGTTGAGTCGTGTTCTTTGCTGGCAGTGGAAATAGATTCCTGCGTGAATTGGAAGGCACATGTTGATAAAATCTCGATAAAACTATAAAAAATCACTTATGCCCTTTACCAGTTGAAGGGGAGGAACAGGCTGCAACTAATGCTTACTATGCCTATGCGCATTCTTGGCTGTCATATGGTATTATTTTATGGGAGAATAGTACGAAGGTAGAATCATTGATCAGGCTACAAAAAAAATGTATACGAATAATGGCTACTATAAATGTCAGGGAGAGTTGCCGTCCATATTTCAAAAAAAAAATATATTAACGTAAACTTCGCTATACATTTTTGAAATATATAAATTTGTTAAGATACAAAAACACTTATTTGAACGAACGAAAGATAACTGTCCTAGAAATCAAAATTTGAGGAAAACAATAATTTTGCACTTTTATAATAAATATATAATAGTTAATTCTGGTACTTACCAGATGACAGTGACAGTATATAACCACAATAGGTACCTTTAGAGCTTAAGAATATAAAGAAAGAATCGTTTTCCTATAATAAACTAAAGAAGTTCCTGGTTGAAAACTCGTTTTACAATATAATTTTGTTAGTGTGTAATTTAAGTCCTATATAAGTAGCTTTTATTTGAAATATTGCTTTGCCCTAACGGGGTTTATGCTGGAACATGTAACTGCTTATAAGATCTTGTAAAACCCATAAAATGCAATAAATGAATGAATGTTAACATTAACTATTTATTTTACGTTTCAGGTAATGTTTTAATATTCCATCCAGGTTCCATGGTCCACTACACAAGGTAAAATGCATGATTATAACTGAATATGTAAAAGCATCGCCTTAAAGAAGATCTCTGTATTTTTTTAAATGCCTAACATGCCTTTCGCCTTCCCGTTCAATTTAGCCTTCCCGTGTTTATTAAGTTTATTAATTATCCTACTACCTATCTAATTCGACTGTTGTTTATTTTATGTTTATTTTTGTCAAAAAATTATTATGTTAATGTAATTTTAGTGTTAGTGTAAATGCATTGTTTGCGCAGTTGTGTGGATCGGTCGCACATCTTATTTTTTTGTCGTGACCCACAGAAAACCAGCGTCGGGACACCTTTTGTGACCCGACACATGCTGAGTGGGCCCCATTTTCGCAACTGTAGTATTAAGTTATTTTAAATTGTATATTATTATTTTTTAGCATGGTGGTCGAAATAAAGTTTTTTCTATTCTATTCTATTCTTTCGTTCACACCCCCAAATTATTCACCCTACAACCAGTCTTAAATTTACTACTTACTGAAGCCGACCAAGCACACAACTTACACTTTTCAACCTCGTATCTACATTACTACGCGTCAGCAATACTAACCTTACGATTCTAAAAACAAGGTTCAATTTTCGACACAGCGGGAATTAGTGAAGCAAACGTTTGTAGTGCGTATCGACTCTTGGGGAACGTATTTTCACGTCCTTACAGCTTTTTACGAGTTGCGACAAACAGTCACGCACCTGAGCTCATGTTTAGACGAAAAAGGTATTAAGTGTGTATGAGGCTTGGGTGTTATTAATGCCTTTTTAGACTGTGTGTAATGTGTTGGTTCAAATACGATTGTAAATTGCTTAGTAACAAGATTGATGACTTATTTTGATACGGGATTGTTTTTCTATTACGTTATACTCGCTGTATACATACGCATGCGTATCAAGTATAATTTAATGTGTAGTCAATACAACATTGCCAGAAATAACCTTATTACTTATCATGTTACTTTTAGAACGTACTCTTACGATATTTAAATTACTGTCATTTTAAATATAGAAAATGGAAGACTACTGTCATTTTAAATATAGACTTGGACATAATTGATGGCTAACTCAATGGACCGTTCAATTTTTTGCTCCTGTTACAGGGCCCACCCATTATACAAACACATTTCGAATGGACAATGGACATATTACAAAATTATTGCGAAATGTTTTAAAATTACTCATGGACTACTAAGCGTGAGTTGCACCAACTTACGATCACAGACCGATCAACGTTAAATATGGCGCCGGCAGCTGCCATCCCATACAAACTTGTCAAACTTTCCAAACAGCTAGATTTTAACGAACACCACTTACGATTACAGATGGTCTGGTGCAACCCACCCTAAGCCTTTGATTTGCGAGTTTCGGTGTATGTATTCAGTTTAAAACGGCATCAGTATGATTTCGGTTTAATGTAGTCCAGATTTCCTTATTTATCAGTTTACTGTCAGTATTATATGGATATGGCGGTACTGAATTTGTACCGCCACGCTTCCGTAAGTCCCGCGCCAATGGAAGTATACTCTTATGGCGACATCCTGATTTGTCAGTACGGAGGCGGTACAACGTGAGTAAACTTTCAGCTCTCAGTTAAGCCATCACCCGAAGGATACTCATTGCTGGACATAGGCCCCCAAAGAGTACCACAATGACCGATTCTGCGCCATCCGGATCCAGCGGATTCCCTCGACCTTTACCAGGTCATCAGTCCACCTTGTGGGCGGTCCATCTGTTAATTAAGTATATGTAAAAAAACCGGCAAAGTACGAGTCGGACTCGCGCACCGAGGGTTCCGTGAAACAATAATTTTATTATGTGATGTAACTTAAAATTTACGGTTTACGCAATTTTTCCTTTATCTGTGCTATAAGACGTTGCTTCGTACCAAATTTCAAGATTCTGAGTTCACGGGAAGTACCCTGTAGGCTTTGATTCCCTTGCGAGTGTCGAAAATTTGCGGAAATTTGCGGGATAAACGGCTGTATCTTTTGATTGCATTGGTTTAGAAGTTTGATTTTTTTACAGCTCCAAGGGACAGTAGACTTGTGTATTTGATATAAATTCCAGCTCGATACCTCCATGCGATCTTGAGAAAAAGGGTCTTGACAGACAGACAGACGGACGGACGAACAACAAAGTGATCCTATAAGGGTTCCGCTTTTTCCTTTCAAGGTACGGAACCCTAAAAATGAAAAAAAAAATTATAATGCCCTATAATTTAGATTAAGTCTGAAACGGAAATAGCTTTTGTACGATCAACCTAATAATAATTTATGATTCGTCAACCGCGGTCAACATTCTGCCGGATTTGTTATATAAATGAAAAGTAATACAGACCATGATTCATTTCCTCAATAAATCATCGCGACAGGCCCCAGCTCAACGGCACAGAAAATATACGTGGCAGTAAGATAACTTAATATGTTAACTACTTGACCTTGATGATGGCATGATCGGGTTTTTGTCGGACATATGGCGTTCGTAGTACTAGTAAAACTCTTAACTGTACACAATAACAAAAAGTAAACAAAAAATACAAAGGTCAAAGCAAGAACAAAGGCGAACTTATCCCTGTAAGGGATTTATTCCAGTTAACCAATTTAGAATTTCGTCTTCGCCGTAAATTACAGTTAGAAAATCCTCCCTTCCCTTGCTTAACAATTTTTAATTGCGAGAGAGACGAATGCCGAATAACCGACATTTTTAACGCGATCATGCTCTTCGCCGTAAATTACAGTCAGAAAATCCTCCCTTCCCTTGCTTAGCAATTTTTAATTGCGAGAGAGACGAATGCTGAATAACCGACATTTTTAACGCGATCTAGCTCTTCGCCGTAAATTACAGTCAGAAAATCCTCCCTTCCCTTGCTTAACAATTTTTAATTGCGAGAGAGACGAATGCTGAATAACCAAAATTTTTAACGCAATCATGCTCGTTAAGCTGATTTAATGTCATGTGATAACGTGAAACTTGTCTTGAGACCTGGACTATCTTTCGCAGCAATAACAGCGAATACAAAGCACGTAAATATAACATGATGTTTTATCTCACAAAAATACCTAATCATAACTTTGTCGGTCAAAACAATTTACTATGTTATAATATTATCAAAACATGGGTTTAACTGGGTGATATGATATAAATATAAACATACAATTGTATTTGGTAATACAATTTATAAGATATGATTGAAATCAAGCGAAATCACATACAATTTTTTGTGAATTACGAAAACACCATTTGTTTTTATAATATCTAGAGATAAATCTCTGCGACAATAAAAATCATGTATTTAAAAAATATGCCACCATTAAGCTAACCTATTTTCCATTTCCACAAAAATATTAACAACGACTTTTCCTCAAACTAAACAGCCCTTATCCAAAAGGCCGAACATTGATTAAGATCCTTGTCACTTAAGCTTGTTAGATGCCAACTCATGTAAGATATAAATGAAACCACTCATGTATTATTTATCTCCTGGTTATTTTTCTTATTCAACTCGAGAACGTCAGAACGTACTTAAGTTGACATTTTATTGTACCGAGCACGGCGCTGATTTTCTTAGAAAATGTTATTCTTCGCTTGCGTGAGGACGCCGATGTTTTTATATTTAGCATCTGAGCGAAAATATTTGAGGAAATATCTGATTTTGTTACGATCCAGACAGGAAGGTAAAGACCTCGTTCGGAATACATAATATAAGTACAGGGCATTGACTGTTGAGGTACTGTAATGTGGTATTTTTATGTATTTTGCAATACGATGTACTAGCATCAGCATAAAGGTCTGGCCACACCGCTACTTAACCTCATGTCATGACCGCTACACTACGAATGAAGTGACGTTCTCTGTACGCCACGGAACTGGCCACAGACATCAGAGAAAAGCAGACTCGCAGTATTAAGCCAGATGATTTTCCATATAGTTGTCTCTTTAATCCTTATGGTGCACCAAAATGAGTTAAAATGCGACAGATAATACAATCATTTTCGGCTGTTAACAAGTTGTCTCGATTTGCGAGCACACCAGGATGTTAAATCCCATATAAACTTAACACACCATAACGTCAGTTCAGTACAATTTTCAGTTATGAAGACGGAGACACTGACAGGTGAAGACGTGTCAGATGTCACTTGTCTGTCTCACTAAATTTTTTTGATTTGTACATTAGTGAGAATAGATCAGACGTACAAAAATCGTTCAACTTAAATGAGCGGATCTGCTTCACTCTGATATCTGTGGAACTGGCAGTCTAGTACATTATGGTCATGTATTGATGGCCAGGGCGTGTGAGGCATTCCATTGGCTGTCACGACTAGATGACTTAAGGTGAAGAGGTTAGAACGCACTGTCGCACCGTTAACGTACTGACGTGACTTTTTTAACTCATAAATTTCCCCATCTCGTCACTGCGATTCCGTCGCGTCACCGTACTTTGAGCATCGGTGTGGCGGGACCTTTAATATCTGCCAAAACCAACGGCGGCATAAATAATTGACACGTCCCAACGGCCCTACAAATAGAGTCGCGTCAGATATTTATGCGCGCTTTGTTACGGCAGATATTGGTGCTGGTGCTTTCACAGTCGTCATTATAGATGTACACTTTAGTGGAGCTATACAATAATACATGGACATCTGGAAGCTGTCAGTATAGAGTGCTTCAAGCTGTCCGTCACAGTATTTTATGTACAAGTAGGCTGAGCCGAACAGCTTGAAGCTTAGTGTTCAAAAATATTAAAACGTACACTCTATCGTCTTTAAAATATATTCGTGTTCAGTTGTTTGTAAGCTTCTTGTTTGTTCTATGTAGAGGTATATATATTTTTATACCACGTCGGTGGTAAGTGGTCAGTGGAAGCGTGTGGCCTGCCTGATGCTAAGGAAAATACATGCATGTAAAATGTATACTATTAGGCAGCAATAACAAGACGTATAAGATATTAATGAAGGAAAAATGGCAAGATATGTGTCAAATCAAATCATACAGCAAATAGTCTAAATAGTCGACTTTTATAATAAAAAGGATCCTAACAAAATTGGGCCTAAGACGTGTCATAATTCCAATTTCACTTCAAGACCTCAACTCAACTCTCAAGACAGCAACAATTTCAACTTTCTTTCCGATAAATAATTTTCGACTTTCACCTTTCTAATTAGCATGTCAGGTGCAAGCCTGGTGGCTCGTAAATTAAATAATTCTACTTATTAATTAAGCGGCCTTCTTTTGTTCAGTCGCCCATTGTTACAATTTAAAACCATAGCCAGAACTTTTAGAGATTTTGGCAAATTTTCCATTGTTGCGAAAGTATAGAATGGTTTGTAACAAAAGGTGAAAATGGATTGTTATCGTGAAGAATTTGTGCTTTGAGCATAGCTAATAATAATTTGGTAACTAATTTGGTAGCGATTTCTTTCTGTGATTGTAAACAAGGTATCCACCACCACCACCATATCAGCCCAAGGACGTCCACTGCTGGACATAGGTCAAGGTACAATCCAAGGCCAAGGCATAAACAAGGTATAATGTATCGCAACTTCATTCTCTGCGATTTATTGTTTACATGCTGTAGTAGCACCAGCTAGCCTTCGCCTTGCACGAATTTTTAGAGTCTACATACCGTTTCTCGCATGTTATCAGCTACCAGCGTAGCGCTACGAAATCGCTGGCAGTCAGTGTAAAATTTCTTTTGCCATTGTATTTAATTTCTATGTAGTGCCAAACTTATAAGTAACGGACACTTTACTCACAGACTTGAATTGTTGAGCCATTTAGAGCTCTCTTCATACTGGGCATCATAGTTGGCTATAAAGTATCTAGTATAAAGTGAGCTCTAAATGGCTCAAAAATTAAAGTCCGTGACCGTACTCCTCCGTTTTCACGCGTTGGAAATTAAGTAGGACAGTTTAGACACAAAGTTAAAGCGACAAGGTACAAAGGTGCTAAGCCTTTTGAGAACCCCACGGTACTATAGAACAAATATTAAGTTATGTAGCAGTCAATTACAGAAAGAGGGTGGATGGACGAAACTGATGAACTGCCAGTTGAACGGCGGCAGTGAGCGGAAAAGGGTCCAATACTATTAATAAGATAATGAAAGAATGACAAGATTAATTGATTTCTGTGTCCATTTCGTTCCATTTCAATTAAGTTACATTCCGTCTATAGTACTTTGATATTTTGCGAAAATGGAACTCGCCGTAAAGTTATTGTAGGTATAAATATGACAAATGTGAGCTGAAAGACACCGTGAGGGCGTTCTGATTAAAAATGAACTCTTAACAGGTAGGTATGTATGGACTACTTAAACATATTTCCCATCAAAATGTTAAAATTTTAAGCATTTCACCAAATCATTTTGGTAGCGTTGAGTAAATACCCGCATTACGCAGTGTTTATATTCAAAGTCAAAACGCTGTAACTATAACCATGATGTTCATGCAAAATACGACTTTTTATCTACTTATAATGCCTCTAAATGGGTCCCAGTTTCGAAACAACATGATATAGATTCCATAAATGTTTCCACTGCGCCATCCCAGTAATAGATTGGCATTCGTGAGCTACGCGAAATAAAGCACAGAGAATCAATAGCGTTCCAAGTCAACATGTCAACGTCGGCATGTCATGCCTTCCCGTGGCCTCGGATACAAATCTGTCAATTTACATAACAAACCTATGCAAAAAAATAAACTTGCTGGCGAAAATTCAAGAATTCACCAAGCCTGTAGACCGAGGAAACTAGCAAACTTCGTATTTACCGCGGATCTTGTTTTATGGTCGGTATATAACATGGGTTTATACAACACAATATGACAGGGTAAGTAGGAAATATGTAGGGATGGATGGGAAAGGGTCCTTATTAAGGGTGTTGGCTGAATCTAGGATGATATTCGGACTACAAGGTAAACTATCCGTGAATTTCACCTTCCGCTTAGGAAATTTATGGGGTAACGGAAATGAGTTATTTATTTAAGGGTATCATTATCCTGCCTCTGGATAAGAAATGACATAGACATAGACATAGAATTTTTTTATTTAACACCACATTGAAAAAAGATTACAGACAATGCTACAGAACATTGCAAGCCTTAAAATAAAACATAAATAAGCACAAATTTATATGTTTACATCAACAATTATGATGTTAAAAAGGAGCGAACCTCAGCATGTGTTGCAGCAGGCTTATCTACTACAACGCTGGTTTTCAGGTCGACCCTTCGTACAATACAGATTTGCTTGCTGCTTGTCGGAAACTGTATGGCTAAGACTATTATAGTTTGTGTAGAAAATAATATAGGTATGAATATATATGTTTATGTTCATGGACGTATTATATATAAAATTATACTGTATGATAGTATGATATATGTGAAGATAGGTTTGATGTGTAGGCTAAATAAATACGTTGGGTAATAAAGTACATATTGAGGAAATAAATAACATGAATGTAATAATTTAAAGTTGAACGGCGCATATTACGATTTCGACCACTATAGATATGACGGTTTTACTCTAGTACCAGGAGGTAGCGTGCTTTGAAATTCTAGAAGTTGTTGTTTGAGTTTCAATTTAAAAGTACCAATTGTATTTAAGTTTTTGATAGGTGGCGGTATGTTATTCCAGCATTTTGCTGCTGAGTATTTAAAGCTACCTTTGAAAACGGAAAAGTGACAACGAGGTAGTAACAGATCTTCGCAAACCGATCTGATTCCATACAAGCTTGACCTGCTATCGCGAAATTTAAACTTATTAAACAGATACTCTGGTTTAGACGTTTTAAAAACACCAAATAACAGAGATGAAAGATGCAATTCTCTACGTAGTGACATTTTAAGAATATGTGCTGAGTTCAAATATGGCGTCACGTGCTCTCGTGGGGCGACTCCAAAGCAGTAACGTGCGCAGGCGTTTTGCACTCTTTGCACCATCCGGTCTGTACTAGCTAATAAACGTGGGCCATATACGACATCTGCATAATCAAACTTAGAAAGTACTAATGAAAGACAAAGCTTAATTCGTAAATCAACACTTAGGAAATCGCGAATCCGATAAAGTATTTTAAGTCTGTAAAATGTGTTCTTCGCAATTTGCGCTATGTGACCCTCGAAACGCAATGACTCATCCATCAATACTCCCAGATTTCGCGCCTCCGATACACGTTCTACCTCATTTCCCGAGATAATGATAATTGGGTGATGGTTTTCTACCTCTTTAATCTGTTTCTTGGAACCAAAAAACATAACTTTGGATTTACTAGGGTTTAACACTAAACTGTTTGACTCGGACCAGGCTGTAATATTCTCAAGATCTTTGTTTAATTTGTCAACAGCATAACTAGTATCAGTTGGGTCGAAAGAGATGTAAATTTGGATATCATCAGCGTAAAGGTGAAAATTACAATCCTTAATGATACCACTGACATCAGCTGTGTAGAGAATGAAAAGGAGCGGACCCAAGATTGAGCCCTGTGGCACACCTCTGGAGACAACAGATGGCTTCGATTTTTCATATAAACTAGTATTATTTGGGATTTGAACTACTTGCGTACGGCCACTAAGATAACTAGCAAACCATGCGACCGTATTTGACTCAAAACCATAGTAACTCATTTTGGATAGTAATAATTGGGTGTTTATGCCATCAAAAGCACGAGAGAAATCTAAAAGTGCCATTATCGTACTATGACCCTTGTTTTGTGCTGACAATATATTATCAACTACATCCAGGAGTGCCGTCGTCGTGCTACGAGATTTGCGAAAACCAGACTGAAGGGATGGGAGAACTTTATTTGTTTCGAGAAAAGCTGACAGTTGCATATATACCACGCGCTCAAGTATTTTGGACAAACACGGAAGTATACTAATCGGTCTTAAATCTTTAAAACTTGTGACATTATTTGTTTTAGGAAGCGGCGTTACCAATGCAACCTTCCAGGCGTCAGGAAAAACGGAGGTAGAAATAGATTTGTTAATTATTGCAGTTATTGCACCTAGAGAATGGGGAAGGGTAAGAAGCAACATGTCTAAAGAGATACCGTCGTCTCCCAGAGCGGACGATTTTAAGGTCTTGATTATTTTAAGTACTAGGTCTTCTCCCACTGCCTCCAATCTGAAGGTCGAGTCATGAAAGCGACTTGTTTCAAATTTAGCAAGATACGATCGCGGTGCCGCTACGTTACCTGCAACTTCTAGAAAATGTAAATTGATACGTTCAGGGTCACGTAAGTGTGAAGGTATTTCTGATGCATGTGAGTTTTTAGTTATTCTGACAGTGCGCTTAAGATTATTCCAAAGAGCTCGAGAGTTGCTGGCATTTCGGTTAATATTTTGATTAAAATACGCACGCGTTTCATGAAATAAGGCTTTACTTACACATTTTTTGAGCTCATGATAATACACTTTATCTCTGTCTAGTCCAGACGCTTTATACGTGTCATGTGCCTCGTCACGTAAACGCATCATTTCCTTGATGGTGTGAGTTATCCATGGATAGCTCCTTTCTCTAATTAAAATTACTTTCTGAGGCGCATACGCGTCAAGCAGGGATAGAACTACACAATTGAAGGTATTTACCATGTCATTAACGGTCATTAACTCGCATATGCATTTCCACTTAATAGATTCAATCGATCGATTAAATAATTCCTGATCAATATCCTTAAGTGGTCTAAAACATATTTTTTGTGGCAGAGGTTTATATTTTCTAATATTTAATTCGCAAGATAAAAATGCGTGGTGACTCAAAGTCGGAATATAATTTACGTGAGTTTTAGTAACGAGACAATTACTACATATCACGTCTATTAAGGCACTGCTAGTGTTAGTAAAATGCGTGGGTACGTCAATATGTTGTTTTAAATCAAAATATGTAAATAACAGTTTGAGCTTAGAGGAATTTTTATCATTATTCAATAAATTTATATTGAAGTCTCCCATTAACACAATATAATCAAATTTAGAAAAAGAAGAAATAGTATCAGTCAACGCGTCAATAAATGTATCGATACTTAACCATGGCGGTCGGTATGCAGTTCCTATTAACAGAGTTAAACCATTAGTTGATAACTTGAGCCACATCTGTTCAACTCCCGTGTCGGGCGGGTGCGCGCAGCGTCGAGCCGCAACACCATTTTTGACGTAGAAGCCGACGCCGCCGCCGCGAGCGCGCACAGAGCGCGGCCGCGGGATGTGGCGCAGGCGATAGTTAGGTATGACCGGCGCCCGCCCCTCCTCTCCCTCGTGTAGCCAGGTTTCGTTGATGGCCATTATATCTACATAACTATGTTCAACAGCAACTATAAGCTCATTGTGACTAGTTCCGAGAGAACCTGCGTTAAGGAATCCTAATTTTAAGTTTTTTTGCTTAACCGCGCCTGGGCCAAATTAATAAATTAACCTGTAGGAGTTCAATGGTATGAACTTTGAAATATACTAAATATAAAGCGACAGGTACACTCGGCGGAATCGTTTTAGCGCTTGTTAGGTTAATTTGCTGTCTGGAACTAGATATGTATGTTCTTAAAACAATTATGATAAAATAATAAATTGAGTGTATATTATAATAGGTATATAACGGAGTACAGGTATAATATATAAGTTGTAGTACAGATAAAGTGTAGTATGTGTGTAATATGATATATACTTGTATAATAATATATGGTAATAAGGTACAGACCGCTTGCTCAAAATCATATGGTTGAAAGTTAATATTACATAGTTTTGTTTTGAATTTACAGCACTTGTTCAGTTTAATACTTATGCAATTTACGTGAATATGACTGGTACTAAACATATTAATTGGTTTTATAAACTGTACGTCGCAACATTTAGTAAGAGCACAAAAATATGTTAAATACGCGAATACACGAGTGAAAAAGTATAATCCATTATAGATACACATTAGAGTCAAACAGGTGAAACACCAAAAACCTTTTCGAGATCTCCTTCACAGCGCACCCTATGAGACGAAGTGCCCGGTTGGCGCCTGGCGTATATTCTGCCGTCACGAGTCCAGATGTATCTCCAATTTAGGCGGGATCCTTCCTGGCGAGCTTTATAAAATAGCTGTCGGTTGTTACGCGTCAGACGCTCGTTGACGTAGAATCTACGTGACGGGCCGGGCAGATTGAAGCCGGAAGTGTCGGCACCGCGGGTCCGGCGGGCCGCGCTCAGCAAGTTATCCCTGTGGACGCGCCGTGTGAGCCGCACCGCCAGCGCGCGGGGGCGCCCGGCGGCTCCGTCGCCGCCCTGGACTCCGGCGCCGTCGCTCGGCGCGCGCCTCACACCGACGCGTTCTGCACTAACTACATCTTGCGGCTCCAGCTCCACACCCAGCTTCTGTGCCACCATTACCGCCAAGTGAACAGGATTCTCGTTATTTGTTTCTAATAAACCCGTTATTTCCACGTCGTTGGATAGGATCTCCTGGTCCCGGTCATTAAGTTCGAGTTTTAGGCGGTCTACGGTGTCCATGAGATCCTTAACGGCGCTCGGTACGCCGGCAGGCTGCGCCGGCTGCTCCTCCAGCACCTGGACCCTCTGTTCGAGGCTGGTCATACGGACGTCTAAGCCACTGACTGCATTTGTTAACTTTTCCAAGTTTATATTGATGGCACTTAATTGTTGACGCACTCCAGCTAGTTCATGACGAAACAACTGTAATTCCCGAGTGAGGCTGCTTTCTATTTCGTCCGAAATGACCACCGGTGGCATTTTCGTCTCTGAGGTCGACGGTGACTGCGAAGCCGTTGATTCCGCAGGTTTTTGTGGCTGTTGTATGACTTTCTTACGCATAGTTATATTATTATTCTCAACCTGTAGACTGCGGATGGGGGTCGTCGAGTTATCGCCTCCTTTCTTCGACGCCGCTTTACAATCAGGGCATGTCCAGTTCGACTTTTCGTTTGTTGACAAGGTATTTGAGGTTATACACAACCTATGAAAAACCTTCTGGCACGTCTCGGAGTTGCAGCGTAACACATCTTTCACGTTTGTTATACTGTCTTTGCACCCGGCTGAGCAAAATAACACTTTGTTATTCGCAAGGTTGGACATTTTAGGTTTAATTTTATGAACACCTTGTACCAAGAAATCACTTCACACAACGATAACTGGGCGATCTAGTACGGCGCGCGATAACGCACAGCTGTTCCGGCGGTATCGTGGTATGGGGGCGAACAGCAGTTACAACTACCGCGCACTGCGTTATTATGAACGATGTCCAGGCGAACTTTAACGCTCGAATATTTAGAGTACACTTATTAATTTGTGAAGCACTTATATTACAAATGAATATCGTTTATAGAACTTCAAGTTTTAGGAGGAGTAACACTTAAACACAAAGCTTTTATATTTTTACGGAACGAAGTAATAGGGAGCCGATGTTAACGACAACAGCGCGGTGTTGCCAAAAAAGGAGTCAAAATTGATTTTCTCGTATAACATATTTGATGCTTTCCTCAGGCAAAGAGAAAAAAAAACACATACCCACGTGAGATTTTTCTCTAACCCTCTTTTCCCGTTTTGAGTACTGATAATTTGTTATAATTAGTTATATTATAATCTTGTCATATACCATCACAATGAATTTACTTCCTTGGTATCAATCCATTTCTTACTCCTTTTATTCATTATGATTATTATTATTTCACTGCTTTTTACACGACTGCCAAAAGAAGGAGTGTATTTTTTTTTTGAATCAGTATTTGACTCGTGCACGACGGAAAATTATTTAGGTTAAAAAAATCCGCAACAAAACAAAAAGCAACAAATTCGTTCGGTATTCATCAACATCAATCATCTACACCGAAAACTCTGAAATAGCTAACAAAACGTAACAAAAATAAATTCATACCGAAACGTCAGCCGCAAAATAAACTTTCGAAAGTGAACAAACAAGAACACAACAGACGGAAAAACTCAATTAACTTTCCATATCGCAAACTTTTCACACGCTATATTTCCCCGCGATATATTACAGTAACTAACAAGAAACAAACTTCTGACTGAGCATAACTATTTAGTTTCGACCCTCGATAATGTTGATTCGCGATTCAACTGGGGAAGTGTTCTCAAAGGCCGCCAGGGGATTGCCAGTCGCAATCACTATACCCTTGTGCCTTTTTAGTAAAGAAGGTCTCAAGTCTGCGACAGTCTTGAAAACGTAAGTCTTTTTTGGCCAGCAATGTCTTGTGGCCAGAGAAGTGATATTTAACATTAGAAAAGATATATCAGCATCTCCATTGAGCCGGATCTGAGTGAATTTCATGAGTGCGCACTTTCGCTAACCTCGTAATGTTTGCTGACGCGGGTTATAAAGGTTTTAGAGCGATTGTGTTACATAGCGAGAAAGCATGTAGTTTTTCACTTCCGTTAGCTTTTGGGTATAGGAAAACACCGTAAGGAAACCTGCATGCATACTGCGAAGAAATTCAAAGATGTATGTGAAGCCTCCTATTCGCACTGGTTCATCGTGGGGACTAATACGAGTACTACTGATTTATTATAGGAGGCCGATCCGGTGCCCAACAATGGGACGTGTATAGGCTGATGGGAATGATGACTTCTTCACTGCCTACATTGTTATTAAACTAATGGCTCTGTGAGCTGCAGACCTAAATTTTTCGAAATCATTTTTGTCGAAGCTGAAGGTTTTCACTCGGACGATTAAAAGAAAGTCCCCCACTGAGCGCTTCTTGCTAGTCCGCCATTTGTACCGATTTATTTGTGCAATAAAGTTTAAATAAATAAATATGTCTACCAAACGGAAAAACTACCAAACGGATTTTCACACAGTTTTCATCAGTAGACGCAGTGTTTTATGAGGAAGGTCTCTGTGAATTTATTGTTTTTTCTCTCATTGTAGAATTGAGGAGCCCCACTTTTAACTCAGTTGAAAGTAGAACTCTGCCTTACTTACCTTTCAAGCTAACACTGGATGCCTTCATCCGTAACAAAACACGACAACTTGTAATACACTTGGATTTCTATAGAGTTAGACTCTGTAAAACTTTCAGCACTGAATAGGACTATGTCTTTGTTACGCTTTACTCTAGCAAACACGTTTTGTAAAATGTAACAGTGGAGTTGGAACCGGGCTGTAGTGCGGCAAAGTCCTAACACAGTTTCGGGCAGATGTTTCATATAGTAACAAAGTGCCTGAGTTATTGAAAAAGTGAGATGCATTCTTATTAAGTTATTATATAACGTATGTATATCAAGGCCGATAATTTATGAGGATTTTTTAATGTTTGATTCTTCTTAAAGCAAAAACAAACAGATGTTGAGAAAAGTAAAACCATATGCGTAAGGAGACTTCACAATAACATACTCCCAAGATATTTATTATAATTCGCATATAAAATAACAATAACAAAAAGGTAGCCAGATGCCAATACCAAAGTAACTAAATTGGAAAGAAGCATGCGCCCGCCCATGTTTAAGCGGACACACTAAAATAGGAATAACATTTTTATTAGGTACCTCTGTTTTTGGAGTATCAAATTTATAAGCCTGCTGAGATGGGTCAGATGAAAGAGCGGAGATATGTCAAACTAGGCGGTACTTGACGGCAGATCCCTTCCGCGCTGTCTCACTTAAGCGGTCGGACTAATCATCTCTGTTTTTGGAGTCTACTGAGACAGGAACCGGGAAAGAGGGCGTCATGTCAAACAGGGCGAGTACTGGTCGGCAGGTCTCTTCATACATCAATTTGATCTCCTAGGAAAACAGCGGTGATAGGCCGTGTGTAGTTTTACCAACGTTGGTACGGAAAAGATACGAATTTCTGTGGCTCTTCACTTAAGGGACGATACACACCGAAAGGCCAGAGTCGGCGCGCAGCCCACCAGAGTCAAAGGAATTTAAACCCTCCATACAGAATCTAGACTTGGTATCTAAACGTCAGCAGCAGAGCCAGTGGCAGCTGACCGGCTGCACGCGAACCATTCAAATGTGAAAGCTAATATCTGTATACAGGGTTCGGATTCCTTTGAATGTTTTTATTTGTTGTAGTCATTAATGCATATTTTTTTATTTCTGCATTTTTTTCTACTACTGGAATCTTTTCACCTCTGCTGCAGTGATATAGTTGCTCCTTTCTATCTGTGCACAGTTATCTGTGTAAAGTTAAGACCTTAATCTAACTTCAAGCACGGTAAAGGACTAAGTGTGATGACATTTCTGAAACTTGTTCGCTACGAATCAAACTTATCTGGTACTTACCTTATAGTTAGTGTTTACTGCTTAGTAGTTTACGGTTCTTGATTGCACAACTTCCATTATGGTATTTGATATACATTAATAGTACATTACGATACAAGTGCAGAGAACAGAAAATTCGCAACGAGTGGTGATAAATTAAAACACGACCAAAGGGAGTGTTTTAAATTGATACGAGTTGCGAATTACCTATTCGCACGTGTATCGTATAACGTTTTACAGTACATATGGCTCTTTAAAGTTTCGGCATATGCACGTAATCTGCTGATTACCGCACTCGTGCGGTAAAGTAGCACCATTATGTACTGTAAAATTCATTTATTACGCCTATTCTCAAAAGAGAGTCAGAGACTTCAGTTTCGGCCACAATATAATTTTTCGGTTTTAGCCGAAACCGGACGTAAAAGTCGAAATAATTATTCATTAAATAAAATAAAACTTTATATTATGTTATACAATAGATTTCATTTCCATTGAAATGGAATGTTGGTACATTTTGTTGCACATTGGGCGCACGTAGGTATATAGCTAGCTATTCTAATTTATTTTATGATTTCAGTACCTTTAACATGCGTACCGTAATCAGATTGAAATACAAAACTTATAATATTCGCAATGTACCTTTTTTCCAGTAGTTATTGAGACCAAAACGAAATTGATCTTAGTAATTTGTTGTATTAAGAGTATGAAAGCATTAAAACCTTTCCCTACAATATTTTTCTTTTTGCCAAGTCGTCACGATACTTTTCCAAACGACTAAAGTGCCCCATTGAAAAATAAAATGAACTTTATAGCACTACCTGGTTTTTAGCCAAAAATCATAACTGCGTATTACTTTAAGCCTCTTTTAATGACCTGTTTTTTGACAAGCAAATTGGGACCTTGCGGCCTGTTGCTAAAGTTGAATTCTGTTTGTTTCGTCCAGTCTCGAAATGCGGTGTGCAATTATTTTTTTATGTACGTTTTATTATTTAAGTCTTCCATAAATAACGCTTAAGGTAAGCTAATAAGCTATGTTGAATGCAACTATATAAGTTATTCCCAGGTTTATTACTTGGCATAGAATATCAAAAAAGAGGTCAGAGGTGAATATTTTTAAAATTAATCTGGGTATAAAAAACATGTAAATGCTAAAGGCGATTCACTAGATTTTATTGGGAAGATTTTGGTTGTAGGTAAGTGGTGTTGCGCTTCTGGCAGTAAGGTAGTTAGTGCCCAAGGTACACTTAGCAAATAAATTGTTCTACGACCTTTCAACTAATTATTAGGATACTAAGGTTCAAAATAATAGAGCATTTTCTTGGCTTACGGTATAGTGTAGAAAATAAGGGACCTGCATTTGCTTCTAGTTGTAGGCAAAATAAATCCTCAAATCAATAAAAGTCCGCAAGTCTCCACAGGCTGCGGTATCCGCTGACTAGGTATCAGGCATATAATATGCTTATTTTTCACTGTGGTGGTATAAAAAAATTGAATGGTTCGCCGTTTATTAAAAAAAAAAGGTTTGCGGTTCGTGGTTAAACTTATTAAAGACTTGACTTGAGATATTCACTTTAACCTCTCGCGCATTGTACACATTCTTAAAATATTCGTACACGGGTCTAACACGAAATTTATTTACGTTTCGACACGGGTTGCACCGGTCATAATCGCATAATTAGTAGCATAATGAGCGGGTAGAAATCTTTATTCAGATCTACCCTTCACATTTTTATAAACAATTATGAGGTAGTTAAATGTTGTGTATCCATATCTCCGTTGACAACTTGCTGGGACGTCAGTCTGCCGCGACCATGACCGGTGCAACCCGTGTCGAAACGTCGGTAATTAAGGTAAATAAATAAATTTCGTGTTAGACCCGTGTACGATTATTTAAAAGAACTTGAGATATTCATTTTGAATTGATATTAAAGACCCTTATTATGTAACTGTTGCATAATAGTACATTACGATACAAGGGTTGTAAAACAAAGAAAGGCCGATATCGCAGATGTTTGAGGACCGAGCCGCAGGCGAGGGTCATAAATATGCGAGAGAGGGCTTTCTGTTTTACGACCCGTGTTTTGTACACAATTTTACGTCACCACTTGGCCAAAAAGTGTTTTTTTCCGGACGCGCAGCGTGCGGAAAATCGCGCTTTTTGGCAAGGTGTGGTGTAAAATACTTTAATGATTACATTATTTATACCATTTATATGGTTTTACAACTCATATCATTTATTTTTGTTGTCTTCCATTATAAAGGAACATGTCTTGTTCAGCATATACATATATTGTTACGTTACAAGTGTAAGTTTATATTTGAAAGTGAAATTTGCTAAATGTCACAAGTGTGAACGCGTCTTGAGAGTAGGGTGTTGAAACTTGTACCCGCACTGATTACCCGTCCGGCCTTGATCCAAGTTAGGGGAGATGACAACAAAGCGGCCTGATAAGTCGACATTGTTGGTGATGTACGGAACGGGGTCGAAAACGACGATTTGACCTAGATGTTGTGTGATATCGATGTTACATTCGCAGACTTGTATGCACCGCCAGTAGGAACCGAAAAATCCAAAATGTGGAAAAATATCCAAATGTTGTATACAGTTCCGTTCAAAAATGATTTTTTTTGTCGATCAAACAGAATTGATTTTTTTTGTTTTTATTCCCTCAATAAAATATTTAGTTTCATAAACCTGATTATAAATCGTGGGTACTAAGTCAAAAATTATGTTACTTATAATAAAATGTAATAAAATTATTCCAAGCAATCTGTCAGAAATTCAATACAGGAATAGTAAGCCTAAACTTAAGTGGCAGTGGGCGAGGCACATAGCACGTAGAACCGATGGCCGTTGGGGCGGAAAGGTTCTCGAGTGGCGACCACGTACCGGAAGGCGTAGCGTGGGCAGGCCCCCCACACGGTGGACTGATTACCTGGTGAAGGTCGCGGGTGTCCGCTGGATGCGGTTGGCGCAGGACCGGTCAATGTGGAAGTCTTTGGGGGAGGCCTATGTCCAGCAGTGGACGTCTTTCGGCTGACATGATGAAGCCTTTTTGTTCAAATATTATTTCAGATACCTAGATCTTTTCTTCACCAATCACCAATTTCACTTACTATTCTCAGATGTTCAGGTAACTTATTGTATATTCTAGGAGCCATATCCAAAATACTTTAAGAGGGCGCAGTACGTTTGGTTCTCCATACAAACGTATTTATGCTCTCATTTTAAAACGCCATGCGAGAATAACATGAAACTTTGTATACACAATGGAATCCAGCTTGTCTAGGGCGGAAATTAGTTTCTGTTGCTTGAAATTATAATGGCGAAAAAATACAGCGATTATTAAGGTTTTCATACAAGTCGTAAAAAACTCAAAAACCGTTGTATTTTTTTTCTTTTTCAATTTCTAGCAATTGAAACTAATTTCTGACCTAGGTATGCCGGATCCCATTGTGTGTACAAAGTTTCATGTTATTCTAGCATGGCGTTTTAAAATGAGAGCCTAAATACGTTTGTATGGAGAACCGATCCACACCGATCGTACTGCGCCGTCTTAAGTGTCAAGGGATTATCGGCAATACATCATGAGCCTGCCTAGATGGCATTATTATTCCGGATTCTGCTTTACTACTACGTAAGTCAATTGATTTGACATGAAGGAGCTAAGTCCTACCTTCATTAACGGAAGGGTCGGCCCTTTACGTTAACTTACGTGCTTAACCAACTCATTGAAAGTAAAGTTACGCTTTGGGACAAATTACGAAGATACAGAAGCATGTACCGGTGCCTAATGATACACTTTGTAGCCTTGAGCTCTATGAAAGTCAAAGTCAGAGATTTGCTTTTCTTTAAGCTATCTGAATTCCGTTCTTAAATCATTTACTTTTTATATACAGGGAACTTAGCAACATGTTTTCTCCGGAAAATAAAGCTAGAATTATAATATGATACAGTTAAACAATTCTTTGTTTTTCCAAAGCTTATGAAATTGGATCTTTACATGCCTTTATAAGAACTTTTATTTCAAAAATGTTTGCATTAACAGATTTTTGAGACAAACTTATGTAAACTTGTAATGTGCATTATTGAGGGTAGTTTTAATAGTTTTAGTAACATTTGTCGCTGATAATGATGACGGTACGGACGTTTCTCCTATTATCTCGTATAAAGGATCTACTGGCCTATCAGCAGATTTTTTTTCACAAACCTTTATTTAAAGACTTCGTCATCCGCCTCCACGGTTGGTTAAACTGGAAACTCCACTCGTATTGTCATGATTTCACTATGAATTCGGGTTGACATTCAGGTAAAGGTTTTATACTGACCTAAAATTATATGGGATCATTCAGTATGCAACACGATGGAACGCAAGTACTAATGACATGTATTTTGTACAACAACTTATGTATGGACATAATATGGTATTGCGTATCGAATTTCATTGGTGATAAAAGCTGATATTCGATACAAATTACCATATATTTACGATATATGAACCTTTTAGGAGAGGAGGTACTGTTTACCGGGTGTAAGTAATATCGTATCGTAAAACTAAAAAGCATTATTCTTCAACTTTGTGAAAATAAAAAACCTAAGTTCAGTCAAAACCAGGAGGGGGGTCAATATGTTTTCTATACGATGGGGATGTTTCTAACATGTACGTCTCAAATAGTCCATGTGAAACAGTCGCAAGTTTCAATCTCATGACACAGCACGCGCCATATGTATACGGTAGAATGCACGTAACGCTGACTTCACTCGTTCGCCCGAATCACCCGGTTATGCGGTAGTAGCAAACTTGGTAACACGATTTAAGAGAACTTCGCTCAGTGCAATAATGCCTTAACTGACTTCAAATCTGTTAAGTTCTGAACGGTCAATTTCAAAAATATGTACAGGATTTTGAATCTTATTCCTCAGGCGTAAGTTCCAAAAAGTAGATTAAACCTAGATGTATTGTGTGCTGAGAGAAACATGACCTTTAAGCCACACGTAGTCTTAATTATATTGCGGTTTGCACTTTAGCTAGGGAGCGGAAGACAGTGCATGAAGTTATATCGTGTTAATCTGGAAACATACAGAGGCCAGGAAGTTGCAGTTTGCTGGCGTGAGAGATTGCAGGCCGAGAACTACCGAGTTTCTAATATGTCATGCACATACGAACTGAAAAAAATACCAATAGAGATTTAATAATTTTAATACTACTTTTACATTATACTGTACAAAATTAAATTAAGTAAATAACTTACTTATTTGTATTGTTTTAAGTTTATTTATTTTACTAACTTAAGAGTATCACTGTTTTTTAGATGGCAGGAATAATATCAACACGACCACCACTGCAAAAGAAAAAGAAATGTTTAAAAGTAAGACATAAAATTAAATTGTCCAAACGAGGTTAGGCGAGTAGTACAGTCCACTGCAAAAGTAGATGATCATTTTAGTACCTTGTCACTTTCACTACGTTGAAGAATCTCAACTGTCGCAGTTCTGTTACAAGTGAGACAAAGCACTATAATGATCATCAAACTACATTTTCTGTTGACTGTACCATAATATATTGATGAACTGCAACTAAAATGATTACATTTCGTAACCAAACTAGAAAATCCTATTTATCATAAACAATACTTGTGATATTCACAGAATATTGTCTAATTGAGATTGGGATTTTTGTCTCGTTTTCTTCTTTCTCGAGTGTCCAGTCGTATGTTTTATTTGTTAAAAAACCTACAAGACGACCAATTTGTCTCGCGAAAATTTCGTCTTAAAAAATTACATGATCTAGATTCTTATCTAATAATCGTTTAATCAAGTTAACAAAGACGAAGATTAATAAGGAAATACTCCTTCAAACTATTTCTTCAACCGTTACAGGGCAAAATTCCTTGATTCTAGGTCACTCTTGGCAGATATTAATTGCTGGGCATAAAAATGCTGAGTCAATCCGCAAAAACTTATTACTTTTTGCAATTTCAGGAGCAGGATTACGCTAAGCACGCCATTTTGCGATGATTCAGCTGATACTTACACTTTATTTTAAAGCGAATTTTGACCTGATAGTAATCATTTTTAATAATCGGATCTATAACCGCCTGGTCGAGCTGTTTAGCCCAGTTGAGTAGTGACACTGCCTACGAAGCTAGAGGTCCCGGGTTCCAATCCCGATGTTTTTTATTTATTTAAGTGTGTATTTATCTATACAAGTTTGTATATCATCGTCTATTACCCATAGTACAAGCTTGGTTAGGTCGATTTGTGTAAGATTGTCCCCCAATATTTATTTATTTATTTTATTTATAAACATCACAGCCCAGGATAATATTTCGTTGTTATATATTTTTTGGCATAAAGTTATAAAAATATACTCGTTTTTATTGACAAAGAGATGGTTAATATAATATGCATTACTGTTGAGTGTTTAATAAATGTTTTATTTTACCTTGGGCGTCATTGTAAAACATTTCAGAATGACCATAAAACGTCTTTATTTTTATTTATAACTCAAACAAGCACACAATCTTTGACGAAATTTTAAAGAAGTTTGACGATTCGTAGGCCACTATAACCGAGTTCAGTTACGCAAACAAATCACCAGTTGCGTAGTAACGCTCCGGAAACTTGTTCATCAGCATCGTCATTTTTTTTTAAAGTTCCGTATCCAAAATGGCAAAAACTATCCCTGTCATGTGCGTCTGCTGTCTGTCTGTCCGTATGTCACAGGCATTTTACTCAAAAAATGTAGGTCAAAAAATATATTAACATAAAATCCGAAATGTTGGGGTAGTGTGTGACATACGTGTGGTAGGTAAGTAGGCTGAGAAGACTCGGGGGAGTAGCAGGCAGCAGGTTTCAACCCCTTTCACACTTCCCCTGTCGCCTCTGTACTTTGTGTGTCTCAATTAAAAGTTAGGCCTATAGCTTTGCTAAAGTAGTGTACTAACCTGTCATTAAGAAACCAAATCCGAAGAAAGGCACCACGCAACCCATGTCCAAAAAGATGGGGAAAAATATGTTTCCGAATAATGTTCCAGTACGCCCAACTAGCATCACGATCGAAATTGCAAACGTTCTGAAATTAAACAATAAAACATCATCATCATCAGCATCATCATCACCATGTCAGCCGAAAGACGTCCACTGCTGGACATAGGCCTCCCCTAAAGACTTCCACAATGACCGGTCCTGCGCCACCCGCATCCAGCGGACACCCGCGACCTTCACCAGGTCATCGGTCCACCGTGTGGGGGGCCTGCCCACGCTACGCCTTCCGGTACGTACAATAAAACATCATCATATCATAATGCAGTTTACATACTACAGCCACTGCTGCCGAGCGGTAAGGCATGAAGGCTTTCAATTTGGAGGTCATGAGTTCGAATTTCGGCTCTGGGTTACAAAAAATACAACCCAACAAGGTCTAGATTTCCCTTTTGGTTGGAAAGTCAGGTGGCAGTCATTTTCGTAAAACCATTGCCTACGCTAAAGCTTGGGATTAAGAGCCAAAACCGAGTCCGGGCTCCTTTAGGATGCCGCCGGGGAAACTAGGAGAATGTGACATATAGTGATTGGTTACTGTAACGACCTCACAGTTCTATTAGTCGTTGTATTGGATACTGAACTTTATATCATTAGAATCAAGGTCAATTTTACAATAAAACGTTTTGGTGAATTACAAAGTTGATAGTAATAAAGTCATAAAGCATACTCAATGTTTCAAAGTACTTTAGTTATATCATAAAACGTTATGCATGAAGCTTCTAATGGCTTTATAAACGTAATAGGCCGGAGTTAGTGCTGTGTTAAAACCTAATTATAATATTTGGTGCTAGTAGCGTGTTTACTGCTAAAACGTTTTTATGGGTTACTGTTACGTGGTTGGAGTATTAAAGGCCTACAAAGCTAGGATATTGATTTCATATGAGTTATATTAGCTTATGTTAAAATTCGTTTGCGAAACGTTTGATTAGAAATAGTACATTACTATAGAAGCCGGGAAACGAAGGGTTGCGTTGAAGGCCAAGTAGATATAGAGAATAGGGATGCGCGGCCTGCAGCCCAACGTTTCTCGCTGAGATTTGTACAGTGCTTTTCTCAAATATATGCAATGTAATAAAAAAATAACCCAAACAAAAATAAAATTTGACTGAGTTTTGTATGAAATTCCTTTACAGTTCTCCCGAGTTGTTCCACCTGCAACGTGATACTTTGAATCATGTTATAACGTACGAAATGACGAAATTTCATTGCATGTTTGAGAAAAGAATATTTACATCATAGGGTTTTGGTTTCAAAACTACGGTAATTCATATATTGCTTTAGGTTACTTCGTCCGCAGCTATTACTTGGTTCATAAAGTATATTTAACAACGTACAAGTATGTGTCTAATTAATAATATCTAGTTTTTTGGGTCAATAAACTTGTTCTTGTTGTTATTCCGTCCCGTTAGCGAGGAGACAACATGGAGGAGACAATATAAAATGCCCTTCTAGCATGCTCCAGATATGACCCACGTCAGAATGGGTTTATAATCATCGCTAAAACGCAGTTTAGTAGATTTAAACCCTATTAAATCTCGGATTTAAAGAGTGACTCGGGAGACGTAACCGTGGTAAGAAACACAAAAATTGTTGATAGGTTTGGAAAAACCTTCCGCTTGATGCATGTTTGATATTTGTAACAACATGAGTGCAATAAACACTTCAACTATAACTTAAATACATTTATTTACACCTTTTTTTCGGGGAGGCACGCAGAGATCACAGATTTCTTAACAAGCATCTATTCTTTTGTTCACTTTCATATAATTATTTAAACCTGCTCCTCCGTCTATATGGTATATACTTTAACCTAACCTGCTTTTTTGTCGTGTTCGTTCGTAAAAAGTTTGCCGAAGTTCTGTTCTGGGTAATCTTCTTTTATCCGTCCTCTCTATATGCCGAAACTGTAGCAAGTTCTTCTCAATTTTACCACACTATTTCTTATTTTATCTTTCAACTAAACCCCATAGCTACTTTGTATCGCTATTTATATTTTTGAGTGCGTTAAAATTTTGCTAGCAGATAGTTTACGTTAAATTCACAATTTCGAATAGTTTGCATATCAAAGTTGCAGCTGCATCGCTGAATTGCTCTTTAAGCCTAGCAACGTTGGCGGACCCATAATAATCAGTATGCAACTCTAATCAGCGAATGAACCCATTTGTTAGCGACCACATTTAACCATTAATGTGACTTGCAAATTGAAACGGTTGGCTTTCCCCGTTCATTCACTAGGGAACCGGTTAGAGCCATAGTTAAGCGTTAAGCATCAGTCTGAGCCTCAGAATATGTTTGTCTTTAGCTAATACATTTGATTGAATTTAGATTGTTGTGTATCATAGGTACATACATTTATACATATGTATATGTATGTTCTAGTAGGAAACCTTGACATGTAATGTATGTAATGGCATGTAAAAAATGAATATGAATATGAATATATACATATATAATAACGCCTAATTCCCATCCTACATATGTGTATGTATGTTCTAGTAGGAAACCTTGACATGTAATATCGATAATTATGAATAAATGAATATGAATATGAATATATACATATATAATAACGCCTAATTCCCATCCTAATTAAAACGAACCAAATTTGAATGCCCCCCTCTCTATCACTCGAATTTGCAGGTGCGACAGAGAGGAAGATATTCGAACTTCCGTCGTTTTTGTTTTGCGGTAGCAGCTCTGACATACAACTTTAGCTTCATGAACTCTCATAACATTCTTAATGCATGCGCGGCGATTTAGGGTACTGGAACGTGGCCTTTCTGCAGAATGTCTCCGATTTGGTCGGAGTACGTTCGCCGAGGTCTTCCCCTTCCAACTTTTCCATCCACTCTTCCTTCATACACTCGTTTGTTTAATCTTCTTTTATCCATGCTCTCTACATGTCCAAACCATCTTCACATATCTTTCTCAATTTTCGTCACTATATCTTCATGTAATCCACAACTCCGTCTTATGTCGGTGTTTGTCACTCTATCTCTCAAAGTAACGCCACACATAAGATATATTACAGAAAGTATTGAAGGTAAAAAAGCTGTTAAACAAATCCTTACAAATGTCCGATTTGGCACACTCACACCTACACGCGTCGTTACAAAAAACTTAACGGCTCGCTATCATCGGATTTTGATGAGTTTTGAGTTGATATTCGGCAGTCAAAACTATATATAATTTATGGCACGAACTGTTGACTGATTCTTTAATTATTTACCCACGTTTGAACCATCCGAATTTTGACACATGAGCTAGGAGCTCCATAAGCAGAGTTAGCAGGACTCGACGGTACATCGTTATGTGGGCCGCGCATGTGTGCATGAAACTGGTTTTCAATGGAAGACAAGTCTCAAGAGACTACGTATAGTTGAAATACTGTTTTAGCTAATATATGTGGTAATATGGTTTTAACTTTTATCCACAGTCAACTCGTGATTATTTGTAACTAGTTTTTGCCCGCGACTCCGTCCGCGTGCAACTCGTTATTATAGAAATGATTGCTATTACATTGTTGCAGGCGCAGACTTACACTTCTAACCCTCGTTTCACCCCCTAACTAATGATTTCCGAAATAAAAACTATCATATATCCTATTCCGGGGCTAAAACTATCTCTATACCAAATTTCATCTAAATCGGTTTAGCGGTTTAAGCGTGAAGAGGTAACGAACAGACAGACAGAAACCTTTATTTAGAGTTACTTTCGCATTTATAAATATACCATTTACTGATTAATAGCCAGAAATTCTAAAATTAAGAGTGCGTCAAAGAGGAGTCTCAAAATTGTCCCTTATTGTTTCTTTGTACCAATGAAACATTAACTGAAAAAGAGTACCATTGTTCCATTACGGTATCCAGTTGTTTTAATAGCTTACGAGCATTCTGAAGCTGAATACAGGCTGCACAACCGCGTAACAATAGCCTCGATCGTGTTCCAGATCACAATGGGACTGAAATAGACTCTCACAAGTTTTAACTTGAGATAGTCGCTTTCTAAAGGGTTCTTAAATCGAGCGATGTCCGTAAGTTAACTTCAATGAGTAGCAGGAAAATTAGATTGAAATACTGCAGTTAAGGCATATCTTCCGCGCGATCGGGTAAATAGGTGATTATTGAAGGCCTAGGCAGCGTTTAGCCGTGTAGACTCGGGCAAGAATAGGTCTACGGTCTCCCTCGCCTGTCGTAAAAGGCGACTAAAGGGGGTCACCGGGGTTTCGAGCTCCAGTGCGTTCAGCAGTGAGATCCAGGAGTCCTCCGCATTTAGAGCGCAGATGGCGGTCACCATGGAGTTTTTAGTCGACAGAAATACCTCATAACCCAGTCATCCTCCGATGACTGGGTACTTGATTCATAGGTTTTCTCCGCGTAATAGAAATGCTAGGGCTGGCAAGCCTATTGCCTAGCCTTACCTAACCTACTCAAAATCGCTGTGTACATATTGCATCAAACATTAAAAATCTAGCAAGGAACACTTCTACAGTCAGCGCTTGCAATAGCTCGCTCAGCGCAGGTCAAACGTTGCGCAAACGTATATGATGCCCGGAAGGCTGGATTCATATTTGTCTGACGTAATGGGTCGTGATGCAACAAAACAACATGGTTGTCATACAGTTATGTCATTTAGCGAGATAGATATGATTTATACGGGAACACCCGAAACAGACTTATCATAGTCTGCGCCACAGCGATATTCAACAAAAACAGCGCCACCAGAGCGGCTTTAGAGTTATCCAGCGAAGCCCAAACGTTCGCACACACAGAATCTAAATATATAAAAGAAGAAACTGACTGACTGACATATGAACGCACAGCCCAAACCGCTGGTCCTAGAGATTCCAAATTTGGCACGTAGGTTCCTTATAAGGTCTAGGGGTATAGGGGTAAGAAAGGATTTTTCAAAATTCAACCCCTAAGGGGGTGAAATGGTGGTCCGAAGTTTGTATGGGGTAACAAGATTAGTTGGACTATTTTATTCGAAATTTCACAGGAGTATTTCTAACGATAAATAAGTAAACACGTGTTGCATGTTTTTTGAGAAATCAACCCCTAAATGGGGGAAATGTGGTGACGAATTCTGAAAATCGACATGGGTATTGTTTCTATGGTTTATCGGGTCGCTGATAACGAAAACAACAATTATTTTAAAATCCCACGTGGTGAACTTGAAATACCTAAGCGATTTAAATAGGGGTGCACATTTTGTAAGGGGATGGAGTAAAATTTTAGGTGAGAGACTTAAAACTTTGTGTATAGTTTTCTTACTACAATACAAGAAAAGTAATTTCAGGGTTTTAGAAAAAACTACCCCAAAGCGGGTTAAATAGGGGTACAAACTCCTGACTGACTCACTCACTTAAAAACGCCCAGCCCAAACCGTTAAACTAAGGAAGCTGGTTTTTTCACAATAGGTATTTTATGTAACTTAAAGTACCCACTAAGGAGGGATTTTTTAAAAATCTACTCTCAAATGGGTAAAAAGTGGGTTGAAAGTTTGTATGGGGATGGAGAATAATTTTAAGTGAGAGACTCGACACTTTTTGTGTAGACTGCTTATTACATTACAAGAAAAGTAATTTTAAGGTTTTGGAAAAACTCACTCCTAAGCGGGTTATATAGGGGGTACAAATTTTGTATGGGGATGGAGTAAAATTTTAAATGAGACTTAAAACTTTGCATATTTACTCCTTTATTACAATTCATGAAAAGTAATTTTAGGGTTTTAGAAAAAAAACATAGGCTACAGTTTATTGTTCTGCGCGTTCGAAGATGCGGGCAAAAGCTAGTAATATAATATGATGCCATACGCGAGTAGTAGATTATTTTTTTAAACTTCAAATTAAACAAGAAAATAGTATTAGTCTTGCCTACTACCACGTTATCTCCATTCACGAACTATGCGACTCTCTCGCTACTTATGACATATTTTTCTCTGACAAGTCGATAGATACTATCCATGTTAGATCATTTTACTCAAATCAACGCACTACACCGGCCTTCCTAAAAAACCAAATATTTTTTAGAGGTCCAGCAAGCAAGGCTGTTTTAAATTGTATTCAGAATCACAAACCTTATTGTAGTAGGGAACACCTCCACAGTCAGTGTTTGCAACAGACTTATCATAGTTTGCGCCGCAGCGATATCCAACGAAAACAGCGCCACCACAGCGACTTTAGAGTTCACCCACCGCAGCCCGAACGTTGCGCACACGCATATGACGCCAGTAGCTAGAAGTAAGTACTTCTTGCCCACTTTGTTGACTAGAATACCGCTTACGGGGTACGGTAGGAAGCAGACGACGCCGACTATGATGCTGTTTATGTATGTTTCTGCGCCACTTATGTGCTGAAAATAATAAAATAAGATATGATACAATATTGTTATTCGTTATCTAATTTGTAAGAAACTCTGTTGCTATTGCTTACTTCTTTGCATGACAGAATTAGAACAATAAAGATATCCAGAGATATAAGGAAAGTACAATTTAGGAAAATATAACACGAATCAAAAGTTACAATAATAAATTAATTTTTGTATTATATACGAAAAATCCAAATTTAAAATAAAGGGAAAAATTGGAAATAATTATGCTCCGAGCAGAAGGGGGGTTTTCCTTTTCATTTGAAATACAATACTAAATTATAGCACACCTCTCATATAACAGCTTGCATAAAATAATAAACAAAGATTAGGGGAGACAGGTAAAAAATAGGCGGTTTTGTCACTAAATAGTGATCTTCCACAAATAAAGAAACAGAATTCACGTTATCTCTTAGGCTAGGAGATTTAATGATTTAGTGTAGTTTTGTTATACAGTAGAGTAAACGTCGTAGAGTCGCCTTGTTAAGGATGATTCACAGTAGGCCGTTCCGTGTCCAGGCCGGCCCGTTTTCTTCTAGAGAAATACGCCGGCCGTTGCGTTTGCTGTCATAGAAAACGGGCCGGCCCGGACACGGAACGGTCTACTGTGAATCATCCTTTAAGGCCTATAGGTAGTCTAAGTAATTAGGGTTAGGTAAGTAATTCATTAAGGAATTTTCAATAACTGCCAGGGCGATGATCAGTTGGTAAGGGGGAGGCCTATGTCCAGCAATCGACATCCTTCGGTTGATAGGATGCTGATGACCTAAATATTTATTAACACTGGCTGTTATTGTGTAAATAATGAAAAAAACTATTTAAATTGATTGTAAAATTGCCAGCATCAATCAACACAACACAAGCACAAGCTATTAATATTATTTTAATAAAAGTATCACGTTACCGTTCAATATTCACGAGAATTTGCTCTCTTTATTTACATTAATTTTTTAAGTACAATTTAATATTACTTTATAATCACATAGTCTTTCGAAAATACTATAGTCAGATTAAATTGAAATAACGTAATATTGACGGAGCAGATAAATATTTTGGTGGAGCAAGCAAAATTGAATAATTCAATTAATGCCTTGCGCATTTAAATTATCCCTATTGACTTATAAATTGAACGGAGAATTAAAACAATCAGCGCGGATTTAAAAGTAATCAGTCGCTTTGATCGTTCAATTTAAATGAATGTAGTGGTAATTGGTGCCGCGGGAATAGATTTCGATAAAGTTTTAGCACAAAATGGAGTCTCTACATTATTATGACAAAAGTTTAGAGATGGACCCGGGTATGTCCCAAAACTACGACCAAGACCACCGGGGGTGGCAGCTTCCTTGATGTGCTGTGGAGATACTGCTATCGTCAACAAGCATGGTGATTATGGCATATAACCCGCCATGAAACTTGGGAGAGGCCTAAGGACCTCCTTGGGCTGATTTGGTGGTGAGGGACATATAGAGATGTGCCGTTATCGGGAATAGTGCTGTGTTTGCATGGAGAATATACCAGCTCGAAATTATTCCCGATACATAATCGGAAGTATTCCCATTAACGGCACTTATCCTCATTATTTACAATCATTGAGCCCTATATAGGATGTTGTTTCCTAGGGCTAATAATGAAAGCAAATTAGAATTAAATTAAATGACCACTATGATTTCATTACCTTCAATAAAATTTGTCGGTGAATTTTTAATTAACTCATTCATGACAGTTTTTTTTTCAAGTCCGGCGGTGGTTTGGGTCATACACGGATTTAATTTCGCACCTCAATTAGAAATTTAGACCTTCAACTCATTAATATGACGATCATGATAAAAAAAACTCTCTTATTTACAATCTCACCTCATTTATTTTCCTTAATATTTACTATCTATAAAGTGAATAATCTACATAAACTTACCTATAGGTGTCACTACAATAAAGATCCACAAGGCGCTTAAAATATCGGTCACAAAATAATGTACTACGTATTTTTGGTCGGAACCAAAGTAACCGAACCCGATTAAATTTATTGATCGGTTAGGACATTTTCACTTAAGCATAACCTTTAATTATTTTTTTTAGAATTTAGAAACTTTGGGCTTATGGAAGTCCTATAAAGCTCCAAACACAGAGCGGTGGCGATTTTTGATCTTTACGACTCCGTGGACTGTCGATAGTGTCAATTGGGTACCTTAAGTTTTCTAAAGTGGTCCATATTATATTTTTTATTGTTAGTAGACACAAAATGAAGTCCAAAACCGCAGCTGATATTTTTTTATTACTTGTCGTTTTTTAGAAATATTTTTTTGAATATGTGTTTTGACATACCACGAGTTTGGTTGGATTAATAGAGTTTGTGCCTTAGTCTGCCACAACAAAAAAAATACGTGGAGTTGACAGCAGGCACTGACAGTTGGCAGTTGTCAAATATAGCCGTCACATCTACGAGTTTGTACGCTGTGCTTCCTAATTTCTACTGTTCTCGAGTTTTTACCATCGAATTCTGCCTGACCCTGGATTTTGTAGTACCCGCATCTCACGACGACCACCGTATTGCTATTTTACGGAAATAAAAACGACGACTTGTGCACGTATTTTTGCACAACGATACTTCTGCCCTCGACGACTCTTGCGCTGCCCTACTGCTTACTTGCTAAACCTAACTTAGCAAGGAAAATGAGTTCCTCAGAAGACTTTGTACGAGCAGACTCCGGAAATTTGCCAGACATGGACATGGTGGTTATTTTATTATGGAATATTTAAGGACATATAACACCAAATGCTTTGTTAGAGCGAAAGTTGTTCCTAAACACAAGAACACCAAAAAATATTACCTATCTCGTAACAGTGCATATAAATGAAATAGAAAGCACCATAATAGATACAGAATTTGATGGATGTCCAGCACAAGCAGGAATTTTTAAAGATATGTCTTACTTGTTACTTAGTTCTTCGAACTGGCAACTTATCCACCCCTTTATGTAGATTAGTGTCACATTTGTATACTATATCACTAAAACAGTTAAAATTCATGTGTGAACTATCACTCCGGGTGACATATGTGGACAAATTTAATATGTGGAGCCTCGCCTGATGGCATGACAAATGATTATATAATTGAGATTAAATGTCCAAGCACTGCAAAAGCCCTGAAATCATATGTAGTTGATAACAAAATACAAGAAAAGTTTAAAGCTCAGTGCCATATTCAGATGTTAGTAAGTGGTTTTAAAAAGTGTGCATTTTGTGTTGCTGATCCAGAATTTTAACATAAAAGAATTCAAATCCTATGGCTGACCTTCGTTTCTGCTTATGCTAACAGCTTAATGATGAAATCGGAAATATTTTGGAAGAATATTATCCCAAAAATTTTGCAAAATGCAAAGTCTTAAGAGTCCGCAGTAAGCTCAGTTCTCCATACAAACATAATCTCGCTCTCATTTTAAAATGGCTGGCTCGAATAATTTGATACTTTATATACACAAGGGGATCCGGTATATCTAGGTAAGGAATTAGTTTCTGTTGCTTGAAATTATAATGGAGAAAAATATAGTGATTATTAAGGTTTTCATACAAGATCAAAAAAATTAAAAAAACTTGCTGTTTTTTTCCATTCCAATTTCTAGCAACAGAAACTAATTCCTTACCTAGATATACCGGATTGTGTATATAAAGTTTCAAATTATTCGAGCATGCCATTTTAAAATGAAAGCGAAACTATGTTTGTGTGGAGAACTGAGCTTACTGCGGACTCTTAAGACTTAGCGGATCCCATTGTGTATAAAAAGTTATATGTTATTTCAGCATGGCGTTTTAAAATGAAAACGAAACTACATTTGTAAGGAGAATCGAGTTCAATCAAGTGTATGAACAGGTTTTCCATATGTTATTGGACTTATAAAACTGCAAACATCCAATTTTTAATGTATATAATTAATAATTATGCAGGGTGATTTATTCCATGTGCATGAAGTACTTTCAGGAACTGTAAATATGTGTTTTATTACCACTAAACCCGGGACCCGGGTATGTCCTTAAACTACGACCAAGACCACCGGGGAATGGGCAGCAGCATTCCTAGAGTGCGGTGGAGATACTGCGATCGCCAACCCGCATGCCAAGCGTGGCGATTATGGCCTATGTCCAGCAGTGGACGTCCTAGGGCTGATGTGGTGGTACTACTAAACACTCAATAGTAACGAAAGTGAATAGTTGTGTGTGAAATTCAATACAAGTTAATGTACTTAAATATTTTCTATGTTCTTAAGTATATTAAGTTCTCTGTGACATTGCATAATGTGTCTAAACTAAATAAACTGCCAACTAATTTTTATATGATATTTGGATTTTCTCAAACACATGTATTTAGATCATCGATAATGATATACATATATTTCAAATAAATTGGAGTCCAAAGCCCTGTTTGATTGATTACCTACTTATTTTATGGGTATAGAGACCTGCCCTGCTAGTATGATAGCTTATACCGTCACGTTTTATGTGACGTTTCAGTACATTTTGGCCGTATAACGTGACGGTATAAGCTATCATACTAGCCGGGCTGTTGTTAAGGTTTTAAGGCAATGTCCAGCACTCTACTGTAATAAAACAAGACAAAAAATCATTCTAGTTTTATTTAATTGTCCTGCAAGTTCACCAAAGCACAAGCAATGATAACACTATTATCTAAATACCGCATGTGGCTGTGGTTTGTTACTGAATGAGGCTTAAAAAACCGGAATTCCCTCACTCTTCGTATTAAACGCTCTACATGAATGCGCAGACTGGCGATCACTTGACCAAGCAATACTTCTTTTTTGTTGGGAGTTTCTTTTGATGAGACACTTGGAGGGCGAAGGAGCTTCAACTTTCTTTCCTGTAAATGTGCTTCTATTCCTTTAAAGCCCCGGTCGGAAAAAAATAACAGCCCCTGGAGGAAGACGGTTAGTGAGTAAGTAGTAAGTAGGGATTATCCCTTCTATATTTTTTGCACGATGATACAAAGTATCTCATTTCATCTGCGTAATACTTTCTATCGTGAACTATTGTATTGGAAGTGCTACTTGTACTAGCCATTATTGTATTACACAAGTGAGAACAGCGGTCGTCGAGGGCAGAAGTATCGTTGTCCAAAAATACTTGCACAAGTCGTCGTGAAGGCATCCGATTCCGTAAAATAGCAATGCGGTGGGCGTCGTGAGATGCAGGTACTACAAAATCCAGGGTCAGGCAGAATTCGATGGTAAAAACTCGAAAACAGTAGAAATTAGAAAGCACAGCGTACAAACTCGTAGATGTGACGGCTATATTTGACAACTGCCAACTGTCAGCTGTCAACTCCACGTATTTTTTGTTGCGGCAGACTAAGGCACAAACTCTATTAATCCAACCAAACTCGTGGTATAACAAAACACATATTCAAAAAAATATTTCTAAAAAACCACAAGTAATAAAAAAATATCAGCTGCAGTTTTGGACTTCATTTTGTGTCTACTAACAATAAAAAATATAATATGGACCACTTTAGAAAACTTAAGGTACCCAATTACTGCTTCACATGTGACACACGCCGACTCCGCTCCGCTATCTCGCGTGGTTTTTTTGATGCGACGTCGTTTTTTTTTATCACAAAACCACCTCCGCCCCGCAACGACGCTGCGCCGCGCTCTGTGCGTGTCAAGCTTAATATAATGAGATAAGGTATACCCAATAATCAGTTGAAAGTAATGCTGATATTAGTCTTCTAAACACCTATGAACTTACCGGCACGCAAACGCTATCACCCGTATCTAATTTCGTCCAGTTCCTCAGATCCTCAGTATACGCGTCCAGCATAGCACACAGATCCCCGTGACTCTCTGATTTACTGTAATGTTCTACCACAGTTGAGAGCTGGGGAAACCAGAGCCTGTACACATTGTATCTGCAACAAGAAATATTCGAGATTAACTAAGGGGATGCCTCTGTTCTGTGTTTTGAGCTGGGAACTTTTTAGAATGTTTGCTGCTTTACCGACATAGCAAATTAGATACGGAAGTCGTGCATATCGAGTTATTGGACTGTAGTATGTAGTCTTCCCCGGTGATAGTTTCACCCTACCTTACCTTAATGTAATGAATATTGTAATTAATCTTATAATTTCCGACACAGTTTATATTTGTTATTATTGGTAAACGGGACTTAATCGCGTACAAAAATTAATCACCTGAGGTGTGCCCGACGTTTCGAATGTATCGCAACATCCGTGGCGTGGTTAAGTCCAGTTTACCAATAACAATGTGTAAAATTCGTACAAGTTTAAATCAATATACAGTTTATATTGCTATGGAATAAATTGATTAATTGATTGAAAAAACCATGTCCTCTCTGTAAGAGACACAATTATATACTCTTCGGGGATGGCTTTTTTTATAAAAACTTCGATCAATATTGGACTTTGTGAAGTAATCTTATTGCTGCAGAGAGATTTAAAATTAAGTAAAAATACCATTTTTAAAAGTGCTTGTGTCATTTAACCCTTCGAGCGCTTTCATATTTGAATGAAGTGATCACTCAGACGCCATGGTATCAATCATCAAAATTGATGTAACGTTTAAACCAATAAAAACAAGTCATAACAGATTTTATTTATGATCAAAGTACACCTTCACTCCAACCTTTTTAGTGGTTGTTGGCGTGGTGGGCATGACGACACACGACCACTTTATAGGTCCTTGGCGTTCAAAGGGTTAACAATATATTGTTTGAGTAGGCTGAGAGAGAAAAGGCTGTTTTTATTTCTATCGTTATAAATTTTAGCCTTGATGTTCGGCTCTAATCAGAGAAACAATAGTATAGTGAAGAATTTTACTATATCAGAAGTGAGAAAAATCAGTTTTTTTTATAATCACGTCATAACGGCGTCAAAGGTACACCCTTAATAGACAGTTTGTAGACAAATTAAATGAGCTAAAAGGTTTAGTAGGTGCAGTAAAGCGCAAAAATATTGATCAAATTAATCCTACGTATATAAGTACATTTAACAAAAATATATGTAACAGAATCTTAATTCGTCGACAAACGAACCGTGGGACTTTCGAGTAGTTTGTTTGCATCCATTTTTATTATTGCACTTGATTGTCAGTTCAATTCACCATATACACATCGTTGGACTCGACACTTCACACGGAAAAATGGTATTTCCAAACTAAAAGGCACAATTCAGCGCACATTATATTTTGCTTTACATTGCTCAAGAATCCAAAACAGACGTATAGACTTATCGTCTCTTGGAAACAGTAATCTTCATTTCAATAAACAAAACTAGCGTTATATTAAATTACGTAGCAATTTCTCCTATCTAAACTTGAACATACTGTATCTCAGGCATGAAACATTAGTGTCTAATCAGCAAACCAGCTTGTAGTTACCAAGTTTCTGCCCAGGCCACGCCAACTTGAGCAGAATTTGCTGACTGAGTATTAATAGGTCTTGAAACTAATAGCACAGTAAATATAGCTAAGACAGTACCTATATCAACTATAGAAACTATAAAAGACCTTTTTTTTCAATGAATGATATAATTAATGTTTTTTCATTTTAAACCATAAACCCATTACAATAAATAAAATAATTTTGTTACACGTATAACAATAATTTTGGACACAATAAAATAAAAACAATACAAAAAATAAAACCTTATCTTAAACATAAACATTACGCAACTATTTGCGATGCGGTTGCCGATGTGCAGACAACCAGTGTATGCAGATGACATTACGGTACATGTTTTCATCAACAGTCTTAATTAATGCATTTTTACACCGGGTTAATTACGTAACGTTTTTAATCGTGCGTAACGTAGATCTAAATGTCATCTTTCACACAAAAAATGTCAGTTTAATCTATCTAGCGTAAGTGTGTGTACACTGTGTGTAGGTAGATATTAGAACAATCTCACACAAATCGACCTAGCCCCAAACAAAGCAAAGTTTGTACAATGGGAACTATACGACGACATATAAAATATATGTACTGCGGAAGCAAGTACAACGACGACATATATACTTGTATGGATAAATAAATACTTAAATACATAGAAAACATCCAAGATTCAGCAACAAATATTTATGTGATGAACACAGAGATACATGTCTTTACCGGGATTTGATCCAGAGACTACTTACTTCTCATAAGCAGAGTCACTAGCAACTAGGCCAAAGTAGTTTGACACGTTGCGTATCCAAGTAATTAATAGAATCAGGCATTAACTTGCGGAAGTCCATGACAAATCTCTAGAACAATTTTCCTTTGCTATTCCACTAATGAACGTGTATGTTGGTCTATCTGCGATTTTTTTATGCAGTTAATGTTCTCATCCTCACTCAGCATGCGCAAAGATACAAATAAATACAATGAACCACCACCAATAATGACGAAACTTCGACACGTATTTTGCCTCTCTAAGAGGCATCATCAGAAGATGCTGGCAGGCGGTGTTGCTAGACCCACGTCCATTGAGCAATACAGGTTGATTCAGGAGACGTGAGCAGGACCAACACTACATACATAGTAAATGGCAATGAATCGTTCACCATTGTATTTAAGTGAAACACCCATACCTTTTTCCTGTATTTAAATTTTTGTTGAGTTAAAGTTTAATTCTCTACAATCATGGTCACCCTACAACAACTGGTTTATAAAAATTAAACCTCTAACTGTTATGACCGCACTTTGATTACGAAGAAAGTAAATTGTCACATTGAGTGAGATACGATATTTCAAAAGTAATCGGACTCGGATGGCATTAAATTTGACACGTATCACTTGACTGAAGTATTCTGATTGTAGTGACCATGAATTTCGTAAATAATTTAAAACATTTTGTTTTCAACGCCAAAGATAAATGAACGTTAATTTCACTAATAGTGGCACGAAGCAGTAGCTTATGATCTACTGAATCTGTAGTGTTGATCTTGCTCACGTCTCCCGAATCACCCTGTTCAATTTTTATCTACACGTTCATTAGCGGAATAGTAATAGAATATTGTTCTAGAGACGCCACGTAACTAGCAGCGCTCCATTCAATATCAGTTCCACGTACAATTGCGATGCGCGGCATACGTGACTATATCCGGCTTTTTACGGTTCTGTTTGTCCAAATCCGTGTCCGGCCTTTCCGGCTTTTGGCTGGCTTTTACAAATTAGCCATTGACTAAAAATAACAAACCACAAAACAACAATACAAAACACAAAACCATAACAAATATAACGGCAAGTTCGACATTTGGTCAAAAATTCCGGTTTTTGTAGTATAGGGCCTGGCCACACTACATACACGTGACTGACGTACTGCCCAGTCCTGCTTAACACTTTTATGGACACTATTCCAGACACAATAGAATTACGCCTATAGGCGTCTACTCTCCATCAATGCATTAAGTTATTTGTAGTGATGCGTCTGTGTGAGTGCGTCAAATCAGACGATTGTTCGGATTTATGTTTAGTTAGTTAGTTTTACTGGACATTTTCCGCAAGTAGACATCAAACTGTTACGATAGTAGTCTATGGTAGTCTAGATTTGTCTATATACGATCGTCTTTTGTTGCTGTCTGTAAAATGTCTTACATGCAATAAAATAGATTTCACAAATATCTAATTGCTTCCTTAGGTATACTCCATCAACACCTCAATACAAACGTGCCTATTTTGCGTGAAAGGGGTAGCCCTAATCTAACCACCCTTACTTCTGTATGACATTTAGCAATGCTACTGCTTGGCGCACTGTGTTTCGAGTTCGTATGTACTTTTTCCTGTATATGTATACTTACCTACTTCCACTCCAGTAGAATATTTTTGTCTCTGATTCAGATTTATCTTACTGCCTTAGCTATATCTACTGTGCTTAGTCCTTTGGACTTCAATGTCAAAGTTAATTTACTTTTGACGTAAATCAAGACTACGTCGAAATTAATTCACTGTAAAAATAGTGACCCGTCGTAAATAAAATCGAGGACGTTCTGTACAACTTTTTATTTACCTATTTAATTAGTGTTTTTAAGTCTTGTTTTGACAGCTTCATTTTCAGATGACAATTTACAAAAAAAAACTTAAATAATTTTAGTTTACGCAGATCGTCCAAATTGGATTCTACTCAGAAAATACCTTTAGAAATAGGCTATTCAAAATTTCATTTAATAATACCTTAATGTCGAAATAGGAAACTTATATAATTTAGACAACAATATACTTATTCAACTTCATTATGGACCACAGAAATAAAGAGTTGTAGATACAAAAATAAAATGGTGTTGTCTCAGCAAGAACACGACTCAGAATCAGCGTAAAAATATTTTAATCATATAATGAAAATAATCTGTCATAATCAACCTAAAATCATGATAATATTTTATCCATTGAAACATGCACGACTGTTTTCTCTCAGGAATATGACCTAAGATTTTTTTAAATAAGAATCATCGGATTACAATGTAATGTACCTATGTCAGAAATATACATAGATTATACTCCAAAACCATCCAAAAAAATCAAGCTACATGTTGAAGAAAGCCGCATCTAAAACCATCAAGCCGTTTTTGAGTTTATCGCAAATATACAGCTGGACGGACGTGGCGGGGGGCCTCCATTTTGTAATATGTATTGATATATTGTTACTGATCACACTGATACAAATTTGAACGTACTCACAGAGCCATGATTAAGAAACCACACGAGGAGATCAATGTCAACGGCAGAACAAGTGGCATGCTAAACATTGGTTTCACGTTGTACAACCCGGCCATTAACTGTTGAGATAAACTGTCGTTTTTGTGCTCCGGCGCTTCGTCGATTACTTGTTGCTTGGCTGATTTCCATAAATTGGGGAACTGAAACAAACTTATACAATTAGATTATTAGATAGTTGAGAGTTTCGTGAAAATTAGGAGCCGGAAGACATGGTATTTGTGTCCAACATCATGAAAGAAATTTAATCAGCAATACTCTGATGGTACATACACACGTAGAAACGTACTGGAAGGCGCAGCGTGGGTAGGCCCCCCACAAGGTGGACTGAGAACTGGTAAAGGTCGCGGGAGTCCGCTGGATACGGGTGGCGTAGGACCGGTCATTGTCGCACTCTTTATGGGAGGAATATGTCCAGCTGTGGCCGTCCAAGGCTGCTATGATGATGGTAATGACTTTGATAGTTTGGACAGCTTGAGAAAATGCCAGCCGACAAGGTGAAGAGAGCCTACGCGGGACGACCCGATGATTGGCGACCAGTTGACCGGCCTAAGTTCCGCTGGAAAATTAAAGTGCAGGATGACCTGCCACGCCTGCACGCATAAAACTGGAAGTAGATCGCACAGAACAGGGTGCGGATCTACTGTGGATCGCTGAGCCAGCGGCTAAGAAAAAAGTAGATAGTCACACTTGTCAACAACGAATCCTTAATTGGTAACGACAACGACAACTCTTCTAGAGTTACAAGTATTCATAGGCTACCATCAGACAGGTTTCTACTAACTTGCTTGTATATGCTTGATTGGTAAATTATTATTTGATATATTTCTACAACGAAAAGCTATTGTTGAATATAAAATGTTCTTCCGTGCATAAATTTTTGTGGTACGAGCTGTGGTGTAAACCCACGACTTCGATCCTGCCTTAACCTGCGGCTACAGTGGCATTGGTCACATTAAAAACTCACCGGAAAAGTGTCTGCTGGCTTCCCCGTATTTGTAACATAAGTCTTGATGATGATTTCTCTCGCTTCATCGTATCTCTGTTGCGTGATCAAGTATTTTGGACTTTCAGGGAGTAGCGAGTAGAGCAAGCAGGCCGTTAAGGACCACAGCGACATAATGTAGAGGTAGAAGTTCCATGTATTGAGGACTGAAACGAAATAAACGTTGAAACAGATTTTCCAATCTTTAATCAACAGATTACTCTCTGAAATATTTGTTTTGTTTGGCGAACGAATTTGGTTCCATAATAATCGATATATTCGCCTTATTATAGTGTATTAGGAATTGAAATTCATTATAAAGTAAAAACAACTATGCCACAAAAAAAAATCGCATGTAGTATGAGAAAAGCTGGTGATGGATGGAAAAAAAAACACAACTCATGGGCTGCGATTTGAAATCGGAAGTAGCAGCTCTAGCGTAGCGATAACCACAAGCAGATGGCTGGTCTTGGTTATTACAATATCATCGTCATCTGATGATGATGTAATAAACCTTATTAGTCTTGAAAGATAATTTAAAAACGTCTATAGGTACGCGCAGGGCAACGCTTCAGCGAGGCATAGCCTTCAAGAAGATGCCAACGATACGGTCCTTCGAAATATGCGTGCACACATCACCATCCAAATTGAAAAGCTTCTCTCTATCTCGGTGGGGTAGCCGCCATCCTTCTTTGTTCATTGCCAGTCTCCTGACTTTCCCATACGACTCGGCAGCAACTTCCTCCTTCAATGCACTCCGTTTCCTCGTACAACTCTCTCAAAAATATATTCTATGGCTCTTATGACGGCAAATTATGGTTTCGATATATATTTATGACAGGTATAACCCAAAATGAGTCTTGGCCTCCGAAACTTTGCTCGGTCCTACGCAATTTATTTATTTAAAGTATAATTCGATACATATTTTTGCACTTGTAGTAGGCTGTACATAAATACTAATTCACTCAACAATTCTAAAACAATACATTTCCTGCGACTAAAAGACAAGTGGCAAAGAATGCTCAACTAGCATAAATTAGCAGTTAGCACATTCTTGCCTATTGCAGTACAACTAAAGAAAGCCAAGAAATGAGTCTTCCTCTTTTAGCCTCTATTATTTGCACATTAAGGTACAAAATTGTTACACCACTTTCATGGCTGACTGTACAAGGGACAAGTGTGATAAATGTTAATAGGTGCATTATGTTTGCGTGTTTCGCCGTGGATATTCAAATTATTTCAATTTGTGAGGAAAATTTATGTACAGTCGACCATGATGGGATATATACACTTTTACACATTTGCATTGTAATAAAGTCCAAATTGGATACATCTTTTTGAAATTCACTGTAGCTAAATTATTAAAAACAGTTGTAATTTTGACCAATCCGTTGAGTTATTAAATGCCTCGCAATTTTTCTCCTAAACTTCCTTTCTCTTAAATAATGCCTTTACATTTTCAACTAAATCTAGACACGCGGCAGCGTGTCCAGCCAAGTTCACTCCAGCAACTGGCGGACAGCAGCCGTGTGTTATAATTACACAAACCGTTTGGAGCCACTTTTGACCCCCCAATAACTCCAAATCTATCTAACATAAAAAATTGAAATTTGGTCCATGTATTAAGATCCTTTAGATCAACTAGAACCCGAAATTTAATAAATATAGTTTTAATAGCTATTGAGATATTAAATTCCAAAAAACGGCATTTTTACCATTGACTGACTGACTAGTAATCAAAAACCTAACCCACTTCCAGGTGACCTAGAAAGCTGAAATTTGGCATGCAGTTTGATAATTGTGTTTGTACACCAGAAAAAAATCCGGATACATTGTTTTTTTTTAATAGTTTTATTATTATTTATGCTAGTTACCTCAGAACTCCGTGATTAATTAACCGATTTGGAAAATTCTTTTTTTGTTTGAAACGGTATACTTCAGGGGTAGCCCCATAGTTATTAGGTAAGAATCTGATCATATGGTCCTGGAGAAATCGAGGGAACTCTTCAAATATTTGAGGTGCACCTATAGTGATTTGGGTATTTTGTATAGTAACTCGTGCATTCGCTCTTAAAAAGCACCATTTGGCTAAGATTGACAAAAAGTAATTTTCACATTTATGTTTTTGATAGGATATATCTTACAATCGTACGAGTAAACTCATTCTTGTATTTTTGTGGTGAAAAGTTTGGATCTACGCTATGGAAAGGGGCTTGAATTATGGATAAACTTAGTATTAAAAGGTTACCTATTTGTGAACAATTCATGTTCGGAAACGTAATTCCCAACCCGTGTCAGTCAAAATCAATCATTAAACGCTCGTGTTTTTGTTAAACGCCACTCGTTGGGAATTAAGTGCTTTTCGAACTTGTACCATAAACTATTTATATTTCGTCATACCCTCAATTTAATAGATTTAATAAATACGTACTTTACCAAAGCAAATTTTCATGATATTACACAAATCACAACAAACTCGTATTGAAATATACTGAAGCGGGTCACTTTTCACTCTTATCGCACTTCCAGCCTCATAATTAAGAACTATGTCGAGGGCGAGGGCACAAAGTACAATAATATTAGTTAGTATATATATATACTGAGATAGAGATCTCAGTGAAACACTCCACATAGATCGTAGCGCCGCTGTAGTTTTTGGTAAATACTACCCGCACCGCACGACCGCTACACGCTGCATCTCCGTCACTCCAATATGCAAGTGCGATAGAAATACAGTGACATCTACATTTTACTATTACTATTACAATTAAAATTACTATTACAAACAAGTTAAACTAACCGCTCGTCGTGTTTAATAGCGTGGGTACTCAACCCGATAGGGTGGATTCTGAGTCTACCGGGTCCGGGTCTAAGTCAAAGGATACCAGTGGCGATAACAAGTCGAAGAAGGCAGTTTGCAGGAAAAAGATTTTTATGACGGGCGAAAACACATCATCTGGAATTCGGGCCTCGGAACGCAAGAAACATTTACATGTATGGAGGTTAGCGCTCGACACAACATTAGAGCAGATGGAGACACATGTAACGAATGAATGTGGAACAGAAATACGTGTTAAAGTACAGAAAATTAAACACAAACATGAAAGAGACTACGCTTCATTCATTATAGGAGTGCCAGAAAATATGTTCCATGTTATAAATCAGCCGAGGGTGTGGCCTCACGGAGCCAAGTTCAGCGAATGGTTGTGGTTTCGCGGATCAAAGTATGAAACGGAAGGAAAATAGATCGTTTGAAGTTTTTGACCAAAATGTGAGAGGATTGAGGACAAAAACATCAAATTTTCTATGTTTTTTGGAATCTTCCTCGTTTGATTTCTATGCGGTAACGGAAACTGGCTGCAACGATTCGATTTACGACGCCGAAATAATTCCACCTACTTTTCATGTTGTGCGGTGTGACAGCACCGACGGCCGCAAGCAAGGCGGAGTACTTTTCGTGGCCACACCACGATATGAACTACGTGAAGTTAATAATTTTTAAGAAAAAAAAACCGACTTCAATGGGCGAGTCCGGTGAAAGATTATTAATCTTAGATGGTGCACTCTTAGATTCCATACAATAAAATACAAAAATGGCTATAAGTATGTTTATAATGGTAGAAGACTAAGTACCCTCAATTCCTCATGAAATCATGGAAAAACCTTGCTTGCTTGACAAACAAAACGAAGAGAACAAATCGCCAAACGTGAACTACGCGTCGTTGAAGAGTTCCGTTCTGATCATCATCAGCAGTTCCACTTCATCAAATGTCACTTTTATGAATGAAAATGCTTGATTAGTTCATGAAAATACTAAAATCACTATTCGTGTGCCTTTCACATTTGAGGAGTTTCCTCGATTCCTAATGGATCCCATCATCAGAACTCGAGCATGACAAAAATCAATCGTGAAAATAGAACTTGCTTAACAAACACAGCTAGAAGGACAAATCGCCAAACGTGAACTTTTCGTCGTTGAAGAGTTCTGTTCTGATCATCATCAGCAGTTCCACTTCACCAAATGTCACATTTTTGTATGATAATGCTCGATTTGTTGATAAAAACACAAAAATCACTATATGTTTGCCTTTAAGATTTGAGGAGTTCCCTCAAATCCTCATGCATCCCATCATCAGAACTCGAGCATGACAAAAATTAATCGTGAAAATAGAACTTACTTAACAAACACAGCTAGGAGGACAAATCGCCAAACGTGAACTTTTCGTCGTTGAGGAGTTCTGTTCTGATCATCATCAGCAGTTCCACTTCATCCAATGTCACATTTTTGGATGCAAATGCTTGACTTGTTGATAAAAACACAAAAATCACTATATGTTTGCCTTAAAGATTTGAGGAGTTCCTTCAATTCCTCATGGATCCCATCATCAGAACTGCCTTTTGACAAAAACGGGACCAACTTGGATATATATACATACAATCAAAAAAAGAATTTTTTAAATCGGTTAAGAAATGACGGAGTTATGGAGTAACAAACATTAAAAAAAAAAAAAAAAAAAAAAAAACATACAACCAAATTGATAACCTCCTCTTTTGAAATCTTGAAGTCGGTTAAAAATGATGTTAACTTAAGTAATTATCAATTTGAAATGGTGTGTGTAACCGTTCATTTACGAGGTAATTTTTTGTTTGCATGTTGTGTGGTTTATATCCCTCCTCAAGCGGATGAGAATGAATATTTTACTATGTTTAGACTTATAGAAAATATATGTACAAAATATAAGTGTAATCTCATCGTACTCGGTGATTTTAACTTGTACTCTTGTAACAGTAATGTTGCATCGTATTATGAATATTTATTGGCCTTTTGTGAGTTCGAACAGAGTAATCAGATACCTAATTGCAACAATAGACAACTCGATCTCGTACTCGTGGGTACGGGCGTGCGCTGCATGCGGCCCGTGGACGCGTACCACCCGCCGCTCATCGCCAGCATCGCCGCGCCTGCTGCCGGCGCCGGCGCTGGTGTCCGCGCGCCCGAGCCCGACTCCTTACCCTTAAACTCTGACTGGCCTTGTAAAAAGTGGAATTTTTACAAGGCTAATTTCCATATGCTATACCATTCGTTGGCAAGTTTAGAATGGAGTCATTTGTATAATATCGACGACCCTAGTGAAGTAGTTGAGTATTTTTATGGCAATATTAATAAAGTTATGGATGAATGTATACCGATCAAAAAACAAAAGCATGTAAACTCTATGTATTCTTACCCTGAGTGGTACACGGTTGAGCTCATTTGCGACATTAAACGTAAACATACATTGCACAAACAATATAAAATGAGTAAAACCGATTACAATTATGAATTATTTTCAAAGTGTAGGGCTGCTGTTAAGATTGCAATAAAAGCAGCACATGAAGCATACATGGACCAGGTTCAGAAAAAATTAGCAAGGGAACCGAAAGCATTTTGGGATTTTATAAGAAGAAAGAGAGGGAACGTTACTAAAAGAAAAATAGTAGTGGACGGACGCCAACTATCGGGCCAGGAATGTGCTAGGGAATTTGCCACTTTCTTTGAATCGGTTTAAAATTCAAACCCGGCTCGGCTGGAAGTTAAAGCGGCGGACGCCTCCTCGACGGCGAGCAGCGCGAGGGTGCACGTCGCGAGCCTGGAGCTGGCGGAGGTGCAGCGGGCCCTGGCAGCGCTCCAACCCAAGCGGTCCACGGGTCCAGATGGTATCCCACCATACATTTTTAAGGACTGTCGTAGTGTTCTGGCTGAACCACTGCATTATATTTTTAATACTTGCCTTAAAGCCAAAGTGTTTCCTGACAGGTGGAAGTTAACCAGGGTGGTGCCTGTACCGAAAGGTCGCGGCGGGTCGAATACCAGTGATTATCGTCCGGTGGCAGTATTGTGCACGGTCGCTAAGGTGTTCGAGTCTGCGATTTACCAATCCGTTCAGGCCCAAGCTAGCGGCCAAATGACCGACGCACAATATGGCTTCCGGAAGGCGCGCAGCACCACAGGTAACCTACTGCGTCTCATGGTGAATATAGTGCCGGCAGTAGATGCAGGAGACCAGGTGGATGTGGCATATTTCGACTTCCGGAAGGCATTCGATACCGTCGACCTTGATGTCTTACTTGTCAAATTGGCAAACGCGGGTTTCACTCCACATACTCTTACTTTCTTTGCCAGCTATATGAGTAACAGGCGCCAGTATGTGGACTGTGCTGGTCACGTGTCAGAACCATATTTCACGAGGTCTGGCGTAAGTCAGGGAAGCAATTTGGGTCCCTTAGAGTTCATTTTAATGATAAATGACCTTCCTGACGTTGTTAGAGATTCCATTTGTCTACTCTTTGCTGATGACCTCAAGCTTGTCTGCAGAATTAATGACCGCTCTGACTGTATAAAATTACAAGAGGACATACATCGGGTGGTTAAATGGAGTCAAACGTACAAGCTACATTTCAACGCGGCAAAGTGCGCTGTACTCTCATTCACCAGATCTCGGAATCCTCTTTGCTACCAATATGTGTTAGAAGAGACACCGATGCAGCGAGTTGAAGAAGTGAAGGACTTAGGAGTGCTGCTGAAGTCCAACCTCACCTTTCGAGACCATATTGTTTCAGTATGTAAAAGGGCTTTCCGAAATCTGGGGTTTGTGATGAGACAGGCTCATGCGTTTACTAACATCAATGCGATACGTGTATTGTACGAGGCAGTCCACAGTCTGGAGTCCACACGAGTCAAAATATAGGTTGATGTTGGAACGCATTCAAAATAAATTTATTAGGTTTATATATTTAAAATTATACGGAGTATACCCTTTTTATCCCTTGATGTATCCTACATTGTTCGTGTTAGGAATGGTAGGATACAATCAACTTGAAGTTAGTGATATGTATCGTAGGTGGGTAGATTAAGATTCATACACCTACCGACGTACGCTAAATAAAAACAGTCTCGAACATACAATTGTGCTGTGTTATTTGCCTCCTCACTAATACCCAAATACAGGACATTTTGGCGAACGAGGATGTCGACAACGTTGCCTTTAAACGTTAAAGAGTTTAATTTACGCTCGGGAAAGTGGAATACCTATATAAGCCAGCTAACTGCATGGTTTGATATAAGCGACGTGAAACCGGACGACCGAGCTAAGTACCTCATCGCAGTGGTCGGAACCGAAACTTTGGACCTAATAATAGATTTGTGCTACCCAGTAAACCCCGATAAAGTGAGTTACGATAATATTGTGTCAAAAGTGCGAGAACATCTATCACCTAGGCGATCGGAGTTAGCGGAACGCATGTGTTTTCGGGCATGCAAGCAAACGACAGAACAGTCAATTAGCGAATACGTGGCGCAACTCAAACAATTCGCTCAAAAGTGTAACTTTACCGGCATCGCATATCTAGAAGAGAACTTGCGCGACCAGCTGGTATACGGTATGAGAAGTGAGGCGATTCGTTTTAGACTACTAACGGAGACCAAACTAACGTTCAGCCGTGCAGTGGAAATAGCGACCTCACTCGAGGCGGCGGATCGAGACTCAAAAGCAAGTGGACCTGGCAGCGGCGCCGGGGCCACAACATCGACGGCGATGTCGATGAGAGACGAGGGCGTGCATGCGATGCGCGCCGGCGGCGGTGGCGGCGGCGGCGCGCGCGCGCCCCCGCGCCGCAGGGAGTCCACGGCGGCGGCGCGCGCGCGCTGCCCCCGGTGTCTGGGACCTCATCACCCTCGGCGCTGTTCTTTCATTAACACTGAGTGCTACGTGTGCGGCAAGAAAGGACACATAGCGAAAGCGTGTAAGAGGCGAAAGGCTCACAGTGTTAACGTGTGTAGCGAGTCTATGGGCCACGGAAGCGAGGACGAGCCTGAGGAAGACGAGGAAGAGTACGACGTGCCGCTGTACGTGGTGGGCGGCGACGACCACGACGAGCCGTGGTGGCGCACGGTCAAGGTCAACGGAGTGAACGTACGAATGCAATTGGACAGTGGATCGGCGGTAAGCGTCGTGTCGTACAAATTATGTTGTAAACTGTTTAATAATATTAAATTGGTACCTACAGCCATAAATTTAAAAATGTATTCTGGTCAAAAAATAGTACCAAAGGGCACCATTCCATGTGTCGTAATGTATAATAATAAAACCATTACAAATTTGAGTAATAGTAGTAGATTCGAAGGACAGCCCTCCCATTATGGGACGTCGGTGGATGACGGCTTTAGGTATTGATTGCAATGCTAAACCAGTATATACTGTTCTAAGTAAGCGTGACGGCATGGGGACTCAGCTCGCTCAAGCGTTTCCGCAGGTTTTTGCGCCGGGAACGGGCAAATTCACAGGCAAACCTATCCAGTTGACGGTGGCGCGCGACGCGCAACCCGTGCTATGCAAGCCGCGGCCCGTGCCGCACGCGCTGCGCGCCTCCGTCGAGGCCGAGCTGCGGCGCCTGCAGGCCGACGGGGTCATTTCCCCGGTCGAGACCAGCGAGTGGGGGACGCCCGTTGTGCCCGTCATCAAGCAATCGGGCGAGGTTAGGTTATGCGGAGATTTTAAAATAACGCTAAACCCGGTACTGGAGGACGATAAATACCCGATACCCCGTATAGACGAGATCTTCTCAAATTTGCAGGGAGGTCAACTTTTTAGTAAAATAGATTTAAGTCACGCCTATCAGCAGTTACCACTTACGGAAGAATCGAAGCAGCTGTGTGTGATTGTTACACATAAGGGTAGTTTTTGCTATAACAGGTTGCCTTTTGGAATTAAATGCGCGATGAGTAAATTCCAACGTGTTCTTGATAATTTATTCAAAAATATGAACTTTATTGCGGTGTATTGCGATGACATTTTGGTAACTGGAACCGATGACAATGACCATTATAACCGATTGTTAAGCGTGTTTAAAATATTGTCAGAGGCAGGGCTGAGAGTAGCAGAAAAAAAATGCACCTTTTTCCAAAAGTCGGTCTCGTATTTAGGATACGTCATCGACGCTAATGGCCTAAGTACACAGCCGAGCAAAATTAATGCAGTGCAGTCCGCTCCAGTACCGGACACCGTCCCCCGCCTAAAGGCATTTTTAGGCTTAGTCAATTATTATGCTAAGTTCATACCCAATATAAGCACCATCTTGCACCCATTATATGAGCTGCTTAAAAAACAGAACAAGTTTGTGTGGACCAAAGAATGCAACGAAGCGTTCAACAAGGTTAAAGCTATGCTAGCAGCTAAACCGGTGTTGGCACATTATAACCCAGAAGCTCCTCTACGGGTGTATTGTGACGCATCTCCGTACGGGGTGGGAGCGGCGATGATGCAGCCGGGAGAGGGAGGCGAACGGCCAGTGGCGCACGCCTCACGCGCGCTTATCCCACCCGAGCGAAACTATGCGCAAATATGTCGTGAAGGTTTAGCTATAATTTTCGCCGTTCAGAAATTCCATCATTACTTATTCGGCAGGCGTTTCACTCTAGTAACGGATTGCAAGCCGTTGTCCCATATTTTCAGCCAAAAAAAAAGTATTCCACAAATGGTGGCGGGACGTTTGCAGCGCTGGGCCGTTATTCTCAGCGGATATGACTATGAAATAGATTGCGTAAGAGCCGATCAAAACTGTTTTGCCGACAATTTATCGCGTCTTCCGTTAGATGTTATGAAAGATGAGCGGAAGGTTAAGGACTCATGTGAATTTTTAAATTTTATCGAGGACGGTATATCGCTTAATCATCGTGATATAGCTAAAGCGACTCAACAGGACTCCATATTGAGTAAAGTATTTAACCATTTAGGTAGGGGCTGGGAGTATTGCGGAGATGAAGATGTCAAGCCGTTTTGGCGCGTACGCGATGCATTAAGTCGCGAGCAGGGTTGCATTATGTTCGGGTACCGTGTGGTAGTGCCGGAAGCCCTGCGCGGGCGGGTGCTGCGAGAGCAGCACGCAGCACACAGTGGCGCCGTGCGGACGAAGGCGCTCGCACGCGCCTATGTGTGGTGGCCCGGGCTGGGTACGGACGTGGAGCGCATGACGGCCGCGTGTGCCGTGTGCGCGGCGGAGCGCCCGGCGCCGGCGAGGGCGCCGACCCACCCATGGGAGTGGCCACAGGACCGGTGGTACCGTGTTCACGTGGACTTTCTTACTCCGTCAGCGGGTACATATTACTTCGTCCTGATTGATGCCTACTCTAAATGGATAGAGGCGAGCAAAATAAAAGGTACACGAGCCGTGGATACTATAAGCACGTTGCGCGAAATATTTGCTCGTTTCGGAAATCCGTATGAGTTAGTGTCGGACAACGGGCCTCCATTTACAAGCGGGCAGTTCGAATCATATTTAAAGAAAGAAGGCATTCGGCACATTCGCATTTCTCCTTACAAGCCCAGTAGTAACGGTGCGGCCGAAAAATCGGTGGGATTAATTAAAGGGTGTTTAAAAAAGGCAGAGCGAGATAATGTCGATGTAGACGAGGCCTTACAAACATATTTACTTACTCATCGGTGCACCCCTCACTCCACAACGGGTAAATCGCCAGCGGAGTTAATGTTGAAGCGCAACATACGCAACCGTCTTGATCTGCTGCGACCTGACACGCGAGAGTTTGTGCGAGAAGCTCAAAGAAAGCAAATAAACAAAGATACATCATCTCGTGAATTCCAGGTGGGCGCAAAGATAATGTATCGTGTGTACCAACAAAATAAGCAGTATTGGGTCACAGGTTCAATCATGGAGCGTGTAGGGCCACTGACGTACCGTATACAGGGGGCTGATGGGACTGTTCTCAAAAGGCACGTAGATCAATTACTGGCGGATCAGAGTAGGGTAGACGTAACCGATAAAAAAATGATAACACAATATTGCAACGCCGCTGGATTGAACCCGGCGGCAGCGCGAGGCGCCACCACTGAGTCACCGCGCCTCACGGGTAATAATAGAGGTCAGCCGATAGCACCGGTACCGTTAGCAATAGCGAAACGCGTTCGTCGTCCACCGATAAGGTACGGGTTCGAATAAAAATGTAAACAAATGTGATTATATAAAAAACTTGTTACTTATATAATATATATCATGTTGTCGTTATAACTACTAACGTAAGAAAAATATATTTTCAAAGTGTAAGTGTTAAAATATCTATATGAGGTAAACATTGTAAGTCAGCTTTTGGTTTCGTTTGGCGACTGCATTATAAGGATTTATAAAAATAAGTTAATCATACCTAATCAGTGTTAAGGGGGGAAGGATGATATGTATCGTAGGTGGGTAGATTAAGATTCATACACCTACCGACGTACGCTAAATAAAAACAGTCTCGAACATACAATTGTGCTGTGTTATTTGCCTCCTCACTAATACCCAAATACAGGACAGTTAGAAGGGAACTGGGGGTGGCTTCATATATATTTAAGTTGTTACGACGCAAGTTGTGCAATCCTGAAGTCCTGGCGGAGGTGCGTTGTGAGCTTAGAGCCGTGAGAGACCCATCATCGTCGTTGACGCACGACAAATGTCCTTATTTACTTTATTATTATGTCTGAACACATGGGCGTTTTCTATATAAGTATGTATAGAACATCGCAACCGACGCTCTGACATAATATTTTCTTTCCTGTAACAACAGCTGTTATATTTCCAAATCCCCTTTTACAAACCTTCACAACATCACGAAAGAAATACAGATGAATTCTCTTGTCTTGCTGGAGGCTCTTATCTCAGCTATTGTGTTAACGCTGAACGTCAATCCGACGCCACCGATAACAGGCGGCCATTTTGTACAAGGCAGACAGTTATTGCCTTTTTGAGAGGCTCACGATTCTGAATAAATGGAGAGTTTGTATTATTTTAAAGGAGAATTTGGAAAAGATCACTCTAATATTTGCATAGATTTGGGGAAGCGCGTTTTTGAGAAATAAAGGACAATTTGGTATTGCTGATAAATATCAAATCAAATGTTTTTTTTTGCTTCGACACAGCTTTGTAGATTTCGTTTTTCAAGAAATAGATAAATAATGGTGTATCATATGTCAGACATTCGATGATTAACACTATAATGTATCTAATCAGATACAATTTTGGAATTATGGAAATATAAATTCTCTAGTTTTATTGGTATTAAACGCGAATTCCTATTTATTTCCTGTGTATTTTCTTGATATTATATGACAGAGCCATAATAATCATATGGCATTTATTTTCGAACCGTGAGATCTTCGACAAGACAACTACGGGCCATTATCGTCTGAGCATCAATTCTATATCTGCAGGGCATTTAGCATCTGAACAAACAATTTTTACTAACAAATGTATCGATATTAAAAAGTAATCATACCTATATCTGGCTATACTAGATAGATTTATTTGTGAGTAAAAATTGTTTGTTCTGATGCTAATGGCAGATGCTCAGACGATAATGGGCCTGCTGTAACACAAACTAAAGTGCACTTAATAATACAGAGTGCCGCTGTAATACAAACATTAAATTAAAAGAACGCCTTAAAGCATCTGCAGTAACATCTTAGGTACAAAAAAAAATCCTGGAAATTTAGATCTAAAGTTATGACCTCCAAGTAATGGATTGTACCACGTGATTAATGCGCGGCAGGCAATGCTGATATTGCGGTAGCATCAAGTTATGACTTATAACAGTTGTTGAATTTCTGGTTTTAAAGGATATTTTTGTCATTTTTAACTTTATTTATCTAGTTTTGGTGTTTTTAAAAAAAGAGTCATTAATATTACTCTAGTAGAGTAATCAGTATAAAATGTAATAAAAATCTTTGTATTATTTATGTAGGCTATGTTTTCTGAGAGAGCTCACTCCATCAAAGACTAAACTTTCCACCAAGTTAAAGCGAGGTCAAAAGTAAACCCACCAACACCAAAAAAAAGTTTGAAGTTCAAAGCCCTTTCTTTGCGAATAGGCACAAACATTTATTGCTACAACGCATGTAATCGCATGAACTTGACTTTTTTATTATGCTACAGATCGTATCGGAACCCTTTTAACAAGAATCTTATCAGAAACTACCCGCGGCAGCGCTATTTGGAGCTAGATAAGACTTGTTAGTAAGTCCCAACATACTAGTAACTGAACCAGATGGAGTTGGGAACATTTGAGGATAGGTATTAATCCTGTTTTAAGCTCTTCGTCACTGATATAGACCGCTAAACTAAGATGAGGCCATATATAATCAATATGAATTTCTGTAGGTTTAGTTTATAGGGACAAAGGCAGTAGTGGAACTCCCTAAGATTTCGAAAAATGTCTCCCGGAATGACAATTGAGGAGTGCCTTTACAAAAGGGCTTATTTTTAACTTAGCGGTATTTCTAAAGTAAACCTTGCTTAGCAAAACTTAAGGTCCAATTTAGAAGTAGAGTTACAAAATAATAATCGAAAATTTTAACAAAAAAACGACTGCAACCGTGTTATTCGTCTATTTGTCGCGCACATACATAAGGCAAATTTAAGACTTATATGGTTTTCTCATGAATGCCATTGTCAGAATTAAAATGGGACCACACAGGAAGCACTAGCATTCAAATAAAAAAAGAATCATCAAAATCGGTTCCTTTAATCGAAAGTTCTAATCATTAAAAAACTATTTTTTTAATGTTTTTTTTTTGTTGATGATGTCGTTTTTTTTGAAGTTGGTTAATTAAACTCTTTTGAGAAGACACTCCTCAATTTGTTTATTTATTTATTTTTTGAGTTTAAACCGTTTTAGTGGTATAAGTTTACAGTGTCGGTTGTTTTGAGTATTAGAAATGTAAATGTACTTTTGAACGCGTGGTAATTGAAGAAGATATTGATTGTATGCGAGTGATTTTATTTACCTATATTATTTAGGACTCGAGCGTACGGCCCGCCTGATAGTAAGCTGTCACCGCAGCCTCCTGCAACTCCAGGGGTGTCACATGCGCATTGCCGACCCTTTAAAAATTTATACACTTCTTTCTTGAAGAACCCCATACTGTAGTCCCTCGGGAAAAACTCGGCAGGGAGCTCATTCCACATCCGGAGCGTCCGAGGGAGGAAATTTCTCTGAAACCGTACCGTACGCGACCATTAAGGTTCTAAGGTGTAAGGATGAATGCCCTGTATTTGCGCTTGTAATTCTTTTGGAGTCACAAGCACAAGTCTTTGGAGTCACAAGCATCTGTAGATAAGGAGAGATATGGTTGTAGTAGGAATAATATAGAAGGCTGGATATATACAGTAAATGGTCATATACACGCTATATACATACATAAACAAACATACAATAGATAGGAGTCACCAAGAAGAAACGATAATAGATAGATCTCCCAGGGACCAAAGTCCACTGAGAGTTGGTTGAAAGTTATATTTATGCAACTGATTTTAAAAACTTCGATAGCGCGTTGTAGGACATGTTAGATTTGATAGATGACAGGAGAGACGCCACACATCCATTGCATAACGAAGGTGTCTCTTACTATCAGGCAGTCCGTTAATCGTATAAAAAAACCCGTAGCGTAGTATCTCGATTTAAAATAACACTATCTAATGCTGGATTTTGATATTTTTAATACCAAGATTTTATTTTTTATTCTTTTTGACCCGGGTATGTTTTAAAACTGCGACCAAGACCACCGGGGGTTGGGCAGTAGCATCCCTAGAATGCGGTGGAGATACTGCGATCGCCAACCAGCATGCAAAGCGTGGCGATTATGGCATTTACCCCCCATGAAATTGGGGGAGGCCTATGTTCAGCAGCGGACGTCATTCGGCTGATATGGTGGTGGTGGTGGAGGTAATTTATTTTATTTCAAACTGTTAGTTTTTGTTTATATAGCCTACATCGTATCCAACTGCTGAGCAAAGTCCTCCCCTTTTTCCGGCAACTCCTCTTGGTCCTGTGCTAGTTCCTGCCAATTCGTATAAAACGCATCAAAGTTGTTCTATCATCTCTGGTTTTTGCAAACTTTTAATTTATATCGGAATAAATAAACTCAGAAAAGTTTTAAATAAATTGATTTTTTTGAAGATTGCCTCAATTATCAAACACAAAATAAATTATCCGAATCAAAAATTAGTATTATCTTAGACATCGCGAATCATAACGAACCTTTCCTTGAAAAAGCCAATTTAATAATCTAATTGAATAACAGACGAAAGCTTATCATTTATATATTCCAGGATAGATCGTGATCGTTATGCCACAAACGACAAATTAACAAGACGATAATATCCAGAAACACAATGTCTGCGGAAATTCAACTCGATGTTAAATAGGTTGCGTTGAGGTGATGACACGAAATGGCGCTATTTCAATTTGTGGATTCAGTAATTTAATTGATACGTTGATAGATTAAGCTATAGTAGAAAACATATATTATACGATTAAATAAAAAGTTGCAGTCAAGAAAATCAGCAGAGTGAATGCGTAACTATTTTCTTTTTTTATAGAAAGTTTATACGGTGTGCAGATAAACTTGGCACTATTTGTGTTTCAACTTCTTTTAAATTACTACGACGGTCTCAAGCAGGCCTACATCCTGCCTAATGATAAGCAGATACCATAGCATAGAACCCTTAATTGATTTGAGGTTTTACCGTGTTGTCAGAGACAAAGGCAACTAATAGAATTTCGAGGCGGTTTTTATCCGTGCTCTAATATAAACATAATTATGATTGACAAAACATTTTAACTGGACCAATCAACATACTTTACCATATAAAATACACCAATCACAATGCACTAACTCAACTATTAAAAAAATTCAACCAATCAGAAAACAGTTTCGCTAAATCAAGAAGTTTAGAGGTGTTGAATCGCGGTGTTTTTATCTTATCAAACCGGTGTCTAGTATACAATAGTGTACGTGACAAAGCAGTTTAAAAAAAATATACCGCCAATGCCGCCAAATTAAACATATGTTCACTGGGGAATTTATTTTTCTTTTTGAGAGGATGATCTTTATTTATTTTCGACTAGCTTTTGCCCGCGACTTTGTCCGCGTAGAACTCGTTCGCGCCTTAGAATTATTTGTTTTCCCATACATTTTTTCTCAAGCTGAGGTAGATGGTTGGACGGCGTCGAAAAGGACACCAGGACCTTAGGGGTGTATTTTCTAGAAATCCTAAGTGCTTGTTTCGGAAAATCAAATGTACCGATTCTAGACGAATGAATCCCGTCAAGAAAATAACAATTATAATGATAGAGGTCTCGCTACAGTCGCTACTCAGTTCTGCCGTAAAACGTAGTCCCAACAGAGCGAGTTTTTCATGTAAGTATTATGACCAACGGCCCTAAGCAGACCGGCAAGACATGCGGGCCTATTATTTTAACAGAGCAGGCTCCTTATGCATGGCTGAGGGCCTAAGGCCCAAAGCAGAGCGGCAAGGCACGCGAGACCGAAGGCCGAGCGTCCTAACAGAGCGGTTTCCTTACGTAATGATGACGCCCGAAAATGCGAAGCAGAACGGCAACAAATGCGAGAGGTAAGGCACGCGAGGCCGAAGGTCGAGCATCCCAACAGCGCGGGCTTTTCATATAAGGCTGAGGGCTGAAGGCCCGATGGGCGTGCCAAATCAAGCCAAGAGTGTTATACGCGATAATCAAGGCGTGGTGGAGGGCGGCAAGGCACGCGAGGCTGACGCTAGAGCGTAGATATACACACTATGTATAAGTAGGTTATTTAGGACGACATCATGTGTCTATCTTTCTTTCTTTATCTTTCTTTTTTGTGTTATAAGGAAAAGTAATAGGATTACAAAGTTACACATGTAGATTTTATATCTAGGAAACGGGACCGAAATTTGGGTTCAGGGTCACAGTTAGGTACTTAAAGGGCTAAACGCTAATAGCTTTCAAATTTTGAAGAGACCGTGGCGGCTGGCGCGCACACACACACACTGCGTCCCGGCGCAGCGCTAGCGTTTACTTCTTTTTTCAGTTTTATTGGAAGATTTTTCAAATTTTTAATGTAAATATTTTTTCTTTGTCGTCTAGTATGTGCTTACCAATTTTCAAACCTGTAACCCATGGATTATAGGAGTTCCCATTCAAAATTCAACCCCTCTTTTAACACCCTTTTAACCCAAATCTGCACTATTTTCATAGCCTAAACCCTGACTAGGGATTTTCTCGACAGGTTAATAAAGTTTGCATCAAAATCCGTTCAGCCGTTTTCACGTGATGCGCGGTCAAGTAAACAGACAAACAGATAAACAGACAAACATTCTAAAAACTATTTTAACGTGTTCTGTTATCGATTCTAAATAATATCTTCCATGTACAGACTTTCGACCCTCTTCAGCTTCATTATATGTATAGATAGAAAAGTAGAGTGTACGTATATAACTCTGGTCTAAAAGCCATAGGTATAAGTTGCCCCTTGAACTATTTCCCCGAATGAAGGCTTATTAAAAACCATACAATCTACCATTTTGTTAACCCTTCAAATGCACTTGTTTTTTAAATGGCAACACGTAAACGTATTTATAATTAAACTCATCTTAACGTGCGGTTTTCTACGTGTGCACGCACTTGTAATCATGCAGGATCAATTTCTGTGAAACTTAGACTAACAACAGGTCCTTAGTGACAACACAACCTTAGGTGCTTAGTAACAAGAAGATTTTTCATATAGTTGTCGCTATGGCTTATTATGGTTAACATAAATGAATTAGAACGGGATAGATAGTACGGCCTTTATACAACTTTTGCGAACTGTCTCCGTTCAAAGGCACGCCAAAATTCCATATCCCTTATTAACCAAAACGTCACAAACGTTAGTTCAGTACAATTTGCAGTTACGAACACGAAGGCAATGACAGGTGACCTATTACGTTTAAATCAACTATTAAAAAAACGACTGACCAGATCTTCTTGCTGAAACAACTGATGCAGAAGAAGTGGGAGTACGCACAGAGCGTTCACTCGCTGTTCGTGGACTTCACAAAAGCGTACGACAGTATGGACCGACGGGCCTTATACTCCATTCTCATTCACTTTAATATCCCTAAGAAGCTAGTTGCCATAATCACGACAGCAACAAAGGAGAGTAGGATGCGCGTCAGGGTGGGGGATGAGCTGACAGATGACTTCGCGGTGGTGACCGGTCTAAAGCAAGGAGATGCTCTATCGCCTGTGCTTTTCAACCTAGCCCTGGAGTACGTTGTGAGGAAAGTTTTAGCTCTAGACACAGGGATAGAGTTGAACGGCAGGCACAAGGTGATAGGGTACGCGGATGACCTAGCTTTATTAGGGGAAAAACGCGAGGATGTGGCTGAGGCGGCGAGGATTCTTGACCATGAGGCCTGTACGATAGGTCTCAGGATCAACCATAGCAAAACAGAGTACCTTCACATGAAACGATACAAGAACACGCGCGCTCGGCGAGACTGTCTTCATGTTGAGGGTACCATTTACCAGGGCGTTGATAAGTTTCGGTACTTGGGCTGCACTGTCACTGATACAAATACGAGAGAGGAGGAGATAAGAATCCGCATCCAGAACACTCTACGATGCAGTGCAGCCCTCCACAAAGTCTTGGTGTCCAGGCTTCTAAGCAGAGGTACGAAGGTGAGGATATACAAAACCGTCATAAGGCCTATCCTCATGTACGGCTGCGAGGCCTGGACACTAACCCAAAAAGAAGAAAATCAACTCCTGGTAACAGAAAGGAAAGTTCTGCGGAAGATCCTGGGACCTGTCAAGAACGATGACGGCTCTTGGAGGATCAGGAGAAATGCTGAGATCGAAGAATTGGTGGCCGAACCGAATATCATCGGCGAAACAAAAGCGCACAGACTTCGCTGGTTCGGCCACTTACTGAGATTGGGAGAGGATCGAGCCGTCAAGAAAGCATACTTGGGGCGACTGAGTGGGCGCCGCCCGGTTGGTCGCCCCAGGTATCGCTGGGAAGACAGTGTGGAGGCGGATCTGCGGCAGCTTCGGGTCGAAGACTGGCAGGAGGCTGCGCAGGATCGGGAAAAGTGGCGTGCTCTCGTTTCGGAGGCCAAGATCATCTTTGGGTCGTTGCGCCGATAAAGTAAGTAAGTATTAAAAAAACAACCAGCCATTTAGTATGATATGAAAATTTTAACCACTACAACAATACCAGGTACGGTGTTAAAATCGGAAAAATAAAATGCTTTCTTAAAATTATAGATATCATTTTGATTACGGGGTGGAAGCACATTGTTTTGTTTTTTCATCAACACAGTACATTTGTACAGTCAACAGCAAAAGTAGATTATCATTTTAGTACCGTTGTCACTTTCACTACTTTGACTTGACGCATCCCAACTGTCGCAGTATTGTTACGTTAATGCGAAAAAGTACTAATATGATCATCTACATTTGCTGTTCACTGTACTATCATTGTCAAATCAATGACACGAGGTTAAAGTTTAAGGTCGAAACAAATAGTAGTTAGCCCCTAATATTTTATGACAAAAAGAACTTTCTGTTTCTGTGTCCTAAATAACAGCTATAATTGTAGTAATCAGTAAAAAAAGTTATTTAAATGTAATTTTATTAATTACATTCCCCCGTGCGATGCGCGGTTGGAAAAGCACCACCCTTTTTCTTCCCTTGGGTGTCGTAAGAGTGAAGAGTGGGTTATGGGAAGGAACCGGGATGAAGTGTGTTGTGGGCGATGGCCTAGCAACCCGTCACTGCAATATCACATTTTCTCAATCTATAAACCTGCAATTAGCTAAAAGTGGCACTGAAAAGTCATTTTCATGTGCTCTGCTTATCCCTTTTGGGAGTATGGGTGTGAGGTTATATATATATATATATATATATATATTTATTTATATATATTTGTGTAATTTGTTAATTACAAACCTATAACTTATTATAGGTACATATAAACGTAATGTTACGATATTCGGTTGGTTTTCGGGTTGTGCGGTGGAGATGCTGCGATCGCCAACCCGCATGCCAAGCGTGGCGACTATGGCATATACCCCTTGTGAATTTGGGGGTTGCCTATGTCCAGCAGTGGACATCCTTTGGCTGATATGGTGGTGGTGGTGGTTACGATAGTCATAAATGTTACAGATGTTTGTACAGTACCATATTGTAACTTGTAAAAAACTGTATACAGTACCTATGTTTGTTTTAATAATAGGCCTCGGCTTTCTATCGCTATCGCACTCACTCTTGCAGCTGACAGTATATTTGTCGTCAAAACAGAAGATTGACGAAGTCGGTAAAATAGACTGTAAAGATACAAGTTTTTTTTAAGTGGCCGGCTATTGACCCATACTCACTTGATGTAAAATAAGGGCAAGAACAAAGATGTAACTCATTGGTAAGAATCTACGAATACTACGGTCATCTTTGGTTGTTACAGAGCGCATTTACCCATTGTAAAAATGGTAAAAATATTTCAGTATGAGCAATTAAATGAGCGATATAGCCCTTCGAATCGCTAAACTTAAGTGGCAGTGGAAGGGGGGGGGGGCACATATCACGTAGAACCAATGGCCGTTGGGGCGGAAAGGTTCTCGAGTGGCGACCACGTACCGGAAGGCGTAGCGTGAGCAGGCCCCCCACACGGTGAACTGATGACCTGGTAAGGGTCGCGGGTGTCCGCTGGATGTAGGTGGCGCAGGACCGGTCATTGTGGAAGTCTTTGGGGGAGGCCTGTGTCCAGCAGTGGACGTCATTCGGCTGACATGATGATGATGATGAGCAATTAAAGCCCTTCCATATTCAAATAAATGTATCTATTTCATATGACACTCCATTTGGCATACTCACTAGACTTTATACACTTACCCCCCGACCCCCCTCCCTCACCGTTTCTTTTAAATTTACAGGTAAGTAAAATAAAGGCTTGTTCTATAGTCACTTACCGATATACCCGCCAAATAGTTTATAAGTCCAGTTATTAGTCAGAATGACCCAGGACATGGCAGCAGCTATAACCTGGGCAGCGGCCGAGAAGGAAGACTGAGCCAGCATCATTCGGTCCCTGATCCCTTTGTGGCAAAACTCGGATGTGTACGTGACCGTTGGACTGAATGATGTTGCGAAACTGGAAAACAGGGATAATTACAACTTTTATAGAAGCTTTTATAGTGGGAGTTCAGACCAGACAGCGAAATCCATGATCGAACTGAGCTGTTTGGAGCAATTTGGAATATTGTTCAAAATTTTAAATTTTTGAATAGTGATCAGCCAGAAAGTTCGTGTGTAACGTTCCAATACACGCATTGTTACACTTAGAACTGGGTATTTATTTAGCTTAGCTTAACTAATGATAAAATAAATTAAATACTAAATAAACTCTATAAAAAATCGGCCAAGAGCATGTGTCGGGCCATGCTCAGTGTAGGGTTCCGTAGTTGCCCAATGAACTTAATTTTAAAAAATCAATAATAAGCAAATGGGAATACTTTTACAGCGTTTCATACGACTTTTACTAAGAAAAGAAGATTTTTACTGAAAGACAGCTCAACTGATCATGTCTGCTATAGTTTTCGTTGAAAGTCTTTATTAAGCTTTACTTTTATGTCTTTTTATATATTTTTTGGACCCACAGTTCAAAAGTTAGAAGGGGGGATACAATGGTTTTTTTCTTTTGGAGTGAATATTTCCGAAAATATTCACTTTATCAAAAATGTATTAATGAAGACCTGTATACAATTTGAAAGACCTATCCAACAACACTCCACACCATAGGGTTAAAGTAAAAACAAACATCCCCACTTTACGTGTAGGGGAGGAACCCTTAAAAAAGTTTATTAGATTTTATTTTACCACTTCTATTTATCTATAGTCTAGGCTCAGTTCTCCACAAAAACCTATTTCATTATTTTTATGAGATGCCCATTCAATTTCAATAAAAGTATATTCATGAAAAAACAACCTACGTTTGCCATTGAATCATATATAAAAACACAAGAAAATGAAATTCAATACAAATAAAGGTTTCATATTTGTAACTTTAAACTAGGATTTAGAGAAAAACAATTTTACGGAACTTACCCTAACTACGTATTCATTCGCACACTTTATCAAGCGAAAGTAATAAAGATAAGAAAAAAAGATCTGTAAAAGTATAATGACTCCCAGTCATAAATCAGTAAAACACAAAATGTTTAATACTCCGTTTCCGACGTTTAGGTAAATGGCCGGGCCGTTATCATGAAACTTTGACAAATGTCCACAGGAACAGTTTCTTCGGAAACCAACAATTATGTTATAGATCTTTGCTTCATAACAGAATAGATTTATGATGGTAATTGTCATAATCCCCCGTGTCGTATCTGTTTGTAGGCTTCTGTACTAAAAAGGTCTATCCTGTCGATTTGAAATTCGGTTACTGAGCTACTACGCCGCAGATAGACGGACAGACATGGCGAATCTATAAGGGTTCCTTGTTTACTACGGAATCTAAAAAAAGGTAATTTCTCCATCGGACGCTCCGACTGAGGAATGAGCTCCCTGCCAAGGTTTTCCCGAGGGACTACAGTATGGGGTACTTCAAGAAAGGAGTGTATATACATTTTTAAAGGGTTTGCAACGCGCATGTGAACCCCCTGGAGTTGCAGGCGTCCATCCATAGGCTGCGGTGACCGCTTACTATCAGGCGGGCCGTAAGCTTGTTTGACGCTTTAGGTCCTAGTATGAAAACATTGAAACAGATCAGATTTAAAACAATTTTGTAATTTATTAATTTAAGAATGACAGACGTATCTCAAGACATTTTTAAGACTGTGCCGGGAATGCGCGGTAAAGTGCACAGTAGCTACACCACCAACGTGGTATAAAATAAGATCTTAAAACCGGCCAAGTGCGAGTCGGACTCGCGCACGGAGGGTTCCGTACAATTACCTATAAAAACGGCAAAAAAAACACGTTTGTTGTATGGCAGCCTCCTTAAATATTTATTTAATTATGTTTTTAGTGTTGTTGTTATAACGGTAATATAAAATTTCAACTGTCTAACTGTCACGGTTTATGAGATATAGCCTGGTGACAGAGGGACAGACAGACAGACAGACGGACGGACAGCGGAGTTTTAGTAGTAGGACCCTAAAAAGGTACATCATCCTCCTAGCGTTATTCCCAGTACAGTTCCGCTACCTGATCCCAAGATTTGGGGTAGCCACTAGTTTTTACAGAAGCGACTGCCATCTGACTTTCTAACCCGACGGGAAAACTAGACCTTTTTGGGATTAGGCTTGTCAAGTGAGTGGGCAACTTGACTGTTAGAGGTTCTCAAGCCGCCCGGAGGCCTCTAACTTGGCTTAACGACTGCTATCATAGACAGCAACCGGGATCACCGTCTTAACGTGCCTTCCAAAGCACGGGAGCGCTCAGTTAGTAACCACTCAAAGCGGTCACCCATCCAAGGACTGTCCTCACCCGACATTGCTTAACCTCGCACACCGCACGCGGTACGCGGGCGCCGCTGGGCCACGAACGCTCCCAGGACCAGGGGGTCTACTCCGAAATTCGAAATCCGAACTTCGTATGGTGCCGTCCCTTTCACTCTCCTGTCATACACTATATGAGTGAAAGGAATTGCACCATACGAAGTTCGGATTTCGAGTTTCGTAGTAGACCCCCAGGACCCTAAAAAGGTACAGTCGGCAATAAAAGCCTGTACCAATAAAAATATTTTTACAGAAACTTCTCGGTTATCATAAATCTATTGTTACAATATCATAAATCTATTGTTACAGGTAAAACATATCAAGTAGACCTCCGCCTGGCAGACACGAGTGCAGTGATTCAAAGGTAAGCCTAATTCTATATTGAGTTTTCAAGTTTTTTATGTAACTTGCCCTATTAGTATAATAGACTAGTTTGTAACATTGCCATTCGAACCAGTCTTTAAAGGGAATTAAATGTTTGTATGACACCAACTACGATTAAATCACAACAAAAGCCGCAAATAAGCGGCAAATGTGGATATTGTTCCCAGACACCAAAAACGCTCCATACTAATTGACAGAAACTTATGACGTCACAACGCACGAGCCCCGTACTAAGTTTGTATGGAAAAACAAGAAAATTGCTATTTTAATCGTGAAACTGCGTTTAAGTACATACAGTCAGAAACGTGATCCCACCTGCATACAAACTTTTATGCAGGGGGTCACGTTTCTCTGCAGCTGACTGTACATAGTTGTTGTACAATTTCTTTTTTAGGGCTCCGTACCCAAAGGGTAAAAACGGGACCCTATTAATAAGACTTCGCTGTCCGTCCGTCCGTCTGTCACCAGGCTGTATCTCAAGAACCGTAATAGCTAGACAGTTTAATATTTTTCAGATTGTGTATTTCTGTTGCCGCTATAACAACAAATACTAAAAAACAAAATAATAATAATAATTAAGGGGGGCTCCCATACAAAAAAATTGATATTTTAGCCTTTTTTCATGGCTACCACTTGCCGAGCTAGATCTCAAGAACCGTAATAGCTAGACAGTTGAAATTTGCACAGATTATGTATTTCTGTTGCCGCTATAACAAAAAAAATTAAAAACCTGCCAAGTGCGAGTCGGATTCTTTTTATAGATCATGCGGTACGGAACCCTTCGTTCGCGAGTCCGACTCGCACTTGGCCGGGTTTTATTTATTGAATCATGTAAATTTTTTGACTAGCATTTACTTAACTTTATGATGATAAAAAAACATTTTTTTTAAGCATTCAAGTCTCGTAGTTTATTATCATTCTGATTTTATTTTGCATTTTTCATTTTATTACGTTGATTTGATGGTATACTATCAATATAACGGCAATATGTTATAAAATTCAACCAGAGGAAACTACCCTATTGTCTGTGGGACAAATCTTGCGACTAATTTTTATATCAGTTATTCTCAAGCTGAAAGCTGGCATACTTAAGTTAGTTCTCCCCACAAGGTGGCCTGGTAAAGGTCACGCTGATACCTAATAGTGGACACCTGTTGTTCACGTCTATTAATATTATGACATAAGACTTAAATTTTCAACTCTTAGGCCAGTGTCGAGCACGAAGCCGTTTGCCATACCAAACTGAATATTTAATAATTAAGTAATAATTAACTTAGGTTAAGATGGTTTGGACATGTAGAGAGGATAGATGAAAGAAGATTGACAAAACGAGTGTATGAAGGAAGTGTGGATGGAAAAGTTGGAAGGGGAAGACCTCGGCGAACGTACTCCAACCAAATCGGAGACATTCTGCAGTAAGTTATGAGAGTTCATGAAGTTGTATGTGAGGATCGTAGCTAATGGAAATCCGTGATCTCTGCTTACCCCTCTGGGAAACAGGCGTGATTGTATGTATGTATGTATGTTAACTTAGGTGAAATTTGTAATTGCAATTTAACTTGAAAAAATAAGCCCCCATATTATTATAATCGCGGGATGGCAGTGAAGTTATTTATGCGTGCGTACTTTATTACACGTGTTGAGTGTAGTAGTGATTTCAACGTTCATTTCTGCTTGCAGAACGCTATTAATCGAGCTGATGAATAAATGAATAATTTAAATTAAATATTATTTTTATTGTACATAAGAAGCAGAATACATCATTGACGTATTCTATTATTTTCAGGATTATATAAATTTAAGAACAGATTAGGAGGACATAAATATCTGTACATTTATGGACCATATTTCAATTAAATGATTTTAATTTTTTTTTATATAACTCACTGCACCCACTTTTACAAGTTTTTGTTTGGCCCTATGGTTGGCTGGTAGAGAATTCCTCGTAAACTTAAGTCCGCCTTTTGTACTTAAGTGGTTTGTGCAATTATTTTTAAATAAATAAGGTGAAAAATTATAAACATTGGTGTTCTTGACTGTACCAACTTATTTACGAATATTACTGTCAGACTTTTAAGACAGACAAATACAACTGACACAGAAAATCCGCTCTTTACACTCAATGCCAAACATTTACTAATGCGATTAAGATGTAATCTACGCTCGGAGGCGGTTGCCGATATACCTACTTACCTAAAGGCGATTATAAGGGATTGCATCCATGTATTGAATGTCTATATTCGCTCAGTGCCCCAATTTCCCGCTTCAGCATTAGAAATTATGGAGTTTAGTATTGATGTTTGAGTGAATATTACAAAAGTTTGATTTTCTTGATGAGTTTTTCACCGCGTCTGCATTGAAAATGAGTTTAGTGCATTCGTTCCGAAGCACAGTAGTGTGCGTGGAATCTACCGCGTACTTTAATTAAAAAATAATTCTATGATGGTCGCAAACAAGCTTCTGTTTTCCTGATGGTTAGCAGACACCGTAGTCTATGGACGTTTACGACTGCAGAACAATCACAAGCTCGCTACCGACCCTTTTTAGGGTTCCGTAGCCTAAATAGCGAAAACGGAACCCTTACAGTTTCGTCATGTCAGTCGGTCCGTCCGTTCCTCCAATTTACTCGGATACTATAAGCACTACAATTATGAAATTTGTTAGGAATGGAAATTACGAAAAAAAATATTAACTTAGGATTATGGGGTGCCTCATACATGTCAACCGGGGGAATTTTTATGTCAATGTATTGTATAATATAGTGGATTAGTAGATATCGGTACCTAAAGAACCCGTCTTTGTGCGTGATCCAACACCCACTTGGCCGGTTTTTGATATGAAGATTCCTTGTATTAACATATACCTACAAAGCAAGGTAGTGGTGTGGTGTGGTAGTGACGGTGGTGGTGTAGTGGTGTAAGACTGCCGTCTTTAGTAAGGTGGAGGTATAGTCGCGGTGTTAAATGTTTCGTCACTTTTCGACCTTAACGGCATTAAAGTAGACTTGATAAGTGAGCCTTTCATTCCGCGACTGTACTTCCCCTGTTGTTCCAAAGTTTTTTTTTTTTGTTTAGATGGGCGTGTTTCACCATGATCTATTTATATGACAGGTTATTGCATTATAAAAGTAGAATTTTTGCCGCAGGAAAAAATATTATATATATATTATGTGTTTGACGGGGTATGAAAATATTATTATATTCATACCAAATTGCAGCCAGATCTGTTAAATGGTTTAAGCATAAAAGATAACAGATAAAGTTACGCTCGCATCAATAATATTAGTATAGATTTATCTAATAAACTTAATGGAAAACAAGTAAACCGTACTTATTTATGGAACTTATTAAGGCACTGACCTGACAAATTTAGATCTAGTCAGCATCTTAAAGTACGCCACAGATATCAGAGCAAAGCAGATCCGCTTATTTAAGTTGAACGATTTCTGTAAATCCGGTCTATTCTCACTAATGCACAAATCAGAAAGTTTGAGAGAGACAGACAAGTGATTTCTGAGAGGTCTTCATCTGCCAGTGTCTCCGTCTTAATAACTTAAAATTGTACTGAACTGACGTTGTGGTGTTACGTTTTTTGTTGGTGGTTAAGTTTATATGAGATTTAACATCCTGGTGTGCTTTCAAATGGAGACAATTCGTTAACAGTCAAAAATGATTGTACTATCTTTCGCATTCTAACTCATTTTGGTGCACCGTGAGGATTTAACGAGACAACTATATGAAAAAAAAATATATACCGACAAATTGAGAACCTCCTCCTTTTTTGAAGTCGGTTTAAAATCTTTTTTCTTATGTCTGTGGAGTACGCATAACTTTTATTACATATTACACACCCGCAACTCTAATCCTTCTATTTACTAACTTAGATAAGAAATCGATCCCCGGAGTAAGAAATATTTTATAAACTTAGAGTTCCGCTGTAACGAGAAACGTTTATGTAAATGTGCTAAGTTTGCCTCGTGAAGTAATTTTAGGTCAAGGCGATGGGTAATTTATTTGTTATCGACTGTGCTCGATTTAAATTAAAAATGTTTAATTTAGTTTAATGAAAATAAGCTTATAGTTGTGTTATGATGAGAATTTTTTTATAGGTAAGATCGATGATCATGACAAAATGCAAGTAAAATATAAATAGGTACAGGATAACTCATGTTATAAACAATTTTTCAGCCAGTGTAGCCTAGTTGGCAGAGACACTGCCTCCGAAGCTACAGATTCCAGGTTTACTCGTAAATCCGGTAAGGGTATTTGTTTCTGTGGTGAGTAGAGACATTTGTTCCTGATACCGGGATGTTTTCTAAGTGTTTAAGTATATATATACATTAAATGTATCGTCGTCTAGTACCCGTAACACAAAAATAGACCGGAGTGTAAAAAATTTACCTCTAATATTTATTATCATTATTTTAGGTATAAACTTAGTGTGCCAAAGTACCAAACGTAATATGATTTACCTTTTATTTTAATGAAATAATCAAATATACAACATAACTAAATGAAAATACCACACCATCAATAGCTATTTAAATGTTTTTAAGCTCCCATACGGGTGTCCGCTGGATGCGGGTGGCGCAGGACCGGTCATTGTGGAAGTCTTTGGGGGAGGCCTATGTCCAGCAGTGGACGTCATTCGGCTGAAATAATGATGATGATGATGATGATAAAGCTCCCATACAGCTAAATGGACTTGATTAATGTATTATTTTTATATTGGGAAACTAAAGCCACCGAAGTCAACTTCTGTTACAAATTTTGTTCCTAAGAACTTTTTAACTCTTAGTGACCTATGAACCTGAAGGTGAGTGTCTTTTTTAATATTACGCACACTACCGTCAGAAAGTTTAAGACCAAAACACAATATTTAGTTTTATTTTCATAAATTATTACGCAAACCAAACAAGGGAAAAAGATTGCAATGGGCTGTTTCTCACAAGGATTGGACTGGATCATTTGCAAATTTTGTGTTTGGTTTTAAACTTTCTGACGGTAGTGTATATTTTACTAACAAGTATTAATATGTTGATATTTGGTCCGGAGCCGTAAATGTGTAAAGACACGCACTTGGCCGGTTAATTAAAGTCTTTTGGTGGATCAAAAAACACTGATTAGACTCACCAAACTCCTTCAAAGAATTTCGCAATGAGCAGTATTTCGTAAGTCTGGCTGGTCCCAGCAAGCAGTGTGAACATGAAGATACCCCCGTAGCCTGCCACGAGGAACAGCTTACGGCCAAATTGGTCAGTGAGAAAACCGGCGATTAAGGAGGACAGCATCATCCCTGGAACGAAGTAATTAATGGTATAACCCTTCCGCCGAACGTCATAAAAGTTAGTTCCAATTTGCGACTTTGTCGTAACATAAAGTTCGAAAGGCACAGAGCGGTCACAGCGCGGTGCGGGGCGGGGGCGGTTTTACATTTTTGATCTTTCCGAAACTGTCGACTGTCGATTACTGCTTCATATGTCACACACGCCGCCTCATTTCTATCGCCCTTCCGAATACTGCTTGGTTTTTGGTGTGACGTGTCCCGGACCGCGTTTGTTTTACCGAAAAACCGCCTCCACATCGCAATGACGCTGCGCCGCGCTCTGTGTGTTTCAAGCTTAAATCACATACTCGTAAGTGTCATTTACTCTGTCACTTTGTGTTATATATCAGAGGATGGTTGAAGGGTTAAAAAGCTACGCGGGCTTAGTGCTCAAAATTAGATACACAGACTCTAATGTCAAGAGAATAAGGCTCTGTGTAGATAATTGTGAAAGTGTATACGTTATAAAGCTACTTCACCTGTTGACTATATTATAAAACACCGCATATTACATTCGAAATGTTTTCACAAAACCTTGTATAAGTTTTCTGACAACATTTACAACTGTAAATCCAGCGCTTTGGTAAAACAAGAACACTCAAAACTAGCCAGTATCGCCGATTGCACGGAATATCGAAAGCGAAACAACCAACCCCGAATTCGAGGGCTTCTGATAAAGTTCGCGCGATTCGTCGCCTAGTACCCATAGTACAAGCTTTGCTTAGTTTGGGACAAGGTCGATTTGTGTAAGATTGTCCCCCAATATTTATTTATTTTATTTATTTATTTATTTTCATATGATTATCATCAGTAGACGGATTGTTTCGCGAGGATGGTTCATGTATGTGTAATTATAATTAATTGAAGTTGTGTGTAAGTTGGATAAACTAACTGCAACAATACAAGTCACTTTATTAACGCTGTTCAATTAAATAGTAACTGATCATCAAAGGCAAAAGGTAAAATGCAAAAGGTAAAAGGCAAAAGATAAAAGGCAAAAGGTATAATAAACGTAAAAAACGGCAGGTAAAGCCTTTCACCCCTCTGACCCGACAGTCAAGCCAGGGGGATTTGATCTCCCTCGCATACACTGGTGCCGACTGAACAGGCTGAGAACCGGGCATGGGCGTTGTAATTTCTTCCAACATAAATGGGATGGAGGGAGTCTCCAATCTGCGAGTGCGGTGAGGAAGAACAGACCACCGAGCACATCATCCGGCGCTGCCCTGTTCACTCATATCCTGGACCAGCTGAAGACTTGTACACTTTGACACCTGACTTAGTCACCTGGCTTTGCAATATCAAAGCTGTACTCTGATTGCCTTCAATTTTCTATTGCCATACGATTAAATAAATAACTTAAAAAATTAAGAAGATATTTGATTATCTTAATATCAAAAACCATTAAACGGCATTTTATGAAACTTTCCCGTATAGTAGCTAAAAAATATGCGTATGACGTCATAGGCAGCAGATAGTAGTTTGATAATAAAGGTGAACCATAAACTGATAATATTGTTAAATTTCGCTAACACTTAAAAATAGTCCCAACGATGCTCATTGCCGCAAATAAATTCAATTAAAATCATTATTATAATATTAATATCACACGTGTATCAAACAGTCATACATCCTACTACAGGTTATGACACTGTTATATTATTATGCTCTAATTCCATTGGATATTCTACTTTAACACTAATGTAATAGAGTTTACATTACAATGTATTACAATAGAATAGAAATTTATTATCACATAACGTAATGTACAAACAGTTAAAAGTAAACATAAAAAATAGTATGTTGGATACCATACGTTGAAGTAGACTATACAATTGAATAAGGGCCCATGTCAGTGTCAAACTCGGAGTAATCGTAGTGTACTAATGCGAACGTTTAGATGTTTGTTGCTCAATCACACAAAAACGGCTAAACGGATTATGATGAAACTTCGTATACAAATAGTCTGTAGCCTAGATTAAAATGACCCGGGTATGTCCTTAAACTACTACCAAGACCACCGGGGAATGGGCAGCAGCATTCCTAGAGTGCGGTGGAGATACTGCGATCGCCAACCCGCATGCCAAGCGTGGCGATTATGGCATTTACCCCCCATGAAATTGGGGGAGGCCTATGTCCAGCAGTGGACGTCCTAGGGCTGATATGGTGGTGGTGGTGGTAGATTAAAATATGGTTTAAGGAGTTAAAGATTACGCTAACGAAGTCACGGGCAAAAGCTAGTATTGCTAAATATAAAAAAACTCACCAATGTAAGGTATAGCGTTGAGCATTCCTTTCTGCACCAAATTCATGTTCAGATCGCATTCTGCGTTCGGCAGTAGATAGGCGGTTGAGTTGCTAACGAGTACACTGGCTACTATTGCGATTAGAGCTGTGCTGAGGATTCTGATGTGGAATCTACCGAAAGTGCATGCTTTCAGTGCCAGGTCGATCTCTTCCATCGGCGTTTTGACCTTGGATTCAATCCTGTCATTACCTGTAAAAAAATAGGTAAATAACTAACCAACTTAGAAAAGTTCAAAAGCCACTGTCATTTTTATTTCAAAGTTGAATATCTCAAAAACGACTGAACCAATTTTGATAAAGAACATCTCAAAACCATCGCAAGAAAACATGCTTTCAAGTGAAAAAACCGCATTGAAACTTTACACCCGTGTAAGAGCTACGATGCCTCAGACAAATACACATATACACAGAAAAATTACAAACTTATTACATCACTCTTTTGCATTGCGTCGGGGGTTAAAAGGTGTTGTTATTATTGCATTAATGTATTTTATCAAATGTATTATGTCGAATATCATCTTACTTATCGAAAAAACTACGAACAACCTATACTTATTTTTTTGTATAGAAAACTCCCGTCAGTTCTAACATATTAAAAATGTAATGAAACGGGCTGCTCACGTCTTGGAGAAAAAATACAGCATTTATTAAGGTTTTCATACAAGCCGTAAAAAACTTAATAAACCGCTGTATTTTTTTTCTTTTACAATTTCTAGCAACATTAACTAATTTCCGACCTAGATATGCCGGATCCCATTGTGTATACAAAGTTTCAATTGTGTATCAAATGTTATTCTAGCATGGCGTTTAAAAATGAGAGCGGAAATACGTTTGTATGGAGAACCGAGCGTACTGCGCACTCTTAAGGTCAAATGTTGGACGATTCTCACCAAACGGCCGGAGTCGGCGCGCACGCCACCAGGGTCAAAGGAATTCGAACCTTCCATACAGGAGCTAGACTTCGCATCCAAACGGCAGCGGCAGAGCCGGTGGCAGTCGACCGGCTGCCCGCAACCCATTGAAATATGAAATCTAACTTCTGTATGGACGGTTCGAATTCCTTTGACTCTATATAATGGGGTGCGCACCGACTCGAGCCGTTCGGTGTGAATTGTCCATATGCCTCGATATTTTTCAGACCGGTGCGCTGGTGAGTACGAAAAGAGCCTCCGCTGCGATAAGTACTCATTATTAAGGACCCGTTTCCATTATATTTTAATAAACCTCTATTTTAAAGTATATTAATAAAGAACTTAATTCAAGTTATATTCAAATCTACAGGTGTCAAGTACGCCCTGGAAATCCAGATTGAGGACCTTAACTGAATTACGCTGAGACAGTCTGGAATGTCTGACTGGCTAAACCAGATAATTAGTTTGACTAAAACGTGCGCCGAATACGAAATTATCTCAGTCTCGTTGTGAAAAAAAAAACGCTATAGAAAATTATGAATAACTAAAATGACCAGCTAATTGGTAATGAAAATCGAAATAATAAATTAAAATTAACTTAATTACATACGTCTTAAGCAGTACAGAAGACATTATGAAACACATTATTGGTGGCTCGTACGAAAGGTGAATAAATTGAATTTATTCAACTTTTCGAGATTTTCCCGACGTGTCGGATGTGTCGAAACAGCCTTGGTCGCGAGTTAAGACGGCGCAGTACGATCGGTGTGGATCGGTTCTCCATACAAACGTATTTATGCTCTCATTTTAAAACGCCATGCTAGAATAACATGAAACTTTGTATACACAATGGGATCCAGCTTGTCTAGGGCAAAATTAGTTTCTGTTGCTTGAAATTATAATGGCGAAAAAATACAGCGATTATTAAGGTTTTCATGCAAACCGTAAAAAACTCAAAAAACCGCTGTATTTTTTTTTCTTTTTCAATTTCTACTAACTAATACTAACAAATTTAAAATGAGAGCATAAATACGTTTGTATGGAGAACCAAACGTACTGCGCCCTCTTAACTAGCATAAGCGGGTATCAACGTCATCCTAGCCGCACGGGTTTTTCGAACTACCCGCACTTGGTCTTTGTTACTCACTTGTACACTAGGGTTGTCAGTCGCACATTTGACAGCCCTAAAGTTGTAAGCGTCTATAGGCTACGGTGACAGCTTACCATCAGGCGGGTCATACGCTGATACGACGGTAAGCGTTTTTCTCATAATGTGGGTAAATGTTCGCTTATTCATGTTGATTCAATTCATACGCCCACTTATTTATCTCATCCTGTTATGTCTTATTTTACTTACATGTTTACATAAAAGCTTATCAGAAAAAATATCCAGATAACAATAATACTACACTTACACTAAAATTAAATTAAAATTAAGCCACGCCATGGGTTACCCCGACCCCGTTTAACCGGCTTGTGGTAGCTTCTCTATCGTAAATAAAAGATACATGAACGCAATATTTTTTCAAAGAAAGCCAATCACAACATAATTTCCAATTTATTAATGTTCGCGCTTCTTATGTAATCCGCGTAGTCCCATCTCTGAATAGACTCGACGTTATTAGGCTTTTTCCGTCCTAAGACGTATAATTCTCTGTACGTATCCAACCAGCCTCTCCCCTCGTATTTATACGCTTCACAAAAATCCCTGTTGTAAAGATGGGACCAAACTCGATCCTCCTTTACGATACAATTCATTATTTTGCACGATTCTGATAAATTCAACACGTCTTTTATGGGCAGTATTAAAAGTATCCTCCGAATCACTGCTTCGGGTAGGCTCAGTAAAGTCCCATGTTTCACATTGAACTGATTTAAAATGCAACTCTTAATTGGCTCAATCATATGCTTTACAATTTTTCTGAGCTCTGGTAAGTTTTTTATAGAACATGGTATTCCCAAGTCCGAAGTAACCACAAATCGGCTAGGTTCTAGGCATATTGCATAAGAAAGACTTGTATCTGGTATTAAAGCGTTCACTATTATAACATTAGCTATAGGCTTGGCTACAATCTTTATCGATACATCTTGGAATCCGTTCAAAACGAATGTGGCTTCGTAAATATCTTCATTCTTCTTTATTGTGGATAATATATAGTTCGGAACATCGATACAGGCTTCGTTAGGAGTTTTTATTTGAAGGAAATCGTTTTCCCTCATTAAAATGAGTAACAAAGAGAAGAATAGCTCGCGTTCGAATAGCGCAGGTTTGATTAACACTTCTATCAATGATTTCAATGCCTGTAGTTGTTGGAGCGATAATTTTTCATTTAACAGTTTTGTGTGCCCGTCCATTATTTCCAATCACGTTTTATATTAAGTTTTATAGAAACGGCTTCATTATGAGTAGGAATCGTTTTTTTATGTTTTTATTATGTTTGTTGTTGTTTTAGTAATAGTAAAATTGTATGGGTAAGTTTGACATTGTCAGCTTGAAATTGTAACCATTTCTTAGACAGACTCTTTAAAGGAAAAATTACATAGAGTATCTAGATACGCGTGCAACTATCAGGGATGGCAAAGCTTTTTTTGCAGGTAAATTGCGAAATTGACTAAGAGCATACACAACTGGAGTAGCCATTAGTAGCAGGGATGTTAGGCAGTGATAGTCTTGCACGGCTAATCTATCGCGAAAATAGGTATTCTACTGTAGCATTGTTATTTTTCTATTAACTGAGACTGTAATTTTATATTTAACTATACAATTATATTGTTTTGAAAAAATGGCACCTCGCCGAGTTTCTTACGCCGGTTCTTCTCGTGGCAGATGTTTTTTTCCGAACTGGTGGTAGTTTATTGACGTTCATAGGTGCATGTAATATGCCTAATTTGAAGAATAAACTACTTTTACTTTTTACATATTTTTGCTTTATTTATAATTTTATGCGCAATTCAAGTTTTATTTCAAATCGTAAATCGAGCATCAATTACAAAATCAATTTAAAAACATTCGTGCTTGACCATTAGGGCTAACTGTGAAACGTCACTTTGACGTCACCGTATTTAAAGAAATAAGGACTACTGTTTATGAGAATTTCTTTGAAAAATGATCCTCATCGACTTTGGTCAATTTGGCCATCCGATAGTAACCCAATAATGGATAATGAAACAAGGTCGACTTTTATTGCTCAATTTTAGTAGTATGTAAAATTGGTATAATATTTTGTTTTGTAAGATCAATGACTAAGGAAATTCTATGGACGCGAAGTGTCAACATTACGAGCGTGTCCATTTTGCGGCCATATTGGAACTAAACATGGCGGATATGGTGCTGTCCCGCTAATGAACATTTTTATCAATATTATAGACAGATCTTAGAACGTATTGGTGTCCTAGGATGTTATTAGATATATATGAATAATAGTGACCTTTTTCTATGCAGTTTTCTTTAATGATTCTTTGAAACAGGCATTTACTTTTCGGGATTTCATAATTAAAGTTACTTGTAAAGAGTTTACTATTTCGCTAAATATCGTGTATTAATTAAATGCAGTCAATAACGGCATGTAGCATAAGTAGATCAGCCCATCACCAATAATAAAAACCTACGAGACACCCTCAAATATGTTGGATGTATCCCATTAGTTTAGTTTTGGAATATCCTAATAATATTATTTACTTTGTATAGATGTTCTTTCGTCTTAATCGCATAAACTACTGAATGGATCTTGACAAAACTCCAGTAACTATGGGTCGGATGCGTATATTTGATATGGGACGTCAAATAATAGGGGTGTGAAGTGTATGCATACAGTACCGGCCAATAATATCTACCTAAGTATTATCATTTCACCACCACCACATATTAGGGGAGAATTAACCAAGAGATAACCAAAAATTAGGCATATTAAAAGGTTACTATTGAAACAACGTGATATCAGGATAATATTTTTGTATTAATAATTTACACAAATCTTTATTTTTCAATTCAAACAACTACCACTAGTTTCATTCTCAGTTCTAATAGCGTATAACCATTTTTTCTTTTGAAATTTACTTCTTAGCCACTTTTAAAAATATAAATCACCGAATCAATGAGTAGGTTATAGTAAGTCATCGCAATTCATTATTGATATATTCAGGGACAACCCTAGCTACTGCTTCAGGGTAACTTTTAGTACGAAAATATTGAAAATAAAGCTAAATCCCACTACCAAATATAAATTATCTTAATCTGTACACTAATTATGCTATGATACATGTGCCTTGTTCTCGACAATGTTCAAATCATCCAATATTTCAATAGAAAAGCATTACAAAGCTATGCAACGACAAACTTTTCTGTTACTGGCTTTGTCTTAAGCATCATCCTGTTATGCTACACTTAGGCATGATAGCAGCATTTAACTTCACATTCCTTTAAAGTCTTGTGCAGTTTTTATTTTAAAAACAATATTTATTTTATAACTTTTCAATTTTTATTTCACTCACTGACAGATCGTGTACTGCTCAATTGACGTATGATTGACGTAGCGGGGAACATAATATGGTGATTTTGAGCCTCAGTAGCTTTGGTACAAATAGAACAATACGCCTGGTCCATAGATTTTCCTTAGTCATTGGGCCTAGGCTGTCACTCTAAAACTGCTGTCACTTTTTGGTAATGATGGCGTAATGGCGGAATAGTTATATCAAATTATTACGACTGCTAGGAGCATACAAATAATTCAAGTGTTATATGATAGCACTGTAAATGTAGACATTCGCTGGGATTATATCAACTGTACACACCAAAATCAAAGAAACATCTAAAAAAATCTTCAGGTGACACTTATCGTATCGCGACGCGTATAGGATCTCCATAGAAATCTTTACTCTGAGAATAACACTTATCGTATCGCGGCGTTGTTATTATGACAATGACATGAAAACATGACGACTTTGATAGAATCTACCTAGTCTATTTTTTTTAGGAGAGAACCTTCTGTAAGAACTTGTATTATTTTTAGTCTGGGGTATTGTGTCTTGTTTCTATTTCTGGACCATTTTCACACTAATCTCACTGTAATTCATGTTTAGTATGTTATTGTTAACGTTAATGCTATTAAATTTCAACATTAAAGGCAAATTTGAACAGCCAAGACACGCATTCACTCATTATTTCATCTGAAGCCGAATCAATTACGTTGAAGTGATTTGCTTGATTGCTTTGTAGTTGTATAATCAGCGTCAAAGATATATACACATTTTAAACCGTATTACAAACAAATAAGGTGCAATATTGGAGACATATTTCTGACGTGGATTGTGCACGACGCCACTTAAATCGTGTTCGGGCAGTAGGCGCTTGAGATAATTAAACGACGATCCATTTTGCGGTTGTTGACTTAATTAGTGATATTCTGACAATCTTACTATGAATAATTAAGTTGGAAGGGAAAGAATTTCTCGTGAAGGCAATCTCATAGATTAGACGTACTTATTGGATTTTCATTAAGAAATATCGGTTGTCAACAACACTCTAAAAATCGTTAAGCTAAGAGGTATACTATAGAAGGGAAATACTTATCGAGAAAGATATACGGTTCCAGAAAAAAAATACTATGGTTTGCATCGATAGTAGCGTGACCTACATATTGTACGACAGGTACGTCTATAATACTATTATTATGCTATTCTGTGCACTAGCCTAGTATAGGTTTGAATATATTTCATCTCTTCTGTTACTACCAGTGCGGTCCTATAATTGGGTATTTGTCTCTGTGTCAAAATTTAGTTGTATTATAAAAGCTGCTAGAACTCCATAAACTAAATATATAAACAAAATAGAGCTGAAATTAATCATTAAATTAACGAAAAACTGCAATTAGTAGGCCACAAGACATTTTAATTAACATATTTATTGCTTTTTCTGAAAGAGAGAAATAATATCAAAATATTCAACACATTTTATTGATACATTTATTTATTTAAACTATATTGCACACTATTATAAAAAGCAAAATATGTAAAACAGATTAACGTACGTAATTATTTTACTAAATAATGCTTCAAGTACACATGTATGTAAAACATTTCATACGACCATGCTTTACGATTTATAGTCACATTTAGATAAAACTGAAACGTAATGGTTTTATGGCAAATAATTTACAACATCATATCATATGTGACTTTCAAGTGACAACTGATCTTGTTTTGCCTAGTACGAGTATGTATTCTGTAGAATGGAACTATTCTCTTTGATATAATTAGGGATATTTATTTAATGGGTAACATACTTGCATATAATATTATAACTATTACAATATTTATGATAAAATGAATCAAGCATATTTAAAAGTTAATTGTAGCAGACTATAGGTCAGATAGTCCAATCAAAAGTGAAATAAAATATAGGTAACAAGCGTTTCATTAAGTTTTAATATGGCTTACAGAAACATTAACACCACTCTAATTAAAACATTGTTACTTACGCTCACCATTCTTCCGAAACAATTCACTGAGTTCTACCATTTAATGTCTTGTCACTTTATTATTAAACAGAAAATACATTAATTATGATGTTCTAAAAACAAGCTAATTTATTTCACAGCCAGCCTTGAATGAAGCTACACCTTTAGAATAAAAGTAGTCAAATTGTTCATAACTTAAAGGGTTCACAAACGATATAGCATGTCCGAGCCTACTACTTCTGACAGTGCGAATAGCTCTAAGTTCTACGGCCCATACATGCTCGATCGTTTGGTGATCGTTTAACATAATTGGAACCCAATGGGACAAGTTAAAATAACCTTTCAATATTAAATAATACGGGCTAATTTTGTTTAAACTGTATTAGTAAATATAGTTGAACTGTATAAACAAAGTCTCCATGATACATTTATACAGAACTGTTGGTACAGGTGATGAATAAATTAAGTTTACATATATATTATAGTGCTAATTTAAATTCAAACTGAAACTCAAATTCAAAATAATTTTATGTCACATAAACTCACACTCACATAAACTCTAAAAGATTGCTTGAGAAACGTCACAGAGAAATTTACGCATGATCAATAATTATACAAAAATGACAATGACACAATATAAAAAAAACGATCAAATTTCTTTATTAGTATGTCCCATTTACACATACGTCATTCAAAGTTGTCTACCACTTTGGAACTTTAACGCACAAATAATACAGTTGTAAAGTGGCTAGCCGATTTCTTGCCTTATTGTAAATACGTCAATTCATTATCATCGTATCAGACGAAGGACGTCCACTTCTAGGCCTCCCCCAAAATGTGCTACAAAGACCGGTCTTAAGCCACTCGCATCCAGCGGACTCCTAAGACCTTTGTCATACATGTCCACCTTACGGTGGATCTACCCAAGCTGTGCCTTCCGGTACATGGTCGCCACTCCTGAACCTTTCCGCCCCAACTACCATCGGTTCTTCGTGCACTGTGCCCCGCCCACTGCCACTTAAGTTTAGCGATTCGGAGGGTTATATCGGTTACTTTTATTCTACTGCGTATGGTCTTCTGATGCGATCATGCACAGAAACTCCCAGAATAGCCCTCTCTATTACTCTTTGGGTAACTTTGAGTCTTCTTATGAGGCCCATAGTAAGCGACCACGTTTCAGTGCCATATGTCATCATTGTCACTGACAACATACACTGGTCAAAGACCCTCGTCTTCAGAGCCTTTGACCACTGGAGGATGTGCAGCAGCCAGGATGTGCCTTGGAGTGCGATGGAAATACTGCAATCGCCAACACATGCATGGCAATTTTGTCATATATGCGCAATATCGATTGCAAGCACGTGACTCCAAATAACATTGCACTTTAAAAAATGGATAGCTTAATCAATAACTGGTTAAAGAAATCTCCCACAGTTTTTAAGCGAGCTAACGTTAGATACAACACACGATATGGGTTTTGCAAGAAAAAAATTGCATTCCCACTTTATGTCTAGGAGAGGTATCCTAATAATTTGAAAATTTCATTATCGCGTTTTGTCGGCGTGATTGATAAATATACTTATACTAAATGACAGCTTTCTAGTATTAATGGTTACTGAGCAAAGTCGCGGACAGACGGACGGACAGGCGTACATGGCGAAACTATAAGAGTTCCTTGTTTAGCACGGAATGCTAAAAAAGGTCGGCAAGCGACTTTTATTTCATATTCCTGTTTATGATGAATTGATTTTAGTTTGATTCATTATTTGATTAGTTTTATGTTTGCCTAAGATACCGGAATACACTCCTAATTTAGGCGGATGTATCAGTTTATATGTGACTTGTATGTTCAAGCACAATGCATTAGGTATACAAATTATTCAATAAATTATTATATTTTATTATTCTGTACTGTTATGTACGTTGTAATAAATAAATTAAATTATTTAATAGGGTAATTACTGGCAATTTCAACCGCGTCACTTTCGTGAACATGTTTTTGACTAATCAGCTGTAAATGTTGGTGGCATGGCATTTCTCAGTGCGGTCCCGTTAGTACTTCTACCAAATAACCGAAAACGGCATTATTATTTATTTATTTTTTACTCAAACCATTGCATAAAACAGACATATACAAATGGCGGGCTTAACGCCAAATGACGTTTTCTGCAGCCAACGATTGGGTTAAACAGAGATTCCAAAAGTTGCAAAGAAATATAAGCATGATAACATTTATTAAGAAAACGCGAAGGCAATAACAAGTTCATTATACACTAAATAGCAAGCAGTTTTGCGAGCCATATACATGCGTATCATCATGAGAGATAGTTGTAAACAAAAACATATAAGTTACAAACATGAAAGAATGAGAACATATCTTTATTCATACCCACTTCGACAAAATAGTGACCGCGAAAATGACCTGCAAGACACTAATCCATAAAAAAAAAATAAGGCTGGGTTGTACAAAACCTTCTAGTAGCGGCGTTGGTTAGAATCTGATTTTTTTTTATTCTTCAAATTAGGCATAATTACATGCACCTATGAACGTCAATAAACTACCACCGGTTCGGAAAACTAAACCTCTGCCACGAGAAGAACCGGCGAGGTGTCATTTTCTCAAAACAATATACATTGTATAGTTAAATATAAAATATAAAATTACAGTGTCAGCTACCACAAAACTACAATGCTTTAGTAAAAAACCTATTTTCGTGATAGATTATCTGTGCAGGACGCTATCACTGCCAAACATCCCTATCCATGATGTAATCGTTGATCTTATAATATGCTTTTGAAATAAGTGTTCGTTTTACTACAGATTTGAATTTTGAATTGCTAATTTTGATTATATGGAATGTTTGACAAGTTTCTATGGGATGACAACTTCCGCCATATTTAACGATGGTCAGTCTGTAATCGTAAGTTGGTGCAACCCACCCACAGTCGTAATGTCATACTAAACATCTGTAACAAAGGTATACGATAAAAAAGTCATGTAAGATGAATTTAAAAATAAATTAATGTGATAAAATACGAGTAGATAGCGATAAGAGCTCGTTATGTTTACAAATGAATATGACGTTTAAATTTTAGTGGTTTCTTATTTATTGTGCAATCCATACTATACACATACTTACTAAGATTATGAATACGAAAGTAACTTTGTCTGTCTGATACGAGTACATCTTCACGTTTAAGCCGCTGAACCGGTTAAAATACAATTTGGAATGGAGATAGTTTTAAATCCTGGGAACAGGATAGGTTTTATTCCTAAAATCATCTCCTAAGGGGGTGAAATTAGGAGGGGGGAGGTACTGTGTATAGACTTGATCTCTGAATCCTTTTGCTTGGTTATAAAGCTTTAAATAGTTTTATTTGTGAGCATTGGAACAATTTGGTGGGACAAGGCACGGACATGGGTTCCACCCTTACGTGTATATTGTTGACATGGCACTGATTCGTACAAAGCGCTTTGCTTCTTGTTCTTTTGGGAGGACAGCAAAGGAGAGGAATTCTCTTCCGGATAATCTTTTCCCACATACTTATAACTTGGATCTTTTCAAGGCGAGAGTGAATAGGCACTATCTAGGTATGCATGTAACACCCTCGACCTCATCATCACTTACCATCAGGTGAGATAGTGGTCAAATGCTTACCTATTTTACATTTAAAAAAATCCATTGATTACTTCTCTATAGTTTCTTTCATAAAACGAAACCCGCATCCTGCCTTGCGAGTCATCTTCTTAATAAGTTCTTTTTAATATCCACTTATTTATCCCAATTCTCTATCTATCTGAATATACGTACCACTCTCAGCCAAAGCAGCTAAATTCACTTCACTCATTTTCGTTCGAACTATTTACTATACCATCCATCAGCACTTATCAAGACTCAAGTCGCTACTAAACTCATATTATGTAAAATCATTTTATAAACGAATGTTATAATTTATCTTACGATGCTGTGTAGGTAATTAATGCCAGTGTAACTTGGCCCTCGTTTTTTAAAGTGGCGGAAGGAGAACAGATCCAATTATGTTGGACGCTCGGTATCGTATGAATCTGGGTATGGGTAAACTTTAGATAAAAATGATTTACCGTAATTTCCGGTGTGCGTAAGACCTATTGGAAGATTCAATGCTTGTGCAATAATGGACAGATTTATGGTTTCGTATTTAATTGGAGTATTTGGGACGTTATAAATGTGACAATGGGCCTCAATTTGGGTTCACCATTCGTATCCTTTTCGTACCTTTGTTTTTTATTAAAGTCTGCATTCTGTCTGTAGTACCTTATGAAAATCATCTATTTCCGAATAACCTTTATCCTACTTAATAATTCTACAATCTACACATTTAAGTGAATTCATACACATTTTAATTTTTAAACAAAATATTACCTTTTCGTCGCAAATTTTACAAAGGATAAAAACCCTTTTGTATCAACCAAAATCCAAAAGGCGACGTAGTTTGATAAAAATAAATAGTAAATACTTTCACAAAAAATACGACGCGTTTTATGGAAATACCAATACTCTTATTTTAAATTTCCCCTTCTGTGAAATACTGTATGAAATACAAATTGTAACATTTGAAATGTAGATATATGGAATTGCGCCTCGCCTGACAAAACTCAAACGTACCGATCTAGTTCTAGACATAATTTTATATTAGATCTAATGCATAAAAAAGTCTCAAAAATCTCATTTAACACATAAAGTGAAAGAACGTGTTTATAATAGACGTATGCCGCATCAAAAAAGTTTTTTTTTTGTATTTATTCCAAGTAATTCCAACTAAATAATTGCATATACCCTGGGTTTCGATATATTTTAAGGTAAACGTCCCCTATAGCAATGTCACTTACAGGGCAACGTGGGGTAAAACGCGTTCAGAATAATAATAGAAATATGTGCCTTTATGTACTAAGCTTCTGTAATGTATACTTAAGAGGAACAGAGTCCAAAGCTCGTCCGAATACGCTGAACAATCAATATACTTATTCATGAACGTCCTCCAAACCTATTTTATTTAAAATATTTGTCTCTATCTGTCACATTAACATTTTGGTTCGTAATGAACGGACAAAACATTTTATAAATAGCAAGAAATAAATATTAGTGGACATTCTACACAAATCGAACTAATCTTCGAATAAGCTGAATGAGGATTGAGTTTATGGGTAAAATCATTTTTTTTTAAATATTTGTTTATTTTGATTTTTCTGGGCTCCGAATAGCAGCCCATAAAAATCAAAACAACCTGGTTGCAACAGGCCTTTTTACCCGAAAGGGGGTCTCGTGATGTAATTGGGATAGACTTATAAGTAAATTGCAATTTAGCAAACATATCTAGTCACTGTTAAGTAATATCATAACATTTATAATTAATTTTTTTTTTTTACATTATTTTATACTATTTCAATTATAATTTACGAATTTTTTCTCATCATTATCATATAAGTATATCCCAATTAAATTAAATAAAATTAATTAACTGAAATGAATTGAAATAACTACTTTATTATATTATAGCACCATTGGATTCTACAATATTAATTAGATTCTATAAGTAAAATATAGTTGCTTGAAAAAGTATGGTAAAAAAAGATTCGCATGTTATTAATTGTGTTGCAGTATTATTGGAATTTGGATCGAATAAAGGCTTTTTTTATGCATAATAACTTACATTTTGTACGGATCGGGTCGGGGGTGGTATGAAGTTTGCCGGAACAGCTAGTCTATATATATAAAAATGAAATGCGTTTGTTAGTTACCCATAAACTCGAGAACCGCTGGACCGATTTAGGTAATTTTGGTATTGAAATGTTTGTATTAGACCGCAGAAGGTTTAGGTAGTAAAAACACGGAAATATAGTGATGATAATTAGAAAGCAGTGATTCTTTTTATCGCCAACCCGCATTCCAAGCGTGGCGATTATGGCATATACCCCCCGTGAATATGGGGGAGGCCTATGTCCAGCAGTGGACGTTCTTTGGCTGATATGGTGGTGGTGGTGGGTGGAGTCTTTATTCCCATACAAATCAACTTCAAAGTGACGTGACGTTAATGACGGCTGCGTTCCAAACGCATTGTGATTTTATAAATTTATCTTGGCGTTTCGCGTGTTAGGCAAGTTAGCTGAAATCAATGTTTTTTTTTTCTCAAACATTGTTGTGAAAATTATATGACAAAACACCAGCCCAAAAAACAGCCTCAAATCAGCAGTTTAGATGTTTGGATGTTTGTTACTCATTCGCGCAAAAACGGCTGAACAGATCAAGATGATTTTTGTATACTAACAGTATATAATCTGGATTCACTTAAACTATGCTTTTTGTCCCCGATAATCACCATCAATCGGGGGTACAAATATGGTCTATGAAACGGGGTGATGTAAATCCTCATACGCCATTCTAAGCTTTAAGTTTCAGCCAATTGGGAGTATAACGGCGTGACAGTAAATTTAACTTAACCATAGCAGAATTTGACGTATTGTAAACAAGCTGACGTTTCGATATATCAAAGCCGAAGTATCATAATTCCTTCTGATTGATGACGCTATTTTTGAGCATAACCTTTTAGCAATTAAGTCTATTATTGCGTGTAAATCATACTAAATTTGCGATACTTTGGAATTGTTTGCCTTTATATGCTTAAATACAAAAACAGCTGCTTCAATGCAGTCTTTGTATTGTCGGTGTACAATTTAATTTTGTCGTGTATAATTTTTTATGTCCTTGGCTTATGTCCAGCATTGGACGTCTTTCGGCTGATATGATGATGATGATGATGATGATTCGTTTTGAAAAAAGGATTCATATTAAAATTTGCCGTGCGCGGTAAAGAGCATGTCATATTGAATGTAATAATTTCTTCAGAGGGTGTAAAGAAGGGTGAAAGATGTATGGGAAAACAAATAATTCTAAGGCGAGAATTAGTTCTACGCAGACGAAGTTGCGGGCAAAAGCTGATAAAACACCTGGCCATCACGATGGGTCAATGTGTAAAGGGCTACTTGGCTGTACGTTGGGAGTTGGCGCCATCGATGGCCGGCCATCCGAATGTTGTCGGTTTTTCGTGCTTACATCAAAGGACATTGGCGCAACTCACCAACTGCGTTCACACATTGGCGACCAATTCAGTTTGTTTTATGGAATCCGAAACATTTACTGCATAATAACAAGAAACAGATAAGTAACTATAATTCAGCAACCCAGTTGGTTATTCCTATAGATTTATTTAATTAATATGGGTCTTTTTTAATTTATTGTGCATTTCACGTCCCATGTTGCTCCAATCTACCCCATTACTGAAAGATCGGGTCACCAATGTGTGAACAGCGACGATTGGGATTTGAAAATTGTGGCCCGTCATGATGGCCCAATGTGTGCATCGAGCTTAAAAAATATTGCTTGAAATGAAAAAAATGAGAATGAGCTGTCAGGACAGAAAAAAAATGTTAGACGTTGTCAACAATGTCAACTGTTATTGCTGTAAGTGCATTGTGTGTTTTGAGATAAAATAAAAATAGTAGATTTTTGCAGTTGTATATAAGTTGTAAAAAAGTAGCTTAAATGGTGTATAGGTGTATTTTAAATGTATTGTAAAAAAACTCTAAATTGATTTCAAAAGCAAAACTATTACAGTTAGTAACTAAAACAACACAATAACCGGATGATTGCCACAAGAGGAAAAAAGTAAGTCATTTAACTGAAATAAATAAGAAAATAAATGCAAACGAGACGAATCGTAGGAAACCAATAGGAAACTATGAAGAAAATTTGACAGGAAGCTCATTCCACAACCGGAGCTTCCGAGGGAGGAAATTCCTTTGAAACCGTACCATACGCCACCATTTACGAGTAGGTAACTTGTTTGTATCGGTTAACATTGTATTGTTTTAGTATAGGTCGATTCACAAGAGCTGGCGCGGAATGTCCATGAAATTAATGACAGTTTCATACATTTCCCGCGCCAGCTCTTATGAATCGACCTATAGGCTGAGTAAAAAAGGAAAATGAAGACTCTGGATTTTTTGAATTATGTTTCAGCTCTAGTTAGGGTAACAGTTATATTATAGTCAAGAAATGTGAAAATCAATGCTTATTGGTGTTTTGTCTGTTGAGGACGGCGTTCCTAAAAAATCCTTCAATGTTGATAGGCGAAATATACAGTAGCTTTGTATTCACTACTTCATAACCATTTCAGTTTTATCTTTATGCTCTAGTATTCAGGTGTTTGTTTAATGATAATCGTATTAATTCAATATTTGTTCGCGCAATATAATGCCATTACGAGTAGATACACAATATTTACAAAAAAAAAAAAACACCACTTGCGCCTGCCGCGATTCCGGAAGAATCACAAGCGCGTGGCCGACGCTTTATTTACTTGAGGATTTGGTGTGTTGACAGCTAGAAACGTATGCAAGTCCCTCACTCTCTCCAGCATACGCCGGAGGGTGGTGAGTACGGTCGCCAGAGCAACCTTACTCACCACCAGGAACACAACACTACATACCTTAGTAGCAACTAGGGGTGTTATTTCTTTTTCTCTTTATTTTGGCACAAACATTGTTATGGCTGCGGTACTTCCCCAGTGGGCTGGAGGTACTTCCCCAGTGGGCTGCTCCAAATATGAGCGAGATGACGTTCCGCTGTGCCCCACCTCTCTAAAATCCAAATCAATAATACATACAGTATATTTAATGAAATAATTACCATTTAAATTTTATAATAAACAATGAACCCAAAATTTTGCTTGTACGAACTTGTATACATTGTAATACATTGTCCGACACGATTCCCGCTTCAGCGACTGCGTATAACTAAATTAAGTATCAATTTTTATAATCATGCACTTGATTGTAAAAAGTATAGTCTAGTGACCGTTGTTGCTCTTTGACCGTGCGCTCTTAAGCCTGTCACAAACTGGCGTGGCCTAGGCCGCGCGGTCAATAGTAAACTTGTCATTAGCTGTCAAATTTACTATTGACCGCGGCCACAGGTCGCTTCAGTGTGTGACACGCCTTAAGTGGCTAGCTTACCCGATCTTCCTTATAAAGGTACTAGCGCATTTTGAGCACGTTAATACTCCATCGACGTAATTGTAACGTATGACTGGTGGACGAGCCTTGAGCTCATCTCACTTTATTTTCGTATGCTCATCAGATTTCAAGTCAATACATCCGGTCAATTTACATGGTTCAATAAATTGCATACGATTTTCAATACTTTGTGGGAATTTATCGTATCGTCTTACCTCCTCGACCCGCAGCCCCACAATGTATTGCCTTTAAATTTTAAATTAGATACAACTAGAGTTTTGTCCGATAGCTGTTAGTGATCCGGGGTGATAAAGTTTTCACTCAAGTTGGGAATTATAATTCCGCTTAGCGGACGATTCCGCTTGTAAAAATATTTACATTGTTACTATCGATTCTCATTGTAACTTGAGACGTTGGTGTCGTTTCAGAAGTTGTAGCAACTTCATGGTAGATGTCGCTACAAGCCTCTTAAAAAATAGAAGATTGAACTGATTGAAAGATTCGTCGTCACGAGCAATAGCCGCGGTAGCTCAGTTGGAAAGAGCGATGGACGGATTCCAGATGTTCATATCTCGCCCGGGAAGTGCAAATTTTTCAAATTTTGTTTGAAATTGTAATATTTCTTAGTCGGATGTAAGAATAAAGCAGACTTGAGATCCATTAATCTCGTTAATTCTGTTGTTTTTAAATATAGTTAGTAGTAGTTACATTGGTTACTCTTGGTTTACATTATTTATTACATTAATAAAAGATAATTGGTAGGTTTTTTTTTTATTCAGAACACAAACAGTCATATAATCATTTTAAATTCACAGTACATAAATTAAAAATTGTACTAGAACAAAAATAAACAACAGACCTGGAGGTTCATTATTTTAAATAGTGTTAACTATGTATATATTAATTGTGTAAACAGAGTGTTAATTAAGTAAAGTACAATAAAAAGGAAACATACTCATTCAACAAGTTTGATATCTAGCTACATAAGTCATTAACTGTTGTACTAAAATATCTGCCGTTTTACAAGTAATTTAAGACTAGATATTGACTTATGAAAAGGATCAATATCAAATAGGTGCTTGTTATAGTAATTAGGAACTCGTCTGAAAAAGGTATGCCTAGAATAATTCTTGCGAGAAAAACTAATATGAAAGAGAGATCTAGGGCGTAAGGGATGATGCGGACAGCTGAGGGTAACTAATTTTAACAGATCTGGACAGTGGATAACACCTTTAAGAATATTAAACAAAAACATAACATCTAAGTAATTTCTACGATTAAGTAGGGAAAGGACACCAAAGTGCTTTGCCGCTAATGCAGACTTTTTTGAAATATAATAAGTTAAGCATAACATTGTTTCGCAAAATATTTATTAAATATTTATTCAATTTTAATGCCGTTAAGGTCAAAAATTGACGAATCTTATCATTCCGCGACTTTTCTAAATCTATACCGAAAAGTTAACGGTTACATGAAAGTTATGCAACATGAAAAATATGTGAACTAATAACTAGTTAGGTCATTCTCATAATTAATACATTCTCTGTGAAAATGTGGGACTCAACTTTTAACGTAACCTGCCAACAACGTCAAATGAAGCACTTAACACCGTACCTACAGCGTAACAGCAGTAGATTGCTTTTTAATACGAACATTTTCATCTTAATAGCTTTAATTATATGTAAAATTAATACATATAACATTCATTATATTGTATCGAGAGCATGGTTATAAAATAAAACTACATATCGAGATTAAAACCAATTTCTAGAACAATCATTGACTTACATACAAATATAAAGTCACGCCTGTATTCACAAAAGGGGTAGGCAGAGCACAAGAAATTAAACTCAGGCTTAAATATGGGTAAAGTGTGATATTTCAGTGAAAGCTTACTAACCCAGCCCCCAAGTCGACTTTTACTTGGAAAACAGGGGTGGTTCTATTCCCACCCAATTACACAATTATTTACGTATGGCATAATGTTTATCGGACCACCAAATATAGTAAGTAAAATGTACCAAAAGCCAAAACATTGCTTCATACTGCCAACAATAATAATGACCAACTAATGGTTTAATTTATACCAAAAGAAAAACGACTCCAATTTTGTACTTGCTATGTCACAATTTGTGGTTTCCGTGAGCCAATGCTTGGTTACCTACGGAAAATACCGAAATCGGCATATGCGTGCCTATCGAATTCGAGGAGTTCCCTCGATTCCTCCTAGATCCCATCATCAGACCTTCACTTTATATGGGACCAATGTCGGGGTACCTGCTTTGAAACAAAAATAGAATTATCAAAATCGTCCAACGTGGTCAAGAGTTATCGGGGAACATACATACGTCAAAAAGAACAAGAAAATATTCAGACGAACTGAATACCTCCTCCCTTCTACCGAAGTCGGTAAAAATCTACCTGCATTAGCTGACTGCACTTAATGATACTTATACTTAATATTCGTACCACGATAGACTCTTGGTAAGGTACTTGATACAATTATTTATTATAAAAATGATATCGGTTACTATACACTTATCAGTATTTACGAATATCATATGTATTTACAATTATTACTTACTCCGCCGCGTCTCTCGCGGAATTTCCATGGGCGGTAATCTGAAAAACTACCAAACAAAGGGCCATGCGTAACTATGTATGGAAGGTGGACCAAAAACGAACAGAGCTAAGAGTTATGTCATTAAAAAAGTATTTACTTGTACTCCATTTCATTCTACGGGCACCAAATTCAGTTCCATTGCAGGACTGAGATATTCATATTTTATTCAGAGTGAATACGAGCAAACAGTAGATTTATAGACCTATTTAATGACCTAAATCGCAGCTTTGATGGTTTTGACGCAATTATATTTTAGTATACGCAATTATATTTTGACGCAATTAAATTTCAGTATATTTTATTCAAAGTGAATATAAGCTAATAGTAGAGTTAAAGACTTATTTAATGACCTAACTCTCAGCTCAGCTCTGTTGGTTTTTAGTCCATTTTGACGCATAGCCCTTTTTATACAGTTTTTAGGTACTAATGGACGGAGTGTTTCATGACTCATCAGTAAGGTTGATGTGTATAATTAATTGAGGAAAACTATAATGTCAGGTGACATATTTAACTTAACACTAACGAAGTCGCGGGCAAAAGCTAGTGTGTAATGAAAAATTAGGATATCTCAAGAGATGTTCTTATTTTCAGTCAGCCCGAGTGAATTTCAATAATAGTTACGGTTCTTGAAGTTACATTTCGTATATTTTACTGTCTGTGACTGCCTACTCCTTTTGGCAATATAGGCATGAGTTTTATACTTGTTATCTAACATTCGCATTAGAAGCTGTCGAAAACGCCTAAAGTCGATAACACATGATGTACTTCTAATCGGATCGGAAGCACTTTCCGTTTACATCTCAACTGAGAACGCCACTATCTTATTTCCTGATATCGGATTCATAGCTACAGAATTACAAGAACTTGCGTATAGATGGTATGTTGTCTGACGAAGCCATTATTTGTCAGAACAAAGCATTGTAAAATCAATATTAGGGTTCCTACACCGCAATAATATACATGGTTCACCTCACAAATTCATAGTTTTTGTATCGCCATCTTCGATTTTTTTTGTAAAACTCATCTCACCAAAAACATTTCATGTAAAATTGGCGGCCAAGACTCTCAAGCTCATACATAATCCTTTGGCTGTAAAAAAGTTATCAGATCCCAGACGAAGGCAAGCCCTTAAGACTGCGCAGTACGTTCGGTTCTCCATACAAACGTATTTATGCTCTCATTTTAAAACGCCAGGCTAGAATAACATGAAACTTTGTATACACAATGGGATCCGGCATATCTAGGTCGGACCATAGTTTCTGTTGCTTGAAATTATAATGGAGAAAAAATACAGCGATTATTAAAGCCGTAAAAAAAACTCAAAAAGCCGCTGTATTTTTTTTCTTTTACAATTTCTAGCAACAAAAACTATGGTCCAACCTAGATATGCCGGATCCCATTATGTATACAAATTTTCATGTTATTCTAGCATGGCGTTTTAAAATGAGAGGGTAAATACGTTTGTATGGAGAACCGAGCCAGACCGAGCGTACTGCGCCCTCTTAAACCCTGAATTTGCTGGTCTGCGGCCGTATGATAGTTGTCATTTTATCACTTATTGTTTGTGGATAATACGCCCGTCACTCTTGCACTAGCATACATATCAGAACATGACGAATATCTTATCCACGACGACAAGCGATAAAATGGCAACCGTCATTGCTGTTGACTATACTTTGATGTTTTTTTAGTTTGTTTATAAATAAAAAAAAGCATACCATACTTGAAGATGTCAACATGTTTTTGTACTAATTTTTTAAAGCAGTTTGCGCATCATTTGACAAAATTAAAAATAAGCTATTTAATGAGGATATCACATTCGGACGTAGGTAATAATTCCCGTAATTTCAATAGCGTTGCAAAATATGCAGCTTTTTAGTTTACAACAAATTGTTACCATACCGTACATTACGGTCTCTTAGTGCTCAGGTGTACCCCGGTCTTAATAAATATGATTTCCAGCAAAGCGGTAAAGTCATAATTGTTGGCTGGTGCAATAATGGATGGCAAACACATCGAAATAGTTGCAGGAGAGCGCTCCCCTCTGAATTGAGCTCCATTTATATACAACTAGTTTGTGGGGTTATAGTGATAGCGGTTTAAAAAAAATTAGAAGCGAAATTGCGGTCAAAATTAAGCTACCTAGCTCATGAAATAATATTGTACTCCAGGGAGTACAGGGATTACCTAGATAATAGAGAAAAATATAAAAACAGGTCTTTATATTTTTCTCTATTATCTAGGTAATTCCAAGGCAGCAGTGAAATATTAGGTTATTTGCAGCGTACTCGTACCGCGAATGTCAACTACAACTTCTTAAAAGACACCGATGTCTCACATTATATGGGTGTGGCCTGTAATAGGAGCAATAAATTTAAAGGACGCTTCCTTAGAGCATCTGCAGTAACCTCTTGTGTCCAATTTTTTTTTATCTTTTTTCAATTGGGAGAAATTTTGATCTAAAGTTACGACCTCCAAGTAATGGATCTTGGCACCCAGAGATTATAGCGCGGCAGTCAATGCTGATTTTGAGGTTGCTTCAAATTATGACTCATAATCGTTGTCGCATTTTTGGTTTGAAATAATATTTTTGGGATTAAAAAAAAATATATATAAATTTTTAGTCTTTTTTGAATAAATTGTTATTAATATCACTCCAGTAGAGTAAAAAAGTACAGATAAGCTACATTTGCGAAAAAAAATTCCAAAACAAAACTTTTTTTTCCAATTAAAATCATTTGGAAATAATTGCTGGAGAGCTCAATAGTGTACCGTCTAATTTTTTGCTCCTATTACAGGCCACACCCTATGATAGTTAATCGTCTGTAAATGTTTACTTCCTGTCAAGATCGCTCCTGCAACAAAACCCGCTGACAGTGACCCCATACTATGTCTTACAAAAATGACAAGTGGCTCTTAGAGCTGTATACCTCGCAATTTTTTTTCTAAATTTCTATAAACCGATTCGAAAAAAATATATAAAATAATCGAACTTGCTCACAAATTTTCAGGAGAATCGGTTAATAAATGCGACCTGTAGAGGAAAACCAACTTTGAAATAAAAATTGTTTTTGAAAATATCGAAAAACTGACTCGATACAAAATCTATTTATAATTATCGAACCTGCTTACAAAATTTCACATGAATCGGTTGAGAAATACGACCTGTAGAGAACAATCGGAAATCCCGACATCCGGACATACGAGACCATTTTTGTCGAAATTGAAGCGGAGACCTACGTTTCACTTGGTCAAATAACTCGTAGTGCTTATATGTACAAAAATACCCTATTGCATAATAATGTCATATGAATTCTAACAAACTGGCAAAGCGTAAAACTTCTTTTATATATTATGTAACGCAACATGAACCCTAAATGTGCGTCATAAACCAAAGTAGGAGGTCCGTAAATCGTCTTCGTTATTTATTTGACGTTATGGTGCTATACTAGATTGTATGTTCAGTTCGTAAACTGGACCGCTTTTTCATAAAACTCATGTAGTTAGTTTAGAAGGGGTAATTACGTGACGTGTTTGAGCGTGCGTAACGTAATACAATTAGTCTGTGTTGCACACCTTACATAAGATAATTGTATTATTAGGAATTGTTACCTTATCCTTTCATTTGTTTCCCTTATGCTAGTTTCGATTACAATCACTTCCGCTTCCGCTTACTGAGCGACCGCAAACCCTTAGTAACAAACATCAGGGCGGTAATTGTTTGCAAACTGGCTCCAAATAGCGTACGTATGTGGCGAAACTGCAGTCTTCCTTTGTTGTCACAGTAATGCAGCTTTATTAAGTGACCGCTTTGATGCGTGATAATTAATTGCTTTCTCCATTGATACAGCGCTTAGTTTTGCTCCCATTAATATACCTAGTAGCCTTTGCATATTGCCTTTGCCTTTGTATAAACATAAGTAAGTAATGTTAATTTAGCGCATATTATTCAAAAATGTTCCTCATTTCTGCGGGTCTGCTCGCTGTAAAATTTTAAAATACATGGATCAAATGGATTAAATTAAAAAAGTGGGTGACATATTTTGTTATCTTATCACAAGCATAGAGGTGTTTTGCACGGATGTGTTTGAAAAATCATAGGATTGAAACCGTATTTTTACACAGAGTGTGTTTAATAATAACAACATATTTTTTATTTCGCTTTCACTGTACTGATAAACACTAACCTAATTAAGACAACGGCTCCGATTTCATTTGAATTAAGCACGTGACATAACATGTAATTCGCAACTCGTTTACCCGCCTCCGCTTCATCTTCGGAACCCGCCAACACAGCGACCGCAGTCCCTATGTAACAAACATCACTTCGGCGTTAATCATTTGCGAGCGCACCTGTGAGCTGCGCCGTGGAACTGCAGCCTTATATCCTGCACTATAATACAGGTTATTAAGCCGGTGCTATCTGTTTTCATTTCAACTGGTACAGTCAGCAATGTCAGCATCAAAAGTGGCTACGCATATAAAGGTGTCAAAAGGTCTTATTCTCTTATAATAAAGACTTTTGAACTTTTAAAATGCGTAGCTACTTTTGATACTGACTTTACCTTAGAGTAATGAAAAACCGGCCAAGTGCGTGTTGGATCACGCACAGAGAAGGGTTCCGTACCGACACCTCCTAATCTATATTTTAAACCACTATACAATACATACAGTAAATAAAAATAGGTCGTATCTTCATTGGGAAGTCACGGCACTTACTTCTTTTCCTACTTTCTTCTTTTTTTTTCTTTTTTTTTCTTTTTTCTTACTTTTTTTCTTTTGTTCGGGCAAGACAGTTTTTCAGCAATAACTCAAAAACCGTTTAATCTATCATGTTCAAACCATAAATCGTTGAAAGTATTGTTTTTTTCAGAATTTTAAACTTCATACTTTGGAAATTAGAGGGGGAGGGGGACACTTTACGACTTTGACAGCTAATATCTCACCAATGGTTGACTTAAATGGAAAAGTTTAATAAAAACCTCTATGTCATTTTTGAAGATCTATCCACACCACCCCACACGCCTATGTGCATTGAAAAAAAAAATTGATCCCCCTATTACATGTATGGGGTTTAATATTTTTTTCGTAATTTCACATCATATTTCTATAGCGGTTCATTGCATACATCTTCCTACTAAATTTCATTTTTTTTTTTAAGTGAATATCACAATTTAAGTGCTCATAGTCTCCGAGTAAATCGGCTGTGACATACGGACGGACCGACACGACTGATCTATAAGGGTATAAGGGTTCCGTTTTAGCCATTTTTGCTACGTATCCCTAAAAATGGCCTATACTGTACCTATCCTGGAACATAGAGTCAGGCAAGGAGTCTCACCCATTGGCGATACGAATTATAAAGTTGGAGGCAAAACACTGGTCCTGGTAGCTACAATATTCACCGTATAGCGGCGGCGTGAATTGATACGTCTAGTTATCTAGTGAAAGAAAATAATTTCCTAAGCTTATTATCCTAGCTTCAATCTGGAATTCTCTTCCGCCGTCTGTATTTCCGGAAGCTTATGTCCTCGATGTCTTCAAGGAAAGAGTGAATAGGCATCTTCTGGGTGAGCGTGTTCCATTTTAGAGCTTGTCTTAACTTTCCATCAGATTAGACTAAGGTCAAACGCAATCCCATTTACAATTACAAAAAAAACGACGGGGAATTTAGTTGTGTCGTTGTTCCGCACAGTCTCCGAAATAAAGCCGATAGATTGCTGACAATTTTGCAATATATTAAGGTGTGTAAGTAAGTTGGCAAGCATTACGAACGCTGATAAACTTCCAATTTGTAAAGGTCTGTAGCAAGCATTACCAACAGTGCACATAGAAACGATATAACACTTTAGTATTTGCTATTACACTTCTAAGTGTAAGGATTACGAGCCTGAAAACACGACATTAATTTAAATTACGATTCTCACTGGCTAAAATCCACCTTCCCAAGATATAATAACCTTTTATACACGGCCCAACTTATCTGCTTTACATATTCTGTAACCGTTCTTGTACAAAGCCTGTCGGCTTCACAAAATCCAATCTCTTACAAAACATTCAGGGCAAAATGAAAGGGGCATAATGGAACATAACACGAAAATGATAACATATAAAAATATGTAGTTCCACCGAAATGGGAGCGTATTCGAGTCATTAACTCGCTCGCTCTCGGATTGATATCTCTAGGTTGAAACTCATCCTTTCACCCCCCAAAGAGGGAAATTGAGATATAAAACATGAAGATAAAGGGTGCCCAGATAGAAGGGCAGCTTTATGAAGGTTTTTGACGCTTAAATTAGTATGGTGTCGCATTTGGGGATATTTTCGTTATATTTATAATAAAATCTTGATTGTACTTAGATTATACTTGGGTTTTAATGTTTGCCTTTTAGTGATGATAATATTAATAAAGGTGAACTTGGGGTTAGCATAACTTTAAAATTTAAGTATGTAGGTACTTTTCAGTAAATATATTCACCTCACAAAATGACAACTACTATCATAAAAGATAGACAAAGTATGATCATCAGCACGCTAGTATATCTATAATATAAAAATGAATCGCAAAATGTGTTGGTAAGCGCATAACTCAACAACGCCTGTACCAATTTGGCCAAATCTTTTTTTAAAATGTTCGTTGAAGTTCAAGGATGGTTTTTACGGCGAGAAAAATTAGAATTATTGCTGGAAAAACCCTAAAAATAGCCCTTTTCTTTTTCCCATACAAATGATTTGTAACTAAAACGTAGTCAATTTGAGCTTTATTGCTATGGTATAAAGTTCATATTAAATTACAAGCACTCACTGTTGTCTAAGCAATGTAAACGACTACAGTTTCCAGTGCGGCTTGCTTTTGCTATGACTATAAACAAGTCCCAGGGGCAATCATTAAGTGTTTGTGGTATTAATCTAGAAAACCCATGTTTCTCACATGGTCAATTGTATGTTGCCTGTTCCCGTGTTGGAAAACCATCAGATTTGTTTATCTATGCGCCAGGTAATCAAACAAAAAACATCGTATACCACAAAGCACTACAATGATAATAATAATAATTATGATTCACATGATTAACAATAAAGCGATTACTTACTTTTAAATCCTTATATATGTTTTATATAATTATTTTTTATTCACAACGCCCTATCACCAGGGTGACGGTTCTGTTCAGGAGAATTTTTTAAAATACGTAGGCACAAAAACTGCCACATTACAAATCTTTTTGACAGGACGAAGTCTGTCGGGTCAGCTAGTTTATTATAGATTAGATTTAGATATAAGCCTACCGTCTAACTCTGACAGTGCCTGTGTGGCGCAAGGCGAGGGTACCGTCAAATGTATGTGGATCAGGCGAGACGGACCTGTCCCCATTCCCTGTCCGCTACCTTTTTTCATAGAAGAGTTTAAAAAATGTGCGTAAAAAAGGCTATTGATAAATAAATAAGAGTACAAGTAGTAGTAGTAATAAACAAGTAATTTCTTTATTTCATGAGAAACACATATAATTATAACTCCGCTTTCGTGCTCATTATGATGCTCTTTACGAGTAAGTGTGAGGAAATATCGATTTGACAGCACAGTACTATTCAATATTTAGTAATTAAGTGTTATTATATCTGCGCTATAACCATAACAAAAACCAATGTCTTTATTACAGAAACAATTCCCATTATCTTTCGCAAAATCAAACCGATTGAGAAGCGTTAAAGCCCTTGGGCAGAAATAAAATAATAAATACGGCCCTGGGAGGCTTTCTACTTCCATTTATAGGTCAGTAAGCATTTGGTACCTTTATGTAAAGGATTGCTTCTGATAGGTTTACTCTTCTAATGGTATTCTTTGACTTAAATCTCAAAGACTGGTACTCCGATATTACTTTAAAATTTGCATATTTTTAAAGTTATAAAGATTTTAAATTTACTTTGCTAGGCTTGTGTTGCACGCATAGGATTGAAGTATAATAGGGTGGGTTGCAATCAAAATTAAATATGGCACTGGCAGCTGTCATTCCACAGATACTTATCAAAAAATTTCATCAGGTTTAGACGAACATCACTTACAGTTATATACAGACGGTTTGGTGCGGGTAGTGCGTAAAACACATTTAGGTACAAGAACATCGGGAAGCCTAAATATACCACACTATAGCACTAGCAAGGCTGTTGTTCGTAACAGTTACCGTCCGTATCTCTGCAAATCTCGGTGAAATTGTTCGCGAGCCAGCAAAAGATTTTCGTGGACAAGTTTCTATAGGGCGATAACGTGTAAAAACCTTTAGAGAGCTGTATCATGATGCCCCGTGAAACTCAGCTACGGTTCCGTAGTTTGACCACCGATAACGGTACCTAGCCAGTTAGCATGATATAAGAAAATAGCCAGTTTATCCGATAACAAACCTTATTTTCCTCGAATTGGGAAAAAAAAATTGTAATAATATAAAAATGAATCGCAAAATGTGTTGGTAAGCGCATAACTCAACAACGCCTGTACCAATTTGGCCAAATCTTTTTTTAAAATGTTCGTTGAAGTTCAAGGATGGTTTTTACGGCGAGAAAAATTAGAATTATTGCTGGAAAAACCCTAAAAATAGCCCTTTTCTTTTTCCCATACAAATGATTTGTAACTAAAACGTAGTCAATTTGAGCTTTATTGCTATGGTATAAAGTTCATATTAAATTACAAGCACTCACTGTTGTCTAAGCAATGTAAACGACTACAGTTTCCAGTGCGGCTTGCTTTTGCTATGACTATAAACAAGTCCCAGGGGCAATCATTAAGTGTTTGTGGTATTAATCTAGAAAACCCATGTTTCTCACATGGTCAATTGTATGTTGCCTGTTCCCGTGTTGGAAAACCATCAGATTTGTTTATCTATGCGCCAGGTAATCAAACAAAAAACATCGTATACCACAAAGCACTACAATGATAATAATAATAATTATGATTCACATGATTAACAATAAAGCGATTACTTACTTTTAAATCCTTATATATGTTTTATATAATTATTTTTTATTCACAACGCCCTATCACCAGGGTGACGGTTCTGTTCAGGAGAATTTTTTAAAATACGTAGGCACAAAAACTGCCACATTACAAATCTTTTTGACAGGACGAAGTCTGTCGGGTCAGCTAGTTTATTATAGATTAGATTTAGATATAAGCCTACCGTCTAACTCTGACAGTGCCTGTGTGGCGCAAGGCGAGGGTACCGTCAAATGTATGTGGATCAGGCGAGACGGACCTGTCCCCATTCCCTGTCCGCTACCTTTTTTCATAGAAGAGTTTAAAAAATGTGCGTAAAAAAGGCTATTGATAAATAAATAAGAGTACAAGTAGTAGTAGTAATAAACAAGTAATTTCTTTATTTCATGAGAAACACATATAATTATAACTCCGCTTTCGTGCTCATTATGATGCTCTTTACGAGTAAGTGTGAGGAAATATCGATTTGACAGCACAGTACTATTCAATATTTAGTAATTAAGTGTTATTATATCTGCGCTATAACCATAACAAAAACCAATGTCTTTATTACAGAAACAATTCCCATTATCTTTCGCAAAATCAAACCGATTGAGAAGCGTTAAAGCCCTTGGGCAGAAATAAAATAATAAATACGGCCCTGGGAGGCTTTCTACTTCCATTTATAGGTCAGTAAGCATTTGGTACCTTTATGTAAAGGATTGCTTCTGATAGGTTTACTCTTCTAATGGTATTCTTTGACTTAAATCTCAAAGACTGGTACTCCGATATTACTTTAAAATTTGCATATTTTTAAAGTTATAAAGATTTTAAATTTACTTTGCTAGGCTTGTGTTGCACGCATAGGATTGAAGTATAATAGGGTGGGTTGCAATCAAAATTAAATATGGCACTGGCAGCTGTCATTCCACAGATACTTATCAAAAAATTTCATCAGGTTTAGACGAACATCACTTACAGTTATATACAGACGGTTTGGTGCGGGTAGTGCGTAAAACACATTTAGGTACAAGAACATCGGGAAGCCTAAATATACCACACTATAGCACTAGCAAGGCTGTTGTTCGTAACAGTTACCGTCCGTATCTCTGCAAATCTCGGTGAAATTGTTCGCGAGCCAGCAAAAGATTTTCGTGGACAAGTTTCTATAGGGCGATAACGTGTAAAAACCTTTAGAGAGCTGTATCATGATGCCCCGTGAAACTCAGCTACGGTTCCGTAGTTTGACCACCGATAACGGTACCTAGCCAGTTAGCATGATATAAGAAAATAGCCAGTTTATCCGATAACAAACCTTATTTTCCTCGAATTGGGAAAAAAATACCTCATATGTTCGTTTTTGGTACTACGTTAACCCTTTGAACTCCAAGAAGAAGAAGAGTGAAGGTGTACTGTGATCATGAAAAAAATCTATCATGAATTGTTTTTATTGGTTTAAACGCTAGATCAATTTTTGATACCTTGACTTCTTGAGTGATCACTCCATTCAAATATGATGGCGTTCAAAGGGTTAGTTAGGGTGACAGCACCGGTAATGGACAAGGACCAATGATGCACATCGACTCTTATTTAAAAGAAAAAAAGAGTTATACATTTTTTATACAACTATCAATTTAAAACCGTATAATCCCGGAATTAGGAATGAAATGTCCATTACTGGTGCTTGTCAGCTTAAAGTGTCAAACACTGGTGGCGTCACCCTACACTCCGTATTTAGCTTATCAGGATTTGAACTCAGAATCATCAGATTTGTACTCTCTTGTCTTGTAGGAAGGACACTACTTAAGTACTAGGCTAAAACCGTCGTCATCAACGTTGCAGTTCATCAACACAGGCAGTATACTATTCTTTGTCATCAGTAAACTCTTTTAGGCCACTTACTGATCTATAAACGCTGAATCCTATCATCAAAAGAAAAACAGACGCAACCGAACTATGAACTTCAAGAGCGTCATTTGAAATTCAAATTCTCAATGACGCAAGTTCGCAGTAAAATTCTAAGGTTGAGCGTTTCAAACTCGGAGCGGCTGAACACAAATAGAAGTTTAGAGGGGAAAAGGAAGCCAGCGAGTCTGTTGGCGCAGTATGCGGGTGACGCATATGAAGCGAAATTTTGAAACCTCTTCACGGTGATTTTCAAACTCAATGTGTACGGCTGCAGGAAATTTTGTTGAATTAAATGCAATGATATGAAAGTCAGAGGCACCACCTATGTAGGCTACGGTAACCGCTTGCCATCAGGCGGGCCGTACGCTAGATTGCCACTGACGTGGTATTAAAAAAAATAGAGTTCGTGGGTACGAACCCCGGCTCGCATCACTGGGTTTATTTAAAAACTTATGTACTGGAAGGTCAGATGCCGAGGGGAGAAACCGAGGAAAAGTTCTATGAACCAAGTAAAAGAGCATGCACTTGTAGATGGCGTGTTGACTGTGTTGTATCAGGACACTTGAGCTGGCTGCAGACCGGCAAAGATGGAGACATCTGCAACAAGCTTCACCGACAAGCGCCAAATAAAAGTTACCATGTAGCAGATGCTGCATGCAAGACCGGCATGATGGCATTCACCCTGCCTCGCGCTCTGATGCGCCCGTGTAACTAATAAGAGATTTTGACCCCTTCATATATTATGCGTAGCTAATTTTGATGCTGACTGCCCCAACACTAGTGGGGTTAATTTGAGCGAACGCGCCTCATCGCGTGCTTTACAAAATGAGCCACATGCAAAACCAAGAACTCAAAGTTTTAGTCAAATAAAATTAATTATATTATATTAGTGTGAAAGCACCTAAGTTTCGAGGCTGCTCCACTGTCCTGACTTTCTCGCTCTGGAAAACTTAAATAGACTCAGTTTCATATTAAATTAATACTGACTTTGTTCCACAAACTTATTCGAATGTTCCCTTTGTTTGGAAACTTTCCAAGTTATTCTACATTTCCCTTTAGAAAACATTACTCACAAGTTTCAACTTATAATTACAAATCAAACCCTTAACTTGTTCCTTAAACTTATTCAGAAATTATTATAAGTATTCTGTTCTCAATACATTTGTTAAGGTTAAATAAGCCAAAGCCAGTTTGTCTGACTTTCGATATCATTTTCTTCTAAACTAACTTTATGTAGCCGTGTAATAATTGCGTAGCTTTGGAGCCTTTTACACAGTTACTCGTATTATCACGCGATACGCAAAATATTGAAGTACTATCAGGGGGATATTGTTGCATATTAAGACGGAATCCGACCATTGAAATTCGCTATAATTTTGACAACACAGTATCGTGATAATAATCATTAATCACTGTATAAACGAGGGCAATAACTTAATCAATATAATGACGGGTCCCGGACACGTGAAGAGTTATTTTAAAATTGATATAACTTCATCATGACGTGACTATTATATCGATAGATCACGTCAAGGCTAGGTTTTATAAAGATCTATTATAATCTAACCTAGATAAGATGGCTCTAACCTAGATAAGGTTGACTGGTAGAGAATGCTTTTGTATCCGTGACTTGTTACTGTGCAATAAAGTTTAAATAAATAAATAAATAAATAAGTCCTTTTTTTATACTACGACGGTGACAAACAAGCTCCTGATGCCTGCCTGATGGTAAGGAGACACCGTAGCCTATGGACGCTTGCGACTCTAGAGGAATCACAAGTGCATTGCCGACCCTTATGTCCATCAACAACATCCTGTGTTTGTCCAAAATTTGATGTGACATTATTTGGTCTAACGGATCTTTATAAAACCTGACCTTACTGTTTAACCAGATGATGTTCAGATGTCTCACTGTTAAATCTCCTGAAGATTTCGAAATCCATGACCCCTTCGTATATTTTATTTTATTATACTACGGCGGTGGCAAACAAGCTTACGGCCTGCCTGATTGGAAGCAGTTGATACCGTAACCTAAGGACACTTGCGGCTCTTGAAGAATCACAAACGCGTGCCGGATACCCGTATTGACCTGAGGATTCGCTGTGTTGACAGCCTAGAGTCGTATATGCAGGTCCTTCACTTTCAACATAGCGCATCCTTTTTTTTTATACCACGTCGGTGGCAAACAAGCGTACGGCCCGCCTGATGGTAAACGGTCACCGCAGCCTATGGACGCCTGCAACTCCTAGGGGTGTCACATGCGCGTTGCCGAATCTTTAAGAATTTGTACACTCCTTTCTTGAAGAACCCCATACTGTAGTCCGACGGGAAAACCTCGGCAGGGAGCTCATTCCACAATTGGAGCATCCGAGGGAGGAAATTCCTCTGAAACCGTACCGTACGCGACCATTTAGGTTCCCTCCGGAGCTCTGGCAACCTTACTCACCACCTGAAGAGTAAGTAGTGGTTTGTGAGGTGGGGGATGTACTTCTCCAGTCTAAACTTGAACGAGATTAGCTGTTGCGCGTACCGCTCTAAAAACTCTCTCTGACACTGCCTCCGAAGCTAGAGGTCCCGGGTTCGAATCCCGGTAAGGGCATTTGTTTCTGTGGTAAGCAAAACATTTGTTCCTGAGACTTCGATGTTTTTGTATGTATTTTAATATATCGTCGTCTAGTACCCATAACACAAGCTTTAGTGAGCTAACTATGTGACTAATTCGACATGTGTAAAAAATTGTCCCCTAATATTTATTTATCTATTTACCAATGAAACTACGTAATGGTTACAAATTCACTCCATAGAAAGTTGAAACGAAATCTACACAATTTGGCCTGAGCTTACCTTGCTCCAAAGACTTACTGCATTTCGAATTTAAAAAATTGAAAAAACAATGGAAGCTTTAAATGGTTTACAAAAAAAATCGCCTGTACCTACTCCGCTTGCAACTACAGATGCTACAACCGATTTGGGGCGTGCAAACTTGCCAACTCTGGTTTCAAGCAAGTGAGAAGAGCATTTAAAAATGTAAAGAAGGTAGTACTGTCAAAGCATTTTACAAGTTCCGAGTTTCCTTTTGTCGTTAATATGAATATGAATTACTTGCTGGCTAGCCAAAGTTTGTTGACACATATTTTCTTATTGTATCACCAATTGTCTATGATTTTTAAAAAGGCTAAACGGCTGTCATCCATTTATGTCATTCATTAAAATGATTCGCGTTTTATGCGGCATTTATTGAAATAATATTAACAATGACTATACCGAGTGAGCTCCGCAAAACTATTATTTAATCTCGTAAATAATTACGACAATGTGCAAACCCGACGTGAACCTTTGTATAATGAAAAAATGTAATGTTTACAAGTCGTAAACAATTTAGTAGGTTAGTGCGCTATAAATGTTTTGATACATTATGTACTAGTTCTAACATTTACCTATAACTTTGATTAGTTACGTGAATTTATTAATAGCTGAATCTCATAAACAGGACAAATGTGTAAAGAAACGGATAAACGGAAAAAATTGAAGTTCTGGAAAATATCAATAAAATCAAAACATTGGAGCTACTTATTGAAAACCAATATTTAGAGGAAATCTGTGGAGAGACTAGTCTGTAGTAATTGGATATAAAAATATAAAATATTGTCTACTTGTCCCATCGTGCTGGTGCAACATTACTCTAACCTAACCCATGTTTATACCTACTTAACCTAACCACAGTCCTTTTTTTTAAGAGGGGAAAATGCGTTACGCATACCATCAGGGCGCAGGGACGGGCCCTGGTGGTTATGTGGGACTCCCATGTCGGCTAATGAAGCCTATGGTGTACCCACTAAAAACCCCTCTATATGCCGCCTCGGAACGCCGAAGGCACACCTCCGCAGCCTCGCCAGCGGCCGTCCGTACTCCGGACCCGACTCTGGTGGGAACGATGTATTCCCACATCCTTCTCAGGGGGCGCGCCAAAACACGGCACGCCTGCCACTCGGGAGCCTTCGTGTAGGTGACAGATGTCCCCGTGTCTGTGACCCACAGGCACCCTTATGGGGGTAGTCGGCGGTTGTACGCCAGCCGCCGTCGCCCCACGCGTTTGCGGCGCATTGATTGGGAGGCCGGATCTTCCTCCCTCACACGCTCCACCGCCTCTTTCTGCGCCATCACGTCATGGCTTCTGCCACGGCAGGCAAGGAAAGGTCATGCCCCACCACGGCCACAAGCGCGGCCCGCTGCTAAGCCCAAGCTGGGCACACCGCCAGCGTGTGTTGCGCAGTGTCTTCGGCATCGCCGCACTCGTGGCATTCCTCCGTCGGTTCCCGTCCTGCCACCCTACACAGGTATCTGACGAAGCAACCATGCCCCGAGAGCATCTGCGCAAGGCGGATGGAGAGGAATCCCCCTTTTCTGCCGACCCATCTCTCCAGGATGGGCCGAATCCCTCCAATGGTCCAGTGGCTGGCACTTGGCCCCTCCAGCCTTTCCTTCCACTTCTGGATGAGGACACGGTGGGAGTGGAGCCTCCACCGCCTTACCTCCCCCAGAAGTGGTTGGACCCCTCTGGCCCGCGCTTCAGTGACATGCCAATAAACATCAGCCAGAACCACAGTCCTAACCTAAAAGTTGTCGGCCTGTTTAGCCTAGTTGGTAGTGACACTGCCTCCGAAGCTAGAGGTCCCGGGTTCGAATCCCGGCCAGGGCATTATTTGTGCATTTAGCACGGATTTTGTTCTTGGGTCTTGAATGTTCTCTATGTATTTAAGTATGTATTTATCTATATAAGTATATATATCGTCGTCTAGTACCCATAGCCCACCACCATATCAGCCAAAGGACGTACACTGCTGGACATAGGCCTCCCCCAAATTCACGGGGGGTATATGCCACTACTATACTGTACACAGTGGTAGAAATGATGTGGGCTGACTTTGAGTGCACGTTGACGTATATTTAACTTATTTTCTTAGGTAGGTAAAATCAAAAATATTTTCTAGTATCAAAACTATAGTTCCTACTACACAAAGTGTGACCAGCCCAAGATCATATGAATTTCCCGCCAAAAATATAGGTAATATTTCAGTAGCCAGACTCTACATATTAGAGATACATTTGATAAGAATAGAAGAAATTATAACTACAATAAACTATTCTTTTTATTCCCATTCAGGCAAAGCCCAATGTATAAGTAAAGCAATGAAAAACTTGTCGTTATTTGAAGAATAATAATAATAATAAAAAAATGATTTATTCATAAGCTCAAAAAACCCTTACAATATTCAGGCTGGTGTCTTTATCTACAAGAAGCTGCTGCTATAAGAAGAAAAAAAGTCAAGATCGTACCTCGAATTTGGCATTGCAGCGAGACCTTAGCGGTTGTCTCAAATAATTGTGACATGACAAATAACGTCATCTAACTTTTAATTTTGTCTCTTAATTTACTAGTAGGAATCTGCTACCGGTTTGGAGCTGCTGTAATCGCAAAGATTCGCACGACAAAATGGCCACCGAAAAATACAGACTGCCATTCCAATTGCACATGCCAAGCTTTAAGGTCAACGTGAAACAAACATGTCACATCCCAACTTGATATCAATGTGTTTAAGCTAACGTACGAGTATGTATCATATCGTACTCTCAGATGCATCGAGTCTATAAAAAATCACGCGCCCCCCATAACACCCTGGGGCACTACAGCGAAATAAAAACGCACGAATTTCGAATGTCTCTCTCTGTTGCTCGAATATGCAAGTGCGACAGAGAGGGGTATACACGAATTTGTTCGTTTTGGTATCGCTGGCCACATCACCACGGCGCGGCGTCATTAACGGTGCGCGAAGAATTCACAAATAATCTTCTTTTTATTTGAATTTTCTTCTAGCGTCTTCTTAGCAACATCGAGAGTAGAATCCGTGTAGCCGGTTCCATGTCTGGTGATGGCTAATCACGAAAATTTTGACGATGCTGCGCCTTAGAAAAATACCGCGTCGTGCTACGAAGCTACGCTTTACATGGTATGGATAAACCAGATGCAACACTCTTGGGAAATGAATTTTTTAGAAAAATTTCGATAAACGTCCGACTTCGGGAAGTTGCATTCATTTTATTTCGTAAGAGAGTTTAGATGAGGTAAATTACCATGATATTAACTTGATTGTGTCGTTTAATAATGTATTGTTTTAGTAGATCGAGCAAATCAGGAAAATAAAGACTTGACTTTGGAATTATTTTCTATGCAGATAATTTTAGCAAACATGTTTCAGCTATAATAAGACAAAGAATTATAAGTTAATAATCATCATCATCATCACCATCCTAGCATTATTCCCAGTACAGTTGCATCCTGAAGGATGCCTGGGGTCTGCTACCTAATCCCAAGAATTGGCGTAGGCACTAGTTTTCACGTAAGCGACTGCAATCTGACCTGGAAGGGGGAAACTAGACTTTATTGGGATTAAGCTTGTCAAGTGAGTGGGCAACTTGACTGTTAGATGTTTTCAAGCCGCCCGAAGGCCTCTAACTTGGCTTAACGACTGCTATCATAGACAGCAGTGGGGATCAACGGATTAACATGCCTTCCAAAGCACGGGATCGCTCAGTTAGTAACCACTCAAAACGGTCTCCCATCCAAGGACTAACCACGCCCGACATTGCTTAACCTCGCATACAGCACGCGGTACGCGGGCGCCGCTGGGCCACGAATGTCTGAAAATAAATCCTTATTGTACCTTCGTCTGGTTAAAACGGTGTTTCAAAGAAAACTATGTTTTTCACTACACGCCTTGCAAGCGAGGACGAGAAATACAGTATGAATTCAAAATGTAAAACACAAGTCTCTGATGGAACCCTGATACAGATAGGAATTTGGGCTAGACGTGAATGTTTATTTGGATTTAGGAGAAAAAGCGGCAATAGAACTGTGTTTTAGTCTGTAGCGGAGGCGGGTGAGAAATGCACTGAGATTTAACTGGAAACAGCGGGTGCATCGCTTTTAGTCTGACGTGTATGACTATTATTTGTTAAGAGAAAGTATATTTGGTAATATTGTTACGAGTGTAGGGTACGGAATAGAGATAAAAACAAATCTGTAGCACGACGATAGGTTTATTCAGCGATTTAGTTACACTGACAAATTTTACTGAGTTCCCGCGTACTAATAAAGACTCAATTGACACTCACAAGTCGACCGAGTCCGCGCCTATTAGTACGCGACACAGCTAATAACTTCACCGATACTGTGCACTATATCACTTCTGTTTTCTCCACTGTTATTCCACTTTAACTCTACTTTAACAACTTACTTCCATATTTTCTTCGATCCTCCACTTAGCTTCTTCCACACTGAACTACTTTGTACCGCCGTCTTCTCACTCTCTCGCCCCCGAAGGGGGCGAGTGAGGGGGAGGCCATTTCGGGGCTTGGCCCCTTTTGGCTGTTTGTGTTCGCAGCCTTTACAGGCTGGGCTGTTGTGGCCTGGGCTGCATCAATCGGCCTCTCTGCGGCTCAATGGCCGCTGGTGGCCTTGGTGACCCTGTCTTTGGGTTTAGGTGGCTTGCATCGTCCTGGGGTCGGACTGAGGGTTGGTGTCTTCGTCGGGCTTCAGGAGCTCTCTTGGTAGAGCTCTTGTGCGGCCGTCTGGGGGGCGCGCGTGGAGGGGCGCGATCCCTTGGAGTAGTGGGTGGCGTGAGTTGTCCGCGCTGTCGAACATTACTCGCGCGAGTCGCTCTACGAAGTCATCCAGGCTTTGCCAGCGAAGACTGCGATGTATGTCACGATTTCGCACAAAGCGTGGGGCGTCGACGAGGGTACGCAGGGATTGGTTCTCCTGCGCACGGAGTCTCTTTCTGCTGGTCTCTGATATCAGGGCGTACCACGCTGGCGCCGCGTAGGTGAGACGCGACCTGATATAGGCTTTGTAAATCCCCAGCCTTGTGCGAACGGGGAGGCGGCTGGCAAGCACTGGCCGCACTGACGACTTCCTCCACGTGCTGTTTCATGGCCAACCCTCTATCGATGGTGACCCCCAGATACTTGGCTTGAGATTTCCACTCGATGTCCTGTCCGAACAGTTGAAGTGGTGGCGGTAGGTTGGTGCTTCCCGTGAGCAGGGCCTGAGTTTTGCCCACATTCACCGACATTCTCCATCTAGTGAGCCAGTCGGGCAGGGCGTTCAGGAGTCGCTGGATTTTGCGGGCGGCGTGAGTTGGGCTGATGGACGCGACGTAATAGGCCGCGTCGTCCGCAAATAGGCCCAACTGGACATCACCTATGACGGGAATGTCGTCGGTGTAGGCAGCATAACAGGCCGGGGAAAGGCAGCTTCCTTGCGGGACCCCTGCTCGGATCGGATGCTCGGATGAAATGACGTCCTCCACTGCCACATGGAAGCGCCGTTCGGACAGGAACGATGCCAGGGTCATCACGATGCGACGAGGTGTGGGAGACGTTGACAGCTTGTATAGCAGCGCCTCGTGCCATACACGGTCAAACGCCTTTTCCATGTCTAGGAATACAGCTGCTGAGTACTCCTTCTTATTCATCTTAGATGCTAGGAAGTGGAGTACCCTGGTGAGCTGTAGCGTCGTAGAGTGGCCTTGCCGAAATCCGAATTGTTCCGGGCGAGGCTCTATGTACGGCTGGAGCTTTCCTAGCAGGAGCTTTTCGAACACCTTGGAGATGGTGCTGAGGAGAGTTATCGGTCTGTAGCTCTCCGGTCTTCTTCTGTCTTTTCCTGGTTTGGGCAGCATAATGACCCGACCAAGTTTCCAGGGCGTCGGGTAGTGGGCCGAGCGCATGATCCCGTTGAACAAGCGTGTCACTGCCGCGATGGAGCGCTGTGGCAAGTGGCGCAATGCTGTGTTCGGGATCGAGTCGGCGCCCGGGGCTTTCTTGGGGTTGCAGCGCTGGAATGCGCGCCGAACTTGGCCGGGTGCGAAGAAGATCGGATCCTCCTCTTTCTCCAGGGGTGCAGCAAAGTAGGTCTCCAGGTGTTGCTCTACTGCTAGGACGTGTCTCGCGTCGGTGGCTGGGTTTGGCTGGAACTGGCGGCTGAGACACTCGGCAAAAATCTCTGCCCTGTCTTCCGCTTTGTATCTCAGCTGCCCGTTGGAGTCTTGGAGTGGCCTGGTTGCTTCCTGCGACGTGCCGAGTTGACGGCATAGACGGTGGATGGAGGGGACATCACCTTCTAAGGACGCAATGTGGGTCTCCCAGGCTGTGGCTGCATGGCTGGACAGCTCTTCTCGGACTCTTTCTACAAGCTTGTTCAGCTGTGTCCTGAGCGTCGGGCATCTTGTTTGCTGCCATCGCCGCCTCATTTGGCGCTTCTGCTCAATGAGGTTCCTGATCCCCGCCGGCAGAGGAGATTTCCTCTCTGTGGTGGGGATGGTGTGAGCAGAGGCGTTGGGCGCCTCTTGAATGTATGCGTTGATGGCGGTTGCTGCAGCTTCTACTTCCTCGGCTGTGGATACCGGCATTGTATGGGCTTTCTCCTCCAATATCTCTGAGAAGGTCTCCCAGTTGTAGCGTCGTCTGTTCTTCCATCTTATGGTGGCAGGTATATCCTCTATTGTGAGGAGTACTGGGCGGTGATCAGATGGGAGGTCGGGCAGGACCTCCTGAAGGAGGGCGGCTTTTACTTTGTGGTGGACCACAAAGTCGATGACGTCTTCAGTTCCGTGCCCAACATCATAGTGGGTTGGTTCTTCGGGTCCCGCCACATCGAAGTTGTGGTCCACTGCTGCTTGGTATAGGGCTCTTCCGGCGGTGTCTATTTTGGACGAGTGCCATGCTGTGTGTTTGGCGTTGAAGTCCCCGGCCAGGATGGTCGGCACTGGGGACTCCAACAGCTTCTTGACGTCTCGTCGCAAGTCTCCAGGCGGTCCACATGGTCTGTAGATGGCGTATATTCGGAGGTCGGTGCCCGAGATCCTGATGTCGACTCCTAGTGCTTGCAAGGAGTCGAAGGGCTGGTAGTCGACCGGTTGGTGGATAATGGACCTCCGAATTATGACAGCCAATCCACGGTAAGATGCTCCAGTGGGGGATACCTCTTCTCTCCTATAGACCAGGTATCCGCTTATCTTTAAGCGGTCTGTGCTGCGTAGGTGTGTCTCGCAAATCAACATGATGTCAACGTCCTGCTCCTTGAGGAAGTGACGAAGCAGGGCGTACTTGCGAGACAGCGTTTGCGCATTCCAGTATACCACTCTCAGCCTACGGTTGAATGTTAGGCTGAGAGGGTAAGGCTTCTTGGAGGGTTTTCGCGACTGCTGCTGGGCCCTGGGTTGCGGCTGCTGATTTCAGTGCTGTTAGTAGCTGCGCTATAAGTGCAGCTATATCTGGTTGCGATTGTTGAGCGGTTGCTTCGGTAGGCTTGGCAGTTGAGGGTGTTCCAGCTGGTTGATTTGTCTTCTTCTTGAGCTTCTTCTTCTTATTCTTCGACGGTTCCTGAGTTGGCCTCGACGCGCCCCTTTGAGTGGGGGCGTTGGCCGGCGCCATTAGTGTTGCTGGCGCTGACTCAGCCACCGTGGGCCTTTCGTCTGAGGCTCTGGTCTCAGGGCCGCGGCGACTCAGGATTGTGTGGGCAGCTGTACTTTGTACCGGGGACTTGGTCCCCTTATATACCTGTATCCGAATATTCTAGACGATAATTTCGATACTCATTTCGCAATTCATTTCATTACTCATTTGTTCCGAGTAGCGTTGGCTATTCCAGAAATTTGCGCTGTAACGACGATTTTCGAATATTCTAATCCCATACATTTTCCTTTAAATGTTCTTAAGCATCGAATATTCCATTGCGTCACTTCTTCTAGAACTTTCCATGCTACTCAGCGTAATGAAAATGTTAGCATGAAGACTTTAAAAACATCTTACAAAAAGCATGTCGGTTGCTGGGATCGAACCCGGGTGTTTCGACTCCACAGACTAATGTATATACCACTGGGCTACGAATGAGTTGTACGAGTAATGATACGGCGAATTTTCGAATACCTATCTTGCTGACGTGTCTCTATAGCAACAAAACTGTCATAACCCCGTCGCAACAATATCATACTGGTATGTTTCCCGTGATGACATATGATACTGAAACGTGGTCGCTTACTATGGGCCTCAGAAGAAGGCTCAAAGTCACCCAAAGAGCAATGGAGAGGGCTATGTTGGGAGTATCTCTGCGTGAGCGCATCAGAAATGAGGCAATCTGCAATAAAACCAAACTAATGGATATAGCTCTCCAAATCGCTAAATTCAAGTGGCAGTGGGCGGGGCACATTGCACGTAGAACCGATGGCCGTTGGGGCACAAAGGTTCTTGAGTGGCGACCACGTACTGGAAGGCGCAGCGTGGGTAGGTCCCCCACAAGGTGGACTAATGACCTGGTAAAACCCTTGTAAAGGTCACGGGAGTCCGCTGGATGCAGGTGGCGCGGGACCGGTCAATGGCTCTTTAGGGGAGGTCTATCGACAGCGGTGGACATCCATCGGCTGATGGTAAAACCCTTGTAAAGGTCACGGGAGTCCGCTGGATGCAGGTGGCGCGGGACCGGTCAATGGCTCTTTAGGGGAGGTCTATCGACAGCGGTGGACATCCATCGGCTGATAAGATGATGACAGAATATCTGTCAATATCGACAGTCGTAATATACGTTTACTCCCTTAACATAAAATTAAGTTTTATATATGTAAGTAAGCAAATAAAATGGATAAAACGAGCAACCAACAAAGCCCTCCTAATAGACTAAAGGAAAAGAGAAACAATGAGTACAATTCAAGCCAAAAGAGAAAAAATGATCGGCCACCTCCAACGACACGACTATTTCATCAGAAACATTATAGAAGGGAAAATAAATGAGGAAAGAGGAAAAGGAAGACCGAGCAAAAGTAATATGAACCAGATAACGGAAAATGTGGAGGTTGTGTCGTGCCACGACGTCAAGAAGCTGGCCTCGGATCGACAGAGATTTAGAGAATTGCATCTAGCTGCACCGACAAGAGAACGATGATGATGATGTAATATAGAAAATTCCCGTGAGTTTAAGACATTGGAATACTTATAATGAAAAGAGTCACTCACGTCTTTATGGTAAAATATCGCCCGACATGTTTCATATCGCTTCGCGGTTCTTAAGCGCTGGTGATGCTGGTGCATTTCGCACTTCACGCCTGGGGCCGCCTGATTTCGATAGCCTCCCGCACTTTGCGTAGCACGTAAGGTTATCTTGTCGGCGGCGGGATACTGAAATCAGTAATTAACTGGAATTTATTTGGATTTTATCACTTACCCCCGGTTAAAAAAGTTCCTTAAATCCGGGTTCGACAGCCCACAAGTGGAAACGGGGTCTTATATAGTTTTCAGAAATTCAACTTTATCTTATGAAGTCATGGCGTTAGTAGATTTAGATATTAATACTAACCAACAAAGTTACCAAATTTTATAAGGTCAGATACATCAATTCATGTAGATTGCACTAACTCTAACGCCTAAATTAAATCCTGGCTTCGGTCCCAAATAATTGAGCTGCCGTGTAACGTACGTTTTGCTGCCATAAAATATTTCACGGAGATAAAATATTTCTAGTGTAAACAATTCACTGTAACTTTTTCAATATGTTTCTGTTAGCTAAACCGATCATCCAAAATACTAAAGCACCCAGATAAGATATACAAAAAATAAATAAATGAACTGATAACAAAATATATAAAAACCTTTCTTTTGTTTTTATTAAACTTTATTTTGCAAGTCGGCCGTAATGGCACTTTAACAAGTCTACTAGCGCTTCTGAAAAAGAAGACCACTATTCGTACCTACCGAGAAGAAACACCGAAACACACTCCCCAGTCAGTCATTTTCTGCAAATTACAATGATACTTAATACTTAACCTGCTTATAATACATGAATCTGACCACCATATCACCCCATAGACGTCCACTGCTGGACATAGGCCTCCCCCACTTTCATGGGGGGGGTAAATGCCATAATCGCCACGCTTGGCATGCGGGTTGGCGATCGCAGTATCTCCACCGCATTCCAGGGATGCTGCTGTCCATCCCCCGTTGGCCTTGGTCGTAGTTTAAGGACATACCCGGGTCCATGAATCTGACCGTGAAGTAAAAAAATGAGGACATATATATATGTACATACATACTTATACATATGTCGGCCTGTTTAGCCTAGTCGGTAGTGACACTGCCTCCGAAGCTAGAGGTCCCGGGTTCGAATCCCGGTAAGGGCATTTGTTTCTGTGGGGGGAGCAGAAACATTTGTTCGTGAGACTTGGATGTTTTCTATGTATATAAATATATTATCGTCTAGTACCCATAACACAAGCCTTATTGAGCTATGGGACTAGTTCCATTTGTTTAAAAAAATGTTCCTAAATATTTATTTATTTATCATTATATACAGGGTGGGGCCTGTAACAGGAGCAAAAAATTAAACGGTGGACGATTGAGCGGCCAAGCAATTATTTCCAAGTGGTTTCCGTTAAAAAAAGAGTTTTTTTTATTATTTTCAAAGATAGCTTACGTGTATTTTTATTACTCTTCTAAAGTGATATCAATGTCAGTTTATTTTAAAAACTCAACAAACTAAAAAAAACTATCAAAAATATCCATGACAATAAAAAATGCAAAAACAATTAGGTATGACTCATAACATGATACTAAATCACTGCATTGACTGATACGCTATAATCTTGTGGTGTCAAGATCAATCAATACTCAGAGGTCATAACTTTAGATCACAATGTCTCCAAATTGAAGAATTTTGAAAAAAAATCGGACACAAGGAGTTACTGCAGATGCTTTAAGGAAGCGTCCTTTTAAATAATTGCTCACTTACAGGGCCCACCTTGTACAATACAATACAATACAAAAATACTTTATTGTTCGACGAAGCGAAATCAACGAACAGCAATTAAATATTAAAAGCACGCTAAAGAGTTAAACAATGCGGAGTTAAACAAGAAAACATGTCGTAAAATAGCAATGGTGATTGAGGTAACATATTCTTAACGAATCTTATTTATTTTTGTGTTTACAGTGTTTCCTATTTATGGCCAACTATATTATGTTCCAAAATCGTAAGTGGCATTATCGTATGGCTCACAAACGTTTATTTATTTCTGAATGATCACACATAGTTTCATACAATAACTTACGCCTGATTTCCCAGAAAAGGGTAAGTAAGATCACATAAAATTATATTCAATGACGCTTTTAGCAATTGTTTGGTTTAAAGAAACTGGAAATGTGATATTACGGCCATAGGTGGCTAGTTCATCATCCACAACCCACTTGAGGTTGTAGAAGATCGTATAATTTGCGCCTAAATGATGACTTTTCGAACGAATGTTAAGACAAATAAAATGTAACTTTGCCTTACAACAAGGACATCTTAATGTACTTTATGCACGCTCGAAAACTTTACGTAATTACCCCTTCCAAAATAACTACGTCATGAGTTTTATTAAAAAGCTGTCCAGTTTACGAACTAAAAATATAATCTAGTACAGCGCCGTAACGTCAAATAACTTCGTTATGAACTGGGCGAAGACGGTTTATGGAGTTCCTACTTTGGTTTATGACGCACATATTTACGGTTTATGTTGCGTTACATAATATATAAAACGAGTTATACGTGCTGTCGGTTAACTAAGGTCTATGCAAGAGGGTATTTTGTATGTACACGCATACATATAAGCACGGTGAATTATCGACCTACTGAAACGAAGGTCTCCGTTTCAGCTTAACCAAAAATGCTTTCGTAATGTCCGGTGGATTTTCGGCTGTTCTCCTTAGCGGGCCTATGATGGTTGTCATTTTATCACTTATCGTCGTGGATAAGACGCCCGTCACTCTCGCATTCACATACTTGTCAGAACGTGACGAATGTCTTATCCACGACGATAAGTGATAAAATGGCAACCATCATATGCCCACTGGTTGAATTTCTCAACCGATTCTGGTGATATTTTGTGAGTAGATTAATATTTTGATAATTATACAGAATCGCATTTTGCGAGTAAAGTAAATATTTCTACAATATACAGCTCGCAGAGCCACTAGTAGTTGGTTAGCTTTCGTAAAACGAGTGTCTACGCCGACCCTTACTATTAGGTGCCAAAGTAGACTCCGGGTCTCTAGGTAACAACCAGGAAAACCGTACGTGTCTGATGATGAAAAAGTTACGGTAAGTTATAATAATGATAGCTTTTACCCGCAACTCGCCTTAGATAAATAATTGCTATTGCATTAATACTTTGGCTGCAGGCTTAATCGCTCTTCTATTAGAACTTTCATTCCGCTTATGACCCCATGAATGAATTTCCAGAACGAAAACTATCCTGTCTTAAAAAAGCTAAAGGTCCCGGGTTCGAATCCCGGCAAGGGCATTATTTGTGTATTTAGCACGGATTTTGTTCATGGGTCTTAGATGTTCTCTATGTATTAAATTATGTACATCATTTATGTATATAAAGTATGTATATCATCGTCTAGTATCCGTAGTACAAGTTTTGCTTAGTCCCATTAGGTCGATTTGTATAAGGTTGTCCCACAATATTTATTTTATTTATTTGTTTACTGGGAGTCTGAAAATATATCCATACCAAGGCACATCTAAATCCATTAGAGGCAAAATGGAAAATTAACAGACTAATCTAAACTAATTGAGTAAGTAATTATTATGCCTAAAAAACTGAGTTAATTGAATACGAATTGAGATTAACTGAACTCAATTTCTCAAAACTTATGCGCAGAATAAAATACATTTTTAATATTCGTTTTCATCCAAGAAATAATAAAGCTATTTGTAATGGCCGCATCGGCAGGTCCCAAGGGGACAGCCTCGACTTGCAATTAGAGGTATTTTCAGGGCTGAGACATGGAAAGTACAATCCAACGCAAAAATCGCTCAAATGTACGTCATATGGCTCTTATATGTTGGCGAATTAAATTATGAAGGCAGAGAGGATTTAGCAACTTCAAACGTGTCAATAGAATTTCAATCATAGTTCTGCGATTGAAGGTTCAAATTAGATTGCATTTTCGTAAAAAGTGGCTAGTCTTGAAATGAATAACCAAAACGTAGATTCTGAACATATAAGTATATAGTTTGTATTTTCTAAAGCCTTCTAAATTGGTGGTACACTTCTAACTCAACTTTTACATATTTAATTGCACTTAACTGTACTAAGGCAGTACCAGTGATATATGTAATTAAAATGTTTTTTAGCGATTAAAACTGCCTTTGTTGTCCTTCAAATTTAACTATTGATTATTTACTATACAGGCTGTGGCCTGTAATAGGAGCAATAAATTTAAAGGTCGCTTCCTTAGAGCACCGGCAGTAACCTCTTGTGTCCAAAATTTTTTTATCTTTTTTCAATTGGCAGATATTTTGATCTAAAGTTATGACCTCCAAGTAATGGATCTTGGCACCTAGAGATTATAGCGTGGCAGTCAATGCTAACTTTGAGGTTGCTTCAAGTATGACTCATAATCGTTGTCGCATTTTTGGTTTAAAAGAATATTTTAGTGATTTGTTTAATTATTTTTATAATTTTTTAGTGTTTTTGAATAAATTGTTATTAATATCACTCCAGTAGAGTAAAAAAGTACATATTAGCTACATTTGCGAAAAAAAAATCCAAAAAAAAACTTTTTTTTTTCAGGTTAATCATTTGGAAATAATTTCTGGAAAGCTCAATTGTGTACCGTTTAATTTTTTGCTCCTATTACAGGCCACACCCTGTATATAAGGACATCTCTTCCAGCAATAAACCTAATTTTATAACACTACCTAAGAATGATAAGTCTAATTATAGTACATTACGATACAAGTGCAGAGAACAGGAAATTCGCAACGAGTGGTGATAAATTAAATCACGACCGAAGGGTGTGTTTTAAATCGACAAGAGTTGCGAATTACCTATTCGCACGTATATCGTACAACGTTTTACAGTATGGCTCTTCAAAGTTTCGACATATGCACGTAATCTGCTGATTACTGCACTCGTGTGGTAAAGTCTTAAAGGCCGGCAACGCACTTACAACCCATCAGGCCCCTATTTCACCAAGTTGACAGGTGCGACAATTGTCAAGAAAATATGACAATTGTAAATATGTCATGACAATTGTGATTTCATAACTTGTTCACCGTATGTCGGTTGTGGACAGGCCACACCCACCATGACAATATTTACAATACGTATTGCGGGAAGGATAAGACGATTAGCTTATAAATATAAGAGTGACAGTATCTTATCATTTATAAATTTACACACACACGTATTGAGTACTATTCCTTTGATTTAACAAGAAATAACAATTGCTTGGCAGCCCCAAAGTTCTTTTTTTATTTTTTATTTTACAACTAACAAAAAAAGAGTTTTAAGTAGCGTAGGTATTGTTTTTTTAATGCTGGGAAAAAAATAGCTCATTTTATCGCCGGTATTAGCTAAGCGAAACGTAATTAAATTATAGATTTAAACTAGCACTTACTTTACTTAGGCATTGCATGAAGACACGACTAAAGGACCTTAACTATTATTTTTTTTTCAAATTGGCCGTAAATGTATCACTGCTTCCTATCCTAACTTATTTACAACTACTCAAATATTTACCGCGTTTTTCACAACAATTCTCAATAATCACATCTCATAAGCCAGCGTTTCGATTCAAAAGTATAACAATGCATATAGCCATAAAAATGATGATATTTAAGTTAATTTCGGAAAATAAAGCAATACTTTTTTTGGAAAATTTGACAATAACTTAACAACAAGCCTTTGAAACACCACCGTGGTTGTCACCACTAACATGGTATTGAGATCTCAAACCCATCCAATGCAGCGTGCACAGTATTTGTTGACAAGGCGTCAGGGTTCTATTTTATGTAGTTGGGTGATCTCTAACCGCACCGATTTCATTTATTAAGTATTCGACACTGGTTTTACTCAGTAATTTGATTTTTTTCCTTAAACGCGAAGTCAGTAACGTCAAAGGAGAAATTTATTCGTTCTCTATAAATTCTCCTATATGCGAACTCATCTAAATCACTATCATTGTCACTACTACTGCTTTCACGGAGAGTCATTTTGTAACCAACAACGAAAACACTACAATTGTAACGCTAGCCTGACACAGCCTCTCATGTCAACAATTACCGACAAATCTACAAATATGTCGAGTTGGAAAAATGATTCTTGTTTCACAACATAATTGTCATTTGATTAAGATATGGACCATTGTAACAAAAAGCCTGTCATGTTTGTAAGCATTTCTATACGAAATAATTTACAAAATTGTCATTTGTCAGTGACATATGTCGAATTGTCAGCCGACATATGTCGCTGACAGTTGTCAACTTGGTGAAATAGGGCCCTGGTGTTGCGGTTGTCTATATGCGGCGCTAATCGCTTACCATCAGGCGATTCGTCTGCTCGTTTGCCTCCTAGTTCATAGAAAAAAGTAGCAACATGTGTACTGTAAAAGTATTTTATTTACGCTGCTATAAACTTTACATTTCTCTTGAGATATTTGGCAATGTGTCAGACTGACAGAGCGGCTCCATAAGGGTTCCTTTTTTACCATTTTGGTACGGAACCCCAACCCGGTTGGCTTGGACCCGGGTATGTCCTAAAACTACGACCAAGACTACCGGGGGATGAGCAGCAGCGTCCCTTCCGTGGGGTGGAGATACTGCGATCGCCAACCCGCATGCCAAGCGTGCCGATTTAGCATTTACCCCCATGAAATTGGGGGAGGCCTATGTCCAGCAGTGGACGTCCTTTGGCTGATATGGTGGTATAGAACCCTAAAATATACATTGTTTATTTGCATTCACATTAGTTGAGATCGCCCAGTGAGTAGTTATCTTCGATGTAGTTATACTGTACATAAACCTAGTGACATTTTTAGCATTTCAAATTGAAATGAAACCAAACCATTGAAGTGCTTTGTCACTGAAATAAATCTCATTCCACGTGGAAATTTATTCAATCCCAAATAAAAAGCCCTACTCCATTGACTCCAACTTCCAATTACTTCAGGTCGGAACAAAATCTGGTAAAATTCTACAAGGCCATATGTCATTACGGCTATGAATCACAGTAAAATGCAAATGATCCCCAACCCGTACTAAAGGCAAACACAGCGTCATTACTATGCGAAAACATTACATTAGTTCACCTAAGTATGCCATTCCATCAAACGAATATTTGAATTTCAAAAGCGTTAAAGTGGATTTTATACAGTGTGGGTTAGACGTATGGTATATTAATTGGAACGACGCTTGGGGCACGCACGCAGCGCCTTCTACAAGAATCTTATGCATAGTTAATGTTTAATGAATACTTGAACTGGAAAAGCATGCTTTGGAGTATGACGTCCTCTAGGATCTGGTGCCGATTGAACGCATGGAGCTCCGTTCTCGGTTGCAAAGTTCGCTTTTAAAACTGATTGCACAGGTTCGTCATTAGCATAATTTTCCAGGGGATTATGAAAATAATCTCATACAATTCATTGAGCAATATAAGCCTCTCAAGTCGCATTATAACGTAGAACATGCCCCTAATAGACGTTATTTACCTACATCTATTACATTTACTTTAGGATTCATCAAGACTATTTACAGCACTGTGCATATCAAAATATGCGGAAATGTTCTTGGACGTATTTTAATAACATTTGTAAAAAAATGAACCTGTCTCCAGCAGAACCATCTCAAGATAGTTGCGATATTTGTACCGAACATAAACAGAAACACCCGGAAAATGAAACTATCGACCCTCATGACTGCAATAGCTGCACCTGTGATGCATGCAGTGCATTTCCACAGCATGTAGATAACAAGAACATGTCACGCCAGCGTTTGAAAGAGACTGAAGTCTTGTGTGAAAATGATACTGATAAAGCCTTGTTTACAGCCGATATGCAAAAAGTACTCTGTATGCCTCAACTTTATGCAAAATCTTACTATTTCTCGAGAAAACTTGTATTATTCAATGAAACTTTTGCTCAGCCTGGAAAAAACAAACTGTCTGGTTGTGTTTTATGGCATGAAGGTGAGAGCGGACGAAAAGCTCACAATATTGCTAGTGCTTATGTAATTTTTATCCTGCAGTATTGCAGAGACCTAAAAGAAATTTATTTTTTTGTGGATAACTGCAACGCACAACACAAAAATAAAATACTGTTTTCTTCTTTGGTCAAAGTGGTTAACGATCCATCAAATGCAATAGAAAATATTAACATTGAATACCTCGAACCAGGACATACTTACATGGCAGCTGATCAAGTTCACGCTAGCATAACAAATAAACTGAACAAATCAGGCGAAGTATACGATTTTAAGGACTTTCACCAAAAAATTAAAGAATCCAGGAAGAATAACGAAACGTTGGTTTTATCTCACCAAGATATGTACTTATTTCAAAATGAGAGCAAGACTAGATATCCAGCTGGGTTTAATATCCAAAAAATCAAGATTCTTCAGTTTAAAACAGGCTACCTCTGTTTATTTGTAAAAACAACCTATGATGAAACCAGATACAAAGAAATATTTTTATACAGAAAACTGCGGAATCAGCTCTAAAAGAACTGATAAAAAATAAAAAAGTTTGTTAAGTGACATTGAAAAGCAAGAAAATCCAAGGGGTGTCAGTGATGAAAAAAGAAAGACCTCCTAAAATTGTGCCAATATATGCCACAATCCAGAAAGGATTTTTTCGAAGGACTAATGGTGTCTGATGTTCCTGACTTGGCATCTGAACGAGATATTGATTTCTGATTTAAGAATTCCAGATTTGTAAACTGTTACATATGTATGTGCAATATAAACACTTACCTTTATTGTTTTTCTTTGTTTCCTTTATAAACACTATTAGAGATGTTGATTATGAGAATTTCCATATGAACTAACTATGAGATGCTATGCCAAAACACTGTAACTAATGAGTTACAGTGTTTTGTCACTGCATCTCGTGCATATTATTGGTAAAGTACACGACGACATAACACGTTTATGCTTTAAAATGCATGAAAGAAATAAAATTACTGCATTCTTTTTCTTTGTCCATAAATAGTAGTAGCACATTATCCGTAATTTGTCCAAATTTCATTACAATCGGGCAAATATTAGCGGCTCTGTGGCCAATTAAAGAAATAAAAAGTTTTTTGCGATTTCTGAAAAATAGGTGTTTTTTAGATACAGTATTTTGTCATGGCACGGCAGCGCTGTCACTCACACGCCATGACACGGGAACGTCAAACGCGAAGTTGAACCCTATAGAAATGCATGACGAATATATGCGTCGTTGACGTCGGTGCGCATATATACGTCATTGGCGTCGAAAAGGTTAATGAGTTCGGGACTGGTACACGATCGTTGTTTTTTTTAATGAAATAGAAGGCAAACGAGCAGTCGGACACGCCTACTAGTAAGCGATTAGCACCGCCCATGGACACCCGCAGCACCAGAGGGGTTGTAAGCGCGTTGGCGGCCTTTAAGGTACGCTCTTTTCTTGAAGGTAGGTCGTATCGGTCCGGAAATACCGAAGGCGATAGTTTATTCCACAGTTTGAACAAACAAATGAAGACAATAGTACATTACTACAGAGGCCGGGACGAAAGGGGTTGCCGGCCGAAGACATATAGACGACCGAACGAAGCGAGGCCGGATAGGTCTGAGGCGGGCAACCCCGTATTTCCCGCCGAAGTATGTATAGTGCTTTTCTCAAACATGCAATAAAATAAACAAGAAAAAAAACAAAGTTTTATTTTTAATATGCATAGTGGCAGAATGTCATGATGCCTGTGCCACAAATTTATGTGGAATGGAAATTAAAAAAGAGGACTTTGCCGGCCTAGTCCTGCATGATTTGTATGAAATTCCATTAACGACCTCTTGTCCTACCCGTACCTGAAACGTCATACTTCGCAGCCTATTATAAGGTACATAACATCAATATTTCATTGCATGTTTGAGAAAATAAATTTAAAGCCATTTATGGAAATAGGTTTGACATACTTTTTTTTAGTTGTCTTAGTTTAGTAGCTCTGTTGTGTATGCGCATGTTTTTGCCAGCTTCATGATATCATGACATACCTGTGTTTTTTTGAAGGTAAATAGTTACGCATTTTCCCTATTTTCTAAATTTAACATTTTGTGAATAAACACATACCTCAAAACTAATTATACCTACTCGTACCTCTCTTAAGTAATTTCTTAATATTCTAATTACAAAATGGAACTCTTGATATGAGACTATACACGTGTCTCGCGGTCCAAAAAGTTTACGCCATTCAAATATCTTAAGCACCAACACACGCCTCGTTGCAAAAGTGAGCATCTTAAGTATTTGAATATCGTCCACTATAACTGGGGACCTGATTTCTATATGACCCTTTACAATTAAAGTGTATAAATATATTGGTCGTTACTCAAGTTGTGTGATTGATTACTCTCTAAAGTGGATCTTTTGAATTGGACATCTTTATCGCTAATGTCGTCAACGCTATTCAGGGCATGTGTCGCTTTTATATCGGGAGCAAAATGTCGGAAAAACGATTACGGGGCAACGGTTCCGTAAGAATGTACAGTGTAAAAGGCAGCTGGAAAGTTTTCATGCAGTTGAGATTTGATAATGTGTGGACACTGAAATAGTTATGCTGATTATTATACAAAATGATATCGGCTACTAGACTAAGAAAAATTAAGATGCCATTCAAACCAGTTTTTAGAGACGATAAAAAATCTATACGGAACCCGCTACAATTAGAGCACAACAAAGGCCAAAAATTTGGAACAAACTTGGTTCACCGCCAGCGGCCTTGCGAACGGATCCTGCAAATGAATATTATATTGTGGTGTCACATTGTAATATTAGAACCCATCAACGTTGTATGGGAATAGCTATGTACGATACAAGGGTTGTAAAACAAAGAAAGGCCGATATCGCAGATGTTTGAGGCCCGAGCCGCAGGTGAGGGTCATAAATATGCGATAGAGGGCTTTCTGTTTTACGACCCGTGTTTTGTACACTATTTTACGCCACCACTTGGCCAAAAAGTGGGTTTTTCCGGACGAGCAGCGTGCGGAAAAACGCGCTTTTTGGCAAGGTGTGGTGTAAAATAAGTTACTTAATTGCTGTTGTGTTGGTGAAATACTGTGTTTAGGTACATGTCAAAAAAAACTTAGACTTTCGTATTTTTCAAGTCCCATTTTTTTTTGATTTTGATAAATTTTAATAATTGCGATGTTTTGATGATTTACTTCCGTACAGTAACACCCGGCTATATATACATTTAAACATGTGGCAAGTACCCAATTATATATATATAATTGGGTACTTGCCTCATTAATTAATTTATTATTAACTGTTCATAAATTGTTTAACGTATACAGTGATACTTCAACATGGTTCCCATAGTCGCCTCTTACGATGCCCATGGGAAGAAAGGTTGTTATATCATTCTAACTCGGCACTACACAGAGAATAACGCTCTTAGATACAGATATAGCGATATAATATTTTAAACTCTCGCTCTTTCTACACGTACCGTAAAACGGGGAGAGTAGGTTTCGCAGGGAGAGGTGGGTTATGAATGGGGAGAGAAGGTTTGAGAGGGGGGTGAGAAGGAATTTTAAGGCTACTGCTACAAAAATAATGTATTCCAATTTAAAATGGAGCTATAGTAATACGCATAATAAAAAAAAAAATCTATCCAACAATCTTCCAAAATCACCTTTGCATGAAAACCCCTCTCAACCCAAATACGAGGCACTACGGGGTGAGGTGGATTTTCCTCTTTATCGTTAAAGTTATGAAATGGAACAACCCAAAATAAAATAAAACTAAAATACAAACGTCCAGAACACTAATTATATACACCATTCAGTTTTCATATGTAAAAATAAAATGTTATCGATGTTTGAATTTCAGTTTTGACCCTACTCACCCCATTTTACGGTACCTAAAAGATTTAATGCCACATAGCATTAGACGCCAGTTATGCCGTGACCAAGAGCGGTGCAACCCGTGTCGAAACGTCGGCCATTCCCATTTATTTGGGGTCGGCGCAGCATGTCTTTTTTTTCCATACATCTCAGTCACGCGTCATTTCGTCATTCACTCCTTTCCTAATCATATCGTCTCTCACACATCTATCCATCTTTTCTTTAGCCTACTTCTCTTACATCCATCTACATTCATATTCTTTTTGTTACATGGCATGCATCTATCCTCATTACATGACCGTACCACGCTAGGCGATTTTCTCATAGCTTTTTGGCAATGGGTGCTACTTTCAGGCTTCCCCTTATGTATACTCATTCCTAATCCGGTCCATTCTCGCCAACATTCTCATCTCTGTTACATTACATGCAATATTATTTTATCCGTCATCTTCAATTTCGTTGTCGTCGTCGGTAATAAAGGTAAATTAATAAATTAACGTTATATTTATTTACTGACCGGTGTTAACAGATCTTTTAAGTATAGATATAGCGATCAAATCAACCCGTTTATTCATATCTGCATGCCTAATGGTATTATTGTCGTATTGCGAGGATCAGCACAGATTACCTAAGGTTTTAAAACCTATTCCCAAATCACTCGTTTCGCATTCGTCCATTTTGTGTTGTAATTTTCCCTTAGCTACAAATAGCAGGATGAAGTTAATTGGCGAACAAGTGATCCCTATTAGTTGATTGGGATTTTCTAAAGGTTTATACATCATGTTATTTAGCACGACTTAGTTGCGAATCAAGGCGATGTATGACAATAATGTATTTAATATGTGCATAAGAATTTATAATAACTTGCCAGAAAACTTTAAGTTACTCCAGGAACACGAGTTAAAACGAAAATTAGTAGACTGGCTTCTTGACAAGTGTTTTTATAGCATTAAGCAATATTTAGAATTTAAAAATTAGTATTTATTGAATCACAATGTTTATGTCAATTTCCTGTATTTATTTGATTAAAGTTAATTTTTTTATGATTATTTTTTCTATTTATTTTGATTGACATGTGAATTAGAATTACGAGTATATTACTGATAATATATGCACGCTTGCTTGCAATCAAAATACACTGAACTTTATTTAATGTAACAACCTACCACTGTATTTTTGCAAATAAATATATTTGATTGATTGATTGATCAAATGAATTGATTATATCCCTACAAAAAGAAATATTTTGTTTGCTGTAATTGTTAGTGCGTACGAGCATATATTGTTAGTTATATTGTGACTATACATTTTAGACTTGAAAAATAATGCAAAATAAATACTAATATTACAAATGCAAAAGTAACTTCGTCTGTCTGTGTGTAGGTATGTTAACTTTTCGCGGTTAAGCCGCTAAACTGATTTAGGTAAAATTTTGTTATGGAGATAGTTTGGAAATAGTTTTTAACGCTCAAATCATTGTGTAAAGGGGTGAAAAATTGTGTGAGTCACTCGCACGAAAAAGATGTCAAAAGAAATCAATATTGGGGCAATATTACACATATTGACTTAGTCCCAAACTAAGCCAAGTTTGTGCTATGGGTACTAGACGACAATATCTATACTGTATATAAATAAATAGGCACTTAAATTAATATAAAACATCCAAGATTCAGGAACAAAATATTCGTGCTGATTACACAAATAAATGCCCTGACTGGGATGAAAACCCGGGACCTTTGGCTTCGAGTAGGCCATTACCAACTAAGTCAAAGTATTCCTCAAACATGGCGCCAGCACCCTGCCAGCAACGTTTAAATCTTGTTTATAAGGTTTTTTTGAGGAACCCTGATACTGTACTGAGCCCTGTCCTGTCATTGATGAAGGCAATCGACGGGGCTGAGAGGAATTTGCATACTTAAACAGAGGGGCCAAGGCTAGTGGATAAAGAATGTTGTCTTATTTTGCCGAATAAATTTAGTTTCGGATCTCGAGTTTCACATGCTTGGAATTAATATTGGAGGCGCCTTTAGGCTCGTGTACTGATAATATTTATGGCTAGAGTTTTTATAGATATACGTGTGATAGAAGGATACAAGTTATGTAAAGCCTAATCAGAATTACGTTAGGCTCGCAATATGAGGAATTTCAATGGAAGTGCTGATTTGTAAAAAAATAGTATGTATTCAGACGCATAAAAAGTACGACAGCATTACACACCATTAAGATCTACAGCGCAGGTTTCGTCTATTCACAAAACAAGCAATAATATTATATATAAACTACAACCAACGTTTTGCCTCCGGCTCAAACGTCCCAAGAATACTCGCCGCGTTTCCACTTTGGAACGCCAATGAGATACTTTGAACCAAGTACGCACCTGATCTAGGATCGCAACCCCTATCCCGCAAACGCTTTCCCAAGGCCTGTATAAAATGTTTGGCCTCAGAACACCAAGGTCCCGCCGTTTCGACAATAAGAACTTACTGTACTCACAAATGTCAGATGGATTTAGCTACGTCACGACCTTAGGATGTATTATACTGGATATTGTTTAACTTGTGAAATTCTGAAATTAATGAATATCTCGTAAAATAAGCCGTTTTGGACTATTACTTTTACCACTTCATTCGTCCGTTTAGGCTTTATAAGCGATGGTTAAACTCTGTCGGGTTACTGAACTTCACCGAGTGTAAAACTTATTTTATTGTAATCAATGTATAATAGGACTCTTCACGAATATTAATTTGGGAACCCCTTAAGCTTTTTTGCGAAATGGGTCACAAATTAACGTTCACATACACAAGCCACGATATACATGGGTTTCAAGCCGTTTTACTATTATATGTATAATATAATGGATCACAAAATAGTGCATTGATTATATTAGTATATTTAGAATATCGCAATAGAACTGAATTATTTTAATTCCAACAATTTTTTAGTAATATTACTTTTTGGTCGAATTGACATTTTAAAATAAAAGAATCTATTTCATAATACCAGTTTGTCTTTTTAGACACGGAAATATTGTTAAGTACCTGTATAATATATGTCAATATACATACACATTTTAAACATTCACTTTACTGTTTGATTTAATTGAACCTATAAAACGTCTTGAAATAAGTTTTTAAAGACCTGAATAAAAAAGTAGGACGCATTGATAATTCTACGACTATAGATCGATAGTTTAAAAGTTGTATCATTAAACATACTTAAAAGCCACATTGAAAATTCCTAACCAAATCACGTCACCACTTAGAGACAGTAATTAAAGCACATAGCATGTAAAAGCTCCGCTGCAATCAGGATTTTCTCTAAGGCTTTAGATTGTCTAGCTCCCCAGGCGAGTGCGGGATCAAAGAGCTTTCCAAGTCAAAGACTACCTAGGTACAGACTTCTACGTGAGTGTACAAATGCCTATAAAGTGGGATCTGAAACTGGAAAGCACCAAATGTTATGGAACTTAAGTAACGTAAGTCTTAACAACTTTTAGAATCAAACATATTGTTTCGTGTTCTAAATCATTGGAAAACAGTCATAAATTCTAAAGTATTGTATTGAAGTGACAGGATGCTAGCGAAAAGTGGCAGTATAAAAAATTTCGTGTGTTCTGCCTACCCCTATTGGGAATATCTAGGAGGGACTTTAAAACGGCTCAAATTATTATTATTTTCAATGGCATTTATGATTTAGGGGTTTAGGATCGAGCAATCAGCTCAGGTCTCATTGTCTCCGAAAAAAAACACGAAATAGGTACACCAAGCAAAACTGAGGGGACTTCAAACGAGCGCTAGGACAAAATAACTGTCATTTTCCGTACACAAATGACGTCCAAAACGATATGTTGCCTTGCGGGTCTGGTAAATTAATTAAATTGAAAGGCTAACTAACTAACTTGCAGTGTCTAACCGGCAGTGAGTTATTTGAATCAAATTCAGTCTATACTCCATATCTACTCGTACCTACTTAAAAAGATACATCCACGATTATCAGATAAAAAAAAAAGGATGATCAATAAAGCTGATCATCATCAGTGCTTCGATAAAGAACTCACATTTTTTCCTTACAATAAGAACAACCTTGAAACATGCAGCAAAAGGTTCGTTCTCCGAAGGATTGTGGAAAACTGATACGAAGTTTAGAAAGCAATTTAGGAACGTTCATTGACTGTCTGCCCGCTAATTACATATTTAATGAGACAACCTTCAGGTGTCTTAACAATACTACTATTAGAGCAGTTATATTTAACCGACTTCAATAGAAGGAAGGAGGTTTTCAGTTCGTCTGCATGTTTTTTTTTATGTATGTTCCCCGATAACACATGATCACCGATTTTGATAATTCTTTTTTTGTTTCAAAGAAGGTACCCCCAAGTCGGTCCCATATAAATTTGGTGGAGGTCTGGTGATGGGATCTAGGAGGAATTGAGGGAACTCCTCGAATTTGATAGGCACGCATACACGCATATGCCGATTTCGGTATTTTCTGTAGGTAACCAAGCATTGTAAATAAATTTGCTTGTTAGATTGGTTTTCATACGATATTGCCACTTGTGCAATGTTCTCTCAGTTACTCAAAGGTTAGCTGGAAGAGATACCTTAAAGGGATAAGTCCGCCTTTGTACAAACATCTAAAGTTAAGTTTATTTTCTATTATGTATTTATTTGTGCAATAAATTGTTTATGCCAATAGTAGTAGTAACTATTGGCATTGGTGGCACTCTTTGGGAGAGGCCTATGTCCAGCTGTAAACATCTTTCGGCTGATATGATGATGACTACTACTATTCATTGTTAGGATACAGTGTCTGGTTACCATCAGGCAGACCGGAAGCTTGTTAGCCACCATTGGCGTGTAAAAAAAAAGAATAAAACTACGGTATAGATTAATCTCCAGTTTCATATTCAGATCCCATATAGGTACGTCTGGGACAAAGATTTTCCATCACTTTCACACACATTGTACGATCAAAGCAGTTTATGCTCCGCTGGCCACACCTAATTGAATCAAGGAAATAGGTCACTACATTTTTAATACGGTACCTCTCGTTTGGAACTAACAGCCGTCGTCATTATTAGGGCGGGCGTTTGATTGATTCCCTCCGAAAAGTAATTTGTTTCGAGTCATTTCTGGTGTTTCGTGAAATATTGAGTGTCCGGGAATAGATGGATTGTTTGTTGTATTGATTAAACCTTATTTATGAAAAAAATGTGAAATCACGCGTCTTCACTCGTCCATTACGGAACTTGACAAACTTACACTAGATAGTTCTAACTGTTATTAGTATTGGCTATGTGCACGTCAGAATCGTCAAACGTCATGGGTCCCGGGGCAATGTCAAACTCAGAGATGTCAAATAATGACACATGAATATTTTATTTATTTTTGTAAGCGAGGAAGACCCCTTACTGGAAATTTGACTGAAATAACTAAGAAAATAAATAAATAAATACAAACGAAACGAATCGTAGTAAACCAATAGGAAACGTCGAAGTAAATTTGACATATATGTCCCCGGAAGTTGCACATTTCTGCCCTGCGATCGCTTAGTTTACCCCCACCACCTACTTCGCACATAGCCAATAAACCACCAACACCACACCAACGGGGGATGGGCAGCAGCACCCCTGGAGTGCGGTGGAGAATACTGCGATCGCCAACCCGCATGCCAAGCGTGGCGATTATGGCATATACCCCCCATGAATTTGGGGGCGGCCTATGTCCAGCAGTGGACGTCCTTTGGCTGATATGGTGGTGGTGGTGGTTATTAGTATAGAAAATTACATTTTTTCAAACATGCGCCTAAATGTATGCATTAATGTCACGAAAAGAGGACATGAAGTTACCTGTTTATGGCTCCCTACATTACTTCTTGGCCGGAAGTAATGTATGGAGAATGTATGAAACTAACATTATTGTAGCGGACAATACTTCTCTAACTTTTTAAATTTGCTTACTAAAATCAACTGATAAAGGAAAGTATAGAGCCAACCGCCACGATATTGTATATATATTTTTAATTTGTTATGTAAATTGGTATTTTTTAAGGTTTTTCCGGTTTTTTTATCGTTCTTGTATTTTGTTTTTTTTTTAGAATTTTTCGAATATTTATGTATTTTTTTTCGTTTTTTCGTGTTATTTTGAAGCGTTTTTTGTGTTTTTTTGATATTTTTGGACTTATTAAAAGCTTTTTCGTATATTTTTTTACTTTTTGTCATTTTTCCATGTTTTTTGGTTTTTTTTAGTTATTACCTACGTGTTTTTTAGTATTTTTTAATTCTTTCGTGTTTTTTTAAATGGTGCTTGTACTTTGTAGCATTTTTAGTGTTTTTATTTAATTTCCGTTATTTGTCGTGATGCTTCGCTATTTTTGGACGTATTGTATTTTTTAGTTTTTTTTACATTGTAGTTTTTTTATTGTTTTTTTTTCTAACATGTTTGAGAAAAGTACTATACAATCCTAGGCCGGAACAGGGATTGCAGGACTCGTTTTATCCGGCCTCGTCTACGACTCGGCCGTTTATCTCAAACTCGTCCAGCAATCCCTTAAATTACTTCACGGCCTCTGCAGTAATGTACTATTAAATCTACCTAATCGTCAGAGATTCACTCGCAAAAGTTACCAACGCTTTAATAACCACCACCACCATATATAATCCTTTTTACTCAAAAATTTAAACTCTACTTTACCTTTTCAGCTATAAGCAATTAACTGGTTTTTTTTTTACTCAGAATCATGTATAACCTCTAGCCGCCCAAAGACCTTTTAAAAGGTCTTCACCAGAGTAGTGGTTCCGGCCCAAGCAAAAAGTCACTTTCAACTTATGGACGCCCAACTGTCCTTTTAAAAGGTCTTCAAATAAAACCTGACGTAGAAGATCAAATTTCCCGTGTATTGATTTCAAATGATTTCTGAACGAATACGTCATGTCTGACGTTGACAATATAGGTTAGTCTGTGGAACGTCAACTGTCAGTTTCAGCGTAACCTCCAAAAATATGGCGAGGCATCGTGGACGTGGTGAGTAAATCTATAATTTTCTTTGCTATCTTTGTAGATTTCTTTAATGATTTTGTTGTAAACGATGCATAAACTATCCATCTTTGTTTATTAATACGTATTTAACACATAATGTCAATATGTAGTTATTTATGATGATAAATAATTCGGAGACCTATGGAAAGGCATACGGGCTTCTAACACATCATCGATTTGAGACTATGAAATGTACTGATTGCATGTACGGGTATTAAATAGGGTAAATCGCCAATAACTGACCACTCAAGAAAATGAGATTCAATTACTAACCATGGCCACCGACTTTGTATGCTGATATCGCTCCGCTACTATGAATATTTTTCCTGTGTGTTATTATTTTATTGACCGAGCAAGCGAAGCGTCTCCGTTTCAGCTTCGACAAAAATTCTTTCGTATTTCTGTCCGGATGTTCTCCTCTACAGGTCGCATTTCTCAACCGATTATCGTGAAATTTTGTGAGCAGGTTCAATAATTATATAAAAAAAATTTGACGAGTCAGTTTTTGATATTTTGAAATTTGAAAAAAAAATTAAAAAAATCCTACATCTGTCCGGATGTTCTCCTCTACAGGTCGCATTTCTCCACCAATTCTCGTGAAATTTTTTGAGCAGGTTCGATAATTATATAGATTTTTCTGTTGAGTCAGTTTTTTAGGGTTCCGTAGTCAACTAGGAACCCTTATAGTTTCGCCATGTCTGTCCGTCCGTCCGTCCCTCCGTCCGCGGATAATCTCAGTGACCGTTAGCAATAGAAAGCTAAAATTTGGTACTTATTATGTATATCAACCACGCCGACAAAGTGGTAAATGAAAAAAATGTTTTGTTAGGGTACTTCCCCTATACGTAAAGTGGGGAGTGATTTTTTTTTTCATTTCAACCCTAACGTGTGATATATTGTTGGATAGGTATTTAAAAATGAATAGGGGTTTTAAAATCATTTTTTGATAATGTTAATATTTTCGGAATTAATCGCTCCAGAAGTAAAAAAAATGTGACCCCCCTTCTAACTTTTGAACCATAAGTTTTAGAAATATGAAAAAAAATCTCAAAAGCAGAACTTTGTAAAAACTTTTTAGGAAAATTATTTTGAACTTGATAGGTTGAATAGTTTTTGAAAAAAAAAACAAGATAATTACTGAACTAAGTTTGTGATTTAACTGTATAAGCAGGTGTTTATTGTACCTGTAATTTCTACAAAATCTCAAAAATCGTGCTTTCAAATGAAGTAAAAACGGTAAAAATCGGTTCACGCAATAAAGAATTATCCCATAAAAATCATCTTCCATACTTTAAGCTCGCGCGCAATAGTTTACTTAATTTGCCGATAGATGTCGCTGTACGTGGAACGCTTATATCTTACATGGAGGTGTTATTTTAACTCTTAAGTGGGGACACTTACTGTGACGGACGGAAAACTACGGAACCCTACACTGAGCGTGGCCCAACACGCTCTTGTTTTCTTTTTTTTGAACCACTTCTCGCAGACCGATTGAGCTGAAATTTGGTATATTTATTATTTGTTATGAATAAAGATTGATGAGGTGCTTACTATTGGGACAGAGTCGAACATTGGGACATTTAGTTTACTTACAATGTTTTTTGTAAAACTTTTATTTCGTTCATAGAATGTGTTATTTTGCCACTATTTGTTTGTTGTTTTGTCTTGCTTTTGTTATGCGCATGTTTTGTTTCTTCTACCAGGCTTAAGAAACGAACAAGAGCTGGAACGAATTTTGTCTGAGGTACTTAACGAATCTGATATCGAAGAAGAACACGTTGGAGGCAGTGACGATTTAGCTGATGATGATTTCATTTTAGAAAATACACGTCGATCTCCATCTAGTTCATCTACCTCATCAACATCAGATAATGAATCTGATCATTTAGAAAGCGGAAGCCGTCGCGGTAGTAGCCGTAGTCGGGGACGGGGACGGGGTCGTGGACGCGGCCGTGGTCGTGGTCGAGGGCGGGGCAGAAACGGAACAGGATCACAAGCAGGACGAGGAACTCATTGCAGCGGAAATACGACTCACCATGAAAGTGAATTGTTTGGCGAGCACTCAGCCGACACCGTTGAATCGCCTGTGCATTTGGAATGGGAGGAAGGTACGTTTCACTCAAATACTATCCCGTTAACAGAGCCTGCTTATCTTCCGGTAGATAGAAGCTCCTTCGATAAAATTGATTACTTTCGACAGTACATTGATGAATCGGTTATGGAAAATATCGTCGATAAAACAAACTGGAGTTATTTTTCGCGATATTTGCAATCTTTAGATTTCAGCGTTGAAGAATGCAATATTTATATTGGGATAACAATGTTAATGTCCTGTATAAATTATCCATCAATTAGAATGTACTGGTCGAAAGAATTTAGAGTACCCGCTATTGCAAATAACATGCCCAGAAACCGGTTTATTTTGCTCCGTAATTCGCTGAAGGTAGTTCTAGATGAAGATATAAGCCAGGAAGAAAGGCGCAAAGATAAATTGTGGAAAGTCAGACCTCTACTCGATGCTGTATTAAAAGGTTGCCAAATTCAAGGATGCACAAAAGATATGTCTATCGATGAGATGATGGTACCCTTTCAGGGAACTTGCGGATTAAGACAGTTTTGCCCTGGAAAACCGAATCCAGTTGGTTTGAAGGCATTTGTGCTAGCAACTCCAAAGGGACTCGTTTGCAATTTCCGCATTTATCAAGGAAGCACTACGTATCCTGAATATGAAGGTACACAATTTGGCGTAGCTGAAAAGGCTGTGTTATGTTTGACTGAAAATTTAGTGGCTGGACATAAAATATATACAGACCGGTATTTCACGTCGGAAAAACTGATTCTGGAACTGCAAAATAGAGGACTGATGGGCACTGGTACTCTCATGAGGAATAGAGTCCCTCATTCTGCCAGAAATGTTTTGATAGATGATAAAGCGATGAAAAAGAAGCCCAGAGGAAATTGGCAAACTGTCATCAATACAGAGAAAAATATGGTGGTAACTAAGTGGCTTGACAGCAAACCAATAATTTTTATGTCAAACATAGATGCCGATCAAACTGTAGATAACTGTGATCGCTGGTCAAAATCTTTAAAAAAGTACGTTTCAGTTACAAGACCGCAAGTTGTCAAAGCCTATAACACAAACATGGGGGGTGTTGATATGGCAGATCGAATGCTGGCAGTTTGCCCATTTCGATACAAAACAAAAAAATGGACTCTGAGGGTAATTTCGCACTTTATAGACTTGGCTATAACCAACTCCTGGATCTTGTACCGTGACGACGAATTGAATAAAGGGCTAAGAGTAAAGGCTATACCGCAAGTTCGCCAATTCAAAATGGATATCGCGAAAGCAATTCTCCATGCGAATACTGATTTAGATACTTCAGATAACATATCTAACTACCAGGAAGACACACAAGATGAAGTGGAGCCAGAACTACAATTTAGGAAACGGAATGCTCCGGCTCCTATTCCTGATGATAGTAAACGCTATCGAGGGGCGGAACATTTGGCTGAAATGAATGAAATTCAAAAAAGGTGTCGGAAAAATGGATGTATGAATAAAACTAAAATAACGTGTACTGGTTGCAAAATTCATTTATGTCTAACTCAAGGAAGAAATTGTTTCAAACAATTTCATAAAAAGAAGAATTGAGATGCTACAATTTCGTTGGACAAAACTTCGTAATGATATTTCTTCAAGTGTTGATTTGTATTGTTAACAAATTAATTATTTTGTTACCGACTTTTATGAAATACTTTGTAATTTCGAAAATATTGTACATATAACATTGCCTTTATAATAATAATGCAGGTATAAAATATTAAACCAAAATTAGGCATGCCTTAATTGACAAAAACCCTTTTCTAGTTTAGTTATTTAGTCTCATGCTTGAAATAAAGGTAGCGAAAATAATCTCATATAATAATTGTGAAATACGAGGCATGAAAACAAATTATTAGCGAGCAAGAAGTTAGTCTTTTTTTTTATTATTATTGTGGGGCTCGAGAGTTTGATTTATTTTTAGAGATCTTTATAAGCGACAAAAAAAATTGTCTTGTTTTGTTTTTTGATATTTTTACATTATTACTTTGTAAACAAGTTGTGATAACAACATTAGTGAGGCTCAAGAGTTTGATCTCTTTGATAAATTATTAAGATATTTATAAGTGACAAAAAAGTTTTTGTCTTGTTTTGTTTTTTGATATTTTTACATTATTACTTTGTAACCAAGTTGTGATAATAACATTAGTGGTGCTCAAGAGTCTGATTTTGATACTTATTAAGATTTATAAGCAACAAAGAAGTTATTGTCTTTTTTTGTTTTTTGATAATTAAACATTTACTACTTTGTAACAAAGTAGTTCTAACAACATAAAGTGACTCAAGAGTCTGATCTCTTTTGATAATTAATAAAGATAATTATTTATAAGCGACAAAGAAGTTTTTGTCTTGTTTTGTTTTTTGATATTTTTACATTTACTACTTTGTAACAAAGTTGTTCTTACAACATAAAGTGGCTCAAGAGTCTGATCTGTTTTGATAATTGATTTAGATATTATATGCCACAAAGAAGTTTATGTCTTGTTTTGTTTTTTGCTATTTTTACATTTACTACTTTGCAACAAAGTTGTTCTTACAACATAAAGTGGCTAAAGAGTCTGATCTGTTTTGATAATTGATTTAGATATTATATGCCACAAAGAAGTTTATGTCTTGTTTTGTTTTTTGATATTTTTTACAATTACTACTTTGTAAATAACAACACAGTGATGTTAAAAAGGCTAATCTCTTTATAATTATTATTAGTCATGAGAGTTTGTTGTTTCCTAGGAACGCTTTTACTTTTAGTAATATTAGCATAATACTGCTAAAATAATACATACATTGTTATACCCTAATACATTTAACTGATTGAGATACAGACTGAATTTAATAAATAATTTACTTATGAAATCTTTTCATAGATTTGATAAATGATCTATAGTGGAATTAATTGAATTAGCAAGAACGAATTATAGTTAATTATCATTAAAGTTTTTTTTTCTATATGTGTTTTTTTTATTACTTTTTTTAACTAGTCTAATCATTGGAATAATGAGTATTAGAGTGTCGGCACCAATGGACATTAGCGGCCTTTACACGTAAAGTTTTGACCGCGGGAAACGCCTCGCGCCAGTCCAACCCTCGGTTAAAACCGTACGTGTAAATACACACGACGCGCGGCGATGGACGGTTCGATGCGTGAGATTGGCGCGTACGCATCTGCCTACAGTTTTGCGCGCGCGCCAAACTGCTTACTGATTTTATTCATAAACATAAAGTTCGGACTGCGGGCAGATATCACAGATTTAACCGCGATCCAAACCGTGGCCACATTTGATCGTAATTAGCGCATGGCAGTTTCATGCGCGGTTAAAAACGACGGATGAACCGACGGTTCTATCCTCGGTTCGGAACGCAGTCCGAACTTTAAGTGTAAAGGCCGCTATTACCTGTTATGAGGATCCAATATTGCTAGTTTGAAAATGTACTTAATGACAAAGACCTAATATTTCAGTTTTCAGAAAAAAACTTCATAACTGGTCTAGTCCATTATTACTGCCATTACCCTAAGTAGGTATAGGATTTTAAAAGGCCTATGGGCCGTTACCCTATTTTTAAGTATAATTTTAACATCATTGATTTTGGTGCTTAATTTTGAATTCAATTTCCATTTGATAAGTGCTCGACTGATATTATATTATTAAAAATGTATTGTATTATTGAAAAATAATAGCCATTATCAATTCAAACGTACTTACTGCTCAATTTATTAATAAAACGTGACATTGGTAGGTACAAAAACAACATTTATAATTTTAATAATCACGCAAGTTACTGATATAGGATGTGTTTAACATATGTGACAATTAAATAAAAAAAAACAACATAATGACACGTAAAGTAGCATTTAAAAAGCACAAATACGCATTTTAGAAAAAACTTTTTTTCAGGGATTACGGCCCGGAGACCTATAAAAAGGCTTCTGAATTTCGGTGTTTTTTTGGTCTCCTAGCCTTCAACTCATAGCTCATATGATGCAAGAAAAAACCTAGCCTCTTACGCCCACGCTATGGCAAGATATCAGACAGCGAAAGTCCTGGGCCGGAACCATTCAAACCTATATAATTAATAACTATATAATTTGGCACGTAGGTTCCTTATAAGGTCTAGGGGTGCACTAAGAAAGGATTTTTCAAAATTCAACCCCTAAAGGGGTGAAATGGGGGTCCGAAGTTTGTATGGGGAAACAAGATTGGCTGGTCTAATTTATTCGAAACTTCACAGAAGTATTTCTAACGATAAATGAGTAAACACGTGTTTCAGGTTTTCTGAAAAATCAACCCCTAAAAGGGATAATGTGGTGACAAATTCTGAAAATCGACATGGGTATTGTTTTTATAGTTTATCGGGTCGCTGATAACGAAAACAACAATGATTTTAAAATCCCACGCGGAGGACGTGAAATACCATCCCCCCTGTTGGGGTGCGAGGGGGATGAAATGTCTAAATATTAATATGGGTGTCGTTTTTATGGTTTTTTGGGACGTTCATTACGAAAATGGCATCGATTTTGAAATTTAATGTTGTGGACATGAAAACTTTTGAAATTTTGTGCCAAATTGCAAGAAATAACTGACTGACTGAGTGAGTGACATATCATCGCACAGCCCAAACTGCTGGTTCTAGAGATTCTAAATTTAGTATATAGGTTCCATAAAAGGTCCAGAGGTGCATTAAGAAAGGATTTTTCAAAATTCAACCCCTAAGGGGGTAAAATGGGGGTTCGAAGTGTGTGTGGGGAATCAACATTAGTTGGACTATTTTATTCGAAACTTCACAGGAGTATTTCTAACGATAAATGAGTAAACATGTGTTTCAGGTTTTATGAGAAATCAACCCCTAAAAGGGGGAAATGTGGTGAGAAATTCTGAAAATCGATATGGGTATTGTTTCTATGGTTTATCGGGTCGCTGATTACGAAAACAACAATGATTTTAAAATCCTACGTGGAGGACGTGAAATACCATCCCCTCTGTTGGGTTCCAAGGGGGTTGGAATGTCTAAATATTAATATGGGTGTCGTTTTTATGGTTTTTTGGGTCATTAATTTTAGAAATGGCATTGATTTAAAATTTTATATTGCGGACATGAAAACTTTTAAAAGTTTTTGCCAAATTGCAAGAAGAAACTGACTGACTGAGTGAGTGACATATCAACGCACAGCCCACACTACTGGTTCGAGAGATACCAAATTTGGCATGTAGGTTCCTTATAAGATCTTAAGGTGCATGAAATGTCGTGAATTCCCTATGAAGAGACGACCTTTTTTTATTCAATGTATTGTAAGTAAGTGGTTTTATTAATCAGTGCCGTCCGATACGATTTCGATAAAAATCGATATTTGAGCGTCCGAGAGGACTCTTAATAGGAATCCGAGGTAAACTTTGAATAAAGTAACGGCCATATTAATTTTCTTCACTTCCGTTGCGATTTCGTTCAAAATTGATATCTGAGCGTCCGAGAGGTCCCCTAATACGACTCCGAGGTAAAATTGGGATAAGTGGCAGCCATATTGATTTTCTTAATTTCCGTCCCAATTTCGTTTAAAATAGATATCTGAGCGTCCGAGATGTCTCTTATTACGAATCCGAGGTAAAATTTGGAAAAAGTCGCAGCCATATTGATTTTCTTCATTTTCTTCCCGATTTCGTACAAAATCGATATCTGAGCGTCCGACAGGTCTCGTAATACGAATGCGAGGTAAAATTTGGAAATAGTGGCGGAAATATTAATTTACTTCATTTCCGTCCCGATTTCGTTAAAAATCGATATCTTAGCGTCCACAAGGTCTCTTAAGAGGCCTTACTAGTTTGAGCATTCATCAATTTCATGAAATCTTACTCGATAGATGGCGTTAGCGCTCGGTACACAATCGCACTGCCCTACAGCACACTTACAACGCGTATGTGTGCGTTTCAAACCGAACATAAATAGTCTTGATCGTTAATTCTTTTCCCAAGTTAATATTGTTTATTAGGGTTTCTAACTTTTTGTTTATGTAATTAAAAACGTATTTGATATTAAGAAATTAATATAAAATAATAATAAATTTACAATAATTCGGAGGGGGCATTAAAATTCTGGTTGATACTAAGTAAACGATTGACAGTTAAATCAAATTCCCGTTATAAAAGTATACACTAAGAGTAAATAACGACAACTACAACTTAAAGTTATTTACATTCAGTAATTAAAACGGCAGACATAAAATAAAGGTTTTTTACCTGATGCTGACACTTTTTAAATATGGAACAATCTACACGAATTCATCACTTCCACAATGCACTACGTAACTAAAACATTCCGTGTAAAGGTTGAACCTGTGACCATTTTACAATTTCTGTTCTATTATATAACCTCTACTTGATCACTATATGACAGATAGGTCATATAACGGTCACTATTATGACTGCTATACGCATAGTTCTAGTATAATCGACATTTATACGACTGCTTTCTTCCTACTTGTCACTTATACGACCACAGAAATATATCGAGATAGAAGGAAAGAGTGTATGTACCTTGCGTGCGAAAATTGGGTCTAGTGAGCCAATTGCTCGCCGCCAACTTCAGTCCGCTCACGACCAAATTCCGCGTGCGACGTCAGGTTTTAAAAACAATACCCCTTATTGTTCAGTAATTAACTGTTTAAACCGCACTAATAAAGGTGCAGCTGTTAATCGAGGCATTTCCTATCATAGGTAAGTACTCTTTGTCCTAAAATATCTGCTATTATTTATAAAACAATTTATTTTGTATTTTGACCAAAACAGTAGCGGACGATCACGTGGTGATCACGTGGTCCAATGCTAGTGTTCCATTGCGGTTTTAATTTGATGCGCCAAACTTGACGGCATTGAAAACCAGCAATGTACGAGTCGCGTTCAAGGTCGATTTATCAGTTTTTCTGTCAATGGCAAGAATAGTGCTGTGCAATGCGATTTTAAATGCCGATTTCTTGCTTGATACAAATCGATTTTTAAAACAGGAAAGGATAAATATATTTTTATATTATTATGTAGCTACATAATGAAGGCAGTGAAAAGCAATAGTAGTTTATGCAACTGATACATAATGAGAGGAAACACGAGTGTTTTAAGGCCTAATTATGTACAGTTGCATACAAAACTTCATCTACACACATATTATAAGTCCCTTCTCTAAGATGGGTTCAGAAGCTGAGAAACTCTGGTAGTTTAAACTAAACGAAGCTAAACTATCTTCTATCTCTATCGGTTCTTATCGATATTTTAAATCGATACAAAATACACCTACAAGTTATTGCAATTGCTGCGTGCGAATCGATGTCGCGCGGCTTACGTTTCCCGTCACTAAATTACGCTCGTGACGTCAAAGTACCCACACAAAATGTTACACGGTCGGTTCCCATACTAATCGATGAGATTCTTCTATCTCGATATATTTCTGTGTATACGGCCTTAAAATGACCACTATATGAAGTAAAGTTATATAATTTGGGCCCTTTTCGGGTCGTATAAACGTTTAGCCGATCTTTATATGACCAAACGTTGCGATCTTAAGTTGGGACGAAAACGTCATCACAAGCATTATACGACCAACTTTTGCTACTTAGGATATTATTGGCCGGTACTTTATACATAACCAATACGTATCCAATACGTCAAATTGAAATAAAATCATACAATAATAGACAGAACCATAATTAAATATAAAATGAAGCAGCAAGTAGCAGCGTCTTCAATAGGGTACTTGACTCCGGTGAAAATAAAATATGAAACCTAGCTACTCGTATAATAAAATGTTATGCTAAGAGGGACTTTTTAATATTTTATTAAATAAATTTTATATATTTTATACCCTGAACCTCATCTAGGTCGATGGTACTTGTCGAGGCAAATCTAACGAGCCCAAACACGGCGGTGCTGTGATAAGCATATGAGAAGTTCCTGATACCACCTGCCGACTCCATCATGAGACCCTGAACCTCATCTAGGTCGATGGTGCTTGTCAAGGCAAATCTAACGAGCCCAAACACGGCGGTGCTGTGATAAGCATATGAGAAGTTCCTGATACCACCTGCCGACTCCATCATGAGACCCTGAACCTCATCTAGGTCGATGGTACTTGTCAAGGCAAATCCAACGAGCCCAAACACGGCGGTGCTGTGATGAGCATATGAGGAGTTCCTGATACCACCTCCTGACTCCATCATGAGACCCTGAACCTCATCTAGGTCGATGGTACTTGTCAAGGCAAATCCAACGAGCCCAAACACGGCGGTGCTGTGATGAGCATATGAGGAGTTCCTGATACCACCTCCTGACTCCATCATGAGACCCTGAACCTCATTTAGGTCGATGGTAGTTGTCAAGGCAAAACCAACGAGCCCAAACACGGCGGTGCTGTGATGAGCATATGAGGAGTTCCTGATACCACCTCCTGACTCCATCATGAGACCCTGGAACTCATATAGGTCGATGGTACTTGACAAGGCAAATCCAACGAGCCCAAACACGGCGGTGCTGTGATGACCATATGAGGAGTTCCTGATACCACCTCCTGACTCCATCATGAGACCCTGAACCTCATCTAGGTCGATGGTACTTGTCAAGGCAAATCCAACGAACCCAAACACGGCGGTGCTGTGATGAGCATATGACGAGTTCCTCATACCACCTCTTGACTCCATCATGAGACCCTGAACCTCATCTAGGTCGATGGTACTTGTCAAGGCAAATCCAACGAGCCCAAACACGGCGGTGCTGTGATAAGCATATGACGAGTTCCTGATACCACCTCCTGACTCCATCATGAGACCCTGAACCTTATTTAAGTCGATGGTACTTGTCAAGGCAAATCCAACGAGCCCAAACACGGCGGTGCTGTGATGAGCATATGAGGAGTTCCTGATACCACCTCCTGACTCCATCATGAGACCCTGGACCTCATCTAGGTCGATGGTACTTGTCAAGGCAAATCCAACAAGCCCAAACACGGCGGTGCTGTGATGAGCATATGAGGATTTCCTGATACCACATCCTGACTCCATCATGAGACCCTGGACTCTAGGTCTCATCTAGGTCGATGGTACTTGACAAGACAAATTCAGCGAGCCCAAACACTGCGGTGTTATGATAAGTATATGAGGAGTTCCTGTGACCACCTCCTGACTCCATTATGAGACTTCATCACATCAGACTTCATCTCTCTAACCAACCTCATATTGCAAGAATAATGCTAAATGTAATCAGAATTCATGTAATACTTAACGTTGATGAGCCGAGTATTAGTCACTAAATAAAACATTGAAAAAATACTTACTGGATCTTGATCTTTTAATCGCTGTATACGAGTATAGCGTTTCTTGGAATTTCGTGGTTTGGATTCCCGATGTTTGTAAAGTTGCGCGACGAACGAAAACGACATAGGTCCGACCTCTTCGAGCGCTCGGCGCATTCTGAGCACACGGCTTCAGTGTAGCGTAATATATGGGAATTATGGGTGATATTTAAAAATATCTACCTAATTTAGTTTAAGACTGATCCTTATAAAAAAAAAAATCTAAGACAAGAAAGAGTTGCACTTTGCTACAATTTTATCGTTACAGCAAAATATGAATACAGTTTGCGAGAAAAAAATAAAATGTAACCCTCTTTTCAGCAAAAAACTAGGTAACATTCGATTGCTATTTAAACCATAATTTAAGATGAATCTTAAATTTTCGGTATCGTTAATATCTAGTTTATGATAGGTAGAATTGAAATGTATTAATTTTAAATGAAAATTATTCCTTTGCACTTCAAAATCGAGAATCGAAAAGTCACGTCTGACCGCAAATATTGAAAAACCCTGCCAAGGAAATGCGTTTTTATGAAATTCAACGCTAAAGAAATAAAAATTTAGCGACGTTACTATCTAGTTTAAGGAATGGACTATCGAATACCCTAATAATTTTAATAAAATTATTGATATTCATGCCACAATCTTTGATCGAAAATGACGCATTTTGCGAAATACGCTAGTAAGGGCTCTTAATATTTGGAAAAAGTGGCAGCCATATTGATTTTCTTCATTTCCAAATCGATTTCGTTCAAAATCGATATCTGAGCGTCTGAGAGGTCCCCTAATACGACTCCGAGGTAAAATTTGGACAAAGTGACGGCCATATTGCTTTTCTTCATTTCCGTCCCGATTTCGTTCAAAATTGATATCTGAGCATCCAAAAGGTCTCCTAATATGACACCGAGGTAAAATTTGGAAAAAGTGGCGGCCATATTGATTTTCTTCTTTTCTTTAACGAATTCGTTAAAAATCGATATCTGAGCATCCGAGATGTTTCTTAATACGACTCCGAGGTAAAATTTTGAAAAAGTCGTAGCCATATTGATTTTTTTCATTTCCTTCCCAATTTCGTTCATAATCGATATCTGAGCATCCGAGAGGTCTCGTAATACGAATCCGAAGTAAAATTTAGAAAAAGTGGCAGCCATATTCATTTTATCATTTCCGTCACGATTTCGTTCAAAATCGATATCTGAGCGTCCCAGAGAGTTCTTAATACGAATCCGAGGTAAAATTTGGAAAAAGTGGCAGCCATATTGATTTTCTTTATATCCAACCCGATTTCGTTGAAAATCAATATCCGAGCATCCGAGAGGTCCCCTAATACGAATCCGAGGTAAAATTTGATTTTCTTCATTTCTAACCCGATTTCGTTCAAAATCGATATCTTAGCATCCGACAGGTCTCGTAATACGAATTTGAGGTAAAATTTGGAAAAAGTGGCGGCCATATTGATTTTCTTCATTTCCGTCCCGATTTTGTTCAAAATCGATATCTGATTGTCCGAGAGGTCTCTTAATATGAATCCGAGCTAAAATTTGTGAAAGTGGCGGCCACATTGTTTTTTTTTCGTCCCGATTTCGTTCAAAATCGAGATCTGAGCGTCCGAGAGGTCTCTTAATACGAATCTGAGGTAAAATTTGGCACTCCATGCATGCCAGGGATTGTTAAAAAAAGTTTAATGTTACTATATAAGCGTGTGGGGTATCTATGGATTGGCTTTTAAAAACGACATAGAGGTTTCTATATTTTTTCCATTCAAATCAACCTTTAGATGTTTTTTTAATCGTATGGCATTTATTTACGAACCGTGAGATCTTCGGGAAGACAAGTACGGTTGCCAGTTTTTGTTGCACTTTGAGCACCACCCAGGGGTCACGTGTAGGGTAACTGTGGGGACTCCTTACGGACGTAGTGCAACTTCGACCGCCCTTTGTCAAGTGAGTGGGCAACTTGACTGTTAGTACTTCTCAAGCCGCCCGAAGGCCTCTAACTTGGCTTAACGACTGCTGTCGTAAACAGCAGCCGGGATCAACGGCTTAACGTGCCTTCCAAAGCACGAGAGCGCTCAGTTAGTAACTACTCAAAGCGGTCACCCATCCAAGACCTGACCTGCACCCACATTGCTTAACCTCGCATACCGCACGCGCTAGGCGGGTGCCGCTTGGCCACGAGCGCTCTGAATTCTTGATAGTTTGTGCCAAATTTCAATTCAATCGGTCCAGTAAAAGCAACTCGGTTGTAACAGACGGACTGACAGTAAGGAGTGCGAATGAAAGTGAAGCCAAATTTTCTTTTTGGATGCTCCTTTTAATGAATCACAATCACCAAACTTCGTATACCGAAACCCCCGGAATGTAACAACTACTTTTCTGGAAACCGCATCTAAATCGGTTTAGCCAAACGCGAGATAATCGTGGACAAACATACATACATATATATATCGTGGACAAACATACATACATATATATATATATATATATACATACATATATATGGGTCAAAAAGTGAACCTCTTTTTTGTAGACGGTTAAAAATTACGCTTAGTACGCGGGCGAAGCCGCGGGCAAATGCTAGTATACTATACTTATTGTAAACTAATTTTGGATGGCCTGTTTAGCCTAGTTGGTAGTGACTCTGCCTCCAAATCTAGAGGTCCCGGATTCGAATCCCGGCCAGGGCATTTATTTGTGCATTTAGCACGGATATTTGTTCTTGGGTCTTGGATGTTCTCTATGTATTTAAGTATGTATATCGTCGTCTAGTACCCATAGTACAAGCTTTGATTAGTTTGGGATTAGGTCGATTTGTGTAAGATTGTCCCCCAATATTTATTTATTTATTTATATAGCATTCTTTTGATGTTTGACCACCTCATTGCCATACTCGAGCGTATTTTTTTATAATTTAACATTTTCTACTCCAGAATTATAATAATCTGTAAACTAAATGACTGACAGCAGTATTAAAACAATAAACTTTTTATACAAATGCAAGTCTATACCTTAGACAAGTCATTATATGACTGGTGGGAGAATCAAAATGGATTTCCATACATTATTATACAACTGTTTTTAAAGTGACACACGTCAATGCCCGTATTCTGCCACCATATCGATTTTTAATTTAAACTAAAATTATTTTTGCTGTCGTGTCGTAGAAAAAATATTGTGTGCAACTTTACATAATAAGGTTAAGAAACCGTGGCATATTATGTACCGATGTATTTTAGCACAGCGCTTGTGTTAATTGTTCTCGAAGTCACTTCTCTCCTAGTTTTCCATTATCTTTTGTCAGCTAACTTACCCAGATAACACAAATGACACACTTGCCTACGTGTGGGTTATGTTTAACGCAGCCCTAAATGATTGTACCTCCACTAAATCACGCGTTAGATAGCCTTGGGTAGCACTTAATCATCTGTATCTCGGGTAACTTGCTAGTCGGATGACTCCTTGTTCGTTAGTGAAAAGTGTTGCCTTGTGTGACACTTTCGCGGGAATATGGGTTAAGGCTCAAGGCAGAGAAAACTCTTTCGTGTATATCTCTGTCGCACTTGTTTCGATAGATAGAGATGGAGCAACCGGAAGATCTTCGTTTCCGTTTTCGTATCCACTCGGGAAACTCTTGACGCATTGATATGATATGGGAATGTTGTTTCGTAGCTTTGGCAATTGTCTTACTTGTCGGAGCGGAGCGCTATGATATCCAGAGCTGTCAGCTGTCAAAGTCCACCACCACCACCATATCAGCAACGTCCACTGCTGGACATAAAAAGGCCATTTTATTCTACTACAACTTAAATAGTTGCATTCTATTATTTATAGTTTAAAATCTGTAGTAGACGCCTCTTTGCCGCTGAAAAGATATGGGGGAGCCCATATCTTTTCAAAACTTTCTGACCCTGGCTTTGCTCATCCAGTGCGCTCCACAATTCTGTTTGAAAGAATCCGCCTATCTTATTCTTTGATGTCCTCTCACTCCAAGGATGCTGCTGTCCATCCCCCGGTGGTCTTGGTCGTAGTTTTAGGACATACCCGGGTCAGTCATCAGCCAAAAAGAAAGCACCAAGATGAAGCTTTCGAGTCAGTACAACTGCTTTACTGCGCTAGTGAAGCACTCATCTGACTGGTGCTTGATGCACAAAATGGAGGCCTTACGAGTGCAGTGCCCCGCTTCACGCATGATAATGCTATTGCAAAAATATAACACTGTCAGTATCTCCCAAGTGACGAAGTCTGTACGACATCAGTAGGTTCATGGCAAAGAACAAATATACTACTTACCTATGTCACACCGCCAAGTCCGTGAGTTGACTAAATGTGTCTTAGTGCTTAATAGCGGTATTACTGATGCCATCTGCTATTGTTGTTGAGTTATCGTATATAAATTGATTCCCACGTATTTAAAGTCTTAACACGTTCCCTGTCCGAAGGCCCCCAATATGGGGACATGAAGCTTTTTTTCAGGAGTCCGTGTCCCCATTGTGGGTCCACGGTTTGTTCACGGCTACGAACTACAACTGTCACTTGGACATTCAAGGATGATTTTGTATGGGGACAGGGAACGTGTTAAGTAACATTTTTTTAGATGTCACATTATTCCTCACTGTCAAATGAAGCCACTCTGGACTAAAGATAGTTCTAGCACAAGCACGCTCAAAAGCAAACCCATTCTAATTCAAAATTTTAAGTCGAAAATGGTACTATCTTATCTACGGATAAAATTCAAAATATTAGGTACTAGATATGCAATACATATGAAGCGTGGTTGGTATGACAATTTGAACATCATACGATATTATAGTATATTTTTCTTAACACGTATGTAACGGATTTATTTAAAACTACCGTGGTGGCAAACGATCGTACGGCCCGCCTGATGGTAAGCGGTCACCGCAGCCTATGGACGCCTGCAACTCCAGGGGTGTCACATGCGCATTATTGATTTATGTATAGGGAGAAAACGCCGGACATAAACAACATTACATACTCGTGTTCATGCAAAATAACCTATTAAGAAAGTGTATGCAAGTATGCAAATAATACGCGGCCTCCTTTTCAACTTGAGACGTTCTAAAGGCCTTGAAAACAAATGACGCCGCTGCCAGCGGTCCTTGGAAAGATCCCCCTTAGGGCCTCCATTTAGTTCAACTTTTGCGTCGTATTCGCATTTCAATTATGATCGCGCGCTCGTTCAGACACGTAAGCTCTACGCTCGTACAAGCGAGCGCACAAATCACATTTAAATCCCAATACGATGCCGAGTGACCTGTATAATTTTTCTTAGTTTGATGTTCTATGTAAGAAGTTTTTCATTGTACTTATAGGCGCTATTAAATAGCACTTTAAAGTGGTGAAGGTTGTTCTAAGTAATTTTTTCGATTTTAGAACTGCTTTTATAGAATAAATAATTCACATTAATACTGGATAGTGTAAAAAGTCTAAAATTTAAAGCGTTTTTTAGTCTTATTTATCAATAGTTAGTTTAAACATTTTATAGCTTTATATCGAATTCTTAGTTCTCATTCTTACAACTAGGCTATAATGTATACATTAATGGACACTTCACCCGAACTAAGCTCATAACATTTATACCTAAGCTGAAGAGGTCGCTAGCTCGTAGGATGAGAATATAAACACGCTGAAATTAGCTTTTTCAGCACATTTCAGAGTGATAACGCGAGATTGTTTTTCCCTAGCGTAGAGTGCACTGTCGCGTTTTTAGTGTAATAAAACACTTGCATTTTGTGCAGTTTTATGTTTATTACTTAACGCATTTTGGTTTCTTAATATGAAAATATTATGCTCTTCTGGTTTATGTAGAGTTTAAAAAATGTTTATTTTACGCTGTTGGTTCTGGTTCTGACTAAAATTATCATCATCCTCATCATTAACCTATGTACGCACAGTCGTTTCTCTGGTCTCTGCCTACCCCAATGGGATACGGGTGTGAGTATATGTATGTATGTATATGTACGCACAGTCAAGAACACCAATATGTCTACGTTTTTTCACCGTTATCCATAGAAATAAGGACCAAAAATGTTGACATATTTATGCCGTCGACCGTACATTTCACTGCAAGGCACAGGCTTCCTCTCATAGATCAGAGGGACCAGCCCTCTTATTCACATACCGACTCGTCCTTACCTGTCACCTCATACCTCACCCGTTTTATATGGAAAATGTCAAATGTCATTTGTCAACTTTTGACAGTTTCGGTGTGAGGTGTTAGGTGAGGACGAGTCGATATGTGAATTACCCCAGGCGTTTGTCCCCGTGCCAGTTAAAATAATCCTATCAAAAACATAAATGTGAAAAAGGGAGCCAAGTTCAATATTAAGAATATGCGATGCGTGGTTGTCGTCTTCACCGACAAAAGAATTGAGATCTAAATGGGTGCCAAGTTCCGTAGATTCTCTGAAATGGTGCCAAGTCCGGCACTACATCAATTACAGTAAAACTAATGTACTGCGGCCTAATGCATTTTGAGCCTTAACTTGGCAGTTTTCTATGCTGTATATTATAATACCATAAAAGCTGTTGGATATTTAAGAAAACTGCCAAGTTAAAGCTCAAAATGTTAACAGTCGTGAGCGAGCGACACACGATTTTGGCGATTGCGTATACTGTCTATAAGATTTCCCGCGGGTCCATCGAATTTCCCAAGATCAGTTGTCAGTTTCAGTTGGGATCAATTCTGATCTCGGTCTCATGCTGTCTGACAGCTATGTAAGATTATGTTTTTACCTTCACCCCGGTGGGTGTTATTGTTTGTAATATCGCAAAATAGACAAGTACTAGAATTAATAAGAAGCATTGTCTTAATGATTACTTTAAAACCAATTGACATGCGAGATACAGTGTGGTAAGAAACCCTACCACTCTTGCACCTGGTAGATTACTGTTTTGTTAATGTACTGAATTATTTATTATACACTGAAATACAATAAGTCAAAAGAAGAATTGATCACTAGGATACAAGAAGAACTATATACTCTTCTTCGATCACTCATGTTCGATTGTATCAACTTTACTGAAAGATAATTTCTTATATCGGAGACATTCTTTGGTAATTACCGATTTCATACGTATTACGCAACACAGTTACCAAGTTTAACTACTAAAGTTCTGCTAACAAACGTCCCATAGAGTACATATTTTAATAATGTCTGCATGCGCCCGGCCCATGTTTCTGGCCATTTGGAAGAGCGCCATACAACTGTATCTAAGTTAAGGACCCACTCGGATTTGTACAGAGAGAATTTATGATTATCTTTTTAATTAGGATGAAACGTTTCTTGAAAAAAGAGTGGGCAGGTTTGTATAGAAGAATTTTGTAACCTTTTTAAAGTACGATGGTGGCAAAGAAGCATACGGCTTGCCTTATGGTAAACAGCCGTACCCTATGGACGCTTGTGTCTATAGAATAATAACAAATAATAATAATAAAATTTTAGGAACAGTCAACAGCAAAAGTAGATGATCATTTTAGTACTTTATCGCACTAACATAACAATACTGCGACAGTTGGGATGCGTCAAAGTAGTGAAAGTGACAAGGTACTAAAATGATTATCTACTTTTGCTGTTGACTGTACCATAAGAGACGTTTCATATCTGGAAGTCAAATGTTTTTTATAAAATTTTAAAGCATCACGTCGTTTTGCAGACTTATTAGACACTCGGAAAGTCAAGTCATATATAAGTATTTATAAGAATATCCATGGTAAATACGTCTTTTTGAAGGATAGCACTACGAAAATGGGTCAATCGGCCTACTAGATTATTCTATATCAATAATTCATGACTTTGATTATAGTAACCATAGATAAGTGGTCAATTTTCACGGTATTTGCTTTACAGATCATTATTGTTTCGGTAGACATGTCAAATTCGATTGTACGGTCTAGGGAATTGAAAGTTGTATTATACTTCAGCTTAGCATACAACGACATTATACTAGAAGTAAACCAAATATCGTATGCAACACTTCGTATAATTAACTTCCTGATGGTACGTAAGGTCCCGAGCTCCCGAGGATACGCTGTAATGATGATGAAAGTACATTCGGCAATAAAAGCTTGAACCGATTTTTTTTTTACAGAAACTTATTTTAAGATTGGTCTACTACTTTTGGTTGGTATTGGTTTGGTTTACAGTCAAAGTAATACATATATAGCCATACATATACAGTCAGTCATATATGTGTATAATGGTCGCGTACGGTACGGTTTCAGAGGAATTTCCTCCCTCGGACGCTCCGATTGTGAAATAAGCTCTCTGCCGAGGTTTTCCCGATGGACTAAAGTATGGGGTTCTTTAAAAAAGGAGTGTATCAATTCATAAAGGGTCGGCAACGCGTATGTGACACCCCTAGGAGTTGCAGGCATCCATAGGCTGCGGTTACCGCTTACCATCAGGCAGGCCGTACGCTTGTTTGCCACCGACGTGGTATAAAAAAATACAAAAGTAATTTCCAACCGAAATGAAAAATTGATCACCCCGTGCGGGATTTGAACCCATTACCTCTGGTATCCGTTTATGGTTTTTTTTTTTATTTCGGTTGGGAGTTATAATTCCGCTAAGCGGCCAATTGCGTTTGTAAAAATATTTACAGTTATATATATTTTTTTCTGAAGTGACAAAAATATCTTATGCGCTTGTATTTTTGTACCCTTCTCATTAAAGTTATGTGAGCTTATTTCGATACTGAGTATAAAATACAGTAATTGGTTGTTTTGAGGTGCAGTAAGCATAAAAAGCGGTGTTCCAATTTTGTATCTTAAGATGAAAATAATAGAGTCGAATGTGGTAGCCCACTTTCTTGCCTGACTGTACCAACAAACAACCAATTAAAGTAGCATCAAAGAGCTGTCGCTAGTTCAATTCTAACTTGACCTCTTCTAGGAATGAACGGGCACTTAACCGGTAAGTTTAACCGCTGTAAAGCGGCGGCTGCCTTAGTTCCTAACTCCCAACATTTCTTGAGGAATAAAAGTAATATTAAACGGGTAACTTTCGAAGAGCACCGCGTAAGTAAAAGTTACAATAATTTTATTGTTACCGCTGATAACGGTCTTGCTTTTAAGTTGGACTCCCGGACAACTGTAACTATGTTCACTAAATCATATTGAACTAGTATTATACAAGTAGTAGTTTATTGCGATTAAGTTAGTTAAGTTAGCTACTTTGCAGGAGACTTTTACTTATCCAAAAACAAGTGTTGTACTTTATTCAGTTTACTACGCTTTCTGAATAATGAAGCTTATTATGTTTTCACTTCCAGTGCTGACACCTCGTTGGGTGCTCGTCTCGTAGGTGCTTTCCACTACATACGGTTTGTCACATGTTTTCGGCTACGACCAGGGAATATTTTAGGCTAATAATTACTTATACACAAAAATGACATTATTTCTAGGCAATTGAACGCCTCACCGATTCCTCTCCAAACCTACGCAAATATTTAGGGAACATTTTTAAGCAACAAAACCAAAATATCGGTATTTTTTAAATGCACATACTCGTACATTTTACAGGTTGATTAGGCTCCATTTCAAACCAAATGGAGCCTAATCAACCTGTAAAATATAATAGTAAAAAAAAAACCTTTTCATACAAAATAATTCATCACGTTACACACAAGTTAAAAACTCATATCAGTCATTTAATTGTCTCTCAGATGTGTTAAATAATTGTTATGGAATGCGTGATGCATTATATTTCTGCTCGAGACATCTTTATTAATGCTAATGGTAATATTTTTTGATAGAATTGCTAACAGTTCTAATAACTAATAAATTAAAATATAAGTTGGTATGGAATGGATGACACACGGCTGTATTATACAAGCCTCAGTATACAATTCTAGTGTAATTTTTTATGTCTTAAATTAAGCAGACATATTATCTCAGGCTATTTAACCCTCTTATAAATATTACTTAATCTTTGTTTCCAATCAATTCAGTTATTTAATCAAAAAACACTCTGTTTCATTATTACCATCGCCCTACTTCATTTTTCTTCTATCAGGGCGTTTTGATTGATTTTAATGCCAATTGGGGGTCCCAGGGGCAGCCCTATCTTATCTGTGGAATAAAGAATGGGTAGTAGAATATCCTCTGGGAACTGGCTCAAGAAAAATCGCTGGAAGGATTGATTTATAGAATGTTGAGATTAAATTGACGGTATTATTCTTCAAATTGAAACTGATTTTGGAAGTGTACTTTTATCTACTTGAGAGTTTAGGCCGTAAATTCTGTTTTTATGAAGTGACAACTTTTTATTTCTTTTGTGAACGATGATAAACGTTTTCAAGGACTTAATTGATAATTGTCTAGCTAAAGTCGTCGCAATAAATCATTATAATCATGATTAACGACCGATTGTTTTGCTATTGTTTTATAAGATAAACTTTAAAGTGCTGCGGTTAGCATCTGTAGTATGTAGTATAAATATTTACTGCATTCGTAATACTAATGTTGATTAATCAAGTGAACATTATTTAGGCAAAGCAAAATACCAAAGCCACAAACTCATTTTTAGGACCCCTGTCTAATTTTAAGAATGATAAATATTGTATAAGTGTAAATAAAATTGTATTGTATAAATAAGTGAACTGTAGGTGTATAGGCAGAAACATTACTTTGAAATGATTGAAATAGATAGATGTTTTGATTGTAAATAGTTACTCCACTCTTTATATTTTAGCCACTACATTAATACTTAATTAAGGTAAACTTTGATTTTTAGTCCCCGACGCAAAAAGACAGTGGTGTTATAAGTTAAACGTGTCTGTCTGTGTATCTGCGTATCTATCTGTGGTATCGTAGTAAGAGTAGGTAAACGGATGAACCGATTTTCGTTAATTTTTTTTGTGTCATTGATAATTTTATCCCGAGTGTTCTTACCCAAATTTAATGAAAATCTGTTTAGCCGCTTTTGAGATATTGAGCTTTCAAATGAAAATGTCGGAGGTTTTTCAACTTTTCTAAGTTGTAGTTATACTTCTCGGTTTCCATAATTTCCATACCCCCTTTACAACCGAGAAATAGTGATTGCGAAAAATTAAAACTTTAAAAAAATTATATTTCAATGTAATTAAGAGCTCACAATCATGCCAGTGCGGGTGTAAATGGATAAATCAATTCGTAATTGGTACAAGGAAAAATACTTCCCGATGGAAATGTCATAATGTTCTTCCAACCACCAAAATAGTTTAATAGTTTCTCGTTATTTTTACTTTGTACGTAGAAAATATAAATAACTCAAAAAGCTAGTATTTATTATAAAAGGCTTAATAAGGCGGCTTAATTGAATTACTTTAAAAAAGCCGTCGGATATTTGAAGTGCCAGTTTTGGATTTTAATTTAAGTGCTATGTTTTGTTTAATTCTCTTTCTTTTGTTTAAAGCTTACCTTTATTTAAGTATAGCCCTCAAGAAAAAAGTGATTACTTAACCTATTTTTCCTTTCTTGAGTTTCCTAAGTTATCTTAAATTTAGCCCTCAGAATAAATAAATACAGATACATTTTATGCCTAATCCGCACAAAGTTAAGTTTTTTCTCAGACTTAAAAGGTCATGTGGCTTTCGCTTTTGTAAAAACTGTCGCCTACTAATTCTTGGAAGTCGGTGGCTAGCGGTGCCCAAGATCTTTCTGAAAAGAACAAGGATTTTTTATTGTGACCTTGACACAAGGATTATTCATTTCGTCGTTAAACATTTCGGCCGTTCGTAAAAATTTTATGTTTCCTGATTTCTTCTGTAATTTGGTTTTCGGCCGTTATCCACAACTGCGCCATTTTGTCGAGATGTAGCAAAATCGAACGATACGTTGTCGTAATGATAATGGTCATTACGTTTGTTTTCATGTTATTAAAACCAACTTAGATGTTTTGTTGCGTCCTGTTTTAACTGACGATTAAAAAAAAATACCTGCAGAAAAAAAATAACTGTCTTATTTTCGGTTCCTTAGTATTAAAGTATCGATTCTTAGTATTTGTAATTTTGTAGAAATCCATACTATTACAAGTGAGTGGTTTTCAAGGAATGGAAAATTTGATAGTGAGTCAGAACATCACGAAATACAAATACAAGAAAGATATCGTGTTGAAGAAATTAAGGTGTTTGTTTGATGTTGCTCCTATACCACTCACATTTTTCAGACAAAATCATACAGCTATCAAATTATTTTGTTTTATTTAAGGATTCAACTAACTCCAAATTAACTAGCTCAAGTAGACAATATAACCATGACACAATCAATCTTGTCCAAAAGGCTTGCTTAAATTTTAAATCAATTTCTTCTCTTTTCAGGTAATATATCAGCTGTCGTGCGGCCTCTTTCGTGTGATCATCAATACATAATTCAACCATTAACGAAGTACGTGGAACTTTGTTCTTTTACAACTTGGGTTGCATTCATTTGTCGACATTATTGCACTAGGTATTAAGGTCTAGAATTATTCGGATTATCCGAAATGTAGAGGTCGCATTAAATATTCAAGCTATAAAGTTTACTGGGTGATCACACACGATACAAGCTGCTTAGGTTACTCCTACGTTTGGTTTTATTTTCTTAATACGGGTTATTCTATTTAGACAAGAGAATCAAAACACTGTTTAGAGCATACATACATACATATAATCACGCCTGTTTCCCAGAGGGGTAGGCAGATATCACGGATTACCATTTGCTACGATCCCGATCCCGTTTATAGCATATTGCACCTCAATACACATACGTGCATTTTTTTGGATGTCATAGGAGGCAAACGAGCAGACGAATCGCTTGATGGTAAGCGATTAGCGCCGCCCATGGACACTCGCAACACCAGAGGGAGGGGGGGGGGGGAGCTTATGGAAGTAATATACACAACGGGCCTATCGAGCCCTACTACTAGGGTGTATGTACTTATCACGTAATCGTATAAAAAAGCATGCTTTTTAGGGGTATGCTGGCTAATCGACCGCCTCGCTACCTTTGAGCGTGCTACCTGATGCGGGGTGGTAATAATGTGTGGTTACTGTTGTCTCCTTGCTGATGGGGCAGAATAACAAGAAAGAATTTGATTGACCCTTGTAACAATAGATTCTTGGTACGCTAATAGGTAGCACTAGCATTACTAATGCTGTAAAAGCATGTTAGTTTCAAGCAACTGCCCGCACTAACATTTTTGAGTCTTGCTAGTGTATATAATATAGTAGCATGCTTATTCAGTATACAAACTCCTTGAGCAGGCAGAAAAGAGGATGCTATTCTTGTATCTGTACCGATATCTCAAAAACATGCTTATTAAAGCATATATCATGAAACGGGGCACTCACGCCTTTAAGGTCGAATATTGCTCGACATGTTTCAGGTCGGTTCGCGGTCCTATGAATATTTATCGCAGCGGCGGGTCTAATGGCACTGCGTGCCCGTGCCCTGCCTGCTCTACCAACCGCACTACATCCTTTTTCTTTACATAAATTGTTCAAAAAATGAAGGTAGATTCTCGCCTCCGCCGCCACCGCCCGCGCCGAGCAGCCGAGCAGGCAGGGCACGGGCACGCAGTGCTAAAAGAACCGCCGCCGGGGTAATTACTCAAGATTAAGGACCGCGAACCGGTCTAAGCCATGTCGAGCGATATTCGACCTTATAGACGTGAGTGAACCGTTTCTTTATATTTTAATACTTCTCAAACTCACGGGAGTTTTCTATATAAAATTAAATCGTATATTTGCGTTATATAAAAAGAAATTAATGTCACTGTCTACCCGGTATTTAAATAATCATCAGCCGAAAGACGTCCACTGCTGACTTACTGAGGTCATTGAGCATTGTACCTAAATCCACCATGGTCTCAGCCAAGACTACTATATCGTCAGCAAACCGAAGGTGAGTGAAGTATAGTCGCCGTTTATGTTGATGCCTAGCCTTCTCCAGTCCAGAGTCTTGAAAACATATTCCAGTGCAGCAGAGAACAGTTTAGGAGAAATAACATCTCCTTGCCTGACTCCCCGCTGCAACGGAATAGGCTTTGAGTTCTGGTCCTGGAGTCGGACTGACATAGTGGCGTTCTCGTACAAACACTTCAGCACTTCGATATAGCGGTAGTCCACTTGGCACCGTTGGAGAGATTGTAGTACAGCCCACGTTTCAATCGAATCGAAGGCTTTCTTGTAGTCCACGAATGCTAAACAGGATGAACATGGACAAGACGAAGATCATGTCAAATGTCCATGTCGCACCAACTCCCTTAACAATCGGACACTTTACGCTCGAAGTTGTAGACGATTACATATACCTAGGACAGACTGTCCAGTTAGGTAGGTCCAACTTCGTGAAAGAGGTTAATCGTCGAATCCGACTCGGCTGGGCAGCGTTCGGGAAGCTACGGCACATCTTTTCGTCCAATATTCCGCAGTGTCTCAAGACGAAAGTCTTTGACCAGTGTGTGTTGCCAGTGATGACATATGTCACTGAAACGTGGTCGCTTACTATGGGCCTCATAAGAAGGCTCAAAGTCACCCAAAGGGCAATGGAGAGAGCTATGTTGGGAGTTTCTCTGCGTGATCGCATCAGGAATGAGGCCATCCGCAGCAGAACCAAAGTGACCGATATAGCCCTGCGAATCGCTAAAGTGGCAGTGGGCGGGGAACATAGCACGTAGAACCGATGGCCGTTGGGGCGGCCACGTACCGGAAGGCGTATTTAAATAATAATAATAATAAATAAATATTAGGGGACATTTGTTACACAAATCGAACTAGTCCCACAGTAAACTCAATAAGGCTTGTGTTGTGGGTACTAGACGACGATATATTTATTAGATATATACTTAAATAAATAGAAAACATCCAAGTCTCAGGAACAAATGTCTCTGCTCACCACAGAAACCAATGCCCTTACCGGGAATCGAACCCGGGACCTCTAGCTTCGGAGGCAATGACACTACCAACTAGACTAAACAGGCCGACAATTTCATTACTTGTTGCGAACATTCTATAACATTCTCTTATAGCTTCTCGGTTCGCAATGGAACAGTCAATACTTATTAATCTTGTTATGCAATGGAACTGAGCTTTATTGAGCGAGTTAATGTTATGTATCAGCCATTGGAATGTAGTCGTGTGGAAGAATAAAGTCGTTTTGCGATTTAGATAATTAACCTTTTGAACGCCAAGAGCTTATAAAGTGGTCGTGTGTCGTCGTCCCCACCACGCCAACAACCACTATTAGTGTACTTATATCATGAAAAAAATAAATTATGAATTGTTTTTATTTGTTTAAAAGTTACATCAATTTTTGATACCTTGGCATCTGAGTGATAACTTCATTCATTATGATGGCGTTCAAAGGGTTAACAATGTTTGATCACCATCAGTTCAATACTTAGGTTCTTTTACTCTAATAGAAATATTGATAAAATATGGCTTAGCGTGTCATAAAATGGTACGTATGTATTTGGCATTGTAAACATTTGAACTCTAATATAGATTCGTATTTTTAAATATCATGAATGAGTACCAAAAACATGCTTTTATATTAAATATTACACATAAAATACCAATGGCGGATGTTTACATTTGCCACCACTGGCTATCCAAATCTAACGGCTTAAAATACTATACCATTAATTTATGTTAGATTTTTTTTAGTCCAAAGGATGGTCTTAAAACTAACTGAGCTGAGAATTAAGTAATTGAATAGATCTTTATAACCACTATTAGCTCGTTTTCACTGTCACTAAAATATGAATATCTCAGTTCTGTGATGAAATTCAACTTCATACCCATATGACGAAATGAAAAAGATTTAAAGACCTATCCAAAACCAAACCAAACCAAAGGTTGTCTGGAAGAAATCGCTCTTTAGCGATAAGACCGCCTGTTGTCTACCTCTACCTACATTTTTTTTCTGTTTGTAACTTTTCATTTGTGTGAGGTGTGCAATAAAGAGTATTCGTATCGTTTCGTATCGTATCCAATGAAAATACTTAACTCTCAGTATTTTGATTGTTTGATTGTGTAAAAAACAAAGTTGCCTATGGTCTTTGCTCCCCTAAAATCTTCTACCCTAGGTTCAAGCGTACTTAGCCTATTGATAAAACTTCAAAATCAGTAGGTAAGTAAGTGACTGGAAAATTACTTGTGCCACGAGTCAAATAATTAGGCAAGTAAAGTCAAACGATAAACAAATTAAGAACAATTCAAATTAAATTGGATTACAAAATTTTCTGTCTCAAAGATGTAACACTCTTACTGTTTACTAAATCAAGAGAGCATAAAAATGTCAAATGAAATAATTCGTGCAAATTAGGCACTGCTGATCCAAAGTTTTTGTAGGATATCTCTGACTTTGTGAGAGAATGTTCCTGAAAATCTGTAAGTACCTTCTAGCTTTCCCACCCACATCTTGATATTACGTTTAAAGGTGAATGTCTTCTCAGCTGAGCTGACTTGAGCGGTCGCTCTTCACCAAAAAAGGCAATCTCGACTTTGATACACACCTACAACACTGATAGTGCATGATGTGTAAAAATGTGGGTAGAATTTTGTATTGTCCATTTTTTTCTGTAGAAAACATATTAAAATATAATGGAACGTCACGTCTTTAAGGTCGAATATCGCTCGACATGCTTCAGACCGGATCGCGGTCCTCATTTATGAGTGGTACCTATCGCGGCGGCGGTTCTTTTAGCACGATAGTGCGATAGGTACGCATGATTAACCGCGGACCGGTCTGAAACACAGGACCGTAAAAACAATCTAAAGCGCTATAGCGTCCTTTCCGCATCATGTCGTGAATATTATCCACATACATATTCACTTATTAGATAAAGTATTAGAGAAATCTCAGCAAATGATCCTTGTGGATGAAAACAACTGTCAAGAACCTTCGAAATCAAATATTAAAGCCAAAGTTTTGTTATTATTTCTTGTCAAAGTATGTACTTTTGTCAAAGACGGAATCAAGTAAACAATTGAGTTAGAAATGTTAAAATGACAATACAATGTAGCAAAGGGGATTGACGGCTGCGAGGAAAGGCCCAAAGTTATATTAATTTGAGAAGTGCTGACGCGTGACTGATTGTTCGGGTTTCTTTCTTAGTATACTTCTATCTATCTTTCGGGTTGATGTCTGTTCCATTTTATTTATTTTTTATTTATGATTATTACACAGTAGTGTACCTACGCGTCAACGCCAAAGGCATGGAGCAGAGGTGAGGTGGTGCTGTTTTTCAAAAAGGGCGACAACGCTCTACTGAAGAACTATCGCCCCATCTTACTTTTGAGCCATGTCTATAAGCTGTTTTCAAGTCATTACGAACCGTCTAGCATGCGGGCTAGATGACTTCCAGCCTACCGAACAAGCCGGTTTCCGAAGACGCTTTAGTACCGTAGACCACATCCATACGCTTCGTCAGGTTATACAGAAGACTGAGGAGTATAACCTGCCCCTCTGTTTAGCGTTCGTGGACTAAAAGAAGGCCTTCGATTCGATCGAAACCTGGGCTGTGCTACAATCTCTCCAGCGGTGCCAAGGTGACTACCGCTATATCGAAGTGCTGAAGTGTTTGTACGAGAACGCGACTAAGTCAGTCCGACGTCAGGACTAGAACTCGAAACCTATTCCTTTGCAGCGGGGAGTCAGGCAAGGAGATGTTATTTCTCCTAAACTATTCTCCGCTGCACTGGAGGATGTTTTCAAGACTCTGGACTGGAGAAGGCTAGGCATCAACATAAACGGCGAGTACATCACTCACTTTCGGTTTGCTGACGATATAGTAGTTTTGGCTGAGACCATGGAGGATTTAAATACGATGCTGCTCGATGACCTCAGTAAAGCCTCCGAGCAAGTTGGTCTAAGGATGAACATGGACAAGACAAAGATGATGTCCCATGTAGCACCAACCCCGTAATAGTCGGACACTTTACACTCGAAGTTGTAGACGATTATATAAACCTAGGACAGACTGTCCAGTTAGGTAGGCCCTACTTCGAGAAAGAGGTTAATCGTCGAATCCGACTAGGCGTTTTTCGTCTAATATTCCGCAGTGTCTCAAGATGAGAGTCTTTGACCAGTGTGTGTTGTCAGTGATGACATATGGCACTGAAACGTGGTCGCTTACTATGGGCCTCATAAGAAGGCTCAAAGTCACCTAAAGAGCAACGGAGAGGGCTATGCTGGGAGTATCTCTGCGTGATCGTGTCAGAAGTGAGGCCATCCGCAGTAGAACCAAAGTAACCGACATAGCCCTCCGAACCGCTAAACTTAAGTGGCAGTGGGCGCGGTATATTGCACGTAGAACCGATGGCCGTTGGGGCGGAAACGTTCTCGAGTGGCGACCACGTAGCGGAAGGCGCAGCGTGGGTAGACCCCCCACAAAGTCGCAGGATAACGCTGGATGCGGGTGGCGCAGGATCGGTCATTGTGGCACACTTTGGGGGAGGCCTATGTCCAGCAGTGGACGTCCTTCGGCTGATATGATGATGATTATGAGTGTACACGTACACTATCAATTACTTAACATCTATACATATAATAAAGCTGAAGAGGGTCGAAAGTCTGTACATGGAAGATATTCGAAAAAAAGTTGGCTGGGGATACTTAGAATTGATAACAGAACACGTTCCAACAGTTTATAGAATTTTTGTCTGTTTGTCTGTTTATCTGTTTGTCTGTTTATATGAACGCGCATCACGTGAAAACGGCTAAACGGATTTTGATGAAAACTTTACTAATCTGTCGAGTAAATACCCGGTCAGGTTTTAGGCTATAAAAATTATGCAAATTTGGGTTTAAAGGGGGTAAAAAGAGGGGTTGAATTTTGTATGGGAACTCCTATAATACATGAGTTACAGGAATGAAAATTGGTAAGCACATACTTGACGACAAAGGAAAAACATCCTCATTCAAAATTTGTGAAATCTTAAGAAAGAAACTGAAAAAAAAGTAAACGCAAGCGCTGCGCCGCGGCGCTGCCCAGTGTGCGCGCCAACCACCACGGTCTCTTCAAATTTTGAACACTATTATGATTTATTCTATTAATTAACTGTGACTCTAAACCCCAATTTCAGTACCGTTTTCTAGATTCAAAAACTACATATATAACTTTGTAATACCACTAATATTATAAATGCGAAAGTTTAGATGTTTGGATGTTCGTTACTCAATCACGCAAAAACGGCTGAACAGATCAAGGTGATTTTTTGTATACTAAACAGTATATAATCTGGATTCACTTATAGTATACTTTTTGTCCCGATAATCACCCTCAAAGGGATGAAATCGGGGGTGCAAATATGGTTTATGAAACTGGTAATTTAACTCCTCATACGGCATTCTAAACTAAGCTTCAGCCCATTGGTAGTATAACGGCGGGTCAATAAATTTAACTTAAGCCAAAGCAGAATTTGACCTATTGTAAACAAGCTGACGTTTCGATATGTCAAAGCCGAAATATCATAATTCCTTCTGATTGATGACGCTATTTTTGAGCATAACCTTTTAGCAATTAGGTCTATTATTGCGTGTAAATCAAAATAAATTTGCGATACTTTGGAATTGTTTGTCTTCATATGCTTAAATATAAAAACAGCTGCTTCAATGCAGTCTTTGTATCGTCGGTGTACAATGTAATTTTATCGGGTATTATTTTTTACGTAATTGGTGACTATAATAACTGTTTGATATAAGAGATCACTTGGGCTGGGCAGCCCAATCGTCAACATTGACGGTTGAAGCACCTTAGATCTATGCACAAAGTACAACATATATACTGAGTTGTAGATACCAGTGAAATACTCCACATAGATCGTAGCGCCGTTGTGTATTTAGTAAGAACTATCCGCACGACCGCTGCATCCCTGTCACTTCAATATGCAAGTGCGATAGAGATAGCACCAAGTGACATCTGGTACAAACAAGTTAAAATAACATTTCCATAGAAAAATTCGTACTTCGAGTTGAAAGGCCCCTGGATCTATGGATAACCACCACCACCAACATATCAGCCCTAGGACGTCCACTGCTGGACATAGGCCTCCCCCAATCCGCTTACAATCCGCATGCTTATCCGTATACATATAATACAGCTGTAGAGGATCGAAAATCTGTACATTGAAGATATTGGATAAATCAATGGAGCGATTGGAGGGCCCTTGGCATCGAAACAGAACACATTTCAACAGTTTTAAGAATCCGTGTCTGTTTGTCTATCGGTTTATATATCTAGGCAGTGTGACTCTCAGTCTTCAGCCTCACGTGCATTGCCGCTTCGGGCCTTCGATTCTCAGCCTTACATGAGGGGCCCGCTCTGTTGGCTATCTTGCCACTATGTGTGAATGATCGGCATGAGGAGCCCACTCTGCATCTCTCGAGTGAATGATCTGCCTTTAGACTCGCATGCCTTGCACCTCTGCATCAGGCCTTCGGCCCTACATAAGGAGCCCGCTCTGTTGGGGCGCTCGGCCTTGGGCCTCGCGTGCGTGTCACACGGTTCCGGGCCTTCAGCCTTATATAAGGATCCCGCTCTATTTGAATGTTCAGCCTTCGGCCTCGCATGCCTTGCCACTCCATTTTGGCCCGTTAGTCATCAACTTTACATGAAGACTCTACTCTGTTGGGAAGCTCGGCCTTCGGCCTCGCGTGTCTCGCCTCCCTGTTTAAAGTCTTCGGCCCTTAACCTTACATAAGAAGCCCGCTCTGTGTGAATTCTCGGCCTTCCGCCTTGCATGTTTTGCCACTCTGCTTCATGCCTTCGGCCCTCATCCTTGAGAAGCCCGTTCTGTGTGATTATTCTCGCATGCCTTGCCGCTCTGCTTCCGGCCTTCGGTCATCATACTTACATGAAGAACTCGCTCTGTTGGGATAACGTTTTACGGCATAACTGCGTAGCGAGACTTTTATCATTGTACAATGTACATGTAATGTTTTTGACGAGATTCATTCGTCTAGAATCGGTACATTTGATATTCCGAAATAAGCACTTAATCATTCGTTTTGACAATAGGATTTCTAGGGAATATCATATTGACTGTAATCATTTCTTAAGGGAGTGTAAAGAAGGTTGAAAGATTGTATCATCATCATCATCTGAGGCGTTATAGCCGCGGGTGGGCCCTAGGCTAGCCTGGTCAAGCAAATATCTCCAGTCCGATCTATTCGTGGTTTTCCTACTCCAACCTCTCACCCCAAGTTGCTGGTGTCCACCAGAGCTTAAGAAAGATTGTATGGGAAAACAAATCATTCTAAGGCGAGAACGAATTATACGCGGACGAAGTCGCGGGCAAAAGCTAGTCATCAAATAATACTAAGCATTAAAATACGATATTGATTTATAGTTTGATGATTTTTCTGCATTAATCTGAATAAACGGGATTTACACCAGGAGCCTTTTTGTAACAATGGTTAGGAAGATTTTTCGGTAAATTAACAAATTTAATATACGAGATTAGGTTCATTAAATAGGTAGTATACATTTAACGCAAATCATTTAAAAGGACTGATCATTGTCAATCACTTACGTACGTTATTAACTGTGTACAAAAACAAATGTTGCCGAAAACTATGGCATCTTAATCCCTAGCCGATCATTTACTGAAAACAATAATTATCTCACAAACAAGCAGAGCGTAATTAAAAATGCATTAAAAACTTGGAGAATTAAAGCGTTTCCGATATCATTTTACGAGTATTCTGCCTCACGAAAACAGAACAACCAAATTTGATGGGATACGTACGCCGCATACGCCTTTTTTGAATACTTGTATTGCGCTGCGCTGATTCTAAAGTCCAACATCAAATGAACGTAACTTACTATGACACTCACATAGTGTTAGGACTTTTTGCCTTAGTTATGAGGATGAACTTTCAGCAACTCGAACACGACACCACAGGGAACAAAGTTACGTGTTATTTATTGTTATACAAGTTAGCAGTTTCCAATTAATTGAAGGAATCTGATGATTTGTTGCTAATTATAGATCTGAGGATAAATTTATGTTGGTAATAAGTAAAGTATAAGAGAAATATGTAACAGCAGGGCTGCTTCTTTATAATAAAACAAAGAATATATTATAAAAAATACTCGTTATTAAGTACAGTCATTTTATAGGGGTATATTATAAGTCATTTGCAGCATAGAGTTCATGTGTTATCCTTTCTGAAAATTATTAGGTTCCGAGATATTGATGAACATTTTTTTTTTCAATATTGCCAAACTCAATTTTTTTAAATTAATTGTCATTATGTAAATCTAATTTTTTTTAAATTCATTTTCTGATGCCTTTAATATTAACAATTGCATTTCATGGCAAATAACTAAAAACGCAATGCAAATTTTCATGTTAACTAGCAAAAGTCGTATAAAAAGTCGCCTACACATACAAAGTAATTAAATTAAAATATAATTATTTGGTTATGTAATTTTTTTTTTCAGCTTAATCCCAATAAGGTCTAGTTTCCACCTTGGGTTGGAAGGTCAGATGGCAGTCGCTTCCGTAAAAACTACTAGGGCCTACGCTAATTCTTAAGATTAGGTAGCGGACCCCAGGCATCCTTCAGCACCTGTACTGGGAATAACGCATGATGATGATGATTTTCTTCAATAGGATTTGGCTATTTTGGGAAAAAAAATCGAATGTATTGACACCTTAGAAAGAAAAAAAATCGGGCACTGTCCCCTGAAAGATATGTATTCAAAAAGCAGTTACCTTGTTTATATGTATTAAGTAATTTGGCAGTATTTGTATCGCTTAAATAAAATAATAACAATGCTTTAATATAATGCCTAAAATAAACGAGGAGACAATTTGATGATGTAACTGCTGATACGCGTATTATAGAAATAAAAAACTGGCCAAGTGCGAGTCAGACTCGCGCACGAAGGGTTCCGTATCATTATCTATAAAAACGGCAAGGAGTCCTACTCGCACTGTGCCGGTTTTTAATATTTGTTGTTATAGAAATACATCATCTACGAAAATCTTAATTGTCTAACTATCGCGGTTCTTGAGATACAGGCTGGTGACAGACAGACGGACGGACAGACAGCGAAGTCTTAGTAATAAGGTCCCGTTTTTACCCTTTGGGTACGGAACCCTATAAACACACGTTGTCATATTTGCATAACAATATACAAAAAAGTCCCCTATACTGTGCCCTACTAACATAAAAAAATCGGCCAAGAGCATGTCGGGCCATGCTCAGTGTAACAAGCAAAAGGAACTGTAACAAAACTGTAAAAAAACTGTAACAAGCAAAAGGGACTACCTTCGCAGCGTTTCATACGTCTTTTACTAAGAAGGGAAGACTTTTTACGATAACTCAAAAGCAGCTTAACTGATCATGTCCGCTATAGTTTCATTGAAAGTTTTTACTAAGCTTTACTTTCATAATTTTTTTCATATTTCAGGACCCATAGTTCAAAAGTTAGAGGGGGGAGGACACATTTTATTTTTATTTTGGAGTGAATATTTCCGAAAATATTCACTTTATCAAAAAGTGTTTTATGAAGACCTCTATTCATTTTGAAATACCTATCCAACGACATCCCACACCATAAGGTTGAAGAAAAAGAAATTCCATCCCCACTTTACGTGTAGGGGAGGTACACTTAATTACTTATTTTTATTATTGAGTTTCTCAGGTTTATTAACTTCTATATCCGTACCAAATTACAGCTTTCTAGCACTAACAGTCACAGAGCAAAGCCTCGGACAGACAGACAGACAGACAAACAGACGGACATAGCGAAACTATAAGGGTTCCTAGTTGACTACGGAACCCTAAAAATATCTTTAGTCACCATTTTCATCTCAAAATTCCTTAAACTTACTTGATCGCATCTTGAGAAGTAATAAAACGGAAAAACTCCAAGAATGTAACCACAGTAACTAAGCTGTAAGAAAGAAACCTACATCTACAAAACAATTCTACAACGGGCGGACAACTGAACAAAACTCTTAAGAAATCTCTTAATCTCGCTAAGGAATACAGCACATTTCAAAGGACGAGATAACGTATAAATAAAAAGGAAAAAACTTCATAGACCGAAGGGCGAGTGTCTTTAAAAGCGGGATCAAAAGAAAACTGGCCTTCCGTAGAACTTAGCGACAAACTTGGAAGAAGGCGTTATCCTGGCCTTATTGCGTAAAGTTTATTATTGATCATTGTGGCATTTTAAAGAAAATTTCATATTCTTCACATACGCAGTGTAAGTATTTTCCAAATGAACTTAAGAGATGAGAGTTTAAGCCTTTATGAAACAAGACTTGTTTATTTGCATTTAGTCTATCCCGCACGCAGCCAATGTATCTAAAAAAATTAAAAACTAAAACGAAATGCATGTGTTTTAGCATTTTTGCTTTAGCTTGCTGCGCGAGAAAACTCGAAGATATAATTATGCACTTAGGTGAAAAATTTGTCGCCGCATGAGGTATTTTTTTTTTTCAGTTTTTCACTCTGATTAAAATTTTAATTTGTTTGTTCGTCGTTGTTAAGTTTTAGATAGAAAAAAGTCTCAAACTTAACAACACGGTTACTTCACCAACAACAGCAGGACGAAATTAATGATCATGATAGTTATTAGGTAATGCAATAGACTAGTAGTCTTTGATCTGCGGTAATAGTATAGGTATTTTACAAATGTTAGAAAATTAATCCTACCTCAATTTACGCATACCCATTTCATTAAAAGTTCATTATATACAAAAAAAGCTTTAACAAAATCTCGACTATGCTTAGAAGCTCTACAGCAAAACGGCGTAGTCGAAAGGTTTAACAGCATACTTATTTGAAGTAGCAAGTTTAAATTTACTCTTCCATAAGTGTTCACCATCATAAGCAGTCTGCATTGCCGCATCGTAAAACTATGCGAGTGCTTGTAAACTTGTAACTGCGCAAGTGTTCGTTCTCTATATAGAAATAACTACAGTTTATAGAGACGAGCGTTTGCGCCAAAATTTAAACAAGTTTCTAGTCGAGCGGGCGTATGATTGTTGCCTTTTTATCAGTTGGCGTCGCGGACCCTCACTTTCGCCCTCAGATACTTGTTAGAGCGTGACAAATATCTTATTCACGACAATAAGTGATAAAATGACAACCGTCACATGCCACCTATATTATCATTTTCAACTTCACCGGTGGTCACAGGTCTCCTCACAGACAAAATGGCTAGTAGTCCCTGACTGGCTCAAGGTAGGTTACAAAACTTATTTATTTATTTATTGCATTGCATTCATGGTTTACATTTTGGTCTCACATACATATATTTTCATTTTTTTTTCAACATAGTTGAAGACTTGAAAAGGATCATTCAAACTTTAAAATGTGAACTTAGAAATATACTTAAGGACATGTTAACTCTTTACTTAGAATCGTACCTTGCACCCTGGCGGTCAAGCTGCCTGGTAGACAGTCAGTGCTGCCAAGCTGGTCTAATTTGACGAACAGATATGGAATAAATATAAAAGTCCACAAGACGATGGCATTATACTTACACAATTCGGCCCAGACTTTCCAAAAAGGCTCAGCCGTCTTGATATGGGATTAACGCTTTTATAAGTAAAGTTTCCTGCAGCAATTTCGGGGACAAACTTGACAAAATTCTTCATTGTGTGCGTCTTCATGTGTAATAGAAAAAGAGTAAAGTACTCATCATTATTATGTTTATTTTTAAGCTGGATTAATGTTAATCTGACGTGACTAAATAGTAGTGACGCGTCAGAACGATGTCCACTTCATGCATGAAGAGCTAGGAATAACAAAAAAACGTTGATTTCAAAGGCTTATAGTTAACATGGTTCTTGCTAGAAATCATATCAAACAATTTAATTTATTGTGTAGTGGAACGAATTTCCATTATTGATAATGATAACGATGAAGACCACTTTGGCTTAGTTGGTAGTGACCCTGCGAAAATGCGTGGTGGTAAATACCATTTTTCATACAACTGGAGGAAACATTAAAAAACCGCTAAATTACTCGATTTATGAATATTAACAGTAGTCGTTAGACATTCTATCAAAACTATCGAAAGTGATACTCTAACTAAACCTTTTCTCAATCACAGTACAAAAATATGAAATGCCTCAATCGCCTGTTTTAGATTTAAGTTAGTTTTAATTTTATTTAAGTTATTTGGGTTAATTATATTTGTATAAATTTTCATGTTTCGTAAATAAATGTAAATTAAAAAAATATGAAATAAAGCCCAAGTAATTTAAAATGTGCATTTTAATAAACATTGTCGAAAGCTTTTATAAATAGTCGTGGTATGAAAATGTTCGTCACTAAAATAGAGTTGAAAAGTGCCGAAGCTTTTCATTCCACGATTGTACATGGAAAAGAAGAATGGCCTTACTGACTTAGTCATGATTCGGTTTCTTTCAAATTTAGAGCTGGAACATAGTGATAAATTATATACATAACCCTTATCTTGGTTTTTCGTATTCAACAAGGTTTCTATCCATTTGTTAAATACATACTTTGTCAGAATAAACACCGTAACAAGAGTAAATCGCCTCCAAACAATAAGTAAATATTGAAAGTTCCCAAGACTTGCTGATGGAGTTTCGGTCAGTTCGGCGAGGGTGTTTCTGAAGGTTATATAACCTAAATAGTTAGCCAGTCTGGAAACTTAAGCAACATGTGTGTACATTGTCAATTATAAGCACTTATAGGTTTAGATTGTCAATTATAAGTACTTTCAGGCTTATAATTATAAACAGTATTATAGGTATCATAAGAGGATTGATCGCATCTGGAACACCAAGCTGCGCTTCAAAATACGCATAGCTGATGTAGGCGAAAAAACTGCCAGGCTCAAGTGGGACTGAGCCGGTCACGTCTCTCGCATGCATCCTTAGCCACAAAGTGGACGCCGGAAGGCAGGTGCAGGTGGGGCAGGCCTAGGCGGAGATGGCGATGGCGGGATGATATAGACGTCTTCCTTGACAATTGGCCGCAAGAGGACAGACACGGGCGTCATGAAAATCAAGGGAGAGGCATTTGCCTAGCAGTGGGACACCCACATAGACTAATAAAGAAAAAAAAAGGTATCATTACCAATGTGAACATCACGAACCCCTAAAAGTACACCCATTTTTAAGGCAGTCGTGTAAAAATAGGGTTCATTATTTAATCTTATTGCATTGTGCCTAATAAGGATAAACGTTGATACAACTTTTTCTAATAATCTGTTATCTTTTTCTCACACTTTCACGATCTGTATAACAGTTTTAATTATTTCTAAACATCTTGTCTCTTTCTTTCTTCTGTCTAGACTAAAGACACAACGAAATAGTCGCAGTAGTAAAAAAATATTTTAGTTACCAATAATAAAAAACCTAAATCGTAATATGACCAATTTTTTTAATTTTTTTGAAATATGATTAGTATGTGATGGCACATTGAAATAGTTTAATTTGTAACGAGGATTTTTATTGTAAAAGACATAGATCCATTAAAAGCAGAAAGTCTGATTGTGCAGTCAGCAGCAAAATTAGGTACGCGGGCTTAGTGTTCAAAATGACCTACACATAGACTCGAAACTAAATGTCTAAAACTCTCTGTAGAAAAAAGGGTACTTTTCTCATGTTAAACTTTATAACATATTGCCGTTATATGGATAGCATACCATCAAAATTAAATATGAACAAAAAAAAAATACGAAACATGAAAGTTTCTAAAAAATATATAGGTATGTATTTTTTATCATCTAAAAGTTAAATATAGGCTACCAATAGAATTCACAAGATTCAATAAAAAAGAACACGATTACACGATTAAAATAGCAATTTTTTTTTATTCAATTTATTTTACTTGATTAGCTACATAATAGTTGTCCTATTTAGATAGTTGTCCATTATTGTGTGAGTTTAAATATTTATATTTAACCAAATCAAAATCTTAATGGTAATGAAACTAAATATTCTTGTTTTTTGATACAGCGTGCAGCGTTAGTACGGGGCTCGTGCTTTGTGACTTCATAATTGTATGTGGAGCGTTTTTGGTGTCTGAGAACAATATCCACCTTTGACCCTCATTTGCGGCTTTTGTTGTGTTTTAATCGTAGTTGGTCCCTACTGTTGTACTAACATTTAATCTCCTTTTAAAAACTGGTTCCAATGGAATCAATTTTTTTTTTTGGAAAATGTGTTATACTACTTACTAACTTCTGCTGCTGACTGTAGAAATCAAACAAAACTCAGATACAGCTAACACAAAACCTTTTTTGGTATTTAACCTTTCAATTTCTTTTACAAAAAACGTGTTTGAGATACGCAAATAAAGGCTCAAGCCCCGAACTAAAAGGTTCTCGCAATCGGAGAGACAGGCAAAGACAGATAAAATACTTATGAGAAATTCTTGAAAGTAGGTATTCGCTGTGAAAACGCCAGACACTTAGCGGATCGCGAGAGAATTTTAAACAGTTGGTACGTCCCAGTTTCAGAGACTTATCATTCGCAGTTCTTAATAAATTCTGTTTATATTAACAACGAAACTGCTTGCGAGCTGCATATTGCAGGCTGTTTAATCTTAACTAAGTTCACCCTCATCTGTCTCGGTTTTGGTCCTGAAACTTTGTTGAATTTCATCTGTGCCTTGAATAACGGAATGACTGTTGACTTTTCTGTAACGCAAAGTAACTTAAATCACAAGTTTTGTCTCGTTGTTATGACTATGAATAAATGTCAGGTATTACAGTTAAATATATATTTTAAATAGGTATATTTTAAAATGGTGAACTTGACAGCTATGTGATATTCGCATTTTGATGTCTTCTTATAACGAAGTTGGGTACGAAAGAAAAGCTATATTCAAGTGAATGTCTTCTTCTGTCATATTGAAACTGGAATACTGACCAAAATCGTGAGGTTTTATCAAATTTAGTTTATTTCTTTATCTTTTTTAATTCTTATTATTAAATAACCTGTCAAGTATTGTGATAAATTTAATTATTTATTTAATTAAACCATACATCTTTTATATTTTAACGCAATTAAAAGTAATTAACTTGGTCAGTGTTCTGTGATCTATCAAAGGCATTCGATTGCGTTAATCACGAGAATTTAATTAGAAAGTTAAGCCATTATGGGATAAAAAACGGTGCCCTGAACCTTGTTACATCGTATCTGTCAGAGAGAACTCAACGGGTAGTCATCAACGGGATTCAATCTGCAGGGACAACGGTTGCTCTTGGAGTTCCTCAAGGATCAATTTTGGGTCCATTTCTGTTTTTAGTTTATATTAATGATTTACCAAACCTTGTAAAAGATAAACATGATATAGTGCTATTCGCAGATGATACGTCGCTTATCTTCAAGGTAGGCCGCAAAGACAAAAACTTTGACGGTATTAATGAGGCACTAGGTACTGTTGTGAACTGGTTTACAGCAAATAATTTGCTCTTAAATTCCAAGAAAACAAAGTGCATCAAATTCACTATGCCTAATGTCAAGCAGGCAAACAACTCTAAGATCAAATTAAAGTCGGATGAAATGGAATTTGTAGATAGAACAGTGTTTTTAGGTGTCACCTTAGATTCAAAACTGCAATGGCATGCGCATATTGCCACTCTGGCCGGCAAACTTAGTTCTGCGGCCTATGCAGTAAGACGTATTAGACAGTTAACTGACGTTGAGACGGCCAGGCTGGTATATTACAGTTACTTTCATAGTGTTATGTCCTATGGAATCCTGTTGTGGGGAAAAGCGGCTGACATCCAGACCGTTTTCGTGCTACAGAAACGAGCTGTACGCTCCATCTACCAACTTAAGGCCAGAGAATCTCTCAGAGAAAAATTTAAGGAGGCAAATATTCTTACTGTGGCATGTCAATACATTCTTGAAAACATTATGTATGTTCGAAAAAATATTCAAGAATTCAAACTTAACAGTGATATCCACGACTACAACACTAGAAGTAAACACAAGATTGCAGTGAAGGCCAGTCGTCTCCGGAAGGTTAGCACGTCGTTTGTGGGGAACTGTATACGATTTTATAATAAAATACCCATCGATATAGTTAATTTTCCACTTAGTAAATTTAAGTCTCATATTAAACGTTATTTGTTAAACCAGGCCTATTATACTGTCAACGATTTCTTAAATGACAAAAATGCTTTTAAGCCAGTGATAGTTAAATCCTGTTACTTTTAATATACCTATGCTTCACTTAGCATATTTCCTTGTATAAATACTTATCTCTGTCGTTGCATTTTATGAAACATGATGCTGTTTCTCGCCGAAGAGTAATTTTAATCTTTGATTTTATTAATGTCCGGCAGCCTGAATATGTCATGCTCGCTTAAAGGGCTTTGCTTACGGTGGCGTCGTTGATCGGGTCGCCACCTTCCCTAACAGATGGTCGAGGGAGGCGATGGCTGAGATACGCGTCATACTCGTGATCGGGTGCTGTTTGTGGAGTCCGGTCTGTTCATGCTTGCAAGGGCATAGTAAATACCTTAATACTAGTGTTATTTTATTGTATGTAGATTGACGAGAGACATGATCCTGTTCTGGATTATTTTTATTATTATTGACGCTTAGAGACCTTATACAGCTCTAACAATATTAAGTTTACTTATTTTAATTTTAGCGCTTAGAGATCATTTACATCTCTAAGCACTTTGAAATCATTGTTATTAATCATATTTGGACGCTCAGAGACCATATACATCTCTGAGATATTAAATTAATTTTATATTCCTTTTGTTTATTCGGACACAGATCGTATTCAATACGTCCTTAATATTTGTAAATTTATTTTCATTGAATTGTCAATCAGTATATTTTTTTTGTATCATTATTATTAAGTAAGATTGTCAGTTTTTTAAATTGTATAAATTCATGCTTTGACATGTAAAAGTGCCCTTGTGGCCTATTTGCAGAATAAATATTTGATTTTGATTTTTGATTTTGTCACTTATATATTTACTAGAAATAATCACAAAGATAAAAAACGAATACGCCTCTTTTATCTGTTTTACTAAATGCTACGTTTAGCGCTGCTAGTTTTATCTGAATTCTGCACATTTTACAAAGATAATAACAATATACAAACTCCAGCTTCCAAATTGATTAAAACTACTATAAAATAAAACGAGTATCTAACAGAAACCTGGCAAGTTTACAAACTCCAAGCACATTGCAGGATCAAATCCAGAGTGCGCGCCAATACTGTAGAAGGATAAAATTTTACGACGATCTAAATAACTACCGCTTTGAAACGTCAGTTTTATCCAATAAATTTTTTGTAAATGGATTTTCTGGACTTAGTTTTCTACTTGTTTACTTCCTATTAATGTACTTTCGTTGATAAACTGTTTCTTGTGGCTATTGTGTTCCGTAAGCAATCAGAATACAGTGACAAAGTTTTTTTTATTATGATCGTTTAGTTTTCGATTTTAGCTAAAAGTATATATCAAGAGTTTTATATTATGGTCATCATAATAAATATTTCGCCAGTTTCAAGAAAAAAAAAACTGAAATAATTCAACAAACGACAGTAAGCAACAAGAACAAGTTGATTAATCCAAATGACAATAGTATCAACCAACACAGTGACTCCCGAAATTGAATGTTAAAAATGTTCTTAACAAACTTACTGCTTTTTTTAGAATCACGTTGTGTTTTATAATAATTGAACACAACGTGACGCGTGCGTCTACTATTTGTTCGTTTCTCATTTTCTCGTGTTTTACGTACTATTAAGCAATACATACATACATACATACATACATACAATTGAACTTTGAATCGGACTCTGATTGTTTTCACCAGTAGCATGGAAGGAAGAATTAAAAATGTTACCGCTGCTTATTACACTATTATCAAGGAAGTTTCTAGTTTAAGCCAACGTTTATGTTTATTGTATTGCCAAATTTTCCCGGCTGTTTTGATCTTTAGAGCTTGCAATATTGCGATTCCTCCATTTTACAGGTAATAAGACATTCTTTGTGGCATAATTCGAATGCTCTCACGCGGATGAATCCCACTCCAGAGCAAGTTTTTCAACAGAATTTTTATATTCCCTACTATGTAATGAGCTTATTACGCATTTCTATTCGATACTTTGGTACATCAACACATTAATGACATGATTTTTAATGTTTGTAATCTAGCACGTCTTAATAATAATATAATAATAATAATAATAATTTAATTCAGACCATGTCCATACAAATTTGTTAGTGAATGAATAAAACTATAGTGTTAATACCTAATTAAATTAAATTAAATTTACTTTTTTTATTTTATTAAAACATGCATGGACGTCCAACGGGCATACATAGGACTGTCCCAGCGATTAGCAAACACGCTTAAGATGCTATTGGGGCTGTGAATCTTGTATCGTATTACTATACTTAAAAACGAATCATTTATTTACAAGCTTTTGTCAATGAATTCATATTTAATTTGATTTATTGAGTGGACATGAAATAACCAAACACGTTGCGCGTGTTACGTAAAATATTAAGTAAGTGGATGATTTGGAGCAGTTCGTGCGGCCTTTTCACCACACCGTTGTGTTCGGGTGCACGGCAGTCACGCGCCAAAATACTTTGCTCTAATGCGTTAAATCGAGTGTGTCTGTGACAGCTTGTGATTTCCACTGCTTTCTTTAACACATGAGTAAGGAGTTTTTTCGCCGCATGTTTTCAACCTACTTACCGCTATTCGGGCCAAACCAGTATTAACAACTTGTAATTCCTTTGTTACGAAGTTAACTGACTTTTGGATACAGAAATAGAACGCTGCTCTACTTTTGCTATCATTGAGTTCCCGTTTGGGCGGAATAAAGTATTCTCCCAAGTAAACTAGATGCCTCCACAAAAACGCCTATTTCAATATTCATGAAATAAATCGGGCGTGTTGATAGTATAAATAATAAATTAGAAGTTCGACCTTAAACTCGGGGAGATATAGTACCGTCAGATGGGCACAACGCCAAGGCGGTGGAAACAAGTTGTGATTTCCACAGAGTAAACTAAGAAGTTTCAGCAAGTAACCATTTGTTTGGACTTTGAAACGATATTGAAGGAATAATTTAGCATGGGGTTTGTTTTGATTTTAGTTACTTCGGATCAAATCTGTGCATAATTTGAAAATTGGAACTTTTGTCGTCTACTTTACGAGTTTACTATACTATGATAGAATATTGCAATGCTACTTGATAGCTTTTGAGTTTTAAAGAAGACAATCAAAGAGCTTATTTTCTCTTAGGGTAGCAACTACTAAAATACTCTGTGTAGAGTATTCGTGACAGAGCGCTCGTGGCCCAGCGGTGCCCGCGTACCGCGTGCGGTATGCGAGGTTAAGCAATGTGGGCGCAGGTCAGTTCTTGGATGGGTGACCGCTTTGAGTGGTTACTAACTGAGCGCTCTCGTGCTTTGGAAGGCATGTTAAGCCGTTGATCCCGGCTGCTGTCTACGACAGCAGTCGTTAAGCCCAGTTAGAGGCCTTCGGGCGGCTTGAGAACTTCTAACAGTCAAGTTGCCCACTCACTTGACAAAGGGGGGTCGAAGTTGCACCACGTCCGTAGGGAGTACCCACCGTTACCCTACACGTGACCCCTGGGTGGTGCTAAAAGTGCAACAAAAACTGGCAACCGTATCTGTCTTCTCGAAGATCTCACGGTTCGTAAATAAATGCCATACGATTAAATAAAATTAAAAAAAAACTAAAATACTGTTAATGTACTTTACAATACTATCTTATTCGAGCATTAGTTCAAAATAAGCGAATCAAAAGAGTACAAATGTAAGTACTCATTTGATTCGTGAAATAAGCTTAAAAATAAATAAGCGACCTGTAGGACTTTGTATTTCAGCGATAGCTGGTTCGTACACCAGCCACACCAGTACGCCAGTACTTAGGTACACATGTTTTATACGCATGAATCGTTATATAATACGGTAAAAACAGCCTACGGGTGTTTTTGCTCCACAATTTCCTCAAATTCACTCGATCAAGAAAAATATAAATACACTTCCGTAACGCTCCGAATTTCACTTGGCACGGAAACTTGAGAATTCAATTAAATAAAACAAAATCCTTACCTTCGTTCTGAATTAAAATTCTACAAATTAATTCAATTAAAGTTCCTAATCTAATATCCTCAAATCCGCAAATTATTATTCCGAATTCGGGCGCCATTATTGAAATCTGCGCCGCGTCTAATCTGGAGTGAGGTAAAAAGCGGGTATTGTCTATCACCAAAGATTAGAATGCTCAACCGTTTGACAAAGAAATGGGTAAAGGTGACATAATTAACCTTATGGTTAAATGATTTTCACACGCCCTAGCGCCAGATACATGACATACTAAAAATACAAAGTGTTTTTCAATGTATTATTTAACTTTTTTAACTATCAGCAATGAAACACTCCTATAAAAGTTATTTAAACCATATTTTAAAGTGACTAGTGGGGTTTATTAGAATGTCGAAATAAAAAAACTCTTGATGAGTATGTGTTTTTTATTGATTAAGAATACCAGCTCATCCGAGACTTTGAGTATGTAGGTACTTCATTATCCATTATTTGTCAACTGACAAAGCCTTTTCATGACGACAAATGAAATACATTCGGATCATATTCAGTCACAAAGTAGCCCTTAAAAATTCTAGGAAAAACGCGCAAATAATGGATCATTGTGTACTGTCTCTCGTAATCCAGCGGAATTCTAATTAAAAACAAGGCAAACAGCTGGGACTGAAACAAAGCTTTAAAAAGCATTGCTTTTGCGTCCTTAACTATAAAGTACTTACTGGAACTCTGAACTATATTTTGCATATGCTCAAATTAAGGCTGACAAACTCTCCGACTGTGCTATAGCGGAGCATGCCGCAAGGTGCAAACTATGAAGTTTTTCATATAATATATGCGCGGCGCGGCCTGCGGTGGTGGTCAATAGTTTCGACAGCTTGCTTAACTATTGACCACCGCTTGAATGATGAATTTCTTGTGAAAGTATTCCTTCTGGGTTTAGAACAAGAATTTTAAAGCGCTTTACAAGCCCACCAATTTGTCATCAACAACCTAGACTCGCAAGATGGAAAAGGATCACTCAATTAATTTACTTTCAACGCTTACGAAACTTTAAAATCATTTATTTATTATTTTCATTGTTGTCCTGTCTGTAGTACTCATAAGAAAAAATGACGAATCTAACGCAATATTTATTTATTTACCTTTATTGCCGCCGTTTTGAAACAAGTTGTCATGTTGGTGGCAGAAATTGACGTCCCAGCAATTCGTCCATAGAGATATACGCCATTTAACCATCCCACAAAAGTTTATAAAAATGTGAAGGGAAGAACTAAAAAAGTCTTCTGCCCGCCAATTATGCTACTAATTGTCTAGCGCTGCGCACGAAACACAAGTTTCGAAGGTTTATCCCGAGATTTTTGTTTCTGTAGTACCAACAATCTTGAAATTTATGCCTCTTAGTGTTACAACATAACCATCACGTAGAATAATGATGCTGCATGCCACACATTGTGCTTATTCTTGCAGAAAGGCCCAGTGTAACCCCTCCTTTTTCGGGTCGTTGGATTTTCCCGTTTATCTTCGTATGCAGAGCCTAGATAGAAGTATTCAATTGGAACTTTTAACTTTATTACGAATCTAAAAAGAAAAAGTACGGGTAATTTCGCTCAGTTCCTCAGTATTTGAAGACTTCTTGTCCTTTTTTTGTCACACACTTATTCTATTCTTGGCAAAACTTTAACAACTTACATTTGCAGTTTTAATTTGACAGCATGTATGCGGTACCGTAAAGTTGGGTTACTTTGACCCACGGGAGGTTAATTTTGACACATATGAAAACCACACCCGTAAAAGGTTCCACTAAAAAGTATTTAAAAATTCGACAATTAGTTCAAACCAACATCATATGGCATAATTTAATTGCAATAATTTTACAAAGCCTACGTATACCGAATAAATCGCAACGTCCAAAGTTACCCTGGAGGGCGAAAGTAACCTGATTTTACTGTATATTTTGCTTTACCGAGAGCTTACTACTGATGTCGTCCGAATTCCTAACTTGTCGATATACCTACTGTCGATTTTATACGTAGGCTCAGTATTACACAGAAGCGGCACGGTAGGTACGCATACAGGTCTGTATTGAAACCGCCCTACTGACGCGCATTCAGCGCCAATAGACACGCAGTAAAGAATCTGTTCTGATTCGGTAACAGCTTACTGGTATCGCACTGACTTCGTACCGCTAAATGCGGACGTGACCTAAATAGTTATATTTTAACTCATAAACGAATTCAAGTTTCAAGTACTTTTTTTTCATTTTAACGTAATAACCTGGCTTTGTTTTAGCGGAAACTCGTTTTATTAAATATGCAAAGAGGACCCACATCCATGCACTGGCTGCCATTACTACGGCTTCGTATTTCTCCATTAGGTTACATTAAGAGCACGCATTTATTAGCATGGATACATCAGCAATAAACGGCTAATGCTCGGATGTTTCTCTTCTTATTAATGTTAGCCGTAATCGCTGGGGTCTGCAATTTATCTTTGGGCATGAGTTATAGTAGGTAGGTTGATAGTGCGGGGTATGATCTAGTTTAAAAATAATATTTGAGCTAGGTTTTTCGGGCGCTCGGACCTGGATCAAATTTTTCACAAATTTCTTATATTACTTAAAAAATAAGTGTTTTGATACTTTAGCCCTGAAGGGTAACTTTGGCTTTTGGATTTTTTCGGTTTAGGCTTTGATTTGTGGCAAATTATAATGTGAATGGTTTGAAGTAACTGTTTACGTTTTTATATTTTTTTTATTACGTTTTAGAACCTTCTATGTGGTTTTCATTTGGACCAAAGTTACCCACCATTGCGCCAAATCAACCCGACTTTGCGATACCGAAGACTAATAAGACCTTGTGTCCTTTCATTAGCTGCAATCCAAATTCTAGACAAGCCAAAACTACCTGCCGTAGCCTTGTACCAAACGAGCGCACAATACAAATTGGAAATCCAGTAAGCCCAGTACATAAATTAATCCGCCGATTCCCTCAGCGCTTACCGTTGACGAATTGTTATAACAAACTTAATTAATTAAATCCCATTCCCTCGAAAGACAAGAAAGGCCATAAACTGAGCCACATCCATCACCGTTTTAGATGCACAAGATACGACGAAATTAGGCAAGTGTTGTAACTAACTTAGGCCCTTTGGACAAGTTCGCTTTGGCGAAAGTTTGCAAGCTCCTTTTCATAGCGGGGTGAGGTTAAGCATGTTTACGTTGTTTGGTCGATAAATTTGATGCGTGCTGTGCTTGAAAATTGTTTGGTTGGAATTGAAAGCCATTGCGACCGTGAAAGTCATTAGTCAGTTGAGAGTTACAATGATTCGGCGGTTCTGTTAAGTAATTCGTTGAAACTAACTTTACTTTGTTGCTAATGCCAGTCAATGCCAGCGTTTATATAGAATTTAAAAAAAAAACAAGTTCGACGTTTACTTACATGGATTTTTATCGACCGACCGACTTTTATCTGTGGTATAATTGGTTGACTTCATACACAAATGGAGCTTATCGGTAAATATAAGGTATTAAAAAAACGGCCAAGTGCGGGTCGGACCACTCACAATGAAGGGTTCCGTACCTACTACTTACTACTAGTCCTAATTTAAAACATATATACATATAGTAAATTAAAAAGGTCGTGTCTCAATAGGAATCTCACGGCACTTACGTCTTTTTGCTTGGGCAAGGCAGTTTCAAGTCAGTAGACAAAAATACACATTGATGCATTAAGGCTGGTACACTCAGAAAAAACTATTGCGAAAATAACAAAAAAACGTTGCGAAATAGGAGCCGACAGAGTTGAGTTGCTGGCGCAGCAACCTTAATTTTGCGAAATAATATTGCGAATTTGACAATGTAGAAGTCTTAACTTTGTGATATATAACATTGCGAATTTTGCAAATGTATGTTTTTCACAATTTTACTCTGTCGGCTCCTATTTAACAATTTTCACATTGCTTATTTAGCAAACTTAACTTATTGGAACAAACTTGCGAATTAGACAAAGTGAAACATTGCGAATTTCGCAAATGTATTTTTTTTTCACAAGTTTACTCTGTCGGCTCCTATTTAACAATTTTCACATTGCTTGTTTAGCAAACTTAACTTAATGGAACAACTTTGCGAATTAGACAAAGTGGAAGTATTAACTTTGTAAATTACAACATAGCCAATTTCACAAGGTATAAAATAGCTAATGTAACAAATTCGCTTGTTCACAACTTTATTATGTACCCCAATTCTCGATTCCAAACATTGTTGACGCAGCAATTTGTATGTTGTGTTATCCGCTATGAATAGTTTGCTAAATAAGCAACTTTCAAGTCGTGATTTTAGCAAAATCAAAAAGTAGCATTGTGGCAATAACAAGGTTAACATATCTGACTCCGCAATATTACTCTGCGGGATCAACAAAGTTAACATTGCTAGAGCCATAGAATATTGCGGGGTTAGCAATGTTAGCTTTGTTGGTCTCGCAGTGTTATATTGCGGGTGTAACAAAGCTAACTTTGCTAGACCCGAGGAATATTGCGGGGTTAGCAATATTAGCTTTGTTGGTCCCGCAGTGTAATAGTGCGGGAATAACAATGCTAACGTTGGTAGACCCATGGAATATTGCGGGGTTAGCAATGTTAGTTTTGTTGGTCCCGCAGTGTAATATTGCGGGTGTAACAAAGCTAACATTGTTGGACCCGTGGAATATTGCGGGGTTAGCAATGTTAGCTTTGTTGATCCCGCAGTGTAATATTGTGGGAATAACAATGCTAACGTTGGTAGACCCATGAAATATTGCGGGGTTAGCAATGTTAGCTTTGTTGGTCCCGCAGTGTAATATTGCGGGAATAACAATGCTAACGTTGGTAGACCCATGGAATATTGCGGGGTTAGCAATGTTAGCTTTGTTGGTCCCGCAGTGTAATATTGCGGGAGTAACAATGCTAACGTTGGTAGACCCATGGAATATTGCGGGGTTAGCAATGTTAGCTTTGTTGGTCCCGCAGTGTAATATTGCGGGAATAACAATGCTAACGTTGGTAGACCCATGGAATATTGCGTGGTTAGCAATGTTAGCTTTGTTGGTCCCGCAGTGTAATATTGCGGGAGTAACAATGCTAACGTTGGTAGACCCATGGAATATTGCGGGGTTAGCAATGTTAGCTTTGTTGGTCCCGCAGTGTAATATTGCGGGAATAACAATGCTAACCTTGATAGGCCCGTGGAATATTGCGGGGTTAGCAATGTTAGGTTTGTTGGTCCCGCAGTGTAATATTGCGGGAATAACAATCCTAACGTTGGTAGACCCATGGAATATTGCGGGGTTAGCAATGTTAGCTTTGTTGGTCCCGCAGTGTAATATTGCGGGTGTAACAAAGCTATCATTGCTAGACCCGAGGAATATTGCGGGGTCAGCAATGTTAGCTTTGTTGGTCCCGCAGTGTAATATTGCGGGTGTAACAAAGCTAACATTGTTGGACCCGTGGAATATTGCGGGGTTAGCAATGTTACTTTTGTTGGTTCCGCAGTGTAATATTGCTGGTGTAACAAAGCTAACATTGCTGGACCCGTGGAATATTGCGAGATTAGCAATTTTAGCTTTGTTGGTCCAGCAGTGTAATATTGCGGGAGCAACAATGCTAACATGGCTGGACCCGTCGAAAAAAAAGTCGTAGACGACAATCTCTATCTGGAATAAATACAACACGATTTATAAGACAAACTTTTATTCATCAAAAATATTGTGTATACTCAATTACAAATAATGGAGACAATAGTGGAAAACTATAATTAACATTGAGTTTCTAATAAATAATCAACTAGACAGCAACCAGATACGGAAGAACTGGCAATTTTGTTTCCTGCAAACTGGCCTTCCGTTTACTGAAGTGGCTTTGAAGGTCTGATATAGATGGCACCAAGCTTAAAAACGCGTTGCTTACTTCCAATCTTGAAGGGTTCCAAGGTCTTCTGACACCTTTCACAGGAACAGTGTGCATCTGTTTCATCAACAGTGGAACTGCCAAAAAAGCCGCAATGTTGGCATGTTCCTCTCCCGCTGCAAAAATAAGTAACTTTCAGTATGGTCAATGGTTACACAAAGTACCTAAAGGAATATCATATAAGTCATACTGCAGTGCCTTACAGTTTCATAACAGAACAAATAAAATGTACCATCCAGTATTTGGACAATTTTTTTAAGTTGTACACATCACTTTTTTAAATTCTGATTTTTATCTATTTTACAAATTCTTTTGATCCTGATTGGGAGAAAAAAGTGGCCCAAAATCTTCATAAATTATTAATACCTTTCATTCCGTTACCGCCATGGTCTTTAAAAATGGTAACGGATTGGAAAAAATAACATGGGACACTTTTCTCTCTCATAACGATCGAAAAAGCTCATGATTCTGAATAGAAAACGCATTAAATTTCCAAATTTAAAAAATAAGGTGATAAGTACCACTTTTAATAACAAATAACAATGCCGGTAAACTTGCGCGTATTTCAGTTCAGAAACACTTTGCTTGGTTTATAATAAATAATTTTGAGACAATCAACCATTCGAAGAAAAATATAAAAGTAAATCGCCATTACATTACGATGCAGTTGTCAACAAAAATTATCCGCCATTTCAGTCCAACGTACCTACATAACCTAATCCTAATACTAAATTGGATATTTCTAATTTGGTTAAAGAAATCATCGAGATCTAATAGATAATTTGGATGAGAACAAGTCAGATTAACAGCAAAAAGCACTCTTTACATTTTGAGTAACTAGAACTAAATTATAACTTACCGTTTAGCGGTCCATAAAGTTGTATCAAGTCACAGTTGAGCAGAAAAACACTTAATTCATCCGTTGCTCTAATATAATTATTCAAACAAAGCACTTTAACGAAGAATAATTTCTTTACTAACTAAATGTCTAAAAAACGATGAACAAATTTAAGATTAAGATGTTTGCGAATTTGAAATGCGATGCGGCGACATGCGCGTGCTACGAATGTTGCCCGCGAAATGAACGAGTCTGTAGTCCATTTTGCAAAGTATTAAATTAACAGTGCTATTTTAACAAAGTTTACGTTGTGTTTCTAGCCATGCTGATATTGTCTCACAATGTTTAAATTGTGAAAAACACAAGTAGAAAATATTTATCTTGTGAATTTCGCAATTATTGACCTTGCGGCTTCAGCAAACAAATACTTTTCTTAGAATTCTGTTCTTAGGGTAAAGGCATTAGTAATAAGCTCCAATAAAAATACCTGCTCAAGATTTTTGATAAATGCATCAAAGAAAAGCAGACCCGCAGTTTTAAGCCAGATGATTTATCATATATTTGTCTCGTTAAACCCTTATGGTGCATTAAACTGAGTTTGAATGCGACAGATAGTACAATGATTTTCGGCTGTTAACGAATTGTCTCCATTTGAAAGCACACCAGGATGTCAAATCCCATATAAACTTAACCCACCACAACGTCAGCTCACGCAGTACAATTTTCAGTTATGAAGACGGAGACACAGACAGGTGAAGACCTGTCAGATGTCACTTGTCTCTCTCTCAAACTTTCTGATTTGTGCATTAGTGAGAATAGGTCAGATATACAGAAATCGTTCAACTTAAATGAGTGGTTCTGCTTTACTCTGATATCTGTGGATAAATGAGAAATAGCCGTAGAAAGAGTCAACTCTTACTTCATGGAAATAGCAAAAGCATAAAGTAAGAATGAGCCGGGTCCGCTGCACCAAAAATCTAACAGAACATGCTAGCAAAACATATTAGAAAAACATGTTTGTTACAACTGCCCGTCCATTGCGACTTTCGAGTTAATAATGTTTTTGTTTGACAAACATTTTACAGCTGTCGTTCCAGCACTATTTATGTCTCAGAGTACTCAGGGTAGACGTCAAATAATAATACCGCTAAGAAGAGCGAGAAGATCGTATACTGTTATTGTACATGGTACAGTAAAGTTTAAATAAATAGATAAATTAATAATTTTTGTGATTTATTACGTTCGGACTGGAGGCTGAATTACCTAGCATCATGTGATTATGGGTAAAATATATTTCTATTCGCTGGGCTGGGCACCTTGAAATTATAGTAACCTATCTAACTCAGGTGACTGATACATCCTTTAACACGTTTATGATATCTCATCTTTAGTCGTGTTATATATGGTGATGGTTCACGAGTACAGTCCGGTGACTAATAAGCTGGTCACAAATAATAAAAGCCTGTTTGCGATGAGGGACAGCAGATGTGACATTGTGCCTATTTCGTTTCTACTTGTGTACTTGTCAATGCTTTTATATTTTTGTATTTGTGTATTGCGAGCTCCAGACTTATCCTTACTTCATCCTTTGGGGCAATCGAACTATCAACTAAAAAATAAATCGGCCAGGAGAATGTCTCAGTGTAGGGTTCCGTAGTTGCCCAATAAACTTACTTTAAAAATGCAATAACAAGTAACAGAGAACACTTTCGCAGCGTTTCATACGTCTTTTACTAAGAAGGGAAGATTTTTAACAATAACTCAATAATTACTAGCTAGGACTAGAAAAACTGCGTTTTCCAAGTTAAAATCAGTTTTCCGAAACACCTTGGTGAAAACTAGTTTTAACTGTGATTTTTCTGATAACACCCGTTTTCGCAGTGTCTTGTATATGTTAAATTTTGTACTTAAAAGTACCTATTGCAAAATTGTGCATTGCATATTAATCTGATAAAACTGAACGGAGGCAGAGAAAATAATGTGTCAAAACTTATCCGCATTCATTATTTAGACAATAGACAATAAAAAACCTATAATTGGATTATTTACCCTTGTTACACTAACAAACATTGTGAATCTTACACACTTGAACTGTGTAGATTTCGCTGAGTTCTCCTTTGTGGTTTTGACAAAGGCTCTTGACGTTGTTAACGTCACAAAGTAAAAAACAATGTGGCGGCGAACATTGCGAACCCTACTAAATTTAACCATATAGATCCAGCAGAGTTCTATTTTGTTATTTTAACAAGTGCTTTTGAAGTTTCTAACATCGCAAAGTAAAACACAATGTGGCAGTGAACCTCACAACCTTTTCGTTGAGTTCGCTGTTGTTATTTTGACAAAGGTTCTTAAAGTTGCTAACACCACAAGGTATTGACCAATGTGGTTGTGAACATTGTGAACCCTACAAACTTTAACCATGTAGATTCAGCAGAGTTCTATTTTGTTATTTTAACAAAGGCTCTTGACGTTGTTAACATCACAGAGTAAAAACCAATGTGGCGGTGAACATTGCAAACCCTACAAGCTTTAACCATGTAAATTCAGCACAGTTCTATTTTGTTATTTTAACAAAGGCTCTTGACGTTGTTAACGTCACACAGTAAAAAACAATATGGCGGCGAACATTGTGAACCCTACAAACTTTAACCATGTAGATTCTGCAGAGTTCTATTTTGTTATTTTAACAAGTACTTTTGAAGTTGCTAACATCGCAAAGTAAAACACAATGTGGCGGTGAACATTGTGAACCTCACAAACTTTAACTGTGTAGTTTTCTCTGAGTTCTCTGTTGTTATTTTGACAAAGGCTCTTAAAGTTGCTAACACCACAAGGTATTAACCAATGTGGTTGCGAACATTGTGAACCCTTCAAACTTTAAACATGTAGATTCAGCAGAGTTCTATTTTGTTATTTTAACAAAGGCTATTGACGTTGTTAACGTCACAGAGTAAAAAACAATGTAGCGCCGAACATTGTGAACCCTACAAAATATAACATGTAGATTCAGCAGAGTTCTTATTTGCTATTTTAACAAAGACTTTTGTAGTTGCTAACATCACAAAGTAAAACACAATGTGGCGGTGAAAATTGTGAACCTCACAAACTTTAACGGTGTAGTTTTCGCTGAGTTGTTTGTTGTTTTTTTGACAAAGGCTCTGAAAGTTGCTAACACCACAAGGTATTGACCAATGTGGCTACGAACATTGTGAACCCTATAAACTTTAACCATGTACATTTCGCAGAGCTCTATTTTGTAAATTCGACAATTTTTTTGAAGTGCTAAAGCCAGAAAATATAAATCAATGTAGCGGCAAACATTGTGAACCCCACAAACTTTAACCATATAGATTCGGCAGAGTTCTGTTTTGTTATTTTGACAAAGAGTCTTGACGTTGCTAAGGACACAGAGTAAAAAACCATGTGGCAGTGAACATAGTGAACTCCACAAACATTAAGCGTGTAGATTTCGCAGAGTTCTCTTTTGTGATTTTGACAAGAGCTCTTGAAGTTGCTAACATCACAAAGTTAAAAACAAACTGGCGGCAAACGTTGTGAACCTCGCAAACTTTAACTGTGAAGATTTCACTGAGCTCTTTTTTGTTATTTTAACAAAGGTTCTTAAAGTTGCTAACACCACAAGGTTATAAGTCGTGTGTAGCGAACATTGCGAAAGGCACAAATGCAACTGTGATGATTCCGCAGGGTTCTGTTTTGTTATTTTGACAAAGGTTCTTGACGTTGCTAACGTCACAAAGTAAAAAACAATGTGGCGGTAGACATTGTGAACCACACAAATTTTAACTGTGTAGATTTCGCTGAGCTCTCTTTTGTTATTTTAACAAATGCTCTTAAAGTTGCTAACACCACAAGGTTATAAGTCGTGTGTAGCGAACATTGCGAAACGCACAAATGCAACTGTGATGATACCGCAGGGTTCTGTTTTGTTATTATGACAAAGGTTCTTGGCGTTGCTAACGTCACAAAGTAAAAAACAATGTGGCGGCAGACATTGTGAACCTCACAAACTTTAGCTGTGAAAATTTCACAAAGTTTTCGGTTGTTATTTTGACAAAGGTCCTCAAACTTGCTAAAACCACAACTCACAAATTGAACGTTGTGCAATGAGCAAAGCAAAACTATGTAAAATTCGCAATTTTTTCTTTGCTACTATAACAAGGTGCCGAAAAATTGTTAGATTAACAAAATTATAATTGTTAGTTTCGCAATAATTGCGTTTCGCAAAAAAAAAGTTGCTGCGCTAGCAAAGGCTACGTTGTCAAAGTCTCAAAATAATTTTGTTATTTTATCAATAATTCGTTCGCAATGTAAAACTGCAGCCTTGTCTCCGGATTTTTCTCTGAGTGTATAGTAACCAGCGACCCCTCTGTAAACTACGAGTATGTGCATCTAAAACCAACTCAAAGCTGTGAGGTATTTACTATTTCTGTTAGTTATTTTTTTTGTAGACCAGTAGCTGTAATCGTCTTGCTTGGAACTTACTTCATCAGGTCTCCGCCATTCCGTCCGCATTCCGCGATACGACACAACTTGGGTTAATTTACGTTCATAAACGACGTTCCGGATGAAATTTTGATCTAACATTTTTTCCATTCGAGAGATATAAGTATTTTTTGACTGTTTTGATATCTATGAATAATATCCTACCCATCATTAATATCTTATTGTGAGTGAGATATTTTCAAAATATATTTTTACCAGTTACGCCATTTTTCTGATCGATGTAACTAATCGTCTACGTAATATCCGGGACTTTGCCTCCATCGCTGAGCGAATCCATAAACACATCTTCCTCAACATACTTGAAGTAATTTTCAGTAGCGTACCCTTTACTGTGTCCCTTTGACGAGCCAAATTCAAACTAACGCAATATCCGCTTCAACCAACATTCTCACAGACGGCTCGCTTTGGGAACTAAAACTTACAAAGTTTTCTGTGTGGCGCTACTAAGGAGAGGATGTAGATACATTTTGCTTTGAAAGTTATGTGGTTGCAAAATTTAGGGTTTCTTTTCACTCTGTTTGTCTCATTGGGATATTTGTATGTTTGAGATATAATTTTGCTATGATTTTAATAAGCCTAAAAAGTACTGTCATATATTCAAGGTTCATGGTTCGTAAATCTAACCGTATGCGCGTTTTACACTCGCGCCGCGAACGCCCTCGACACTTCTGTGGATAAGTTTTGCTTCGCGTTCGCGCTTCGCAATCTTCCCCATCCGGTGTCGGTTTTTCATTCCGCGTCAAAGGATTTGCGTAGCGCGAACCTATCTATACTCGTGCTGTTTTCGCAAATATCGCGTCGGGAATCGCGGTGCAAGTGTAAATTTTTATAAGACTGCCTAAAAAGGACTATCATATATTCAAGGTTCATGGCTCGTTCATCTAACCGTATGCGCGCTAGACTCGCGCCACGTACGCCCGCGACACTAAATAGTGTGGATAGGTTTCGCTTCGCGTTCGCGCTTTGCGACGTTCGCTATTTGGAGGTTTTTTATTCCGCGTCAAAGCATTCGCGATATCTACTACTACGTGTAAAGTTGGCAATAGACGAGCCACGCCTAGATAGTTCACCCCTACATATTAAAATGACACTATATAATACTCCTTATATGTAGATGGCGTTGTTACCGAAACTGTTTAAAATAAATGTCAGTAAAAATTTGTGAATAGAGTACCATCTGTTGGTTGCACCCTGATACACGTAGAAATGCGCTTTAGTTACTTTATTAGGTATCTTACACTTATAAATCATTTTGAGAAAAACATTATTGACGGTATGTTAACAATTTCTATTAATTATAAAGGATCAAACAGCGCCAAAACTCTTTTTATTTATAATCCAAAATTTTAACAAATCAAAAACCGACTTGATCCGGATTATTCGCCCATTTGTCGTGCACATACATAATGTAAATTTAAGACTTATATGGTTTTCTCATGGATGCCATTGTCAGAACTGGACCAAATTGGGACTACAAGGCCAGCACCAGCTTTCAAATAAAAAAAGAATCATCAAAATCTGTTCACCCAGTCGAAAGTCTTGAGGTAACAAACATAAAAAAATACAGCCGAATTAAGAACCTCTTCCTTTTTTGAAGTCGGTTAAAAAAGGTCTCATGAAAGTAAAATGAATCCTTAATCAAATTCTCTTTGATGAGAAATTGATCTATACCTGTGGTAAATTGGTTATCGTCGACGAAGGGTCATTAGGGTCTAGTCCACCGATTAGTCAACGTGTTGCTCAAATGGGCTTATAATTTCTTTAAAACATATGGTGTGCGTTATATTTGTAGAAAATATTAACTGATATTCAGATGTAGGTATTTGTACAGCATAAGACCATACCATTTCAATGCTAAGGCACTGTCCACGAGCCAGGTACAAATTTTGTCAGTCATTATCCTCTCGGGCGATAACTTGTACATACTTTTTAAACTCACGCCTATATTCCCTGGCCGGGATTCGAACCCGGGACCTCTAGCTCGGAGGCAGTGTCACTACATACTAGGCTAAACAGGCCGTCAATATTATTATATCTTCATAGGATACCTACTCACGGTCGTTTTGCAACGAATGCTTAAAAACCTTTAAGTTAAGACTTATCTTGTTCTAAACAATTTTTGGTGAAAGTAAAGTTTCGTCTGTAATAGCCACTAACTCCGTGATTTTCTTTATAATTTTCGGTAACACGACCTGATAGTTAGAGAGGGCGGGACACCATGTTTGTGACCTTTGGAATTATGAACCTTTATTAGAGAATAGTGGGTTATAAAAATGCGCTGGCACAAAAATTTATACCGACACGTTATGCAGCTAAAATATTCTAAAATATTCAATAAAATGTAACAGTACGAGTATAAGCTGTCGTGCTCAGTGCTAGCTAGGGTGGTAGTAGTATAGCACGGAATTCATTATGCGTGGTTCGACACGCACTCGGCTGTTTTTTTTCTACGTGCATGGCAGGCAACCTTTGTTTAACTGACCCATAAAACCGCAAAGTAGCTATGGTTCACAGGGGGTTTTTATAATGATCATCACTTCACATCATACGAGAGGAACTTGATCAAGACAATTTGTTGCTGGCTCGTGAAACTTTAGGGGCCCAATCCGAGATTCAAAATATGACACATCTCCGGTATGACGAAAGAATACACGTTTTAATGTCCTTTCTATCGCTTTAAATAAATGGATTTGCGATTTACATTATGCCACAACTTTAAATCGACGAGATTGAAGATTATGTCTCTGAATTCGACGAAAAAACTAAGCTATCAAATTTAAAATCTGAAGGATTTCCACGGAATAAATTGCCAAAATCTACTCCGATTTTCTTGTGGCTTTACTGTTTTACAAAAGTCGTTATTTTAATAATAGAATCATGTGAGTTGTGGCGTTTTGTCAAAAGGCTGGTTTCTTCGCAAGTAAGTCCGTTGGGACGAAGATGACGCATGCCATCCTGCAAGATTGATGTGAGGGACGAAATGCGGAGATGCTCGTTATAAAAACGTTTAATGTAAAAATGTTCGCGGTGTTATAAAGTGTCAAGATGTAATCTTTTGTAGCGGTTTATTTAGACGCGCAGTTAAAATGAAATCTTTATACGTACCCCAAATATGAGCAATCGCTTAGAAACCTTTGAAATATCGATATAAAGAAGAATTCGGAAGATAGCATGGAAGGATAGAGTATCAAATGAAAGAGTACTTCAGATAGTGAATGAGGACGTTGAGGTTAATATTAAGCCTTAATATCAATTCCTTAAAAAATAAAATAAGTTTTGTTTATATGTGTATCTAGAGATATCTGATCGCTGACATAAATATAAATTTATGTTGTAACTAGTTTTTTAAGGAATCACCTTAAGCGTTCGTGCAAAGATAATGTCAGATCGCAATATAAATATAATATGGTACTGCCAAAAGTTAGCACTCTAATATATAAAAAAGCACATTCATATCTGCGATTAATATCTTTAATCATTTGCCGAACGAAATAAAATGCCTCGAACGAATTACTTTCAAAAGAAGCCTAAAAAAATTCTTAAAATATAAAGTCTTCTATAATTTGAAAGAATTTTATAACTCTGTAAACCTAAATGTATATTAAAATTTAGTCTAGGATAATATATTAAAACCTAGTTTAAGATTATATAAATTGTATGCCCTGCAAGGGTAAAACTGTAGATACTCATCAAAAAAATTACCTGGATATACTTCTTGTACCTACACAGTTTACACAATAAATATTACTGATTTCTGATTTCTGATAGAGAAATAATTGCTATTAAATTATTGTCGGCGCAGGCTTAATTATCGCTCTCCAATACAAACTTCCACACCCTAAATAATGATTTCCGGGTGAAAACTATCCTATGTCCTTTCCCGGGACTGCAAACTTCATCTATACTAAATTTAATCAAAATCGGTTTAGCGGTTTAAGCGTGAAGAGGTAACAAACAGAGAGATAGACAGACTGACAGATACACTTTCGCATTTATGATATTAAATATGGAATTATGGATTATATCTGAATCTGACCTGTACAGACAGAAAGTCCTCATTTGAATCTCATAACATTTTGTTCTATCCTACTATTTATTCTTAATGTTTTATCAAAATATGGAAATGTCTGTTCGTCCGCCTGTCCAAAGAATAATTTAAATCATCAATATGTTTGTTAATTATCAATATGTTTATTATGCAGTCACTCACTGTCCCGAAATTCAGTTTTTTTTTTTTATAATACTAAGTGATACCTACTTTTAGTATCTGCATATCATAGGAGCGCTCGTGGCCCTGCAGCGCCCGCGTACCGCGTGCGGTTTGCGAGGTTATGCAATGTCGGACGAGGTCAGTCCTTGGATGGGTGACCGCTTTAAGTGGTTAGTAACTGAGCGCTCCCGTGCTTTGGAAGGCACGTTAAGCCGAATCCCCGATCCCGGTTGCTGTCTATGATAGCAGTCGTTAAGAGGCCTAGTTAAGAGGCCTCCGGGCGGCGTGAGAACTTCTAACAGTCAAGTTGCCCGCTCACTTGACAAGCCTAATCCTATTAAGAGCTGGTTTCCCCCTCGGGTTGGAAGGCCTGATGGCAGTTTCTTCCGTAAAAACTAGTGCCTACGGCAATTCTTGGGATTAGGTAGCGGACCCCAGGCATCCTTCAGGATGCAACTGTATTGGGAATAATGCTAGGAGGATGATGATGAGTAGCTGCATATCGTGCGGTCTTGCTTTATACATTTATATACTATGAATCTACGTTTAATCACTTTATTTGGTTTTTGATTAGCATTTAATAATAATAATAATAAATATTGGGGGACATGTTACACAAATCAACTTAGTCCCAAACTAAGCAAAGCGTGTACTAGACGACGATATACATACTTATATAGATAGATAAATACATACTTAAATACATATAAAACATCCAAGACCCAAGAACAAATATCCGTGATAAATGCACAAATAAATGCCCTGGCCTACTAGGCCACTACCAACTAGGCTAAACAGGCCGTCAGATTTGGCTGTATATTTTTTATATTTTATTAAAAATCGCATATTATTTGATAAGATTATTTATTATTTTAGTATTACCTTTCGCAAAACTATTAAAAACCGTCGTTTGATACACGTGTGGCAGTGTTATTCTCAGTCCCGACTCTCGCCTCGGGGCTCGGGCTAAGATACCTCGGGATTCAGGTGAATCGACATATATTCCGCGCTTGGATCAAAATGAACCATATTGAAAAAAATATATGAAAATAAGACGCAGCCGAAAACAAAACCGTCACCATTTTTACCTAAATATACAGCTTCCCAAACTAACCTTCAACGGCCGAACAAATTACCTTGGCCTTTATTGTTTTATGTACCTACATAATATTGTAAAAGGTATCGTATTCAAAGCCTCTTCTCACCTCACCATTATAACTTGATACCGGGATTCTTTTTAGGTTTCCGTACCTCGAAAGGAAAAAACGGAACCCTTATAGGATCACTTTGTTGTCCGTCCGTCCGTCCATCTGTCTGTCTGTCAAGACCCTTTTTCACAGGAACTCGTGGAGGTATCAAACTGGAATTTCTATCAAATACTCAGGTGTACTGTCCCTTAGAGCTGTGAAAAAATCAAACTTCTAAGCTAACGCAATCAAAAGATATAGCCGGTTAAGCCGCAAATTCCCGCAAATTTTCGACATTTGCAAGGGAATCAAAACCTACAGGGTACTTCCCGTGAACTCGAAATCTTGAAATTTGGTAACCGTAAAGTTACATCATATAATAAAAATATTTTTACGGAACCCTCGGTACGCGAGCCCGACTCGCACTTGGCCGGTTTTTTACCTAATAATACAGCTTCCCAACCTAACCTTCAACGGCTGAACAAATTACCTTGGCCTGTATTGTTTTATATACCTACAGAATATAATTAACATAAAAAGGTATCGTATTCATTCATAGCCACGTGTCAACTCACCATTATAACTGGATACCGGGATTATTTTTTATACCACGATAGCTAACCAACACAAGGTCTCCCTGATGGTAAAAAGAACCCAGAAGAATCACAAGTGAGTTGCCGACAATTCGTCGTGTAGTCAGCTAGAGCTCAAAAATATATAATTTCATACCGGAGAGCCTAAAGGAATGAAATATGCCAATGTTTAAAAATAAATTAAAATTAAAACTTTCAGAGAGAGCTTATTATAGCATTGATGAATTTTTATTAGACAGAAGTTTCAGAAATATGTAGTAGAAATGTACCTAATTACTTTGTCAATGTTTAAGCATAACTAGTGCATGTTCATAAAGATTAGAACTATGTCGTTATTTTAAGATTTAATATATGTACACCTTGAGGGTAGATCACAGCGTATTGTATATTTTATTCTATTGTCGTCTATTATTGTAACCTGTGTATCATAAATAAATACTTACTTACTTACTAGCTAAGTGCAGGTCCTCCACTCTCGGGCCCGGATGGCGTGCCGGGTCGGCTATTGTTTGCTGTCGCAGAAACATAGACGAATTGGATTCAGAAACTGTTTGACAAGTGTCTTTCGCTCTTGCGTAGCCCAGTTCTACCGGGCATGAGTGTTCTCGCTTACGCTGACGACACTCTTATTGCATGCTGAGGTCGTTCCTATGAGGAGGCCGCCAGAAAAGCCACGGTTGGGACATCACTTCTGATCGACCGAATCAGTCAGTTGGGTCTCAAAGTGTCCCTTCCAAAGACCAAAGCCCTTTCATTTCATGGTGCTTGGAGAGGTCCTCCCCGCAATGCTGGAATAAGGGTAAACGGGGAGATAGTGGCGGTAAAAACACACATGAAATATCTGGGTCTTATCCTAGATGGACGGTGGCACTTCGGAGCACATTTTACCAATCTTGCTCCGAAGTTAATGTCTACAGCTGCTGCACTTAGCCGACTGCTTCCTAACATTGGTGAGCCCAATGCCACGTGTAGGCTCCTGTACTCAAGGGTCATACGGAGCATGGCCTTGTACGGGGCTCCCGTATGGATTGGCGCCCTCTCAGCATCTAATAAGACCCTACTCCGCAGACCTCAGAGGGCTATTTCGATAAGAGCCATCCAAGGATATCGCACGATATCCTTTTCAGCGGCGTCAATTCTGGCTGCGGATCCTCCTTGGGACCTTCAAGCACAAGTGCTCGCTAAGGTCCATCAATACAGGGCTGAAAAAAGAGTAACAGGAGAGTTTCCTGACCGGCAGGAGTTGGAACGCGTTCTGACATTGGCCCGGAACGAATTGCTTCGCCAGTGGAAGGAGGAGTTGGGGTCTGCGGGCTACGGCTTGCTGACAGTGGGGGCGACACTGCCTCATTTGGAGCGCTGGGTGGACCGGCGGCATGAAACCCTGATGTTCCACATGGTGCAGATACTTACTAACCATGGCTGCTTTGGTGGGTATCTGCATCGCATAGGGAGGGAGTCCCTTCCTTGCTGCCATGAGTGTTGTGCACCCGTGGACACGGCGCGTCATACTTTGGAGGAGTGCACTGCATGGCGACCCCAACGGGCTGCCTTAGAAGCAGTGAACCTCTCGTTGTCGAGTGTTGTTGGCGCCATGCTAGACAGCGAAAGGGCATGGAAAGCGATGGCCTCCTTCAGTGATCAGGTTATGTCGCAGAAGGAGACCGCGGAGCATGAACGCGAGAATAATCCTCCCGCAGATCCGCTCCGCCGGCGACGGGCTGGGGGCAGAGCCAGGCGCTATGCGCATTTGATGCCTCCACCGTAGTGGGACTGTGCGGGGTCGGGGGATACCCTGCAAAATGGCCCCACGGAATCCAACGTGCCCGTCCTACACTGGCGCGTAATGTCTGCGGCCCTCTAACCTGTGGGCTGCCCGCTGGGACGCACGCGCTAGAATGCTGATAGCGATCCCGCGGCGTCCTCGACAAGGCGGAGCCGGCACTCGTTGGGGTTTTAGGTAGGTAGGTAGTTCAAGCCCTGCCCCCCCCCCCCCCCCCCCCCCCAACCGGGTGGGAAGCATAAAAGCATTTCCCCAATGTTAAAAAAAAAGGTCCTTCACTCTCAACATAGTACCGTTAATTATGAAGTTATGCAGGGAAAGACGCGAAAGTGACGTCATATTTTTTACGGTCATTTGGTCAGACGGCGTGCATTCTTGCGAGTTCCGTACTAGACATCTGATACAATGGGTCTGGCTAAGGGTTGTGAATATCCCAGTTATGTTATTCAGTACACTATATTGTTGAGAAGGTGCTTCACTACACCTCACAGCTCACTTCTAGCATACCTTGGCACCGAGATTCGAAATAACAGCCAGTAATTAGAGATCAACCTTACACTGGTTCTCCTGAGAGGTTGTTGGTGAGGCTGTGAACAGTCTAGCTATCTGTTAAAGCAGTCTAGGTGAGCCGATCGCCCATCAATCATACGAAACGAGCCCGCAATAATTCCTGCTGAAATATGACGTCGGATAACAGAAAAACATGGCCCTATTTATGAAATATATACCTAAGTCAAAAACTATCTAAAAAAGGATTCAGTCCTACAACTGTCACATCACAGCGGTCAGTTTTTTTAGTTACTTCGGAAATCACCGTTAAGATTCAGGAGAAACTTTGCCTCCTTGTGCGTGTTCTATCGCTTGTATAATGGGTTGTGCTCCGAAGAACTGTTCGACATGTACTCACGGCCACTTTCTACCATCGCACCGCTCGCCGTCGGCAGGGCATTCACCCTCACACCTGAGAACCTAATGTTGCGACCGGATTTCAGAGGAATTTCCTCCCGCGGATGCTCCGGTTGTGGAATGAGCTCCCTGCCGAGGTTTTCCCGAGGGACTACTTCAAGAAAGGAGCGTATACAGCATGCATTCGAGCATGTGATCCCAATCGCCCCCATGGAATCGCAGGCGTCCGTAGACCGTAGGCTTATTTGCCACCTAAGTGCTATAAAAAACTTAGTTTTGGAGTTCAATCTGATTGTACGCAAAGTTTTAAAAAAATCTATAGAATGATAGCAGCCGACGCCATATTTAACGTTGATCGGTCTGTAATCGTAAGTAGTGCTGCTACCGCGAAACGAAAACGAAGTTTGTGTATCTATACTATCTATCTCTTTGTCGCACTTACATATTCGAGCGACAGAGAGGAAGATATTCGAACTTCATCCGTTTTTGTTTCGCGGTAGCATCTCTGTGTCCTCCTTTAGTTGATGGTACTCGTAATTTGCATATTGGACACTATTTTTCATTTCTTACTAGCTACTTAATGCTAACTTTTTCCCATTAAGTATTGTGGACTCGGCCTCGTATTAAAACCTAATTATGGTTTTATTATTTAACCAATATAAAGAATACGTCCCAGTGCTCGGCATTGACCCAATACATTGCACTTTCAATCTTATGTCATACTTAATGACAGAGGTGAGCATTACAATAAGTGCCATAAAATTGGGCATTAAGGTGTCGAGCATTGGGACGTTTACCTTAAGCATATTAGTTGAACTTAAATGAATTTGATATTGTTTAGGGTTCCGTACCTCGAAGGAAAAACCGGAACCCTTATAGGATCACTTTGTTGTCCGTCTGTCTGGTTGTCTGTCAAATAGTCAAGTCTACTGTTCCTTGGAGCTGTGAAAAAATCAAACTTCAAAGCCAACGCAATCAAAGGATACAGCCGTTTATGCCACAAAATTCCCTTAAATTTTTGACCCTCGCAAGAGAATCAAAACCTACAGGCTACTTCCCGTGAACTCAGTATCTCGAAATTTGGTACGAAGCAACGTCTTATAGCACAGATAAAGGCAAAACTTGCGAAAACCGTAAGTTTTTAGTTACATCATATAATAAAAATATTTTTACGGAACCCTCGGTGCGCGAGTCCGACTCGCACTTGGCCGGTTTTTTTTCCTTCACTGACAAAAGCCAGTTATGACATATAATTGATGTCATCAATACCTATTCCATGACATAAATCATTACAAAACAACCAGTCATCTATTTATAGTCCTCATTACAACTTTCTGCCAAACTTGCACGCAACTACTTCAAACGACCGTTGGCAATATTAAAAAGTCACATAAACCGAATACATTATACGCTGATATATCCTTTACAATGGTACAAAGCAACTACACGATAAAGTATATATCAAAGCCGTCAAATGTACCATAAATTGCTTAAAAAGTCACAAAGAATCGAAGGAATAGGAGGGGACGAAATCTTCAATCTGTTGAAATTACCATGGTAACGCTGCTGATGGCTTGACTGGTTCTCACGCGATATTCACTCTCTTTTGTATCACAACACGCATCATCCTCCTAACGTTATTCCCAGTACAGTTACATGCTGAAGGATGCCCGGGGTCCGCTACCTAATTCCAAGAATTGGCGTAGGCACTAGTTTTTACGGAAGCGACTGCCATCTGACCTTCCAACCCGAAGGGGAAACTAGACCTTATTGGGATTAAGCTAGTCAAGTGAGTGCGCAACTTGACTGTTAGAAGTTCTCAGGCCGCCCGGAGGCCTCTAACTTGGCTTAACGACTGCTATCATAGACAGCAACCGGATCAACGGCTTAACGTGCCTTCCAAAGCACGGGAGCGCTCAGTTAGTAACCACTCAAAGCGGTCACCCATCCAAGGACTGACCTCGTCCGACATTGCTTAACCTCGCACGAACGCTCAAAAAATTGTAATACAATACTGTTTTATTAACTCGCCTTGACTTTATACCTGTTTTGGTGACAGAGTAGGGATACTCACACCGACTCGCTCTTCTCTTCTCTGGGAGGAGAAGACGTTATACTAGTGACATGCTCATAATACTAAATTGAATAAGAGCGGCAGAGAGATATATCAATGGTTTACTTTGTCAGTTCCACTTTTTTATTTGCCACAAATTATTTAATATGATATTAAGGCAAATAAACAAGAACCCGCTCAAATGAAGCAGGTTACTTATAGTAATACCGCTTACCATCAGGCGGGTCGTACGTTTGTTTGTCACCGACATGGTATATAAAAATATACATACATGCGATCTTTTCCGACCCTCTTAGTGGAACGCATAAAGGATCTCTAAACAAATACTTACTTTGAGTACTAACTCACTTGTGGAATTACCATCCGGTAATAATAATAATAATAAGAACTAAATAAGGTGAATAATAATAATAAAATACTTTATTACAGTACATATGGTGCTACTTTACCGCACGAGTGCGAAAAATTTTACAGGGGTAAAACATTGGGTATGTTAATTGTTGGGTACCTAACATTTTGAGCTGACGTTAGGCATTAAAACATGTATGCGATTTATCTTTATATTAATAAATTTGTATATATAATATAAATCATGTTTTAGAATTAAGTTCACAATTCTGCAATATCTACTCATAAACCTACGGAAGAGACCCCAATACAGGCAATTATTGCTTACCGGGCGGTTCCATCCCCTGGATCACAAACTATGTTTTTCTTATGAAATAATAGTACATTACTACAGAGGCCGGGACGAAAGGGGTTGCCGGCCGAAGACATATATACCGATAGGTCTAAGGCGGGCAACCCCAAATTTCCCGCCGAGGTATGTGTGTAGTGCTTTTCTCAAACATGCAATGAAATAAACAACAAAAATAAACGAAATTTTATTTTTAATACGCATAGTGGCAGAATGTCATGATGCCTGTGCCACAAATTTATGTGGAATGGAAATTAAAAAAGAGGACTTCGCCGGCCTAGGCCTGCAACATTTGTATGAAATTGCATTAACGTAATCTTGTCCTAGCCGCATCTGAAACGTCAGTCTTCACAGCCTATTATAAGGAACATAACATCAACATTTCATTGCATGTTTGAGAAATAGTACATTACTACAGAGGCCGGGACGGAAGGGGTTGCCGGCCGAAGACATATATAGACGGCCAAGCGCAGCGAGGTCGGATAGGTCGGAGGCGGGCAACCCCATTCTTCCCGCCGAGGTATGTATAGTGCTTTTCTCAAACATGCAATGAAATAAAGAACAAAAAAATCAAAGTATTATTTTTAATCTGCATAGTGGCAGAATGTCATGATGCCTGTGCCACAATTTATGTGGAATGGAAATTAAAAAAGAGGACTTTGCCGGCCTAGGCCTGCAAGATTTGTATGAAATTCCATTAACGACCTCTTGTCCTAGCCGCACCTGAAACGTCATACTTCGCATATATCACAATAAGGGTTAAAAAGGTACCGTGTTTATATTTACCTGTGTGGTGCCGAGTTAGAATAGCACCATCCCCTTTATTCCCTTGGGCGTCGTAAGAGTCGGCTATGGGAACCAGGTGGAAGTGTATTGTGGGCGATGGGCTAGCAACCTGTCACTGCAATATCACATTTTCTCCATCTATAAACCTGCAATTGCTAAAAGTGACACTGAAAATTAATTTTCATGTGCTCTGCTTATAAAAATGCCTTTTTGGGAAAATAGGCGTGAGTTTATTTTTGTATGTATGTATGTATGTTTATATTTCCTTTACTGCACGTACTTAACCAAAATCATATTACTTCATTGAAAGTTTAATAAAATCTTGTTTAAATTCGGTGTGTGCGGAACATTTTTATCAATAAATATTCCACTGATAAATATGATTACAGGTCATAACTTCAGCTGAGAACTTGTTATTTAAAATAAAATCGAATAAACTTACCTTTTTTAAAAATATAAAACTTCTTGCATTTTGTATCGGGAAAAAATTTGACACTTTTTTGCCACAAAAATGCAGGATTCCAGTATTTATGTCGGTATTTCCCATTCAGTCCGTTAACGCGGTCAAACGCGCAATTTATGTACGCGTGGCAAAACGGCTCTCACTATTGACGCCAAACAGAACGTGACGGTTTTAGACAGCTTTTTTTTACTCCCAATGCTTGGATTTAAATAGTTTACTGCTCTACTACATTTTTAGGGTTTCGTAGCCAAAATGACGAAATCACCCATATACTCGTAAGATAAAGTACATAAATGATTTTGGAGCGAGTTTTAGATGACTTCCCGAAGTAGCACTTACCCCGCTTCTGTTATTTATTAGATTGATCGATGGGACCCACTAACGACAGAGCAGTGTAAGGCATTTTTTCTCATTTTCGAGTTATTTATTTTAAGGAAATGTAAGCTGTTCAGCCATTAACTCTACACGTTTTGAAATAGAATATTTGTTTAAGTCAACGGATAATGCCGTAACGCGCATTTTAGAATTACGCAATTACACTGCTGCTGGTATAATTGTTGTTGAGGGGCATTAAGTAATTGATGGAAATGACAATGTAATCTTACTCCCTTATTAATAAAAAGTATGTCCAACGGCGGTTGTGGGGTTCACTTGTTCTTTGATATTTACACATACATTTATTGGTGAGTTTAAATACTAGTGGGCTGTGAGCTGTAGACCTGACTTTTTTTTTTTAAATTTCAACATTTAAAAATAAAATATTTGTTAAAATAAATCTATATAAGTAATTATCAAACCCGGTCAGAAAATTTCACGAGAATCGGTTGAGAAATGTGACCTGTACAGGAGAACATCCGGATCCGGACAGACATAAGAAAGAATTTTGTCGAAAGCTTCAGCTTAGGAACTACTTATCCGATTTATTCCAATGGTGTACTGATTTCATATTCACAGCAGGTAAAAAATCTGGGAGTCATTATTGACCGGACTTTATCTTGGGTACCTCAAGTAAACGAAGTTAGCAGGAAGATGTTCATGTCCATTGGTACTCTCAGAAGGCTTCGGAATTTGCTACCCATTCCTACCAAAATTGCGCTCGCTCAGACATTACTCCTCCCTATTTTAGATTGTTCTGATATTTCCTACCTCGATAATAAGCTTGAGCGCATCCAAAACGTCTGCATACGATTCATATTTGGGTTACGCAAGTATGATCATGTCTTCTTTTTTCGCTCTCAGCTTAAGTGGCTTCCTATTCGTTATCGTCGTAACTCACACATTCTGTCCCTTCTATACACAATTCTTTTTCACCCCGCAACTCCTCGCTACCTCAAAGAACGATTCACTTTCCTGAAATCGGTTAGATCTTCCCAAAATTTGCTTCTCACTGTCCCGTCCTCCTCTTCAAAATTTTATAATTGTTCTTTCACTTTTCAAGCTACTTTACTTTGGAACTCTCTCCCCGTGGAATTGAGGCATGCTAAATCTATTGCTGCATTTAAATCACAGCTAAAAGAATATATATATATATATTCATATTTATTTATATATGTAGGAATGTATTTATTTATGTTAATTAGTATGATGTATGTATGTGTGCTTTAATATTTACGTGATTGTATATAAGTTTGAATTATGTAATTCTTTTGTTTGCCACCCACTTATAATACGTTTGTTGCTATTGTCATGATTAATGTGTTTTGAAGTAAGATAAAAACTGTCGTGTTACCAATCCCTAGTAAATGCAGCGTGAAGCTGTTAATATAGTCATTAAAATGGCATATCATAATTATGTCATACTTAGGTACTAGTCATGTCATATATTATACTTATTATAAATACAACTCTAATATGCGAATCATTGATATTTGCTCCTAGCAACACTGGACTTTCCTTGCACAGATTGTACGTAATTGGTGAAAACCAACCAATAAGAGTGTTGCTCGATCCTGATTGGTGCTGGGTTTTGACAGCTCGATACGACCAATCAGCGATGGGTATTTTTCCCGCCATCTGACATGGCGGGCAGTAGGGAGTTCGGAGTGGTACGGGCATTCTTGGGAGAACCATCGAGCTGAAGAGTAGTAACGAGGAAATCCGTGACATATCAGAAGTGTCCAAAACCCCCCCACATTGTGGACGTGCTGAACAAGTGCACGTAAGTACTATTTAAATTATACTATTGCCTACATAGAATTCCACATTGCTTTGAATTTTATTAACGATGTTTCACATTAACGAACAATTTATTTTACGTAATTAACAAAGCTTGGTACTTGAAATAATTTTATCATCGAATCTTACTCTCTCTTAAAATATATTTGATTTCGTGAGTTAAGTCCAATGACGAAAATTTATAACGTTCATAATGGGAATAGTGAGTTGGTCATAAATCCTTTGTTCTTTCTGGTTCTTAGTACCTACCCCAAATTAAAAACTTTAAGAAATATATCGAAGATTCCATTCAGTTCTATCCATTTACCTAATTCATTCATTTATATTTTGTCTAAACGTACATCTTTGTGCCCGAATGTACATTAAGTAACTTTAGTAAATAAATTTAAATCCACGTTACGAATATAAATATATGTTGTTCTCCGAGAAAACGAAATAACGATTAGCTTAAATTGTTCTTTTGCAAGTAGGTAGGTACCGATAAAAAGTTTTGTTCGTTCCTGTGTAAATCTATATTCTCCGTGAACAATCAAATGAGATCCGAATCACGGAAGGAATAGTGGAACGAGTGGGTATTACGTTGTTTTGATATTCTGTAAAAGTAAAGTAATTCAATTAAAAAAAAAAAACATGCCTTATATTTCACAAAAAGTGGAGTGTATATATAATGTTAATGTGTTTCATTACTAAAATATTATAAAAGGAATAAAATACACCCTTGGTTGCTATTCATAACGCTTACCGACAATTCACCTGAAGTTAAGTAGTACAAGTCTGGCCTCCGTTTATACGTAACTTTTACGAATATCGGGGTCAAGATATACTAGGCGTGAGCGGTGAGTTAAACCGGGGGAGGTTATGAATAGCATAGCTGGGCTTGTATAAGGACGTGAGAGTGCGTCTGGGCTTTTATAAGGACGTGAGAGTGCGTCTGGGCTTGTATAAGGACGTGAGCGTGCGTCTGGGCTTTCATGAGGACGTGAGAGTGCGTCTGGGCTTGTATAAGGACGTGAGCGTGCGTCTGGGCTTTTATAAGGACGTGAGAGTGCGTCTGGGCTTGTATAAGGACGTGAGCGTGCGTCTGGGCTTTTATGAGGACGTGAGCGTGCGTCTAGGCTTGTATAAGGACGTGAGCGTGCGTCTGGGCTTTTATGAGGACGTGAGCGTGCGTCTAGGCTTGTATAAGGACGTGAGAGTGCGTCTGGGCTTGTATTAGGACGTGAGCGCGCGTCTGGGCTTATATAAGGACGTGAGAGTGCGTCTGGGCTTGTATTAGGACGTGAGCACGCGTCTGGGCTTATATAAGGACGTGAGAGTGCGTCTGGACTTGTATTAGGACGTGAGCGTGCGTCTGGGCTTGTATAAGGACGTGAGAGTGCGTCTGGGCTTGTATTAGGACGTGAGCATGCGTCTGGGCTTATATAAGGACGTGGGCGAGTGTCTGGGCTTTGTACGATGACTAGAGTGTGACTCTGGGCTTTTATTGTATGAGGGCGTGAGCGCACGTTTAGGTTTATATGAGAATGTGCATGAGGACGTGAGTATGCGTCTGTACTTTGTATGAGGACGTGAATGTGCGTCTTTGGGCTTTGCTCGAGAACATCAGAATGCGCCCAGACTTTGGTTTTACGATGTAAGCATAATTTTTGACCCTTGTTAGATGTGAATGTATGGTTTGAGTACAAAGCCTGATGGTTTTACCTCTCAATAATGTACCTAAAAGGTAGTAGTACTGTCACGCTCTGAAGCTTAAAAAAATGAATTGCATATGAACATTGATATTGCCATAAGACACGCGCGCTCAAGTTTTATAGTAAGATCAGTAGATCGGACTTATAATATTTCGGAGTTTTGTAACCAACGCTCTAGAGTTGATGTACCTATATAAACAATTGTGAAGTCGTTTGAGAAATGAGTTCTGGCAAAAATAGTTAGCAAACTGTTGCATTCATAATAAACTGCTTATGAAGGTAGAAAAAAAATGATGCACTGTTTACCAAGTTAGAAGTAAAGTACATTTGTAATGACTTAGTTTCCAATAGGCATTAAATTGTCTTATAATAACAGATAAGGAATAAGTATGGAAGAAAAATATTGATTTTGCAACGATTTTATAAAAGAGTGAAATATAAAAAAAAAAAGATCCGATTTAATGCGTTACACGTTTAGATACTTAAATATTTTACAAACAAGAATTAAATGTGATCTTTTTGTGATTATTTTATTTTAACTTTCATTTAATGTCCATAATTTGCGATGATATAAAAAAAAAAAAAAAAAATTATCAAGGAAATTGATGTTAACAATAAATCATTACAAGCTTATATTGACTTTGGTAGCGACTGTTCCCTTATTAAACTAAGCGAAGCTGAAAAATTGAATTTGGATAAAATATTTTCTGATCTACCTACGAGGCTTGCACTGAAAGTGGCGGGAATCGAATACTTATTAATTTATTTTTAACATGTATTATACCTTTTTATAATCTCTGAAGTTTCCTTATCTCAACACACTGGCCACTTAGAAAAAAAAAGTATGGTTCGGTTTCAATTGTTTATTGAAGTCGTCGAGTCACTGCTTAAAATGGAATTGTGCCGTGAAAATTTCAGAGCTATGATTTATTATGACTTTAAAAGTGGACTAACACAAAAACAATGTGAAGAGCGGATGGTTGCTGCTTTTAATATTGAAGCTCCTTCAAAGACTACAATATACAGGTGGTATTCAGAATTTCAACGTGGCCGTGTATCCCTCACCGACGAAGTGCGTGAAGGTCGACCAAAATCGGCAGTCACGCAAGAAAACGTCGATGTTGTGCGTCGTCTGATAAATGAAGACCGACATGTGACATATCGGGAAATTCAAGAGCACCTGGGTATTGGAATGAGTCAAATACAAATTATTTTAAAAGAAGAATTAGGCGTGAAAAAGTTATTTTCCCGTTGGATACCTCACCTATTGTCTGACGAGCAGAAAATAGTCCGTGTCAATTGGTGCCGCAAAACTTTGAAAAGATTTAACAAGGGACGCTCAAATGCTGTTTTTAGCATAGTATCAGGTGACGAGTCGTGGATATACGCTTATGAGCCTGAAACTAAAAACCAATCCCGAGTATGGGTCTTCGAAGACGAGCTCAAACCCACAAAAGTTGTTCGTTCTCGCAGTACGGCTAAGAAGATGGTGGTTACGTTTATCTCTAAATCTGGTCACGTAGCTACTGTGGCTCTTGAGGATCGTAGAACAGTCAATGCTGATTGGTACACCACTATTTGTTTGCCGAACGTCTTTGCTGAACTCCGAAAAACAAACCCTAGTCGTCGCATCATCCTTCACCACGACAACGCCAGCCCACACACCGCTCGGACAACAACTGAGTACCTGGACGGTGAAAAAGTCGAAATATTGGACCACCCTCCATATAGCCCTGACTTAAGTCCCAACGACTTTTTTACATTCCCCAGAATCAAGGACAAACTGCGTGGTCAGCGGTTTCAGACGCCAGAAGAAGCAGTGGAGGCCTATAAAATAGCCATTTTGTCGACCCCTACTTCAGAGTTCAAAAAGTGCTTTATGGACTGGTTTGAACGCATGCATAAGTGCATGAAATACAAAGGAGAATATTTTGAAAAACAATAAAAATAAATAAACTCACTTATACTGCATATTTTCTTCTATTCCCGAAACTTTCAGTTTTACCCTCGTATGATAAGAGGATTTGGTAATTTTCATGTGACACCCCTGTACAAATCTAAAGTAGTTGTTCAGATTGATGAAGTACTCGTACATGCTGACGTTGTAGTTCATGTAGTACCAGACAAATTTTTACATGTACCTATTCTGATAGGTCAGAATTTCACGGAGTTGCAAAATGTAACAGCCGTTAAGGATAGCAAGACATTGTTCTTCTTCAATAACCCTGCAATAGAATCTGAGTTAGGATTGAGTTCGAGTATGGTTAAGCTGATAAACAGCGACAACATTACTTTGACTGGAGTGCATCTTTTACCAGTATATAGTAATGAAACTTATAATGGAGATGTGTATGTTGAGGGACAATTGCGTCTAGTTCCTGGCAAAGAGTATCGAGTGCTTCAGGGAGCATACAAATTTAGAGACGGTAAAGGGGAAATATTGGTGTCTAGTCTTACAAACACACCTGTAACTCTGAAAAAGGGTACTTTGCTAAGTAGAGCTTTTCCGTTTAAGGAAGTCAATATGGTCGATGTTAGACGAATTAGTGAACATTCAGCTGCAACCTTATCCCCGCTAAATATAGACGAGATCCGGGTAGGCTCCAATGTCGATAACGAGACCTTGGTGAAACTACATAACTTGCTGCAAGAATATCGTGAATGTTTTGCGTGTTCATTAGATGAAATTGGGTGTGCTCCTAAAGAATTTGAGATGAAGATTGAATTGAAAGATAATAAACCGATTGTTTATCGACCATATAGGCTTTCTCATTCCGAAAGAGCAAAGGTCAGAGAGACAATCTCAGACCTTCTTAGTAATGACATAATTAGGGAATCAAGCTCGGACTATGCCAGTCCAATAATGATGGTAAAAAAGAAAAATTGAAGACCAGAGATTATGCGTTGACTATAGAGCATTAAATGCAAAGACTGTTAAGAACAGGTATCCACTACCAATAATTGAAGATCAAGTAGGGAACCTTAGTGGTAACAAATTTTTCACCACACTGGATATGGCATCAGGCTATTATCAAGTCCCACTTTCATAAGAGAGCAAACATCTAACAGCATTCGTTACCCCGGACGGCCACTACGAATTTAATCGCATGCCGTTTGGGCTAGCTAACGCACCTGCTGTGTTTCAGAAGGTAATCAATAAGATGTTAGGCCCAAGTCGATTTGAGTCCGTGCTTGCTTACATGGACGACTTGCTGATTCCGACTATATCCTTAGACGAGGGCTTCGAAAAGCTTGAACAGGTCTTAAATTTGATAAAGGAATATGGTCTTACCTTGAAACTTTCAAAGTGTTGCTTCTTTTCCACGGAAATTGAGTATCTTGGATACGAAGTTTCCGAAGAAGGCATCAAACCAAGGCGACAGAAAACAATTGCAATCGAACAATTTCCGACTCCTACAAATATTCACGAAACGAGACAGTTTCTTGGATTAGCTAGCTATTTCAGAAAATTTGTGAAAGGGTTTGGTGAGATTGCACGACCTCTGACAGCACTTTTAAAGAAAGGTGCTGAATGGAGATGGACTGACATAGAAGCGAAAGCCTTTTCAAAGTTAAAGGGTGTACTGTGCAGTAGACCGGTATTAGCTCTTTATAACCCTAAATTGAAGACCGAGTTACACACAGATGCAAGTTCTCTTGGGATAGGAGGAATACTCATGCAATGGCAGGAAGGTACCAATGAGCTCAAGCCTGTAGCATATTTTAGCCGACAAACCTCGCCCGAGGAAAAAGTTTACCATTCATACGAACTGGAAACATTAGCTGTGGTTTGTTCGCTCAGGAAGTTCAGGACATATTTACTGGGTATGCCATTTAAAATTTTCACAGACTGTCAAGCTTTACGCCTGACTTTAAGCAAGAAAGATCTCATACCTAGAATAGCAAGATGGCTTTTACAAATGGGAGAATATGATTATGAAATAGAGTACCGCCCAGGCCCCGCTTAGCTCACGTTGATGCGTTAAGTAGAAACCCCGTTGAAAGTCCCAACGATGACTGTGCTCCCGAAAATGTTATTTCGGTCCTCCGTATCGAACAAAATGATTGGTTAGTTACACTGCAGTTAGGGGACCCAGAAGTCAGTCATGTCATTAAAACATTAAAACCTGACATCGATGAAGAGTACAAAGATATAAAGAAACACTATGTACTTAGGAATAATGTACTTTACCGAAAAACTGAACGTAATGATAACAATAACTTGAAGTTGGTTATACCAAAAGGGGCAAGGTGGCAGATATGTCGTCTCAACCACGACGAAATGGGACATTTTGGAGTGAACAAGACTTTTGAACGCATACAAAGTCAATACTGGTTCCCCAAAATGGCCCGCTTTGTAAAAAAATATGTTAGTGCCTGCCTAGAATGTGCGTATAACAAAGACAGCAGCAATTCAGGTAAACAGGGGCATATTTATCCCATTGAAAAGGTGAGCGTTCCCTTTCAAACGGTTCACATCGACCATCTCGGGCCTTTTGTCAAAAGCAAACGACAAAATGTTTATATCTTAACTGTGGTCGATGGTTTTTCAAAATATGTTTTCGTAAGACCAGTGAAGAATACTAAAAGTAGCACAACAATAAAAACTTTGGAAAACATATTCCAAGACTTCGGTACACCTGAACGAATTATATGAGACAGAGGAACAGCGTTTACATCAGGTCAATTCAAGCAATTTTGTGCTGAAAAGAACATTAAACATGTTCTTAACGCTGTTGCTTGTCCACGTGCAAATGGTCAAGCAGAACGCTTTAACCAAATAATTTTAAAAGCTTTAGCAACACAAAATTCACTTCAAAATGAAAAAGACTGGGATTTAGCTGTTCCAAAAGTGCAATTCGGCATTAACAGTACAGTCAACGCCACAACAGGAAAAACACCTTCAGAGGTGCTTTTCGGTGTAAGATTGAAAGGAGTTTCAGATAGCATGTTTAGAGAACTTTTCGATGACACTAACCAACATAAGGATATAAACGAAATAAGAAAAGAAGTCAAGGATATGATCGATGAGAAACAAAAGGAAATGAAAAGATTACATAACTCCAAAATAAAGCCAGCACACAAATATAAAGTTGATGAATTGGTAAAAATTACCAAAGTTTCCTTCACAGAGAATCCAGGTCAGAGTAAGAAACTTTTACCTAAATTCATAGGTCCTTACAAAGTAACTAAGATATTAGGTAATGATAGGTACGAAATTACCAATGTTCCAGGTTTCAAAAAGTCAAAGAAATATTGTTCGGTTGTATCAGCTGACCGGATGAGACCATGGATTCATATTAAGGCTCTCAATGTTATGAGTGACGATAATAGTTCTGACTCAGATTCTAGCTAAGTTCTAGGTGCCTATCTAAAACTTCTGAATTTCTAAGGAAGGTATTTTGGTTATGATATATTACAGCATATTGCACACGTATGATTATAGTATAGACAATATTGTATATGTTTTCTCTCGTATTTATTTTATTGCAGTAGATATAAATACAATTACTGTTACTAAGGGCTAACTACTTACCTAGTATCTAACTACTTACCTGATGATTATGAGCTAAGTTTCAGTAAGAAAATTTATAAGAAGAATGGCCTAATGTCATGATAATGTGATAACTGGTTCTTGTGATGATGAATCTGAATAAATAGAAAATAAATGAACACGAAGTTTTGTTTCATTACTGTTTACATATTGTCTTTCCGTCTTTCCTCCTTTTTTTTAAAAAGGTTTCCTGTTATACGTGCGCCGGAGTCTGCACGTTGTCCGATGGCCGAATGTCATGATTAATGTGTTTTGAAGTAAGATAAAAACTGTCGTGTTACCAATCCCTAGTAAATGCAGCGTGAAGCTGTTAATATAGTCATTAAAATGGCATATCATAATTATGTCATACTTAGGTACTAGTCATGTCATATATTATACTTATTATAAATACAACTCTAATATGCGAATCATTGATATTTGCTCCTAGCAACACTGGACTTTCCTTGCACAGATTGTACGTAATTGGTGAAAACCAACCAATAAGAGTGTTGCTCGATCCTGATTGGTGCTGGGTTTTGACAGCTCGATACGACCAATCAGCGATGGGTATTTTTCCCGCCATCTGACATGGCGGGCAGTAGGGAGTTCGGAGTGGTACGGGCATTCTTGGGAGAACCATCGAGCTGAAGAGTAGTAACGAGGAAATCCGTGACATAATTTTTCCGCTAGGTTGTCTGGAAGAGATTGCTCTTTATCAATAAGACCGCCTGTTGTTTACCTCTAGTTTTAAGTTTTATACGCTGTTATAATAAGCAATGTAATTTATTGAGGTGCGCAATAAAGAGTTTTTGTATTGTATTGTATTGTACTTATGTTATTGATTTGAAATTTGGAATAGTCATTATAACACAATGCTAACCTAGATGCATTTAACATGTTTTTTAGTGATGAATTTATAAAGCAAAGTGTAAAAATATAGCATTCCTTCCCCTGTGTTCGAAATTTACCAAACTGGCAACCGTACTTGTCTTCTCGAAGATCTCACGGTTCGTAAATAAATGCCATACGATTAAATAAATAAATAAATAAATAAAACCAAAATAAGAATATGTAATTATCATATAACGTTAACATCCAAGTAGATATCACAATATGGGCGAACGAAGCATATTCGACTCGGAGACGCTTGGCTCGCACATAAGAGTAAACAAAACAAAAAAAAACCAAAGGGACTTAAATTGCAAAACTTTATTTAGAAATGTTTTTGATGATAAATTTATTTTTCCTGTATTATTTAAGATTATCTATCATCTAAGATTATAAAGACAGTGTATTTTATGAAATAAAGAATTTTGAATTTTTGATTTTTTTGAATATTTACTTAGATATTAACGTTATGTGATAATTCCATATTCTTATTTTGCTAAATTTCGAAGATAAGGGAAGGAATGCTATTTAGTTATATTTTACTTTATAAATTAATCACTAAAAAAACATGTTCAATGCATCTAGGTTAGCCTTGTGTTATATGACTATTCCGAATTTCTAATCGATAGCATAAGTAGTTCCTAAGAAATTTACAGACAGAGTTTACCTATTTGGTACGCAACCCTAAAAAGATAGATCTATGATTTTTTTGTGTCGGAAAATGACAGATCTGTTACCTACACGAAGCTATAATTACATTAAGTCAACAAAACAGCCATTTAAGCCGACCTTTGAAGGCAAAAAGGCTTATAAAAATAAAAGTCCTTAACATACTTATTTTCTACGAGTTTCTTCAGTGAGTCAATAAAATTTACATTCGTTGTTTATGACATCATACATGCTCAGAATGAGTCTGGAATAATAATATTTTTATTACAATCGGATCATAATTCTTTTTGTTTGTGTCATTTTAATATAGGCCAATATCAATATACTTAATACATACTCACATATCGATACAATTATTTTTAATTGTAGGTATACTGCGAACTAGTTTTTCCAATTCTAAGTCTACCTACCTACTAGCAAGAAGAGATAGATCGAATAGGGAAAAGTGGCAATTTATTTCGCAACCTAACTTTTTTATACAGGGTGTGGCCTGTAATAGGAGCAAAAAATTTAAAGGCTGCTTCCTTAGAGCATCTACAGTAACCTCTTGTGTCCATAAGAAAAAAAATATTTTTAGTTGGGAGAAGTGTTGATCTAAAGTTATGACCTCCAAGTAATGGATCTTGGCACCACGAGATTATAGCGCGGCAGTTACTGCTGATATTGAGGTAGCTTCTAGTAATGACTCAAACTTTGTTTCATTTTTGGTTTAAAAGGATATTTTTGGGAGTTTTCAATTTTTTTATTCATTTTTTTGTATTTTTTACATAAATAGTTATTAATATAGCTCCAGTAGAGAAAAAAGCACTTATAAGTTATAATTGCGAAAAACATATAAAAAAACTGTTTCTTTTTTCAATTAAAACCATTTCGAAATAATTATTGGAGAGCTCAATAGTGTACCGTTTAATTTTTGGTCCTATTACAGGCCACAACCCTGTATACAAAAACAAACACAGCTAACCGACCATTCGTGACCCTTATTACAATGAGAATAAGGTGCACCAAAGATCAGTTTACTGTGTTAGCGATGGTACAATGACTGTAGTAAACAAGTATATGGCCTGTCTGATGTTAAACAAACATTTCTCAATACAAGAGCGGTTGTTGACCCTTTTGTTGATTTGAGGATTCGATATTACCTAACAGATGAATAAAATATATTTAGATAGGAAAATGACCTAACTTAAACGTAACGGATTTCTTTTCTCAAAAACACCATCATCATCAGCCGAAGGACGTCCAATGCTGCTGCATAGGCATCCCCCAAAAAGTTCCACAATGACCGGGCCTGTGCCACCCGCATCCAGCGGACACCCTCGACCTTTACCAGGTCATTAGTCCACGTTTCACTGCCATATGTCATCAACACCGTGTGTGTGTCAAAAATACCGTTTGAATTTAATTATGCAAGATTTGAAACAACTAGTCCTAACTTACAAGGAAAGGTACCCAACTGTCCGGCTCCGATTTGATTTATTTTTATATATGTTATAGAGTAGTCTAAAATAACGGACTCGTACTTTTTTTAGCAGCCCAAACTCATTCTATTCGGCGAAATTGTCCTCCAAAGTACTAAAAAAACACCTTCAAAGTTTCATACTTCTCATGGTTTCACTCACTTTACTTTGAGTTTTTTTTTTATGAAAACTTCACGGTCCATGATGAGTGAAACCATGAGAAGTATGAAACTTTGAAGGTGTTTTTTTTATGTAAAATATAAGTTTAAGGAAAATGACAAAACACGGGTCCATTATTTTTTCATGTTCTCCAACATATAATCAAGCCAGTTATTAACTAACAATTTGCTTTATCAAAACTCTCTACAGAACTAAACGGTTTTGGTCACTTTTTAGTACTTTGGAGGACAATTTCTCCGAATAGAATGAGTTTGGGCCGCTAAAAAAAATACGTGTCCGTTATTTTGGACTACTCTATAACATATATAAAAATAAATCAAATCGGAGCCGGACAGTTGGGTACCTTTCCTTGTTAGGCTACTTTTACTAGCTTCATTATTTCATCAATTTTATTAAAACACTGTCTCATAGAGAGAGAGATACTTCACGTAATTATAAGCCTACAACACAACATAATAAAAGCGATAGTTCTATGTAAACATCTACGTAACTGTGACGTAACACGATCCTAATCCACGGGGAGTTCTGGATTGCTTTTAGATACTTATGAAAGTAAACACGATATTCGTTCTTAGAACAGCGGCGTAAGAATCATTATCGTCTGTCTACTCAAACTACAATTAGGAATTCCTTTTATAGATATTGACCGGTGATTGGTACTAAATTGTTATGGATTTGTGTCGCAACGTGATTAGCGGAAAATAGGTTCTGTAGGGAGATGGGGATTTATCTCGAGCATGAACATGATCTAGTTTTAGATGACAAGTTTTCTGTCCTGCCTGGCTCGTATCAATGAGATTTTAGGAACTTTTGTACGGAATATCATTTGATATTTGGATACCTACTACCGATTTTTTTTTCATGTAATTTATAGGTAACTTTCGTGTCATATCATATCGGAATCAATGAAATTGTAGACTAATTAAAACCCTTAAGGTTGGTACAAAAATTTGGTCGTTACCTATTTACCGTTAGCTTTTCGATCAACAAAAACATCGCGAGATTTGCGAAAAAATTCAAAGGTGTATCATAAAAATCAATACATTTTTATAACAAAATACCTTATACTCGTACTATAACTAACCTTCCAGACCATAAGTTTAAGAAAGTTGTTAAACTTATATTAACTAGGAAATCGTACTATAAAGTGTCAGATTATACAAGAGACAAAGATGTTTGGAATCAATGTATTTGTAATGAATGAATCATATTTTTTTTTATGACATAGGTGGCAAACGAGCAGGCGAATCGCCTGATGGTAAGCGATTAGTGCCGCCCATGGACACTCGCAACACCAGAGGGGTTGAAAGTGCGTTGCCGGCCTTTAAGATGGGAGTACGCTCTTTTCTTGAAGGTTTGAAGGTCGAATCGGTCCGGAAATACCGCAGGCGACAGTTCATTCCACAGTTTAGCTGTGCGAGGCAAGAAATTTCTGGAGAAACCCACAGTTGAGGACTGCCAACCATCTAAGTGGTGAGTGGTGAGGAATAATTAGTTTTCACGATTTTATCTAATGTACATAAATATTGACGATCATAAGTGTATCTTTGTATGCCTACATGACAAATAAATGAACTATGTATGTGAAGGTCCCGACCGGCAGTAATCCAGCGTGGGGACTGCGCTTAATTCCTCTCTCATCAATGAGAAGTGCGCCCAGCACTGGGACATGACGATGATGTTGAATGGAGTTTCATCATCATTGTCAGCCGATCGACGTCCACTGCTGGACATAGGGTTCCCCCGGAGACCGCCACAACGACCGGTCATGGAATGGAGTTTACTTTCAGTTGCCAAATTAATACTTATACTTACTTACCCTTTTTTAACCGACTTCAAGATTTCAAAAGAGGAGGTTATCAATTCGGTTGTATGTTTTTTTTTTTAATGTTTGTTACTCCATAACTTCGTCATTTCTTAACCGATTTAAAAAATTCTCTTTTTGATTGTATGTATATATATCCAAGTTGGTCCCGTTTTTGTCAAAAGGCAGTTCTGATGATGGGATCCATGAGGCATTGAGGGAACTCCTCAAATCTTTAAGGCAAACATATAGTGATTTTTGTGTTTTTGTCAACAAGTCAAGCATTTGCATCCAAAAATGTGACATTGGATGAAGTGGAACTGCTGATGATGATCAGAACAGAACTCTTCAACGACGAAAAGTTCACGTTTGGCGATTTGTCCTCCTAGCTGTGTTTGTTAAGCAAGTTCTTTTTTTACGATTAATTTTTGTCATGCTCGAGTTCTGATGATGGGATCCATGAGGAATTGAGGGAACTCCTCAAATCTTAAAGGCAAACATACAGTGATTTTTGTGTTTTTATCAACAAATCGAGCATTATCATACAAAAATGTGACATTTGATGAAGTGGAACTGCTGATGATGATCAGAACAGAACTCTTCAACGACGATAAGTTCACGTTTGGCAATTTGTCCTTCTAGCTGTGTTTGTTAAGCAAGTTCTATTTTCACGATTGATTTTTGTCATGCTCGAGTTCTGATGATGGGATCCATTAGGAATCGAGGAAACTCCTCAAATGTGAAAGGCACACAAATAGTGATTTTAGTATTTTCATGAACTAATCAAGCATTTTCATTCATAAAAGTGACATTTGATGAAGTGGAACTGCTGATGATGATCAGAACGGAACTCTTCAACGACGCGTAGTTCACGTTTGCCGATTTGTTCTCTTCGTTTTGTTTGTCAAGCAAGCAAGGTTTTTCCATGATTTCATGAGGAATTGAGGGTACTTAGTCTTCTGCAATTATAAACATACTTATAGCCATTTTTGTATTTTATTGTATGGAATCTAAGAGTGCACCATTTAAGATTAATAATCTTTCACCGGACTCCCCCATTGAAGTCGGTTTTTTTTTTCTGAAAAATTATGTTTATCTATAGAAGTAAAGAAGAAGGTACTTACCTAGTAAAGTATGTTGTTAAATGACAGAAAACGGGTATTTTGAATAAATAAATATAATACAAATCAGAAAATGCGTGCAGTTTGTATGAAAGTTCTATTTAAAAATGTAGTAAAAAATTCTTATAGTTAGTGTTTTATTTTTTCGACATAATTTTTCATCACCGTTTATTCTTGTTAATATTGAAGCCATTGTATGTTGTGGATATGAAAAAAGTCTTTATCTATCTATTTATTAAATACTCTCTTTCTTTGCTCCTGATTATGGTCTTAGAATAAAATAAAGCAAATTCGTATGCTTTTGGCTAAATATTGTCAGTATGAAGGAATGATTTTACTCTTTTTAATTTTAAGATACAGTAACATAGCGTGTGTAACTTTTTATTGGACTACTATAAACCTTAGTTCATATCTTGTTTCTCTTGGTGATTTTCTGTAATTGGCTCCATACTTCTATTTAAAATGTCAACATGTTTATAAAGCTGTTGAAACTCCTATAATAAATAAATAAATCAATCAAATAATTGCAAGGTAAACTTCCCAATGCTCAATTAAGGCGCCTTCTTGATTTATCGATGCGGAGGCAGTAAAAAAAACTGTCAGCTGCCAGTGTCAACCGATACAAATGCAGTACTACCCTGCTTCTGCGCATGGTATTACTACTGCACAAATAATACTGACAATATTTCGTCAAGTGAGGAAATCTCACATCAGTAAACTCACGTCAAAGAACCAAATGCCTATCACATATCGCACCCGCCCAAGCCGCCAAGTCAGAAAGTGTTTTTTTTTTATGACATAGGAGGCAAACGAGCAGACGAATCGCCTGATGGTAAGCGATTAGCGCCGCCCATGGCCACTCGCAACACCAGAGGGATTATAAGTGCGTTGCCGGCCTTTAAGATGGGAGTACGCTCTTTTCTTGAAGGTTTGAAGGTCGTATCGATCCGGAAATACCGCAGGCGACAGTTCGTTCCACAGCTTTTTTTTTTTTTATGACATAGGTGGCAAACGAGCAGATGAATCGCCTGATGGTAAGCGATTAGCGCCGCCCATGGACACTCGCAACACCAGGAAGGTGCAAGGCAGGAAATTTCTGGAGAAACTCACAGTTGAGGACTGCCAACCATCTAAGTGGTGAGGATGGTAATTTTGTCGCGTTGGGCGATGGCGGAAAGAAGCGACAGGGATTAATTCGAAGAAGTCGCCTAATGCCCAACAGATGATACCTATCGGTCACCTCTATCATTATGAGATAATGGAACATTTACGAGTCCTTAAGGTTAGGTAAGTAAGATGGCCTGATGACCTGGTAAAGGTCGCGGGAGGTCACTGCACTGGATGCGGGTGGCGTAAAACTAGTCCGGTTATTGTAACACTCTTTGGGGGAAGCCAATGTCCAGCAGTGGACTTATTTTGGCTGATATGATAATGATGAGTTTGATGAGGCTTTCTTTGGTACCAAATATAGTTTCGATCATTTTAAAACTCATACTTCAATGTCAAGTGTTATTACTTATTCGTCGTAAGACGTATGGTTTTACTCTTTCGTCATGCGTCAGATCAATTGTTATAACTTCGAATAGAATATGAGTCCTTGAATTATACTCCATTCAATGGAGTGGCACCTTAACGACGGTTCATTCAAACCCCTAGCATTAAGTCTGGGAAGTGTTTGTATTGATTTATGCGATTTTCTTGCGTAAGTAACACCTTAGTGCATTTGAGTATCAGTAAAAATTCAAAGATATAATTACGTTTTCAAAGTGCAGCAATGTTTGTAGGCAGATCTTGTTGACGGAGTAAAACGAAGGTCTCAGTTTCAGCAGCAAATGTATTTTACAGTACACATGGTGCTAGATTACCGCACGAGTGCGGTAATCAGCAGATTACGTGCATATGTCGAAACTTTAAAGAGCCATATGTACTGTACAACGTTGTACGATACACGTGCGAATAGGTAATTCGCATTTTTTTTCCTGTTCTCTGCACTTGTATCGTAATGTACTATTATGTCCGGATTTTCGGCTGTTCTCTTCTACAGATCGCATTTTTAAACCGATTGTGATGAAATTTTCTGAGCAGGCTTGATAATTAAATTATAAAGTTTCTTTTTGAGTAAATTAAACGATTTTTTTTTTCATTTGAAAAAAAAAAACAATTCGCGAGATCTACAGGTCACAGAGCCGCTAATCAATAATAACATGTTCGCATATTTTGTCACTAAGTGCGTATGTATGTATACTATTGTCGATGTTGACTCTACATACCTTGAAATGCTAATAAATTGAAACTCAAAACTCATTAGTCATTAGCATTACACATTTGTGGAAAGAAAAATGTTTTGCCCTTTGCAACGCATTCACTGGACTACAAAACCACTCAATAAACAAGGTTATAGGTTCAGTCGTTTTGACAAATTACTGTTTTATTACATGGTGTGTAACTTTTTATTGGACTACTATAAACATTATATGAAGCAGAATGGCCATTTTTAGGGTTCTGTGCCGTATTGACTTGGCCGTTTGTCTACAATAATATATCCATTTTCGTATTTTCTGTGTACCTATGTAAGTATCTTATTTGCCCAGTCAGTAAAGCTCTTTTAGAACTAGTTAATTTTATACAACTTGGCCCAATATAAACAACTTTCACTATACTATAATTTTATGTATTTTTTATAAACATATGTATATTATGACTTATTTATTATGTGTATACATACCTTAAAATAGTAGGTTGTGTTGCGTTTCGTGGGTCACGTACGGTGCTGTCTGAAAACCAGCGCTGCAGGTGTATGACACCTCGGCATAATGGTGAGACAGCAACCGATTCACTGCCGCGAAGACTCACGTTATGTGTCTATTTTATGTGAGTTTTATTTCTTTTATCTGTGTTGTATCTGTGTGTCTTTTGTGTTAATGAATAAATGTCTTTCTTCTTCTTCTTCTTCTTCTTCTTCTTCTATCTTTAATAAAATTTAGGTACAGTCAAGGACTTACAAAGTACAGTTTATGACTCACTTAAAGTTGACAGTTAGCGAAAAATTCGGCGAAACGGGTCCCAAATGAATGACCGCGTCAGTACCTACAGTTACATGGCTCTAGTCCATATGTCATGAGTATCAAGGTGTATAATAAACTCCCCAAGAATATAAAAAGTGAAGATAAAGAGTCATTATTTAATAAAAAAATTGCCGAGTATTTAATAAATAAATGTTTTTATTCATTGCAAGAGTTCTTTGAAAGCTAATTAAATAGTTACATAAATAAAATAAGTATATTATTATTATAAAAGAAATGGGAAATTTAAACATAAACTGTTACTTATTGCTAATTATTGATAGATATTAACTCTCTGTTATTATGTGAACGAAATATATACATAATTTAATGTAAAATGTACGTAAATAGTTAAAAAAAATATGTTAGAAGTTAAATAGAAAGTGTAATTTATTATAACTTCAAAAATGATTTATGTAAAATGATTTATTTAATTACTCGTAAGCTAATTTATGTACGTATTTTATCAAACGCATGTTGCAGTGCCCTACAGGGTTTCATGGCAGATCATTTATATATATTTTTTACCAACTACTGTACCCATGAAAAGCAATAAAGTTACTGATTAATATATTACTGATTACTGATCTCACAATGCCCAGAGGGTTAGTCATCTGCATTTGAATTTTCATTTAAAGTAAACAGTTATGAAATAATTTACCAAAAAGCGGATTCAAACCCGCTATCTCTGAATTCTTGGCTCTCCGCCATGTTAACTGATCTATCGTGTGAACACTCGTTCTATCAGAAACGTTAGAGTAAGCAGTTTCTGAAATATATTTGGTCGGACGAACAAATCTCAATATATCTCAAGGAATACTATAAATAAATAAATAAATATTGGGGACATTTTCTTTACACAAATCGAACTAGTCCCATCATAATAAGCTCAATAAGGCTTGAGTTATGGGTTCTAGATGACGATATATTTAATAAATATATATGTATACATGCGTATGTGTACTTAAATATATAGAAAACACCCAAGTCTCAGGAACAAATGCCCTTACCGGAATTCGAACCCGGGACTTCTAGCTTCGGAGGCAGTGTCACTACCAACTAGGCTAAACAGGCCGACAAACAATACAATGCCCGGGTATGTCCTGAAACTAAGTCCAAGACCACATCCCTGGACTGCGGTGGAGATACTGCGATCGCCAACCCGGATGCCAAGCGTGGCGATTATGGCTTTTACCGCCCATGAAATTTGGGGAGGCCTATGTCCATCAGTGCACGGCCTTGGGCTGATATGGTGGTATGTCAATGTGTGGAACCATTGACATTCGATTTCATTTCATACTTGCCCGTTTTATACATTTGCCCATTGAGTTACTATGTGCTGATATAAACACACCAGGTATTGTTGACTGGTTGTTTGTTTATTTACCCACTTTTACACAAGGTCATTTTACGACCTGTGAGTGACGTATAACTATTTTCTTTATACAACAACGGTGGAGCGTTCGTGGCCCAGCGGCGCCCGCGTACAGTCAGCATCGGAAGTAGCTATAACAATAATAATAATTATTTATTTAATCAGACAACGGAGGTCCATTGAGTCGTTAGTAATTAGGTACTTATCTTATGTTAGTTTTATTAATTTATATAATAAATCCGCTCGGACTCCACCATATCAGCCAAAGGTCTTCCACAGCTGGACATAGGCCTCCCCCAAATTCACGGGGGGTGTATGCCATAATCGCCACGCTTGGCATGCGGGTTGGCGATCGCAGTATCTCCACCGCACTCCAGGGATGCTGCTGCCCATCCCCCGGTGGTCTTGGTCGTAGTTTTAGGACATACCCGGGTCCACTCGTCCGGGTCCGCTCGGACTCGGGGTTTATTAATCCCGTCATCCAGTGCCTTTGCAGAACACTATCTGGGCGGTCAGCTAACACAGTTAGTATGCCATTGGGACTGTTCCGGATTCTGCTTCTGATTGAGGCCATTTTTTTGCGCATTATGGCGGGAAATCCATCTACGCGAGCGTCGGCAAACATGCATGCATGTGAAAATTTCAAAAGTCTTTATTACAAGGGAATAAGAGCTTTTGACATCTTCATATGCGAAATGACTTTTAATGCTGACTGTACTGGGTGCGGTACGAGTATGCGAGGTTAAGCAACGTGGGCCTAGTTTAGTTCTTGGATGGGTGACCGCTTTGAGTGGTTACTAACTGAGCGCTCCCGTGCTTTGGAAGGCACGTAAAGCCACCCCGGCGAATAGGCTGGTAATATGGTGGTGGTGGTATATGTACAGTACGCAACGGTGAAAAACATCACTTCGAGTTACACCAATTCCAACATCTCAATTACCAACGATTTTTTCATCTTAGATGCCACGTAGCTAATAACATGCAAAAACTCGTATGTAGAGGGAAACGGTTACGACACGAACACCCGCCGAGTGGGTTGCCGGTACTGTAATGATCAGCTACGCTCGTGGTGCTACAAATAGGTTGTCAGGTAATATGTAAGCAGCATAACGGTGAAAAACATTACTTTGAGGTAATGTTTTTCACCGTTCGGAGGTTCGGAGCGTTTCTGACCCAGCGGCGCCCGCGAACCGCGTGCGGTAAGCGAGGTTAAGCAATGTGGGCGCAGGTCAGTTCTTGGATGGGTGACCGCTTTGAGTGGTTACTAACTGAGCGCTCCCGTGCTTTGGAAGGCACGTTAAGCCGTTGATCCTGGCTGTTGTCTTTGAAGGCAGTCGTTAAGCCAAGTTAAAGGCCTTCGGGCGGCTTAGAACTTCTAACAGTCAAGTTGCCCACTCCCTTGACAAAGGGGGGTCGAAGTTGCACCAAGTCCGTAGGGAGTACCCACCGTTACCCTACACGTGACCCCTGGGTTGTGCTAAAAGTGCACCAAGACTGGCAACCGTACTTGTCTTCTCGAAGATCTCACGGTTCGAAAATAAATGCCAAACGATTATTATTATTATTACTTACATTACCAACGATTTCGTAGCGCTACGCACGTAGCTGATAACATGCCAAAACTCGTATTTAGAGTAAAACTGTTGCGAGACGAGCGCCCGTCGAGCGGATTCCTGACACTTAAGTGTCGGCTACGCGCGTGTGCTACGAATAGGCTGGCAAATGTAAGCTTCGTAGCACTGAAAAACATTACTTCGAGTTAGAGTAAACCCAAAACCCTTCTACGGCCTACGATTTCATAGCACTAATCTCGTAGCCGATAACATGTCATCACATAACTTTTACTCTAGCTTTCTTTGGCAGTGTTCTGTCTATCAGCAGACACACTTCTGTGGTGTCTTCTCATCATGCAGGCAATCTCATCAGGGAGACAGTATGCATATTCTGCTGAAAAACATTACTTCGAGTTAGAGTAAACCCAATACACTTTTACTGCCAACGATTTCGTGGTACTAAGCTCGTATAGCAGATAACATGCCATCACATAACTTTTACTCTAGCTTTGTTTGGCAGTGGTTTGTCTATCAGCAGACATTCTTCTATAATGTCTTCTCATCATGCAGGCAATCTCATCAGGGAGGCAGTATGCATATTCTGCTGAAAAATATTACTTCGAGTTAGAGTAAACCCAATACACTTTTACTGCCAACGATTTCGTGGCACTAAACTCGTAGCCGATAACATGTCATCACATAACTTTTACCCTAGCTTTGTTTGGCAGTGGTCTGTCTATCAGCAGAGTCTTTTCTATGGTGTCTTCTCATCATGCAGGCAAAGCTCGTAGCCGATAACTTGTCATCACATAACTTTTACAGTAGTTTTATTTATCAGTGGTCTGTCTATCAGCAGACACTTTTCTATGGTGTCTTCTCACCATGCAGGCAATCGCATCAGGCAGGCAGTATGCATATTCTGCTGAAAAACATTACTTCGAGTTAGAGTAAACCCAATACACTTTTACTGCCAACGATTTCGTGGTACTAAGCTCGTATAGCAGATAACATGCCATCACATAACTTTTACTCTAGCTTTGTTTGGCAGTGGTTTGTCTATCAGCAGACATTCTTCTATAATGTCTTCTCATCATGCAGGCAATCTCATCAGGGAGGCAGTATGCATATTCTGCTGAAAAATATTACTTCGAGTTAGAGTAAACCCAATACACTTTTACTGCCAACGATTTCGTGGCACTAAACTCGTAGCCGATAACATGTCATCACATAACTTTTACCCTAGCTTTGTTTGGCAGTGGTCTGTCTATCAGCAGAGTCTTTTCTATGGTGTCTTCTCATCATGCAGGCAATCTTATCAGGCAGGAAGTATGCTTATTTACCACCATTTGCATGCAAAAAGGCATGACTGGCTTGTTATTGTGTATGTTTGTGCGATGAGCATGGATATTTGTCTCTGAGTCTTGGATGTTTTCTATGTACAGTCGACTACAAAGAGAAAGATACACCCAAAGTTTCAAAAATAATTATCCACGACCTTAATGTTAAGTCAATAAAGACATGGATACATATTTTTGTACCTTCGGCTGGATCGAACTCTTTGTAGTCGACTGTAATACAATCAATGTATACACCATAAGCAGGGAGCGAAACTTTGGTTCCGATGACAGACGTATGACGTCAAGCTACGTACAGAGTGTTTTTATCTGGATTATTGAAGGAATCGATTTTGATGATGAAAGGTTAACTTACAACAATAATTTAGTTCTTGTTGCGATTACAGGGACTATGTACAGTATATGTATGTAGATATGTATTTAAATTAGAAGATGCGATGTTGTGTTTGAATTTTAAGCGTTGTGCTTATTTTTCGACAACCCACGAAATATAATTTGTGTTTTTCATTTATCCGAATATATTTTGTACAATTAATTACTTAGTAAAAAAAATTTTTTTATTGTCTTTGTTTTTTTAATATTTACATTATTTTCAATATAAAAAATTAAAATTTCTTTATTAATAAAAAATAAAATTTATATTACCATTATTGCATTATTAATAATCATTGGAGTGTCGCAATGTTGTTTATATAAAATCATCCTATATGTCAATTTGCGTCATAATGATGTCACCGGCACCAAAGTTTCGCTCCCTGACCATAAGTACGTAACACAAACCTCATTGAGCTTACGTACGAGTACTATGGGACTAGATTTGTGTAAAATTGCCTCCCCTTATATCTTTAAGCAACCGATTCTAGTATTTATATTTATTTTCAGGGGATCTCGGAAAGGGCTTTTTTTAAACAACGTCGGAGGCAAACAAGCACTCGGCCCGCCTGATGGTAAGCGGTCACCGCAGCCTATGGACGCCTGCAACTCCAGAGGTGTCACATGAGCATTGCCTACCCTTTAAAAACTCTCAGGAGACTAAGAATTTACAATTCAAGGGTTTATGGAAGCGAAAAATTCGATCTATATAGCTAGGTCTGATCTTCGAGAAAACTCGTATACTCCGGTACAAAATGAAAGATGTTCGGCAAAGCTCGGTCGCCGAAATACTTTATTTTTAAAGTACCTCTCACTTAAGTCAATGCCTACAACCTACAATGACTGAAAAATGTACTTACTAAACTTAAGGGCCGCACGCTTGACTGAACTCGATTTTCCATACAAACTTGAAACATAAATAACATGAATCTTTGTTTACACAATGGGAGCCGCCATATTAAGGTCGAAATTACTTTCTGTTGCTAGAAATCGTAATAGAAAAAAGATACAGCGAGTTGTTGAGTTATTATAATTTGAAGTTTTCTCCATTATAATTTCAAGCAACAAAAACTATTTTCCGACCTAGATATACCGGATCCCATAGTGTATACAAAGTTTCATGATATTCCAGCATGGCGTTTTAAAATGAGAGTAAACTACGTTTGTATAGAGAACTGAGCGTCCTGCGGACTCTTAACAGCGGTATAAGATAGGGTAAGTATTTTATAGAATAGGCAATAAATAGCCCCTGCAAAAAACAATCAAAATATTATATGGCCCCTTTTACCGGGCGACCGCATAAATTTGGCATCCCCTTCTTATGCCATTACCTACCTAGGAAGGCGGATTTACATATTCTTCCTTCTCTCCATTCCCAATAGTTGGTCTAGTTTCAGATTCAAAAAGAATAACAATAAAATTAACTATTTTGATCATTATGTGACAGATAGCTTGCATTTATGACGACCAATTTAAGTCGGCCTGTTTAGCCTAGTTGGTAGTGTCATTGCCTCCGAAGCTAGAGGTCCCGGGTTCGATTCCCGGTAAAGGCATTTGTTTCTGTGGTGAGCAGAGATATTGGTTCCTGAGACTTGAATGTTTTCTATGTATTTAAGTATATATCTATTAAATATATCGTCGTCTAGTACCCATAATACAAGCCTTATTGAGCTTACCGTGGACTAGTTCGATTTGTGTAAAAAATGTCCCGTAATATTTATTTATTTATTTATTTAGTTTAGATCTTAGATTAATAATACCAACAGGTCCGTAGTGTTAAGGAAGATGATTTTTCATATAGTTGTCTCTTTGAATCCTTATAGTTAACCAAGATGAGAGAGAACGAGACAGGTAGTACGATCATTTTCGGCTATTAACGAATTGTCTCCATTTAAAAGTACACCAAAATGTTAAATCCCATATAAACTAACACGCCACAAACGCCAGTTCAGTACAATATGCAGTTATGAAGACGGAGATATTGATAGATGAAGACCGTTCAGATATCACTTATCTGTCTCTCTTAAACTTACTGATTTGTGTATTAGTGAGAATAGATCACATGTACAGAAATCGTTTAATTTAAATGAACGGATTTGCTTTACACTGATATCTGTGGTTTAGACTAGTGGTACGAAGCCGAATTGGTACCCTGCCTACGAAGCGAACGGTCCTGGGTTCGAATCCCGTGGAGGCCAAATATTTGAGAGATATATGTATACAATATGACGATATATTTAATAAATATAAATATATAGAAAACATCCAAGACGCAGAAACATATTTTCGTGTTCATGCCACAAATAAATGTCCTGACCGGGATTTTAACCTGGCACTTTCGGCTTTGTAGGCAAAGCTACTACCAACTAAGCCACAGCGGTCGTCAAATAAATGCAACTCTCTGTCTGTTTGTTACCTCTTCACGCTCAAACTGCTAAACGGATTTCGGTGAAATTTAGCATAGAGATAGTTTAAGACCCCGAGGAGGACATGGGATAGTTAATATACCGGAAATTATTATAAGGGAGTGAAAAAGGATTGGAAGTATGTGAGAACGATAATTAACCCTGCACCTTAAATAATGTAATAGCAATTATATATCTAAAGTGATAACGAGTTCTACGATGACAAAGTCGTAGATCAAAAGTTGTATTTAACCCTGCAGCTTCGCCTGTGTAAAGAATGCACAAAGCGCTAGTATATATACAGTCTCTCGTCACATCACAACCAAGGCATTATTATGAAATCACCAAAGTCTTACTTGAAAGAATCCGTTTCTTTGTAAAACAACTGCAATTTCAATAACAACGTATTTTTATTTCTTTTCAGGTAATTATACGGGTTCTTCACCGAGGGCGTTCGAAAAGTCAACGCTGGCAAGCAAAATTCGACTATATCCCCCCTACATTAAGTTGACACTTGCTTGTTCCACATTCTCACAATTTCTATAAGTACAATGAGCAATCGTTCCGCGTATTTTATAGCATCCCTGTATAATGGATGAAGCCGGTCACACACATAAATCGTTTTAAATGTATTCAAATCTTTCTGTTCCTAAAGACGCCGCAATAATTTTAAATCCCTTTTATATTTAGTGCTTACACTCGAGGACAAAGGAGATGTACATTCCTTTTATCGTTCTGACATAAAAGAATAAAGATTTCACAATGCCGTGAAGATTTTTTACACACATTGTCTGTGGTCCCCCGAAAAATGGAGTTTTCTTTTTAACGCGAAGTTCTAAGTGGTGTTTGTTTTGTTCATAAGATAAATTGGTTTATTTTAGGAGAAAAAGTCTCTTTAAATACATTTATTACGTGTTATTCAAAGCTTGACACGCAATTAAGGCAACTACATATTTTGGTACCAATAATCTTCTTCAGTTCTTCCTAGTCCGTCACGAGTAAACTTAATTTGACTATCACAAATTTATGAGTTAGACTCCTGCGTGAGTAGCTCTATCCATCTGATTCTACTCGTATCTATTGTCTCCTCCTTAAATCCTTTAAATGACATGAGTGTTAATTTTTATTTAAAATGTTTAATGTAGCTTATCCTTGTTCTTCCTCTTCCTCGCTTCTCTAAACTTGCCTTCTACCGGTATGATGTTATTTATAAAAAACGTAATTTTATTATTATTTAGTTACAAAAATCGTCACAATTTGTTTCAATATGAGTATAACTTGACATAAGAAAAAAAATCAGTATGAATATGTCAATCATTAAGTAAGTGAGTTATTGATTTCTTTAAATGTTAGACGAACTGTAGAATTGTCAAATGCTAATCACATCTTGTACAAACTACTAAATATTATAGAATTCCTATTCCCTGTCCAATTGTGTACTCACATTAGTTACGACAATCAGACAGTTTGTGATTGATCATCGCTATCTGTAATTGGGAATTGAGCCACGATATATACCGTTTGATAGATACGCGTAATACATAATAATGATATTATGTCATCGTGACATAATCGCGATGTCATTTGGGGATATTAGACGGTTTGTTGCTTTCCTGTAACATTTGTCATTTGTGTTAGACAGAGCTACGACACAAAAATCAATCTATACGCACTACCTGCATATCTCTAGCTATCAAAACAACTAATCCTCAAGGTAATCAAGGTCGCAAACGCGCTTGTAATTCTCCTAGTCTAGAGTCACAAGTGTCCATTGGCTACGGGGTTTATTTACCGTTAAGCAGGCCGTATGATTATTTGCCCCCACCACCACAACCACCATATATCAGCCAAAGGACGTTCACTGCTGGACATTGGCCTCCCCCAAATTCACAGGGGGTATATGCCATAATCGCCACGCTTGGCATGCAGGTTGGCGATCGCAGTATCTCCACCGCACTCCAGGGATGCTGCTGCCCATCCCCGGTGGTCTTGTTCGTAGTTTTAGGACATACCTGGGCCACCATCACAGTATAAAAAAAAATCTTGCATGTTTTGACCAATAATTGTGGAGGCAGGAAGCGAATGAAATATATTTTAGCGATAGATTAGAAATTGTTATCTTAGATAGAAGAAAAATACAGAAACACATTATATCATAACAATACGATGGCGTACAAGCTATTTTCAGATACAACGGTAACATGACCCCGTAAACCAATTAATTGGCCAACAGCAGATAAAAACCCAATGAACCGTATCTTTATGGCCCGTGAATATGAGAACAATATCTACGGGACTAATCCAGTCCTATAACCACACTTACGACGTCGTTGCCATACGCTTATAGATAATCAATGACGTAAAGTTTTATCCTTGGCCTATCTCGTTAAAGGGATAGCGGTATAAAAAAGTTGTAAAACTGTGTCTCTTGTGTTATTAGCTCGCGTCACAAACAACGAAAAGTGGTCAATGTGATACGTAAATATCGCATTTAAATTTAATTTCAATGTGATTGACACGCGCTTGGAGTTAACATGTCTGAACAAGCATGCGGAAGTTATTCAAACCAAACTGGAATGCAAAATGTACTGTTCAGACTGACTCCTGTTTTTATCTTATTTACACTCGTAGTTATGGCAGGGGGCGGTTACAATTTGATACCTGGATATAGTACAAGATAAAAGTTTCAAAATGTTTGCTTGCTGGCGTAGGATTTTGCTAGATTTGGCGACAATATCCTGTTCGTATGGATAAGATGGCAAAAGGCCATCACTTTTTGAGAGGTTCACATTAATGGTAATGGGATCTAATAAGACACACCATAATTTTGAGAATATTATAAAATCATTTGATATTAGCTTTACGTTAAATGAAAAAATGTGAATAAACGGACATACACCTGCGAAGAGATTCATAAGTTCATATCTTAGTGTCTTTATTAGATCTCAATATAACCCGTGGGAAATATCTGCGTACCTGGCTGCGAACAAATTGTACCCAGCCAGATTCGCAAATATTTCCGACGGCTTGTACTATTATGTATTTAAATTTATAGCACAAAGATTTCAAAAAAAAACTGGGTCTTAAATTGGTACCTACTTGTAACTGCCAATTATGCCTTTGTCTAGAAAGAAGCCTCTTTATCATAAAACAAAGTTTCGAAACAAGCTCTTCATCAAATTCCTTGTTCCATTTATAAAAATCTCGAATCACATCTAAAGACACGACTTACGCCAACATTGATTCCTTCCCCTCCATCATTGATTTTGCCTATTCCCGCAGTTTTTTATTTTAACTTGAGGCCTCAGATTGAAGTAATAAAGCTTATAGAGTTGGAGATCGTTTGGAGTAGCGCGGTGGGATTAAAGAGCTCATTAAGGTCTAAAAAATGAGGAATTGTCGACTATCGATATCAAGTGGGTTACCAGAAACACTTGGACGAATTTATTTGGGTAAAATGAGTTGTGAAAGATTGCATGCAAGAAAATAATGATCCAACATTATTTGAAACTGAGATAAATCTTAAAGCACTCGTTGGATAATAGTACATTACGTTACAAGTGCAGAGAACAGGAAATTCGCAACGAGTGGTGATAAATTAAAACACGACCGAAGTGAGTGTTTTAAATCGACACGAGTTGCGAATTACCTATTCGCACGTGTATCGTACAACGTTTTACAGTACATATGGCACTTTAAAGTTTCGACATATGCACGTAATCTGCTGATTACCGCACTCGTGCAGTAAAGAAGCACCATATGTACTGTAAATTAATATTATGTCGACAATCTCAGACAAATGTACTAAGTACTATGTTACATAGACTTATGTTATATGGATATATAAATACATCAATACATAGAAAACATCCAAAACTCAGGAACAAATATTCGTATTCATCACACAAATAAATGCCCTGACCGGGAATCGAACTCGGGACCACTAGCTTCTTAGGCAGGATACCAACCTACAATAAAGTAAATAATTTAGTTCCCATTTACATGAAATACAGGGAACATCCTAGTTCAGGCTAGTGACATTTCTTCTTTTCTTGTTTGTATCCTATAGCCCCTCAGCAGGGTCCGCTTTGAAACCGAGGCCCAAGATTTGGCGCAGGCACTACTTTTACGAATGCGACTGCACATGGTTGGACATGATTGTGATTAGACCAGTTTTCGCATGATCTACGAGTATTATTCCAACGAAAAGACTGGTTAAATATCAAATGATATTTCGTACATAAGTATTTTGAAAAAACCCAGCGGTACGATCCGAGATTCTCAGCACAGTGGTCTATTTTAAGAAAACAACGTAGTGATACTCGTGCATAATTTATCATGCCAATATTTCGAATCAGATGAGCACAAAGGTTGTCGTAAGCAGACTAACATGAAATGTTTGCTCATAGATTAAGACATTTATCTTTAGAATTACTGTTCAAAACGGGGTATTTACCATGTATGTATGTGTGTGTGTTTGACCATGTTACTATGTGTGTTTGAAATCGTGTACAGTTATCTTTGTTTATATGACTATCAGAAAAGTCCAATCTACTTATAGTAGTCGAATTTTCTGCGAAAATATTCACGAGTATGGTTCGTTTGCAACCTGTAACGAATAATTTACTTGTTTTTTAGGGTTCCGTAGTCAACTAGGAACCCTTATAGTTTCGCCATGTCTGTCCGTCCGTCTGTCCGTCCGTCCGTCCGCGGATAATCTCAGTGACCGTTAGCACTAGAAAGCTGAAATTTGGTACTAATATGTATATCAATTACGCCGACAAAGTGGTAAAATAAAAAGTGGAAAAAAATATTTTATTAGGGTACCTCCTGTATACGTAAAGTGGGGAGTGTTTTTTTTTTTTCATTTTAACCCTAACGTGTGATATATTGTTAGATAGGTATTTCAAAATAAATAGGGGTTTACTAAAATTTTTTTTTAATAATGTTAATATTTTCGGAAATAATCGCTCCAGAAGTAAAAAAAATGTGTCCCCCCCCCTCTAACTTTTGAACCATAAGTTTTAAAAATATGAAAAAAATCTCAAAAGTAGAAATTTATAAAAACTTTGTAGGAAAATTATTTTGAACTTGATAGGTTGAATAGTTTTTGAAACAATTACAAAAACTACGGAACCCTACACTGAGCGTGGCCCGACACGCTCTTGGCCGGTTTTTGTTTATTTTTCCCAAACAAAGCTGACATTTTCAGGGTTTGCAGTCCCAGTCCCGATTTGTATGAAACTTCCCGGGATTTCCCGGAAAATTTACATGCCCTACTGATATTCTATGTTACATGCTTAATTGTTTTACGTATAGGTAGTCCATATTAATGGTAATGGATGGTGAAACATATGAAAAAGACTGGTATTATTTACAAAATTATTCTTATTATATTAAGCACGCATCAAGTACGCAACCACACACGTTCCACATTTTTAGTTCGACTCTATCAATTGTTTAATAAGGAACAAAAGTGGTTAACCACTCGTCACGTTATAAATGTAATGTGGATACTAGTACAATACGTCGTCCGATATAAGGGTGGATTTCATCGAACCGTCTGTAATCGTTAACGGTAGTAAATCTGCTTGTACGGAAAGTTTGACAAGTTTAATATGGGATGAGAGCTTCTGGGGCAATATTTAAGGTTGATTGGTATTCGTAAGTTTGTGCAACCGGCCCATATACCATGATTTGATGATAATCGTAGGTTCACAAAATCGTGTATTCCTTCAAAACCTTTAAAATAAATATGTAGGTCTTCAAATTTTACTCTGGGCTCCCTGAGAATACCTATATGTACAAGATAACACTCTGTATAATATTTATATGTACGAGTATGTCTATAATATACTTAAAAACTATGCAAAAGATTATGTTACGGTTTCCATCAATGTCGATTTCACGGACGGAAGGTCGTGGACGATCCTAAACTCTCCAGCGATATTGAACCCGTGTGCGAATTGTGGACGATCCCAAACTCGCGAGAGATATGAACCGTTAAGTTTAAGGAGAAACTTTGCCTCCTTGTGCGTGTTCTATCGCTTGTATAATGGGTTGTGCTCCGAAGAACTGTTCGATATGATGCCCACAGCCGCTTTCTATCATCGCACTGCTCGCCGTCGGCAGGGCATTCATCCTCACACCTTAGAATCTAAATGGTCGCGTACGGTACGGTTTCAGAGGAACTTCTTCCCTCGGACGCTCCGGTAGAGGAATGGGCTCCCTGCCGAGGTTTTCCCGAGGAACTACAGTATGGGATTCTTCAAGAAAAGAGTATATAAATTTTGAAAGGGTCGGCAACGCGCATGTGACACCCCTGGAGTTGCAGGCGTCCATAGGTTGCGGTGACCGCTTACCATCAGGCGGGCCGTACGCTTGTTTGCCACCGACGTGGAATAAAAAAAGGTTTCGAGTAAATTGTTTTTTTTTTTTGTAACGATTAACATACCCTTTTTTGACGCCACTCCCTCATAAGCAGGCAAAAGCTAACTAAACTAAACTATAAACTCATGCCTATATTCCCAAAAGGGGTAGGCAGAGCGAACGAAAATTAATTTTCAGTGCCACTTTTAGCTAATTGTAGGTTTATAGATGGAGAAAATGTGATATTGCTACCTCCTACTATGGTGTCCTCTACTATGGTGGTGGCTATCTGTAGGTAACTATATAATATTGCTAGTCGGCTACAAGGCTTTAAAGTGTTCAACCCAATGCACCCTGAAAATTTTATTGCCCTTTTTACACAAGGTTATAAAACGTATTGAGGTGCATGCGCGCTCAGCGATCTGTGCTCACATGGGCACTAAACTCTGATTCCTTTATAAATGGGACCAAGCATCTTAATATTTCTAAGGTGATATGCCCTTTTTCTACCAGGCTCGCGTAACTGAAGGTGATTGTTCGAAAGTCGTAACGTTTAGTAGTGAAGTTGTTTGTGCAGATTCAACGTGGAGGATTTCTTGTGATACCGTAAGGGAAAGAGTCAAAGTTGCGGGTTTGGCGGCCTGCCTTTTTGTCCGTTTACTGGGAAACGTTGCATTGTATAATGTGCAATAGGTGCAATATTGCACTTAATAATAATAATAATAAGTACCCCTTGCATTTCATTAAATTGTCAAAAGGGCCTCTACGTGTTGGCTATGTGGTACTCGGTTGGTACTTCGGTACCTCGGTACTTCGGCTCCGCGCACGCCTTCCAAAGGTCCGGGACACCATTGTCCCGTGAGCGGAAAAGACATATAATAATAATAATAATAAATTGTTGTTTATTTAGGTATGAACCCATTTGTTACAGTTTAACAATATTTCAGACTAAACATTATACATACACGTATATTAAACAATTGAAAATATAATATTAATTAAAAATGTTCATTGTAACAATGCCATTATTGGCGCCTTATTTTTTTTACGGTAATTAATATTCTTTTAATACTCTTTTCGATGACAGTTGCCGGCGCCATATTTAACGATGATCTGTCTGTAATTGTAAGTGGTTGTATCCCACCCATCTTGTAGATATATTAGGCAAGACGTGGCAAGACAAAGTCGTCACGGCTCGCCATGTGAGTTTAATAACCACTAACATTTGCCTGCGACTCCGTCCGCGTGGAACTCGTTATTGACTTAAAAAAGTAATTGCTATTTAATTATTGTAGGCGCAGGCTAAATCATTGCTCTCCTATACAAAACTTTCACCCCATAAGGAATGATTTCCAATATAAAAACTATCCTATGTCCATTTCCGGGACTCAAACTACCTCCATGCCAAATTTCATCTAAATCGGTTCAGCGGTTTAAGTATGAAGAGGTAACAGACCGACACACTTTCGCATTTATAATATTAGTATGGATGTATAACTTTCAGGGGATTTCGTCGATCTCCAGGCTTGTTTAAATTTAGTACATTCGAACTCATAAGTAACTGTACACTATGGTACTTTGGAATTTATTATGACAATGTGTTAAGCCCTTTGTGAGTTCGACCGTACATTTACTTTATTGTACGAAAGCGTGAGACAATGAAGCAGTCTTCACGAAAACAGCCTCTATTTTGACGTCAAATGAAACAAAATATTACTTGGCTCAAACATAGGGTTAGTGCACTAAATATCTTAAAACAATTGCCGGCAATAAACTAAATGATGCCCAGGCGCAAGATTCGGGACACAAAGCGGGACGGCACCGAATTAGTCTTAAGGGGGGAATTTAAGAAGCTCCGTAATCAGAATGAAGTAAGAGACTAAAGGCTTGTTAGCCACTTAAGACCTTTCTCGACAGGTAGGCTTGGTAGTTAGACTTGGTGAGGCGAAACCCGTGGATTTATACGAGCAAAGTATCGGCCAACGCTTTGGATTCACACTTTCATAATAAACTCGTCGTTTGTATTGGGAGATAATTTAAATAGAGAACGCTGTGAAGTGCATCAGAAAATACTCCTAAAAGTGTCAACCCGTAGCGTTGGCTGATAGTACGTTACATGTAGGTTTTACAGTTATAGTCAAGACGCTGAATAGAGTCAAATTGTCATTTTTAAATGGTGATTCAACTAAAACCTTTTTTTTTGGTAAGAAAATAAAAATACTCATTAATATTCGTTATTTTTCAAAGGGCGTGGACGATTCCAAAACACGATTTAAGAAAATCGGCTAGATCGAAAGAATCGCAAAGCTACGTCTTAAAATCATCTTAAAATAATCAACTCAATCGTCTGTGAACAATTGTGCAAGTTACACAATTGTTCACAGACGTAACCGTTAGCATCAAGCAACGCGTATAAAAATAAACCGCACTTTACGTAACTATCATAGCCTTAATAAAACAATTTATTCCAACACCGTAACGCCTATTACACGACTCCATGCAGTGCGTAATGACCATAAAACATGGAGCCTTGTGGATTGCTCGCCACTTCGACCACACCATACCGTGGTCGCTATGGTATCGTAAAAACTGCCCGAAGTGCTCAAAACGACTGTTTTGCTATTAACAACAGCCTCACTCTACTTTCAGCAATGCAATCGCCCCCAATAACTTGACCTGGAGATTCGTAACTATTATGCGTAATCGGAGTATAGCACTACACTGGTTGAACTGAAGCTATCGAGAAACTTTTCGAAGCAGTTAAGGATCGCCGAGCGGCCATTTTAGAAGCCCTTTTAAACATTTAGCACTTGATTTGTTTGGTAGGCGTATTCATGACTTTTAATAAGGCTTCGTGACATAGCTTTGAGGACACGATTCTTTTCACGATGTGATAAAGCTCAATTACCAAGGTCTAGTTTATTTTACGTTGTTTACTTAGTATCAATTAGACCTAACAAAATAAGGTTGTACTTCAAAAACAGTTGTTCATCATGCAGAAAAAATGCTTGCGAATCATAGCAGGCATCCAAAGCCCAACTAGCTGTAGACCTGTTTTTACAGAATACGGCTTCCTGACCCTCCCTTGTCAATATATTCTGGCACTAGCTATCTATGTTCGGAAAAATAAACACAAGTTTCAACAAAATAGAAATATATACCCGATATAAATACCAGCTTCTTCAACCAGCTGCCAAAATCAAAATGTTGCAAAATAGCCCCGAATTCACTGCTGTAAAAGTATACAACAAATTGCCAATTGTATTAAATCACTAGTTACTTATAACTTGTTTCACAAAGAGTTGAAGTCGTTATTATTACGGAAATGATAATATCTCTATTAATGCCAATGTAATTAAGTAAATATGAATTGTTTGCCTTAATATGTTGAATCTCTAAAATGATTTAAAATTAATGTAACTCATATGTGTTGAACTCTAACTTTAATTATGTTATAGTACATTACTACAGAGACCGGGATGGAAGGGGTTGCCGGCCGAAGACATATATACGGCCGAGCGGAGCGAGGTCGGATAGGTCTGAGGCGGGCAACCCCAAATTTCCCGCCGAGGTATGTACAGTGCTTTTCTCAAACATGCAATGAAATAAACAACAAAAAAAAACAAAATTTTATTTTTAATGCGCATATTGGCAGAATGTCATGATGCCTGTGCCTCAAATTTATGTGGAATAGAAATTAAAAAAGAGGACTTTGCCGGCCTAGGCCTGCAAGATTTGTATGAAATTCCATTAACGACCTCTTGTCCTAGCCGCAACTGAAACGTCATACTTCGCAGCCTATTATTAGGAACATAACATCAATATTTCATTGCATGTTTGAGAAAAGTACTTATATATTGCAATACCCATAATGGGTGCATGTTGATTCTGTTAACTAAAATTACCACCTGTAACACACATGTAAGCAATTAAATAAATACAAATACAGTTAAGTCACCTCTAATTAGGTGTACACTTCTCATTCAGCCACAAAATATTTATTTAATTAAGTATTTATTTATACTCGTACTCATCCACATAGATCCAACAAATTATGAATAGTTAATTATTTTTATAATGGACATTTAAATTATTTTACACAAGTATTCAAAGGTAGAAAAAAAAACTTTCAGACATAAATAGCATACATAAATAGGTACATTCTTATAACAATCTTTCGTGCCCTTTAAACCTGTATCTAAAACGAAACAACGAGTACTCAAGCACAGAATTAACCCTTCCAAGAGGCCCTTGACTTTTTCAACATCAGTAAATGTAGAAAATCGATTGCGAATGTAGTCTCGTTATGCCAAAGGTTAGAGCTTGGATTTAGATTACCCAATAGGGTTTTTATTTGTTTTATGTCACAAAGAATTGAATTCTAGTATGCTTAAATATGTGACCTCAATTGGAATTGGGTACATAATAAATATTAAGGTTTGACTTATATTTAACTTAGGTACACTGCAAACTTATACCAACCTGAGTTGATATCTGGTACATAATATTGGGGTTACACTTATAATTAACTTAGATAAACGAATACACATTATTGTATTGGCACGTCATAGGGATCTCAGTTACAAGCTCTGCCTTTCTAAATGAGACTGGCAGTTATACTAACATTAGACACATAAGCACTTTGAGAAAGAAATACGGTTAAGACTTAACGAGCTGCGTGCAGTACGGCGCGGTCGGCAACCGTGCCAACACTATCCTGCGCCTGATGAAAGGCTCCAATTGTAGTCCGAAACATGTCACAAATAGTGACTTTACAAGTGAGTTTATCTAGGCAATATCTAGGTACGCATGTAACACCCTCGACCTCATCATCACTTACCATCGGGTGAGATATTGGTCAAATGCTTACCTACATATCTTATATAATAAAAATATAAAAAAAGAGTTCAAACCGTATTACTTTCCTTAAGTGTTGAATACTGCCCCATTATTGGTATTAAAATATCATTTAACTCGTTTATTTGTTGTATTCACTTAAGAGAAAAAAGTCAATTAGTAAAGACAGCATATACGAGTATGAACGTCAACCATAATAAGATGATGAGGTGATTCTGTTTCTATTTTTATTTTTTTAAACGTGTGATGATGCTGATCTATGATGATGAAGATAACGTCCAGACTGATTTCGGCTTCAGCGACTTTATACTAGCTTGAGAATGAACAATAATAACGATTGGCAACATGTCATCATCATCATCATATCAGCCGAAAGACGTCCACTGCTGGACATAGGCCTCCCCCAAAAAGTGCCACAACGACCGATCCTGTGCCACCCGCATCCAGCGGACTCCTGCGACCTTTACCAGGTCATCAGTCCATCTTGTGGGGAGCCTACCCAACATGCCTGGGCCTTGGCAACATGTATTTTGTCAAAAATGTTACTGTTTCACTCTTTGGTGTAGCAGGGTGATGATGACTTTGAGAAGGTGTAGCAATTTGGTAGCGTCCAAAAGTTTAAAGGAAAAGCCAAGCATTGGTTAAAAGGTCAATGTGAGTTGATATGTCTTACTAATTTGATAATATTGGTGTTAGACATATCAACTCACATTAACCTCCTGACCTTCTAAAACGATTATTTTGTCATTATTCAGCTTAGCCTTTAACAGTGATAGCCTGATGGCCTGTCACGACGCGGCTCTCATATCGATTGGATACGTAAACTGGTTAATTATTTAATTAGTCGGTGTGTAAGTAAAATGCGATGCCCTAAGCGGCTCAGACGCCTCATGTCCGTGTGGCACCGTTACGGTTGTGGCACTCCAAACGATGAGGCATCACGTGTTCACGCTCCAAGCAAGACCTTCGGGACGCGACAGACAGAGAGACAAGCGTCTCCACCTTCTGGTCCCGCATAGCTGAAACGATCGACACTAGAAGATGAATATGTGGAAACGACGCTGAGACAAGGTTAAATCACTGTTACATTTTCCAAAGTATTCCAAACCCACATTCTATCATATATTGTATAATCGCAGATTGAAAAGGTTCGTCACTGTTCGATCTTATCGGCATTAAAATAGAATTTTCATCACACTTGCTCGTAAAGGGTCTTATTGTACGCAGGCGTATAGAGTAGTTATAGCCAATTCAGCTCCCGCGGGAGTTATGGATTTTCATAACTCCCTAGGGAGTTATGAGTTTCTCTGTGATCTGATTGGTTATAAAAATCTAGTTGGCCGCGCTCTACAAGAATACTGCTCTCTAATTGGTCGGAATATTGATTTGAATTTGATTTGACAATGGTTGACTGGTAGAGAATGCCTTATGGCATTAAGTCCGCCATTTGTACATATTTCTTGTATTGTGCAATAAAGATTAAATAAATAAATAAATATTGAAAGTCGATTTCTGTAATTTTGCAAACTCGAGTCATCAACAGCCGGGCTTCTGATAGATTCTCGTTTGCAATTTCCCACTTACGCCCCTCGTTAAACAATGTACTATTAAAAGTGACGAACGTTTTCATTCTGCGACTGTTCTAGCCATAACTCTTTATAACCTCAATATTCATAGCAGCTACCCCTGAAGCAACGTTTAACACATTTCAGCATATTTTTACGTTAAAACCAATATTCATTGACCGTAATTAATTCCTCAATTCATTTCTGAAGGTTGAAATGACCAGCGTATGTTGAGCTCCGATGTCCTTTTTCACGCGTCGGGCTTTGTGATGTTTGAATGGGCATTGGAAGGTGAGGCAGGTCAAGTTATGTTGGTCGGTTGTACAGAAGGAATGGAAAGTCATCAAGCGCGTGATTTGAATGAAACGTGACGAGGGCAGGGTTTGGTAATCGATTAATAGGCCTTTTGATCTGAGTCTGGCGTTAAGGTGTCGTATATATACGTTCAATACTGTTTACTCGTATTTGACGCGTGCAAACTACCTATGTACCTACAGAAATAGGTGACAGTGGAATATCATCACTCACGTCTTTACAAAAAAAGACAGTCATAGCAACACCACTACTTGGTCTGAAGGCATGTGGCGTCTGCTCAGATATGTGTTGAGAGTGGGAGACCTGCATTTTTCTGTAGCTGTCAATACTACAAATCCTCATACCTATCAAAAAGGGTAACCAGCGCGCTTTGATTGTTCTGCAGTAGCATTGTCCATAGGCTACTGTGTCTGCTTACCATAACAGTAACATTCAAACCGTATGCTTGTAGTACAAAAAACAAACAATCCTTCTGTTCTGTCAGTCAAAAACACAGCATAACTTCTGTCTTTGAAATACAAACAAACATAAACTCACGTCACTCCCGCATTCCCAAAAAAATAAGGCAGAGTATAATAAAATTTTCAGTGCTATGTTTAATTTTACATTTTTAATGCACGGAACTTGGCACCCATTTAGATCTCAATTTTTTTGTCGGTGAAGACGGCAACCACGCATCGAATGTCTTACTATTGAACAGCTTGCGGCATCAGGGGAAAATTAATTATAAGTCTTCAAAACCGTTTTTCTATCCAAAAGTGTATTTGGTAATGGCATCGCGAATTTTCGATAAGCTACCAGTGCAAATCTGCCGTCCAATTCTTAAAACCGAAGTAACCCTCAAATGGCCATTTTTGAGTTATAGACATATTCTAAGAGACAATTTTATTCTCCGTCGACTGATCTTGGGCTTATATTTTTATAATTTATAGTTTTGAAGATACAGAACCGCCCAACATCGTTAACCCCATGTTTTTCGGGGTTTACAATACTTAAAAGTGACTAACAGACATTGCTACACTATAATATATCTAAATGCTTTTAGCCGTCACTTTCTCTCACAATTCTTGCACATGAAGCAAACTATAAAAATGTTTATCAACACAAACGTAACAAAATACCTTTAAAGGCCTTTTACCTTTTTATTATCTTTTTTGAAAACTATGTACACTTCACTGGTACTACCAAAAAAACGCTAAAATCTCTTGACTATGTTAATGCCGTGCATACCTTCATTCAAGATTGTGATAATACAATACTACAACCAGATTACCCAGCATTGCCTCGTTAAAACTGGTCTAAGCGCACATCACGCGCCGCTAGTTTCGCTGTCAGTGAGTAGTCGGCGGTGAGGTCCGTGCGCAGAAGGTTGTTTAGTTAATCATGGATTTGCATTTGAATTGCATATAATGCTCAGAAAAAGGTAAGAATGAATTTATGTGCATTAGCAGAGTCAATGTACACAATAACTAGGAGTTTTTGACTATCGATTTAGCCAAGTGGTTAGTTAGCCTGCATACGAAGCTGACGATCCTGGGTGTGTATGCCGGTAAAGGCATTTGAGTGATAAGCATTTTTGTTTCTTAGTCTTGAATATGTTCTATGTACTTAAGAATTTATAAATATCTGCTATATCTATCTCGCGAATTATATGGGACGCCCAAATGCCTCTTTGATGGAAGGGCAAAATCTACATGAACATTATAAGAACTGTGGATGACCACAGACACGCATGAGGGTGTCCCAAAAAATAGGCCGCAAAGGTGGCGGATGAAACGAGAATGCTGCGATAGATGAGTGGAGTGACGAGAACGAATTGAATAACGGAATGAGTATAATCAGCTGTTAATCACCTACAGTTGTATGTAGACATGCGGAGTTATGAAAGTCATGTCTCAGGAAGGGTATAAGTTATGTATGTGGAGGGATGTAATAGGTCAAGGAAAAGGTAATTGGACTGCGTGAGAGATGAAATGAACAAGAAATATCTGGTGTAAACTACCACCGGTGATTTTCACATATTGGTATTTAAAATAGAAAGTAGTCCCAACCAAATCTTACCTTAGTCGTAGCAGTTAGTCGCGGATCTAAATTTATTTATTTTTTTCGTTGGAATAATGCTTTGACGTGCTGTCGTGGACGGGTGGAAGGCTCTAAGTACCCACTGAACCCCCAACGATTGTTCGGCTACGTCACTTCCAAGCATAGCGAAAGGTTCGCTAGACGCGCTTATGAAGTGCCTCTGATAATGTTGGATTGCCTCAATTCCGTAAACTTATTGAACTGCTAGGGTCCCGCGATCTTGCACCTTTTGCTGCGGCGGGAGGAGGTAAATGCGCATAAGAGGGATACGGATAGGTCGTTCCTTCACTTTCATTCCGCAGCGTCCTTCGAAACTAATACGGACTTATAAAAGGAGGTAATTGCTTCTCAGGATTTCTCGTTGTCGAACATTTTCGATACAATGGTTGATAGGACAGTTCTTTACCTAATCTAACAGCCAAGTTTTACCGCCGTGTATACCAGTGTGTGGCGCACATTGTCTACTGCTGCGCTACACATGGGTGTAGCGTTGCCATGGGGCAGCGGGGGCTTTTTCGCAGCGCTACCCATATGTTTAATCTGCTAACTTCAAATCTGCTCTCCATCTCGAAAGCAAGTCAGTTATTGCTGTGTCTTCTACCTCCCATTGATTAGGACGCTCTCTCCTGGCTCTCAGTTAGCACGGTATCGGTGTATCTCGGCCAGAATCTCTGCCTGCGATTCCGAGGGCGGGTCAGAGGCCAGTAGTCTCACAACCACCCAGGATTGCTCGCACTGATTCCCTTTGCGGTTGCCTTAATAGGGTTTTGCTTTTAGGCGTGAGGGTGTCCATTCAAAAAGGTGCTACATAAAGTGCTCCAGATAACTCTCTAATAGAGGGCAGAGGATCCTCCTTGTCTCGGAAGCAGTCTCCCGAGGGCTGCTGCAGCGCGTAGGGGCCAGCCGAGCGAAGTATAAGAAATAAATATTGGGGATAATCTTACACAAATCGACCTAGTCCCAAACTAAGCAAAGCTTTTATTATGGCTACTAGACGACGATAAACATACTTATATAGATAGATACATACTTAAATACATAGAAAACATGCAAGACCCAGGAACGAATATTCGTGCGAAACATACACAAATAATGCCCTGGCTGGGATTTGAACCCGGGACCTCCGGCTTCGTAGGCAGGGTCACTACCAACTAAGCCAAAGTGGTCGTCCGTCTCAATATCAATGGCCGTCCCTATATCGTACATGACTGTGTTTTGTTTACACAGAATCTCAAATAACTTTTGTACTTGCCATTCAACAAATGCAGGATTGCGTGGTTTTGACAATACAAACTAACTTCCTCGTGTAGGATTACAATACTTAAAACAAGTTAAGTACGATGGTTCGTCATCTAACGTGTTTTTAGATTAGTACACAGTCGAAGTGCAATTAAAGTTTCCCGTAATTTCTTAGCTATATGATGGGTGAGGACCAAATTTTTGGACCATCGTTAAGGCATTTAATTCGCCTACAATTTAAATGATGCGCATGTGACACCCCTAGAGTTGCAGGCGTCTATAAGCTGCGGTGACCGCTTACCATCAGACGGGCCGTACGCTTGTTTGCCACCGACGTGGTATAAAAAAAACTAAAAAACTACTGTTTTCTGACTTTTTTTTATGTGGCACAATTACCAAGCTGGATGCCTAGTTTCACCTTTCTAGGTCACCTGGAAGTGGGTTAGATTTTTTATTACTAGTCAGTCAGTGAGTGGTAAAAATGCCGTTTTTTGGATTTTAATCACCTATATTTACGAAATTTGGGGTTAAGGTTGTTCTAAAGGATCTTAATAAATTTAAGTTTTTTATGTTAAATAGAGTTGTCTCAAAAGTGGCTCGAAACGGTTCGTGTATAATAACACACGGCTGCTGCTGCTCGCCAGTTCCTGGGGTAAACTTGGCTGGACACGCTGCTGCGTGTCTAGATCTTTCCGAAACTGTCGACTGTCGCTTACTGCTTCATATGTCACACACGCCGCCTCCGATCTACCGCGCTACCGAAAGATACCGCGCGGTTTTTGGTGCGACGTGCCCCGAACCGCTTTCGCTTTACCGCAAAACGTTGCGCCGCGCTCTGTACGTTTTAAGCTCACCAATATAACAGAACAGAACTCTTACAAAAACAACAGTAGGTAGTGCTACTTTTTTTATATACTACGACGGTGGCAAACAAGCTTTCGGCCTGCCTGATGGTAAGCAGACACCGTAGCCTATGGACACTTGCAACTCCAGAGGAATCACAAGTGCGTTACCGACCCTTTATTGACTTGTGGATGCGCTGTGTTGAGAGTGAGGGACCCGCAGATGTCTCCAGTTGTCAAGCTAGAGACATATGCAGGCCCCTCACTCCCAACACAGCGCATCCTCGGGAGCTCTGGCGACCTTTCTCACCACCAGGAACACAAGACCACATACCTACCTAAGAGGCCAGTAGTGATGCTATTATGGCTGCGGTCTTCTGTAAGGCGGCGGTACTTCCCCAGTTGGGTTACTCCAAATTTGAGCGAGATGACGTTTCGCTGTGCCCTACCTCTTCTAAGCTACTCTGCTACTATGATCTTCCTGTATGCTGGAGGTACTTCCTCAGTCAGGTTGCTCCTAACAGGGCTCGGAACCGTTTAATCTCAAAATCCTGAAATAGCCAAATATTTTTAATTAGTTTATGCTCTTTATGTAGGACTCAATAATGTATTTGGGTTATTACTTCATATTGTTAGATTGCCCGATTAAACATGAAATAGTAGACGGAAGAACGGTAAGAACTAAAAAAATATCGGTATTTTTGTATGGACAGAATACCGGTTTCCGAGCCCTGGCTCCTAATATATAAGAAAGTTGAGATTGCGCTGTACCCTCTATTATAAGCGTTTAACTTAAAATTTAACCAAGCCTACGGAAGCCTTTATCTCAATTAAAATGGAAAAGTTTCTATTTCATTCGTTCACGGCTTCGCTTTTTATTTGAACACCACTTCAGGCGCGTTCGCGCAGTGAAATAAACCTTTTTATAAAGTAAGGGTACCGCCACACTGGACTTTTGTAGCGCCCTTGTGGACAGGAAAATAATAAAAATAGCTTTAGTAATTGGACAACTTATCAAACAAGCATTAGGACAGATCAGCTGTCTTTTGTAGACAATGAGGTAAATGTAATACAGGTAGTCGCAGCAGCAGAGAAAGTAACTGATAACTGATAAGAGATTAGTGCTAGAGAAATAGTGGTGCAAATGACAATAGATTTTTAAAATTATGATTTATTTATTTTTATTTTTATTTGATTTTTGTTTGGGTGGAGATTTGAGTTATCGGACGATAAACTTAATTGTGTAATACCTCAGACAAAAAAAAATAGTATTACAAACGACAAATGAATGCTTTATATGCTGTCACAATCATGTGACAGTGACCATGTAAAAACCGCAACCATCATAGGCCCGCAGAGCATTCAACGATAAATAATAACCACATATAACGGCAATATACTTTTTCTTAACTAACAACCTTGCGAACTGTATCTGAGCGAATAAATATTTCTGATTTAAATTTAAACAATAAAATACGTTACTGAGGCGAAATAATGAACAATATTCTCCAAAATAAGAAACTAAACGATCTGGGATTATGGATACTTAAATACAAACAAAATTTAAATGATTACTTTAACACAGTTATTGGTTTGTGTTAGGTTTGGAGTAATTTTAAGTACAAATGTTCGGTACGATTTTGTATTTTTTTTTGGCTAAAAAAACATTGCAGTTAGTACCGATGGCTGTTGGGGCGGAAAAGGATCTCAAGTCTCAATCTCGTACCGGAAGGCGCAGCGTGGGTAGACCCCGCAAGACTGATGACCTGGTAACTGTGGCACTCTTTTGGGGAGGTCTATGTCCAGCAGTGGACGTCTTTCAGCAGATATGATAATGATGATGACAAAGACTCTGGATTTTTGCTGTTAGACCTCTCGCCACAGTGCCACGTATGTACGTTCCAATTAAAATAGACACGTGTGGTTGCCCCCGAACTCGCGATGTTGCTTGTGGATCCGTCCAACGCCAACTAGGGGTGTTAAAAGGGACCATATTTTCAAATATTGAAAACGCCTATTTTATTTGTGTTAGAAAATGACATTTTAATCTACTTGTACGCATGCTCGAAAAGGTTACGTTATCAGAATCACTTTCCTGGTCATAAAAAAGCAAGGACTCTAATCATCATCATCCTCCTTAGCGTTATTCCCAGTACAGTTGCATCCTGCAGGATGCCTGGGGTCCGCTACCTAATCCCAAGAATTGGCGTAGGCACCAAATAAAGCAAGGACTCTATCATTTAAATATTGGTTTTACTCTACCTACCAGACAGAAATAGATTTATTTATTATGAATATGGAGCGCGATGCAACGTCATGCTCATGATGTCACACTTACGTCATCCTTGTGAAACTAAAAGTGGGTCGGCGTCCACAGCAGCTTTATGTTCTTTGCCTTGGTTTTGTGGAAAATGGCACAGACACGCAAGTTGCTGACGTAACAAATAATATAATTGATAAGAAAATAGATTATCTATTATGCTTTAACATTAAGAGGTTAGGTTTAACTTTAAGTTTCTCATGGATTGCCTGCTTACGAGTACAGAAAGAATAACAAAATCCCAAAAATATGGATTTGTTCATGTCCGCACATGTTAAACGCTTAATTAAAAATAAAGACTAACTTTTTCACCACCTTTTAACATCTTAAATGCTTTGTACTTGTATGCGTGGGTTAAAAATCTTTGGTGACTTAAATGTAACAAAAAAATTAAATGTAACAAAAAATCGACCAGTAAAGATTAATCTTACTATTATTTGTTTTTCAGGTACGCTATCTCTTCATTGGAGAATCTTAATCGACGGTTTCCGTGAGTTTGTTCTTTAAGAATAATTTCATATTTAGTTACTAGCTTAACAGTAATTTTTATGGATCGTAAATAGTAACAATCAACTCAGTTTATAAATTATTTTTATAAGATAATCCTTTATTTAATTGCAGTTATCTAGGTTAATACATTTTTTATACATACCTTTGGCATATAAAAAAAAATTAATCAAAAAAATAAAAAAAATACATAGAGGTATATTCAAAAATTATGGTCAATCTTAAAATTACCTTAGCAGGGTCGTACCTGCATTTACGTTATATGGTATGGGTTTGGTATTGATAAATATATATTCTGTTGCTTTGTGTCATACTCTGCCAGTATTTTTTTAATACTACTTTAGTGACAACAAGCGTTCTGATGGTAAGCTGTCACCGAAGCATTAGCCTTGCCGGCTTTTCTTGAGAAGCCCCTTAGTGTAGTACCAACTATTATACTATTCTGTGGTAGTACTCTAAATCAAACAGACAACAGACAAAGTAAGTAGAAATTTTGCTAACGCTATCGACCTTTCTTGGGAATGAGTATGGAAAACGATGCCATTCGAGAGTAATTTTGAAGCAAACTTACAGAAATAAGCAATTTCAGTTGAACTGTTATAAAGGTTACATTGGGATAACGATTATGAGCGCAGGGTTCCGTTAAATTATTTAGTTATTGCGAATTATTTAAAGCTCTCGCAAATGCTCATCTGGGAGCGGGGTTGTTTGAAAAAACTTGCTATTTACTCAGTTTAGTTTTCATTATACTTTACATACTTTTACAAAATTACTCTTCATATAGCTAATCTAGACACGCGGCAGCGTGTCCAGGCAAGTCCACCGCAGAAACTGAACTTATTTTACACGAACCATTTGGAGCCACTTTTGACCCCGCAATAACTCCGAATCAATTTAACATAAGAGAATTTTCATACAAGCCGTAAAAAACTCAAAAAACCGCTGTATTTTTTTTCTTTTATAATTTCTAGCAACAGAAACTAATTTTCGACCTAGGTATAGATCCCATTGTGTATACAAAGTTTCATGTTATTCTAGCATGGCGTTTTAAAATGAGAGCCTAAATACGTTTGTATGGAGAACCGATCCACACCGATCGTACCTACTGCGCCGTCTTAACTCGCTAAGCTATCTCAGCTCAGTGAGTTGTAACTTGCAAGACTTAAGTGGCAGTAGACGGAGCACATTGAGTGGCGACCACGAATCGGAAGATGCAGCGTGAAATAGCCCCCAACAAGGAAAACCGATCTGGTGGTGGCAGCGCAAGACCGGTCATTGTGGAGATTCTTGGGGAGACCTTTGTCCATCTGTGGACGTCTTTCCGCTAATATGATGATGAATGAACGTGACGGTAAAAGCTATTGTGCTAGCTAGGCTGGGTCTAGATAAATGAACTTATTCATTATTCATGCAATGGAGGTGTAACATGCCGTTTCTTAGTGAAACAATTTTTCCAACGCGTTAATATAACAGCAAACCGCGAGCCGTAAGTGCGGCTAATGTTACGCAGTAGACTGCACTAACGACGTACCGTTCAGAGTGAATTGTATGCAGTCATCGTGGATCACGATACATGGTTGGGTTGCCCTGGCAGCGTATCAGTTTACAGTGAATCGAGAGTAGTCAGCTCAGCTTACGATATAGTACATTGCTTAACGAGGGGCGTAAGTGGGAAATAAGCAAGCACTGCGGGCGCACCTTCAATATTGCGACCAATCAGAGCAGTATTCCTGTGGAACGCGGCCAACTAGATTTTTTAAACCAATCAGATCACGACGGCGACTCATAACTCCCTAGGGAGTTATGAAAATCCATAACTCCCGCGGGAGTTAAATCGGCTATAATTACTCTATACGCCTGCGTGCATACAATAAGACACTTTACGAGCAAGTGTGATGAAAAACAATGAAACGCGCTGCTTACGTGCCGTTTCGCAGTGAGCTTTCAGCACCATGTATCTAAGCGTAAGCATGTAAAATTTTAATCACACTTAAAGGTCAAAGTACTCTACACCAGTCACACAACATAAAACAATCACACAAATAGTATTCACTACACACCAACTTTACTCAGTTCACAAGCCGGAAAATGCTCGAGTTTGGGCCAAGTCCGAAACTTTGCCTTCGCCCCGGGTATTTTGAACTCATTGACTGAAACAACTTGCTTTCAGGTGTCAAATTTAGTCTCGAATAAAGTTCGTGAAGTTTAATAGGTTTGGGATTATAGTGCATATGCGACTGAGTCGAATAACACCTGGAAATGTTTTGAGTACAAGTAATATAATGTATTTTACGAATTAGACTTTAAACTAATTTACCTACTGACTGACTTTTTGTTAGCGCAGCAACAAAATCAATAAATGAAATAAAAATATTCAAAAACTACGATCAAGACCAACGGGGGATGGGCAGCAGCATCCTTGGAATGCGGTGGAGATAATATGGCATTTATCACCTATGAAATTGGGGGAGCCCTATGTCCAGCAGTGGACGCCGATATGGTGGTGGTATGGGAACTTTATTTACAAGTCAAAATCTACGGTCGTTTCTGAAAAAGAAGACAGCTGCCTTGAAGAAACGCCGCAACAAACACGACAGTCAGTCATTTGTTGCCAAAAATATGCTTATTACTCGTACAATGATAATACTTAACCTACTTAATACATACATAGTAAATCAGAGTATGAATACAAATAATTTTTAAGATAAAAAACCGACTATAATGGGGGAGGCGGTGAAAGATTAATATACTTAGATGGTGCACCCTTAGATTCCATACAATAAAATAAAAATGGCTATAAGTATGTTTATAATGGTAGAAGACTAAGTACCCTCAATTCCTCATGGAATCCTCCATCAGAACTCAAGCTTGACGAAAATGTGTCCTGAAAACCTAGCTTGCTTGACAAACAAAACTAAGAGAACAAATCGCCAAACATGAACTATGCGCGCGTCGTTGAAGAGTTCCATTCTGATCATCATCAGCAGTTCCACTTCATCAAATGTCACTTTTTTGAATGAATATGCTTGATTAGTTCATGAAAATACTAAAATCACTATGTGTGCCTTTCACATTTGAGGAGTTCCCTCGATTCCTAATGGATCCCATCATCAGAACTCGAGCATGACAAAAATTAATCGTGAAAATAAAACTTTGAAGAGCTTCTGTTCTGATCATCATCAGCAGTTCCACTTCATCAAATGTCACATTTTTGGATGAAAATTCTCGACTTGTTGATAAAAACATAAAAATCACTATATGTTTGCCTTTAAGATTTGAGGAGTTCCCTCAATTCCTCGTGAATTCCATCATCAAAACTACGTTTTGACAAAAACGGGACCAACTTAGATATATATACTTACAATCAAAAAAACAATTTTCGAAATCGATTAGGAAATGACGGAGTTATGGAGTAACAAATATTTAAAAAAAAAACAAGAAAAAACATACAACCGAATTGATAACCTCCTCCTTTGAAATCTTGAAGTCGGTTAAAAAGAGGAAAAATAGGTATTTACAATGCGTAATTCAAAAACGCAACTTGTCAAAACTGTATTACAAAATTCGATATAGGCAATAATAGAAATAAGACATTGATGGAATTACTTCCACTAGACTATAAATTTCATCGTTTGATAAGCTTTCTAACAAGAACTGAGAATAAATAATAATTGCGAGTAATATGCATAGTTTTTGTTTTTCGAAGGAGAAAATCCACCACACCGCGGGGACAGCGTGGCGGTTATGTCGGACTTGCACCGACTAAACCCCCCCCCCCCCCCGATCGTCCTTCTCAACTCATTTCGGTCGGGCCACACCTCTGTATGTCCCACCATCTGTTTTCATAGACGATCGCAGCTCCCGACTGCGACCGTCTACGACCCCAAGGACCACCTTTTAGTCGCCTTCTACGACAGGCGGAGGATACCGTACCCGTATTCTATGCCCCGGCAACAAGAACCTACTTACGTACAAAAGGTATTTATTCTATCTACTTAACAAAATCGAGGGCCGTTTACGTGTCACGCTCTTTCCATTTCCTCTTCCGAAGTAAGTACTGTCACGTTCGTTACGAGTATGACCCCACTCCTCCCAATCACTGTGACGTAATATGTAAATGCCCCCCAAAAACTCAAGAAAAATTATGCATCTCGCATCTCGTTCTATCGCATAGCACGTGCTCTTTCGTCTAGTAAGGGTCGTCGTGTTTGCATGTTGACGTCGTGGACCATGGTCCAACGCCAGCCGCGGTACGAAGGGTGTGACTGATTATACGTTACAGCCAACCGCGTACGGTTAAAATGCACCCTGAAGGTGTACGAGCCCCGGGCTTAGCCGGATCAGCAAGAGGAAGATGCCGGGTCCTTCTAAAATGGGTTTGTAACATGTTGAAATCATATATGAACTCACATGTAACCAGGGGTGTTAGTCACAAACCAACTTTGTGACGAAACTTTTGTGAATAAGGGTGGTATTCCACTCATCCAATATCTTTGTCCAATATACATTTGATCAATGAAAATGGATCATTTCATCAAACTTGGATGGGACCCCGACATTTGATCTGATGACATTTAAATCATCTGACGTGTTCTGCAACGCGCTATCGAAGTTTCTTAAATCAGTTGCATATATATGTCGGCTGTAGCAGTATTCCAGGATCAACTGGACGTGGTGGGCGTCACCGTCACGTATGGGCGTGGTGCTTGATGGAATCATATTATCCCCGCTGGTGCAGAGTGAAGTTAATTTCAGTTCCCGACTGCATCGAAGAAAGGGCGGACGCACACACATGTGCACGAATAGCGGGTCGCATAATATGGGACTGTCTCACGTTCGGTTGTGTCCTTGTGTTAAAGTAATTAAATCAAGTTATAATTATAGTGCGGACTAAATTGTGATTTAGTGAATAAGATAATCAAGACATTTAACTTTAGTAGACATTTTATCTTTAATAATAATTGACAATGTATTAAAATAATGTAATGTGATTGTGTGGTTTTATTGAATAATTACAATAATGGGTGACCAAGATGAAGCTCGACCTCCTGTACTGACATCAGAAGTGGGATCTGGACAGGAAAATTTGGAAAATGGTGAAAATCACGCAACTGAAACTATGTGGAAAAAATGTTCGAACTACAAAATGAACAAATGCGCGCCCTGATAAATACACTCCGAATGCCACAAGCCGTAAACAACGTGCCGTTACCTGAATTTAACCCTGAAAAATACGACATGGATGGGAAATCTTGGTGTTCAACAGCTGATTTGTGTTTTGCGGACAACCCATTGGAAGGAAGCAATTTAATAATGGCCCTTAGCAAATCATTAAAAGGTTCGGCGTCTGCATGGTTTGCACGTGTTACGTATCCAGGAATAACATGGGAACAATTTAAGGCATTATTTATTGAGAGATTTGTAATCACCGAAACAACTGCAGCTACTTTGATTAACATGAGTAATAATAGATCAAAGGAGAATGAAACTTACGCCGCATTTGCAAGTCGATTGACTTCGTCATTAATGGCACAATTAAAAAACGTAAGTGCGGAACAACTCATCGTTTCGATTGTACTTGCTCATTTGGCTGGAATCGACCACAGGCTTCAGCGTATTGCGTTTACAACTGAAATATCCACACGTCAACATCTACAGCGGGAACTGCAAGCTTTCTCATATTTGAAACGTAAACTGGATAAAAAAGAATGAAGACATCAAAACTAACTATAAGCGCTCTCGGTTTGACTCGGGCCAAATAATATGTTACCATTGCGGCCAAGCGGGGAACAAATCAACGGATTGTCGACTGAAAGAGAAGGAATTGAAAATGAAAACATCTGCATCAACGACCAAAACACCGGTTAATCAAGAAGGATCACAAATTTATCCTGGAACTAGCTCTATACGGTGCTACAAATGTGGCATGATGGGCCACATATCAACGCGTTGTCCCGGTAACAATAGCGGCAACGTTGGGTCGCGACCAGGTGCAGGACAAGGGGATGGACGACATGTCGAAGTATGCGAGGTGGATACTCCGACTGGAAAACTCAATCACAAAGGTGTGTAATTTTCATTTTGATTCAGGTGCTGAATGTTCGCTTATTAAAGAAAGTTTGGCATCAAAGTTTTCAGGAAAGCGAACCGTTATTCGTTAACACTATTTCATTAACGGGTATTGGCAAAGACTCAGTTTTGAGAACTGAACAGATCTTATGCTATGTACAAATTAGTGAATATAATGTAGAGATTTTATTTCATGTCTTGCCCGATTTTTATATGCTTAGCGATATAATGCAGTTTATCTAAAATTTCTCACAAATTATGGGACCACTTTACAAACTCACGTCAGATAAAGTTCCTTATCTTTGGACAAAGGAATGTGAATAAGTAAGTACGAAACAAAAATAGTCTCAGCGTTAACTCGAGAGCCCATAATTATGATATTCGACCCTCAATACCCCATAGAACTTCACAGAAACGCAAACTCTGAAGGATATGGAGCGATATCATTTCAAGTGGTTAGTGGGAAACGACGCGTAGTTTCATATTTTAGTAAACGTAAGTACTTCGTTAGCCAAGTGACGATACCACTTATTTTATGATTTAGAAACCCTTGCGGTTGTTAACGCTTAACGCTGTCAGAACCTTTAGACATTTTTTTGTACGGACATATTTATTGTTGTGACCGACCGTAATGCAGTAAAATGCTCACAAAAAAAGTTGACCTGACGCCACGTGTATACCGTTAGTGGGAATTCTTACAGTTATTCTATTTTGATGTTGTTTATAATCATCAGGATGTCAGATGTAGATTTCTTTTCACAAAATTTTCCAAAACAAAAACCAATGCAATTAGATAATAAAGTAGAACAATAACGCATTGATTTAGTGAAATTATCTTTAATTTGAATGCAGGCCGAACAGCAACGTGATAATTAGATTCAAAATCTTATTGGAAAACTTAATGACGATCAGTTGGATAGGGACGTAGCTAACACTTATGAAATAAGATCGGGAATACTTCATCGTAAAATACAAAGAGGCGGACGTACCAAATGTTTACCTATGGTTTCGCGTTCACTTAGATAACATTCATACTTCAATTCACCTTGATTACGCTACGAGTAGACATTAACGATCACTATTGGTTTAAACGCATGTCGCGATATGTCATTTTTGTTTGTAGATAGTTGTATGACATGCAAAGTTGCCAAGCCACACTATTAATCGTAAAACAAAATCTAGTCCTTTACAGTTACTGATCGGACGAGTGGCACGACGAATATCGAGTGACACGGAGAGAGATTTATTGGTAGTTAGGGAACAGGCGCTTCGTAATATAGAAAAAGCTGCTGACTATGATAAAAAAGGGTTTGACTGAAATAAGGCAAGACTTAATAAATTCTCTATTGGAGATTTTGTGTTAGTGAAAAACGAGGAGAGAAATTAAAACTAAGTTAGATCCGAAATATCGGGGACCTTTTGAAGCAATTGAGATTTTAGATAACGATCGATTTACACTTACAAATATGCTCATGACGGATTAAAAAAAAAATGTCCAATAATCAAAGAGACATTGACGAACACGATATAGAACAAAGTTTTGATGAAACGGGACATTGGGGTTCCCAAGTTTTAGATTAGTTTGCATTCTTTGCGATATGTGTGCACCTGAGGTACCAGGTGTCCAGTCTTGGGCGGTTGGTCAGCTAGACCAGATGACAAACGTGTGTCAGTCTCGGGATAGTGTGACAGTCCAGATAGTGTTGGAGTGTGCTAGCCAGTCTTGACTCAGGTGGCGACAGAATCGGCCAGTCTCTGTGTGAGATGGCGATAGAGTCGGCCAGCCTGGAGTAGGATGGTTAGTATCTTATCTAGTTGCTAGCCAGTCTTGACTCAGGTGGCGACAGAATCGGCCAGTCTCTGTGTGAGATGGCGATAGAGTCGGCCAGCCTGGAGTAGGATGGTTAGTATCTAGTGTTCTAGCTAGTCTTGACTCAGGTGGCGACAGAATCGGCCAGTCTCTGTGTGAGATGGCGATAGAGTCGGCCAGCCTGGAGTAGGATGGTTAGTATCTTATCTAGTTGCTAGCCAGTCTTGACTCAGGTGGCGACAGAATCGGCCAGTCTCTGTGTGAGATGGCGATAGAGTCGGCCAGCCTGGAGTAGGATGGTTAGTATCTAGTGTTCTAGCTAGTCTTGACTCAGGTGGCGACAGAATCGGCCAGTCTCTGTGTGAGATGGCGATAGAGTCGGCCAGCCTGGAGTAAGATAGCGAGCGTGATAACATCGTGTGAGATTGTGATATGACCATAGAGTTGAGAATGCAATATTTGCATAGTATGTGTAACAGGGTGTTGTGTGAAACGAAATATAAATTTCAGTTATCTTGGTTTGTCAATGCATCTTTGAGAAACGTTGTTGAATTAGAAAATTAAGTTATATTGAGATACATTGATGTATCGGTAATGAATCGTTGTTTGCCGTATCCTTACGGTAGGTCAGAATTGGCCGAGCAGATGATACTTTGAAAATTGTTTCTTTTGCAGAATAAGACACATGAGGCCATGTGACACACAGGATGGCCGTGTCGGCTGTAGCAGTATTCCAGGATCAACTGGACGTGGTGGGCGTCACCGTCACGTATGGGCGTGGTGCTTGATTGAATCATATTATCCCCGCTGGTGCAGAGTGAAGTTAATTTCAGTTCCCGACTGCATCGAAGAAAGGGCGGACGCACACACATGTGCACGAATAGCGGGTCGCATAATATGGGACTGTCTCACGTTCGGTTGTGTCCTTGTGTTAAAGTAATTAAATCAAGTTATAATTATAGTGCGGACTAAATTGTGATTTAGTGAATAAGATAATCAAGACATTTAACTTTAGTAGACATTTTATCTTTAATAATAATTGACAATGTATTAAAATAATGTAATGTGATTGTGTGGTTTTATTGAATAATTACAATAATGGGTGACCAAGATGAAGCTCGACCTCCTGTACTGACATATATAACTTCTAACCAACTCTCAATGGACTTCGGTCCCTGAGAGATCTCTCTATTGTCGTTTCTTCTTGTGACTCCTATCTATTGTATATTTGTCTATAGTTTGTACATAGTCCCTTGCCTGTAAATGTTCTTCCTTGTACATTATCCTACCTAGGAGCTGCACATCTCATATCTACAGAGCCGAGATTGTCCACATATTTATGAAACCGAATTAAACACATAAATAATGATTTCACCAAAAGAATCCCAAGTTTATTTGTCATTGGGAATACGTTAATTATCCGGAAATTCCATTCGGATCCAATTCATTCACTTTAAAATGCAATCAACCAGTTTCGTTCGTATGAAATTGAGGTTATAATTACTCGACCAATAAGAGAAACCACTAATTACGTCGTTTTTAATCATTTAGCCGAAAATTGGGGAGCAATTTATCCATTTCGGTTTAGTATACTTACGTAGGTACCTATTTTGTTACATTCGAAATGATCAATAGATACTGAGCGAGCGCGAAGCATGTCCGTTTTAGCTGGGCCGAAAATACTTTCATAGAATAACGGCACCAGTGCTGGACACTTTAAGCTGTCAAGTACCAGTAATAGACGCTATATACATAATTATTTCACAATATAACATAAAGAAGTAGATAAATAAAATAAAATAAATAAATATTGGGGGACAATCTTACACAAATCGACCTAGTCCCAAACTAACCAAAGCTTGTACTAGACGACAATATGTGTACATGCTGACATAGATAAATACATACTTAAACACATAGAAAACATCCAAGACCCAGGAACAAATATCCGTGCTAAATGCACAAATAATGCCCTGGCCGGGATTCGAACCCGGTACCTCTAGCTTCGGAGGCAAATGGTGTCACTACTAACTAGGCTAAACAGGCCGACAAGGAGGTAAGGGTCATTATTTTAGAATTTCAGTTACCTCACTTTGAAGGTGCTTTAAAGGCTTAGCCTGATAGTTCTCCCAATATGACTTGGTAGTACCTACTCCTCATCTGTGTATACACGTACAATCGAATAACCATTGCTCAGGCACTGGTAACTGAATTTAAATGTTTACTTAATGCAATGCAATGCAATACAGATTTACGATACCTCGATCCGTGAAAACCACACCACGCCCCTTTGAAATAGACGCGTTTATATATCTTCTACGTTAGAGCTAACGAGAACTCTTCAGATATAGTGATTTTATACTAATTTCAATAATTCCTTCGATAACTTTGTGAAGTTATTCAGATTATGTCTCCAAAATATGAAACTTTAGGCGACGCAATATAATAATATTGTACGTTTGAGTGGGATGAGGTAAAAATATAACAAACAAATAAAAAAAAGTCTATCAAATGATTTCAATTTTTTGGTGTTTTAGGTAGGCAGTTTGCCTAAAAACACCAAGCAGCTAAAACTTATTTTTTTATACTACGTCGGTGGCAAACAATCGCACGCCCCGCCGGATGGTATATAAGCGGTCACAACAGCCTATGGACGGCTGCCTAATTGAATTCAAAGGACAAAAATGCGCAAATGTTTCCAACTTATTAAATCGACAGCTACTGAATTCCTTTAGGTACCTACTGATCTGCTTGAAGTCGGTGCCTAGCCAAAATACTAACAAGCAAGCTAAGGTAGCGACTTCAAACGTTTTATACTACTTATTATACAGGAACAAATGATTAAACGGTAGATTATTAAGTATGCAAGTGTAACAATTACACTTGATTTTTTTTTATGCAAAGATAGTTTTTGTTTTAGAGTATTATTAATAACACTTTATTTTGAAAACACTATGCAAACAGAAATCTCATAATAATGTATAAAAAAATAAACCGACTCCGATTTTGCACTTGCTATGCCACAAATTGTGGTTTCTGTGAGCCAATGCTTGGTTACCAAGAGAAAATACCGAAATCGGCATATGCGTGCCTATCAAATTCGAGGAGTTCCCTTCGATTCCTCCTAAAGCCCATTATCAGATCTTCACCAAATTAATATGGAACCAATGTCGGGGTACCTGCTTTGAAACAAAAACGAATTATCAAAATCAGCCAACGTGATCAAGAGTTATCGGGAAACATACATACATAAGCAAACATGCAGACGTAGCGAGTACCCCCTTCCTTCTATTGAAGTCGGTAAAAAACCTAAAAATACCTTTGTAAAACAAAAAAGCTTAAACCATGACTCCTCATTACTTGTTGCTACGGTTGCCTATTGTTAAGATCACTCGGATGGCAGTCACGTTCGTAAATAATGCCTGAACCAAATCTTAAGAGTAGGTATTAATGAGGACCTCAGACTAGAATACGAGTAGAATATAATAGAAAAAACATTATTTCGACAACATGCTTAAATTATTATTAAACTGATAAAAAATATTTAAAACTAAGACAGTTGCGAAAATGGAGCCCACTCAGCATATGTCGGGTCACAAAAGCTGTCCCGACGCTGGTTTTCTGTGGGTCCCAATAAAAAATGAGTTGCGCGACAAATCCCCACAACTGCACAAACAATGCATTTACATTATACACACTACATTTTATTTAAAGAATGCTCCAAACGCCTGATGGAGGTAACGCGTGACCAGAGGGCTGGATCATACCTGGCACAGAGGATCAGCATTGCCATTCAACGTGGCAATGCTGCCAGCCTTCTAGGCACGCTGCCCTCAGAAGGCGATTTGGGGCAAATCTTTAATTTATAATTATTTTTAATTTAGTTTTTAATATTAGATAGTTTAGTTTTTATTTTGTTTATCCTCAATTACTTAAATCAAATAAACACAGCATATGAATAAAAACATAGTTATTATACATTCCGAGCTTGTAATACATTTTTAGACTAAATAAAAATAAAAATTAATAGACTACTTTAGGATACAACCGGGAAACGATGAGAAGATGTTGATGGTCTTGATATTTGCTTCATGTGTTTCCAACTAACTTTGAATTCTTGCTACATTCAGGAGATCTACTTAAGAATCCCTCACTACTCTCAGGATTTTATCGTACAATCTTTCGCTTCAGTCAAGAATATATATAGCGCTCTCGCTATAAATATATCATTTTAGTCCCTTGAAACACAATCTACTATTTTACACACTTCAACATTTCCACACTATGATATTTTTAAAAGAATAGTAATTAAGTGCAAAATAGGTGCCATCTTGAATTTTGTATGTTTTTCTCCTACGTAAACATTGCAATTTCCACAGTTTTCGTCGAGAACATCACGTGTTCAAAGTGTTTCGTATAATTGTTGCAAAATGTTCTATACTACGCACTTAACTAATTTCCAACAACGCTCTAGGATATTTTCAACGGTAAATGCCACTGTTTTCTTTGAAACGGGCTTGGTATTCCTGAAAATGATCCGCGTAATTGGGTTTTCCCATGTGGAAATGTACAACATGGTGTTTTTAATCACAAGCGTAAATTGCAAAATAATACCTCTAAAATTGAAATTTTTATATAAAGAATAAGACTTCTAATATGTAAAGTGTAAATAGGTATAGCAGTAGCACGGCGTGACATTATTATTATCGGATGGAGATATCGTATGGATTAAAGAATCCTGTCTTACAATGGCATGCATAGCATATTTGGTTATTAGACATCTATACTAATATTATAAAGCTGAAGAGTTTGTTTGAACGCACTAATCTCAGTAACTACTGATTCGAATTGAAAAAATATTTTTGTGTTGGATAGTTAATTTATAGAGGAAGGCTTTAGGCTATATAACATCACGTTGCGACCAATAGGAGCGAAAACGCGGACGAGACGAAGTCGCGGGCAACAGCTAGTTTTATAATAAAAATACACGTTAAGGATGATACACAGTAGACCGTTCCTTGTCCGGGCCGGCCCGTTTCTTCTAGAGAAATACGCCGGCCGTTGCGTTTGCTGTCATAGAAAACGGACCGGCCCGGATACGGAACGGTCTACTGTGAATCATCCCTTAAAGAATTACAATTTTAAATCTAAGTTGAGTAGCCAGTCCCTTGCTACAGGAGGTAGCGCCAATTTCATTCTAGGACTTTTCTGAGCAATGTGGAGGGTGCTGGCGCACCAGAGGGTTCCCTCCAAACAATCCCCTTCTAGATTTTGGAGCAGTGCCCAACGTCCATCCGGATGCGGTTCAGAATGACCCAGTTCTTACGATATTCATTGAATCTTTTGGAACTTTAGTGGGGTCTATGTTAGCGACCCCAGCCTGTTCTTGCCACTGCTTTTTCCACTCCGAAAGGGTACTAAAAGGCTGCGGACCCTGTAGCTGGCAATCGGTCCATAAAGGTTTGCGGGACTGCAAACGCAGGGGTGTGCGTAAGCACTGGAGTGTCTCTCTAATGGGCAGCGCTTGGTTTGTTGCCTTAGTCCACCCCCCTGCTACAGCGTGCACTCACATAATATTTGGTGGAGCAATATGCGACAGCGTGAGTCAACATGAGAGTAAAGTCATCTGGCGGGTACAGGCAATACGCATCCAGATATAGTTCGCATTACTCTGATCAGTTGAACGTCGATCTTATTCGCGCTTCTATACCACACGGGAGCACAATATGCGGGACGTTATTGAAAATAAAAAATACGAGTGTATAAATAATAATGTGACGGAATAATTATATTCCTTTAGGCTACAGGCCTATTAGCCCATATTAATTCTGTTAGTACAGGTTGTATTTTGATTCATTTTCGGTTTACATTCTAGTCCAAATGCATGCAAACGTAAACTTAGCATGGACCCGCGGCATTTCATGCCACGTTAATGATTGTTTCCGACTCGCTTTAGCTTTACTAGTGACCCAAATACCGTTCTCACTTCCCCAACCTATATTCCTTGCTACTGCTACTCAAAATTAAACTAAATCGAGCAGTGTTTAAGGTTCAATTTGAAAATGACGCTGAACAGACGTGTGATGTTATGGAATGAAGGTTGAAATTCGGGTTAAAATTAACTCGTATTGCGCTTAAATATTTTATTTAACGTAGAAACTTTAGGTAATTGTTTTTCGTGTGTTTGCTAAACTATGTTTTAGTTCTGGGAAATGTCGTGATAATTTGGGTTGGATATTAGCACTACACTATTTTATCTCTAAATAGTTCTAGTGCTGTTTATTACTTTCCAAATTCTGGCTTCTTTTTTAACAAGTTGAAGATTGCATCATTTTATGCTTTTTCTACGACTGCAAAATAATTTGATTTAAAAATTAAATGAATGACAGCAGTATCAAAACAATAAACCTTACTATACCAATACAAGTCTATACCATAGACATTTCATTATAATTAAGACTACTATACAATTTGCAATTTTTTACTCGTAGAAGAATCATAATGGATTGCCATTTGTATTATACTTACAACTGTGTTTTTTTTAACAGGCACGACGCGTCGTATAATAACAGATGTTTGTTACCATATAAAATTAACAGATCGCATTGAAAATCGATAAAAAAAACAATACTGCGTTCCATAACCCAGATAGCTGGCGTGGCTCACACAGCCGCCAAACTTAAATAGGACTGGGCTGGGCACGTCAGCCGCATGCCAGGTGACTTGTGGGCTAAAATCACCACCAAATGGGTCCCACAAACTACGCCCTATGGCATCGCGGCAGACATCGCCGGAGAAGAAGAGGCACGAGTGAAAAGGCCTCTTCTGAGTGAGCTTGCTTCATCGTGGGCCTCATCTGTGCCCCCTGGCTAGATGCTGGCCAAGAGCAATCCCATTTTTAATTAAAAAAAATAAGATGGCGAGATAAACTTGACGCCTTTGAGCAAGACTGTTGGGAGATTGCCCAGGACAGGGATGCGTGGAAGAAAAGAGGGATGCCTTTTTCCCAACTGTGGGACACGTAGGTACTATATAATAATATATACTATAAGTATGTGTGTCAAATTAAAATCCATTAACAATAAAAAAAATATACCACGTCGGTGGCAAACAAGCGTACGGCCCGCCTAATGGTAAGCGGTCACCGCAACCTATGGACGCCTGCAACTCCAGGGATGTTACATGCGCGTTGCCGACCCTTTAAAAATTTATTCACTCCTTTCTTGAAGAATCCCATACTGTAGTTCCTCGGGAAAACCTCGACAGGGACCTCATTCCACAACCGGAGCGTCCGAGGGAGGAAGTTTCTCTGAAACCGTACCGTACGCGACCATTTAGGTTCTAAGGTGTGAGGATGAATGCCCTGCCAACGGCGAGCAGTGCGATGATAGAAAGCGGCCGTGGGCATCATGTCGAACAGTTCTTTGGAGCACAACCCATTATACAAGCGATAGAACAAGCACATGAAGACAAAGTTTCTCCTTTAACTTAACGGTTCATATCCTCCGCGAGTTTGGGATCGTCTACGATTCGCACAGCGCGTCTCTGGAGCGAGTCAAAAGGCCCAAGCTGGTATCCAGGTGCTCCCGCCCAGAGGTGACAGCAATACTTCATGTGGGGGCGAACTTGCGACTTATATAATAGAAGTCTTTGTCCTGGGGTGAAGTACCGCTTCGCTTTATGGAGCACACCTAATATGAATAATGTATTGAATAATGCTTTCCATCGACTAAAATCGAAATACGACTAGACCCGAAGTGGCTATCAATTATCGTATTACATGATTGACAAGTTCATGTCTGTTAATATGAAACTTTATTAGTCAATGTTAAATGACAGAATGAAAACTGATTGTATTTTTAACCGACTTCAAGATTTCAAAATCTAGAGGAGGTTATCAATTCGGTTGTATGTTATTTTTTATTTTTTAATGTTTGTTACTCCATAACTCCGTCATTTCTAAACCGATTTGGAAAATTCTTTTTTTGATTGTAAGTATATATATCCAAGTTGGTTTTGATGATGGGATCCATGAGGGATTGAGGGAACTCCTCAAATCTTAAAGGCAAACATATAGTGATTTTTGTGTTTTTATCAACAAGTCAAGCATTTTCATCCATAAATGTGACATTTGATGAAGTGAAACTGCTGATGATGATCAGAACAGAACTCTTCAACGACGAAAAGTTCACGTTTGGCGATTTGTCCTCCTAGCTGTGTTTTTTAAGCAAGTTCTATTTTCACGATTGATTTTTGTCATGCTCGAGTTCATGATGGGATCCATTAGGAGTCGAGGGAACTCCTTAAATGTGAAAGGCACAAAAATAGTGATTTTAGTATTTTCTTGAACTAATCAAGCATTTTCATTCATAAAAGTGACATTTGATGAAGTGGAATTGCTGATGATGATCAGAACGGAACTCTTTAACGACGCGTAGTTCAAGTTTGGCGATTTGTTCTCTTCATTTTGTTTGTCAAGCAAGCAAGGTTTTTCTATGATTCCATGAGGAATTGAGGGTACTTAGTCTTCTACCCTTATAAACAAACAAGAGTGCACCATCTAAGTATAATAATCTTTCACCAGCCTCCCCCATTGAAGTCGGTATTTTTTTCTTAAAAATTATGTAATTTGATAATACGTTAATGGATTGACACTTCTTCGAGTCTAGTCGCATTAGTATTTGTAAATGGATATGCAATTTGGCACACAAATAGTGTATATTATTATATAGACTAGAAAGAAAAAAAAGTTTATTTGGTGCATAAAATGGTACACAATAAAGAAGAAAACAGAAGTGGGTATACACCAAAAAGGTTGTCAATCAGCATATGCCACAACTGGTGTGTCGTGACGCTGATTTTCAGGACAACCAGAAATATTTACTAGACAATTATTAATCTAATTGGTGACGACACGATGGCTTTTTTAAAATGTAAATAACATTTACATACTACATATTTAATAGTTTTTGCGTGACCATCTAATAAACATTCAAGCTTACACATTTATGCACTTGTAAATTAACAGGGATACGAGAAAAGCTCGTAAAGCCGGAAAGTGAGTTCTTATCAACAAAGTGGAACACTTATACCAAATATGTCGGTTATGAACTTCAAAGCAAGCGAATTCCTTGTGACCGAGAATAGCAGAGTCAAAGGAAAGTGTATACACTATTATACAGAGTGAGCTAGAAATGGGTTGGTGTGAGGAAATCGGCAACTATAAAGACTCGTAGTAGCGGTCGTAGCCGATAACATGCAAAAAACCCGTATGTAGACCAAATCATCTACGAGACGAGCACCCGTCGAGTGTAGTGCTGTGAAATTGTTGACAGCAGAAGTGTTAATCTACAACATCTACATAAACAGGAGGTAAAATTAAGAATATAGCCTCAAGCGCCTGTTTTAGATGTAATTTAGTTTTAATTTTATTTATATTATTTTGGTTAAGTATTCTTGTATATATTTTCTTTGTAAATAAATAAATGATATATAATAAAAAAATGCAATCAACAATTTTCAAAATCATACGCACAATAAAACACCGGTCTAATGTCTAAAAAAATCGTAACTTTGCTAGAGTGAGTTTTACTATGGAATTTTTTGTGTTGGTTGTACGAAAACCTTTCTAATATAAGAGTGCCTTGGGGGACCGAGCTCTGCTCAGCATCTCTCGTTTATTGCCGCAGACTAGAAGCTTTCCCAAGGATAAGACGTAGTTAGATCGATTTTTAATAATCCTCAAAATCATTAGAGCAATTTAGCGACATCCCTGAAATAAATTACCACTCACTTGCCTTTGGCAGCCCTGATTGCTAGGCATCATCCTTATTACTTAGTGTAGCCGAGAACATTGATTTGTTTTGGTGTTCTCTGACTGAATTTACAAAGTCCACATTGTTCACATTATGTTATATGCGCCATAATACACAATTGTCTTAGGTTTAGTAGGTACCTGTAACGATAGTTGTAAGTGTGGAAATAAAATAAATAAATAAAATAAATTACAGAGGAATAGAGTCCAACTCAAAATTTAAAGTTAACGAGTGGGTAAATTAAATATAAGTATAGCGCGTTTAAAGGTATTAGATTAGACGGGCAGATTAAAAAGGTTTTTACTCGCAGGGGGTTCATCTAAATATATAAAAGAAGAAACTGACTGACTGACTGACTGGCTGACTGACTGACTGACTGACATATCAACGCACAGCCCAAACCGCTGGTCCTAGAGATTCCAAATTTGGCACGTAGGTTCCTTATAAGGTTTAGGGGTGCACTAAGAAAGGATTTTACAAAATTCAACCCCTAAGGGGGTGAAATGGGGGTCCGAAGTTTGTATGGGGAAACAATATTAGTTGGACTATTTTGTTCGAAGCTTCACAGGAGTATTTCTAACGATAAATGAGTAAATACGTGTTTCAGGTTTTTTGAGAAATCAACCTTTAAAAGGGGGAAAGGTGGTGACAATTCTGAAAATCGATATAGGTATTGTTTTTATGATATACCGGGTCGCTGATAACGAAAACAACAATGATTTTAAAATCTCACGTGGTGGACGTCAAATACCATCCCCCCTGTTGGGGATCGAGGGGGATGTAATGTCTAAATATTAATTATAGGGGTGTCGTTTTAATGGTTTTTTGGGACGTTAATTACGAAAATGGCATCGATTTTGAAATTTAATATTGTGGACACGAAAACTTCTGACAGTTTGTGCCAAATATCAAGAAATAACTGACTGACTGAGAGACTGACATATCACCGCACAGCGCAAACTGGTGGTTCGAGAGATACCAAATTTGGCATGTAAGTTCCTTATATGGTCTAAAGGTGCCTGAGGTTCCGTGAGTTCCCTATGAAGATACGACCTTTTTTGATTCAATGTATTGTAAGTGGTTTTATTAATCAGTGCCGTCCGATACGATTTCGACATAAATCGATATTTGAGCGTCCGAGAGGACTCTTAATAGGAATCCGAGGTACCTAACTAAACTTTGAATAAAGTAACGGCCATATTGATTTTCTTCAGTTTCGTCCCGATTTCGTTCAAAATCGATATCTGAATGTCCGAGAGGTCTCTTAATACGAACCCGAGGTAAAATTTGTGAAAGTGGCGGCCATATTGATTTTCTTTTTTTTCGTCCCGATTTCGTTCAAAATCGATATCTGAGCGTCCGAGAGGTCTCTTAATACGAATCTGAGGTAAAATTTGGCACTCCATACATGCCTGTATGCAAAAAAAGTTTAATGTTACTATATAGGCGTGTGGGGTATCTATGGATTTGTTTTTTAAAACGACATAGAGGTTTCGATATTTTTTTCCATTTAAATCAACCTTTAGTTTTTTTTTATCGTATGGCATTTATTTACGAACCGTGAGATTTTCGAGAAGACAAGTACGGTTGCCAGTTTTTGTTGCACTTTTAGCACCACCCAGGGGTCACGTGTAGGGTAACGGTGGGTACTCCCTACGGACGTGGTGCAACTTGGACCCCCCTTTGTCAAGTGAGTGGGCAACTTGACTGTTAGAAGTTCGCAAGCCGCTCGAAGGCCTCTAACTTGGCTTAACGATTGCAGCCGGGATCAACGGCTTAGCGTGCCTTCCAAAGCACGAGAGTCAGTTAGTAACCACTCAAAGCGGTCACCAATCCAAGAACTGACCTGCGCCCACATTGCTTGACCTCGCACACCGCACGCGGTAGGCGTGTGCCGCTGGGCCACGAGCGCTCTAAATTCTTGATAGTTTGTGCCAAATTGCAATTCAATCGGTCCAGTAAAAGCAACTTGGTTGTAACAGACGAACTGACAGTAAGGAGTGCGAATGGAAGTGAGGCCAAATTTTCTTTTTGGATGCTTCAATGGGAACTGGCAAAACCTACCTAATAAAATTAATTTTAGGAAAATAAATGTTACACGTGACATTGAATTAGCCGTATTTCTGTACTTCAAAGGACCAGAGTTTATGTCCGCTGCGCGCTGCTTGGTCGTTTACAGACCTATTGGTGTTACTGTAGTACACAGATACTTTTACTAAGGGCCATTTAAGACATGCTTTTATTTCATCGACCCTTTCCCCTTCGGCCTCTCTGAAATGTATGATAATACTTTTAGATCCTTATTTTTTCCAAAATCAAATGAAATTCAACAGTTTTCCGGTTAATTTTGTACTAATTTGATTTGTGTTTGGGAGTTTGCCGGTTCTCAGAATGTATACTGACTTTTCATCTGTTCATCTGTTAATGAATCACAATCACCAAACTTCGTATACCGAAACCCCCAGAATGTAACAACTACTTTTCTGGAGACCGCATCTAAATCGGTTCAGCCAAACGCGAGATAATCGTGGACAAACATACGAACCTGTTTTTTGTAGACGGTTAAAAATTTCGCTTAGTACGCGGGCGAAGCCGCGGGCGAATGCTAGTATAGTATAAAGTTGAAATCATTAGAAATATCCGACTTTAAAGAAAACTGCCATTAGAAATGGAACCTTCTTGTTGGAACAGTACAGAACAGTTGAAACAGTCGCTTTTTAAACTGACTAATTTGATACAATTTAGATGTTTTAAACAATTTCAACTATAATAATTACGTATTCAGTAAACGAATTATCAATATTGTGTGCTTTAATTCTGTTAACTATATTTTTACTTATAAAAAAACAAGATATAAAAATATGAATTATTAGGTAATGTTTTAAATAATTATAATTTCTATGTTATACGATAATGTTTAATGCAAATTTTGTTTAGATTATCTATACATATTATAAAACAAATTCGCCAAATATTTTGATTTTTTTTAGTCGTATGGCATTTATTTGTGAACCGTTAGATCTTCGAGAAGACAAATACGGTTGCCAGTTTTTGATTAAAAACTCAGAACAAACGGAACCAATTTTTATGCAGATTTCACGAACGCATAGAGTATTTTCTAGAGCGGATTTTCGTCTTAGTATGTATAATTAATTTACGTTGCGTGAGCAATCAATAAGCTACAGCCATTTTATTCCTTATTACAAACGTAGGCCGCAGATTCGAGCAAACGACGGCTTCATTAACTTTTATAGAATGCTGATTTTGTCGTCTCTAGAAGAGTGTTCGTTGGCCAATATGTAGTTATTTAATAATAATAATAACAAAAGTACTCAATAGTTTTTTGTCGGGCGGCAATAAGGTTCGCGCCTTCAACGCCTGGGTGATGCCCTTGCTCACATACTCCTTTGGCATATTAAGGTGGACTCAGACTGAGCTCGATTTCCTGGATCGAAGGGTGCGTGTACTGCTCACTGCGCACCGTATGCTACCCACGATCTTCTGTTATGAGACTGTACATCCCGCGGAAGCTTGGAGGTCGCGGCTTCTTAAATGCTAAAGACCTTCACAACCGCGAGGTGTACAGTCTCAGGGATTACTTTCTAAACAGTGAGTGTGGGATGCATCGTGACGTAGTGGCAGTAGACGCATCTTTCACCCCGCTCTCCATGGCAAACGAGAACTGGCGCAGATTTAAAATACTAAGCACCGAGGACCGCAGGGCGGTATGGAAGAGTAAGGAGCTACATGGGCGGTTCTACAAGGCCCTTGCGGGGCCCGACGTAGACCTGCTCGCATCGGTGAACTGGCTACGTTTTGGGGATCTTTTTGGGGAAACTGAAGGTTTTGTCTGTGCAATTGCGGACGAGGTTATCATGACGAACAACTACCGGAAATATATCCTGAAGGACGGTACGGTCGACATTTGTCGGGCATGCCGCCGTCCCGGAGAGTCACTCAGGCATATTATTTCTGGTTGTAGTCATCTTGCTAACGGCGAGTACTTGCACAGACATAACTTGGTGGCCAGGATTATTCACCAGCAGCTTGCTCTTTTATACGGTCTTGTGGACTTCGAAGTGCCGTATTATAAGTACACACCTGCGCCAGTTCTCGAAAATGGTCATGCAACGCTCTATTCGGATCGATCTGTCATCACGGACAGGACTATTGTAGCCAACAAGCCTGAAATCGTGCTAACAGATCGATTGAAGCGCCAGGCAGTACTCGTTAATATCACCATCCCCCATGACGAGAACCTCGTGAAAGCTGAGAAGGACAAAGTCAGCAAGTACCTAGACTTGGCACATGAGGTAACGGCCATGTGGAATGTTGATTCAAAGATTATTGTCCCGATAGTCGTCTCTGTGAACGGTCTAATAGCGAAGAGTCTCGACCAACATCTCAAGAGACTCTCGTTAGATGGCTGGGTCAAGGGTCAGATACAGAAGGCGGTACTCCTGGACACGGCGCGAATAGTCAGGAGGTTCCTCTCTCTGTCGCCCTAACCACCGGTAGCTTAGGCCCTGCCTCGCTGCCGGCGACACCCTAGGTTAGGTTTTTATAATGATTTTATGTTATGTAAATATTGTTTTATATTTTACTTTTTATAAAAATATTTAAAAAACCTAATCTAAGAGAAGAAAAAATAAATAAAGAGATAATAATAATAATAATAAAAACATTTATTCATGACATAAAACAAACATAAAAGAAAAGAAAAATAAAACTACAACAAAAATATGTCACGAAATGGCGACTTTGTTTTATAATAATGTTTAGATATCGTCGTCTCGTACCCATAACACATGCTATAATGAGCTTACTATACGGCTAGTTCAATTTGTTTAATTGTGTCCCACTTATATTTATTTATTAGTGAAATAACGCCACATAGTAGAATAAAACATTTGAAACACTTTTTTTATCAAAACCAAGAGTGCTCACTGTTTATGATTCGGATTGAGAAATATTCAAAATTTGGAAATTCTTTGAAAAAATCAGAGGTACCATAAAAACATCCTTCAATCATTTCAAGTTTTTGTTTCTGACCGTTATATACAATATCTAACAACCATAATGAATTTACTTCCGGTCACATATCAAGCAAATCATGCTCATAATAAAAAGACGTAAGTAGTAAGAGAATTATATGGAGTTATATCTTTTTACACACGAACAAATATATATGCCGGAACATGAACATATATATATGCCGATTACACACGCGATTTCCAGTCGCTCCTGGCTGATGCCAGTTTTCGTTGGTCCCGTGCCAAAGAATGTTTTGTTATGTAATTATTAACACGGACCATATATAATTTGGCTTCAAAAATTATAATTAAGTCTCCAAATAAAACAATAATTTGTTAAGATTATTTTCTAATTAACGTTTAGTGAAACGCTTAAGTATATTATGTTCCAACAATGGATTTTAATTGAAGTTAAATTTTATAATTATAAAATTGGATATGTAGTGTAGATGAACGTACTAAATAAATAGTACATTACTACAGAGGCCGGGACGAAAGGGGTTGCCGGCCGAAGACATATAGACTAAGGATAGGTCTAAGGCGGGCAACCCCATATTTCCCGCCGAGGTATGTATAGTGCTTTTCTCAAACATGCAATTAAATAAACGACAAAAAAATCAAAGTTTTATTTTTAATACGCATAGTGGCAGAATGTCATGATGCCTGTGCCACAAATTTATGTGGAATGGAAATTAAAAAAGAGGACTTTGCCGGCCTAGGCCTGCAAGATTTGTATGAAATTCCATTAACAACCTCTTGTCCTAGCCGCACCTGAAACGTCATACTTCGCAGCCTAAGGAACACAACATCAATATTTCATTGCATGTTTGAGAAAATATAATTATGTCTAACTAATCGCACAATTCTATTTTGCATTTAGTTTTTGAATCATAGGTGCAGGAATTTCACCTATTCAGGAATTTCATACATTGTAACTCTTAAACTAGAATAACTGAAAAAAGTAAAAACGTCAAGACATTTCATACATACTGCGTACAACTGATTTTTGAAGTTATATTCTTAAGAACTTTGTATGACAAAATGTTACTTGTACGTCTCCATTAAAAGTATACTATTTTGAAACGACTTCAAAAAAAGGAGGAATTTCTCAATTCGTCGGAATATTCTTTTTTTTATTACAATATTCAAAACTCTTACGTTCAATCGCTATTAGACGCACTTCTGTTTGGGCAGCTGCCTGGCCTTGTGCGTCACGTCACGTCACGACAAGATAACCCCACGTGTGCCCCACATAGACACGTTGTGTAACTCCCCAATTCCACGCTAGATGTCGCTGTCCCGTCCGTCACGCGCCCATACTAAAATGTACAACGCGCTGTTAAGATTTTTTTCAGAATCACGACCCTCCTCGGTCGATTTGTTTACGATAAGACCTTACTTCATAGGATCATTTCTATAGTAAGCTCTTCACCAGGCTATCACAATACGTGAGCTGACCCCATCCACGAAGATGAGATGTGGCGCGGTGCCCTGAGCGTGAGAAAGGCGATGACTGGTCCGGTCATCAGCCATCGATGATCGTTCACCTCCCTCTTCGGAGGGAGGCGTGGGGTACTGTCGCTGTCTGAGTGGCTGGTTTTTTAACACCCTTTTAAATATTGATATGTATGTGTGTATGTATTACTTTATTGTACATAAAACACGACAAAACGATAAACATACAAAAATTAGACGTACAAATACGAGCTTATCCCTTCAAGGGATCTCTTCCAACTAACCTATGATGATATGTCGTACTGGAACAAAAAGTACGTTGTGTAACTGAACTTTAAACCGTACTAAATTATTGAAATAGATGTATGGCTACTAGTATTTTCTAGTCTAGTATGAATGATTAGAGTATAATAATCGTATGGCATTTATTTTTAGAACCGTGAGATTTTCGAGAAGACAGTACGGTTGCCAGAGTTTAAACAAGCGCCAGTGGACGCAGTTATTCGATTCGTTTTAACTATGTAGGTATTATAATAATAACAATGTATAACTTTTCCCTCAGTCAAACATCCGAATGATATAAATTTCGGCTTAATTATTACATTTTACGGGTCTTTAACATTCAAATTTCATGGTGACTACATAATACTTGCAAAATCAAGTTTTATGTTACAAATTAACAAAAATAGCATACTTACTTACCTACCGAAAAACAAAATATTGCTTTATCCAGTAAAATACGGTCTGATACTAATTATATTCTGTTAAGAATTTGAAATTTTATTTAGTTATTTTGAAATTATGACAACCATCCACCACACCCTAGAGTCTAGGGCCTAGATCACAACAACGCTTACCATCAGGTGATTTGTGGTCAAGCGCAAACCTATTCAGAGTAAAAAATACTGACCTAAAAAGTCTGTTACCAATAGGAACCTTACACGTAAGCAATCTTATAAGTAATTTTCGAAATGTTGTAGTTAGGAGTTTTGAATCTTCTTGCTCGTACACGGGTAATTTTAAATTTTTTTGTACCTTATTAAGGACTTAATTATGACTAAATTTTAATTGAGTCATGTGAGTAACGAAAATTAATAATACACTTTATATGGGTAACTGTCGTTACTGACATGACTCAATTAAAATGTAGTCATAATTAAGTCCTTAATTAGGTACAAAAAATTTGAAAATTACCCACACTAGCAACTACGCACCCCAATTTATGCTTATAAATTGTCTAATACTAAAAATAATGTTGCGCTTCGCGTGTTTGGGCTCGCAAACCGATTTAGCCGTTAGAAACTCGTTTCCTATAGGTATTATTGTGTAAACTAGAACGCCCCCAATGCATAATCAATAAGAGGGTTCCGATAGCGATGTGTGCATACATAGATTACAACAGTGAGTCTACTTTAAAATGTCATTTGAGAGGAAATGATGTCAATAGTCAATAAGGTGTTGTTTCCATAACGACACATTTAGAAATAGTCATTATTGACATCGATAAAGCTGGTCCTTTTTGCTTGGCCTGCTGAACGTCGCCCGTGTTATAATACTGGGTATGATAACACGGGCGACGTTTGCAGTGAACTAGTGCTATTAAAATACTTAATGAATGCGTCATTCGCGTCTTTAAGGTCCAATATCGCTTGACATGTTCTTGGTACGTTTAGCAAGTCCAATTTCGATAGCTTCCCGTACTTTAAGCGGCACAAAGAACGTTTCCCTCGCTAACACGGCTGCCTAGACACAAATACAAAATTTACAATACAAGTAAAATGAACTAGTGACCTTCTAAATTTAAAATTATGTTATTTTCTGGATAGTAGTCTCCAGTATAATTGAATTTACTTGTACGTTCATAACTAGTTATAGATTACTACTAACGCCATCTAGTGTCGAATAGAAAGTCGGTATAGCTTTGCTGATAACAAGATCATAATAAGATAAGGTCATGAATGATTTCTTATTTTATAGTATTAAATTATTTGGGGTTCATGACTTGAATATTTATGCATCTCATAATATTTTTCAACTAAAAAAATTAATTTAACCAAGTATGGTTTATGTCACATTATTTATTATACTAAACGGGCCTTACACACGGTTAATTAAATGTATTTAATTACTTCACCGTGTTTGACGTGTTCCAAATTCTCAAACACACATTAATCGCATTTTCTTGTGTTTAAATTATAAGACTACACTAGATGGCGCTAGCAGTATACAGTATCACTATGCAAAGTTCTGGTGGTACTAACGCCATCTAGGGCCGAGTCGAAAGTAACTATATTTTCATAATTTGACAACTAAGCGCATGTAAACTACATAATTGTATTACGTACAAAGTCTCAGTGTGACTTGCGAAGGTTGTATTTTTTAGTATACTAAAATAAGACACTTTGAATCATCATCAATTTGAACCATTTTTATTTTCTAAATAATATTTTCTTAATATTTTGTGCTAAAACTCGAACAGTGAACTATCTTCCCAATCTTACAGCTGTGTAAACCAGGTAATACGGCTAAGACCTCTGAAATTGGCAATCAATAATGAACGAATTACAGCACGCCTGGTATCGACCATTCGGAGGCCGTGGGTCCGTAGGAAACTTGGGTATTGTAACCTAGGAGTCGGTAATAGAGGGATTATTTCATCTTAATCCTGAGATAGTTGAAAGGGGTTATTTGATTGAAGGTATTGAAATGGAATTGTCTCTGTATTAGACAGTAGTGATGATATGACAAGCTTGGCAGTAGTATAAGAGCCCTTCTTTCTGCTAGGCGAGCGGTAAACGCGACGCTGGGCATCATTCGATACAAGTGCGGAAAGAATGTCATTTTGCATGAATCCTGAGGTGCCTTTGCCCAAGCCATCAGCCTAGGATCAAGACTCAGGCGGAATGGGTCTCAGGCAATATGATACTTCCACACGAGTCTCAAACAATGTTTTTAATATCTGCATTTTTGTAAGTTTATTTGGTAGTACTAAAACAGACAACTTAGTAAAAAATGTTTTGTTTTTTTTTCTTTTAGATAGGGAACCTTTTCATTTATCTTATATTCCATTAATATTTCAAATATATCTGATGTGCAGTTTTCACGCCAAATGCCAATAGAAAAACAAAGAAGTACAGAGGTCGAGTATAATATTAAGTATCTGGAAAAGTAAAAAAATGTGCGAAATGACCAACTTTGCGCATGGTATGTAGCACAGACGTATATAAATTGAGATATGGCATTGGCATAAAGTGAGGAAATTCCCTAAATTTGCGAATTCCGACACGCACTTGGCAGTTTTTTTGATAAAAAGATACGTTCTATTGATTGTACAAAAATCATCTCATCAATCTCATTTTAGATAATATTTTGTAGAAAAAGCAACCAAACCTTCATTCTACCCAAGTTACACCAACTGTACTCCATGCGTAGAGTTATATAATTTACATACACATCTAGATGTGTACCTGTCTCTAGTTTTATGGCCGGATCCTCACCTTTTACGCGTATCACCTGTGCATTTACGACTACTTTTACTGGCGGTTGACGAATCAAGAATCGATTTGATGCGAAAGTATAGGTTGCGGATGATCGAGAAACATGATTGGTCTACTGATTTGTTTTTAACGATTTTTGTCATTGTTGCAAACTTGAATTAACATAAGTAATCTGGAATCGCAATTCAGAGCACATTTTCGGAGAGAGGTAATTTTCATAAATAAATAATTTTTATTTATTTTATGATCCCACAAAAAACGTTTTATGTAAAATGTTGCTAAGACAAGACCATTAGCTCGCACTGTCAAAAATGTATCAGATCTCATGACATGAGCCCAGCTTCCAACTCTACATTCCTAAATCTACACGCTCTAACTTCACAAATTCTACACCTCAGTCAAAATATGTGGCTTTGGCCGTTTCGCTACCGTCACATGGGCATAAGGTGAAAAATGGCAACACACACAAAACGCCCACGCCACATGTTTTAAACTTTTAAATAAATGAAATACATATTAGGGGAAAATCTTACACAAATCGACTTAGTCCCAAACTAAGCAAATCTTGTACTATGGGTACTAGACGACGATATACATACTTATATAGATAAATATGTATTTAAATACATAGAAAATATCCAAAATCCGTGCTAAATGCACAAATAATGCCCTGGCCGGGATTCGAAACCGAGACCTCTAGTTTCAGAGGCAGTGTCACTACCAACTAGGCTAAACAGGCCGACAACCAACCACCACCAAGGAGTAGAGTCTGTGAAGTGAGGGCTTGTAGAGCTAGGGCGTACAGAGTTAGAAGCTAAGGTCTACATGAGACCTGATAACTTTTTGACAGTGTGAGCCATATGGTCTCGTTTTGGCAACATTTTACATAAAAAATATTTTTGTGAGATTTCAATTATTTTTGTAAGCTGTACAATTTTTTTTCTAGCATGAAATTAAGCTTGTGTGGGAAAACCCATACAAACTTCTATCTCCTAATTTTATAAGTTTGTTTTGGTCAAATAGTTCTACTATCAAATAATATGAAAGAGACAATACTTAAAGACAAATTTTATTTATATATAATTTTGGTTAAGTACTCTTGTATATATTTTCTTTGTACATGAATAAAGTTTACAACAGGGTGGGGGTGAATTACTAAAAATCCTGCAATACGTAATGTATTATTAAGTACCTGGGTGACTGAGCTTTGCTCGTGTTTTCCCGGAAAATACGAGTTTTTCCGATTAGACCTAACTATGTATTCTTTACGTTTCCAGAAACCCCTATAATAATATAGTAAATTTCATTAAAGTCCTTAGAGCGGTTTCCGAGATTTTAATTACAAACAAAAAAATAAATATACAAATGTTGCTTGTTTAATAGTATAGGATAACAAGGAGTCCCTATATAAATTTTCAGACTAGCATCAAAACTAGCGGAAGTCTCATACTAATTTTCATCCCGTTTTATTGGTTGGAGGGTAAAAGTTTCAAGATTTAGATTTTTTTTAGCTTAAGAACAAAACAAAATGTTCTTATATGTATCGGACTTTTGTCTTAACTTAACTTTTTAAACGGTGCGTTCTGTTTAAATTTTTATATGCCCACCGTTTTTATTATAAATAAATCGAAATTACTATTTAATGTATATTATAAAATAGAATGATTCTACTAATTTAATACTATTAATAAATTGTACTAATCTCTAACTAATTATCATATATTTCTAAACGCCTAATAAGGACGGCTCATTTTAGCTTAAAAAAAGTTTATCGGCTAGCGAATAAAGGATGATTCACAGTAGACCGTTCCGAGTCCGGGCCGGCCCGTCAACGTAACGTTCCGTCTCCGAGCTTATTTGCACGTCGATGTGCTATACATTTCGCTTCCGGGCCGGCCCGAGTCCGCAACGGGACGTGCCGCGTCCGAGGCTCGGCCACCGGGCCACGTACGAGTTTACCATTCATCGTTGTCGTGCCCACCGAGCCTCACCGTGACGGCCCGTTTCCGAGGCGGCCCGTGCCGAGGCTACCGTTTCGCTAATCTTCGGATCTCATCGCCTTCATCGGGTCCCACTTGTCATATTTGATATTTGCAAGAATATGACAGTTATGTCAATTTATAAAATGTCAAAATTTATTTTGTACTGGGCTCGTACTTGGTTTTATTGTATCTATTACATCGATATTTTATCCGCAATGCAACAAATAATAAGTTTTATTATTAATACGCTTCATTACGGTGCTGCCATAGCTATATAATATCAATTACTATATAATTCATAGTGTAAAAAATATCAGCTAGCCCTGATGTGCTTAAGGTAAGCAAAAGTCATTCATTAATAATCAAATAATCATAATATGCTATTTTCCAAATTGACCGGTCTTGCGCCGCCCTCATCCAATGGCTTCCCGCGATTTTGACCAGATCGCCAGGCCATTTCGCTATTGTTGTTGTGTAAATACGCGCTTTTTTTTATTAATCTAAGCTTCCTAACTGGAAACATTCTTGGATTCTGTCAGCTATTCCAATAAAAGGTATAATTATATACGTCTCTTGACCAGCATACAAGCGCGGCTTTCAATGTCTTTCATTGACATTATTGACCTCAAGTACCTACAACATCGCCTCTATGCAGCACGGGAACGACATCTAAACATAGCATGTCGTAGATCTTGTTTCCTCAATATTAAACTCGTTTAGTAACGTAACTTTTTAAATGGTAATTCGTATTTTCAGGATAGGTACGGAAATAAGGCACTGAAAGTATGGAATTCCCGTAACAATGTTGATACCTGTATCTATGGTTGTCATTGTGTAAATCTAAGGTAACGGCAAATACTTTTGTAGATTGCTAGAAGATTGAATGATAGAAGCCTAGTAATATTTGAATTATTTACTTTTTTTAATATGCAATGTAAGATAATACGTTTTTAGTATCCATAATTCATATCATAAGTCATTTATTCACTCAGTATGAGTACAGTAAAACTCATAAAGTATAAGTAGCTATAGACACTTTGGTACTTTATCGCTTTCACCCGTTGGTCCAAATGCTCCAGAAAACCACGGAACTACATACACGGTCTAAACATGACTGACAGATCTTTCTGCGGACTCTTAATACTATTAGCAAAATATAGTTACATACATACATTCATATACTCACGCCTGTTTCCCAGAGGGGTAGGCAGAGATCACGGATTTCCACTTGCTACGATCCTGACATATAGTTAGACTCTAAAATGTCAAATAGGCTGGAATTACAACATTGTCCGCAATGTTTTTATATGCTTTTTAAGCGGGGTGAAACAATGAAATGGACTTATGAATCATCATCATCATCAGGAATAATGTAATTAGGAACTGTTATAATGAAAGATAGGATACTAGAAAGCAAGATAATAAGATATAGGCACGGTTTGGTTACATTGAATTGATGAGTTAAATTAAGGCGAAGATGGCAATTACTATAGTAACTGCCTGAGGAAGACATCATCATCCTCCTATATAGTGTTTTTTCCGGTTGTGCAGTAAGGAGCCCGGGATCCGCTTATTTAACTAGTGAGTGAGTGTATTTGTCAACCAAAATTTGGCGTAGGCACTAATTTTACGAAAGCCACTGTCATCTGACCTTCCATCCCAGAGGGAAATTTAGACGTTGGGATTAGTCCAGATTCCTCACGATGTTGTCCTACACCGAAAAGCTACTGTTAAATATCCAATCCAATAGTATTTCGTAATAAGTTTTTAAAAACCCAGCTAGGATGTAGTTTTATAATACATTATAATATATTACATTATAACTACGTACGTAAAATAATAGAGTACATTGAAATTCACCATTCTCCCTCTCTACCCCCAAACGCCCATTTCCCCCGTCCGCACACGCACATGACCACTGGGCACCGCATCGGCGCCGCCCCAACTCGAGCAGTCCAGTATTCTTTTTTACCGACTTCAATAGAAGGAAGGAGGTACTCAGTTCGTCTGCATGTTTGCTTATTTTTTTAGTTATTTATTATTTATATGTTCCCCGATAACTCAAGACCACGTTTGCCGATTTTGATAATTCTTTTTTTGTTTCAAAGCAGATACCCCGACATTGGACCCATATAAATTTGGTGAAGGTCTGATGATGGGATCTAGGAGAAATCGAGAGAACTCCTCGAATTTGATAGGCACGCATATGCCGATTTCGGTATTTTCTGTAGGTAACCAAGCATTGGCTCACGGAAACCACAAATTGGGGCATAGCAAGTACAAAATTGGAGTCGGTTTTTTTTTTGGTATAAATTATTTAGAAGTTCCATACCGTAACGCACACCTATCGGCATCAGGACAGCATCGCCTCACCTCGGCACAATTTTCTCAATTTACAGGAAAACTATACAAGCTAGGAGATCTATAGTGATACGAGTTATAGTTTACAATGTTATGTTTATGTATGATACGTTAAAATTGATTGAAATTTATAATCAGCAAATAATCGCATTTTTTTCGGTTTTAAGGGAACAAGGAATCGTTCGTTCGTCCGCCCGTCTGCGGCTTAGCTCAGCTACCGTCACTACTAGAAATCTGTAATTTGGTATAAGTATACATATCAATCAGGCCAACTATACAAAAAAAATATGGTACCCAAGTTTTCTACGATACATAAAGTGGCGATGCATCATGAAAACCCCATCGTGTGTGGTGTGGTATTGTTAGATAACTCATTTAAGAAAAATCCGAGCTTACCTTAACCCTTTTTAGGGTTCCGTAGTCGACTAGAAACCCTTATAGATTCGCCATGTCCGTCTGTCTGTCTGTCCGTCTGTTCCTATGTCTGTCCGGGGCTTTGCTCTGTGATTGTTAGTGCCAGAAAGCTACAATTTGGTATGGATACATAAATCAATAAAACTAACAAAGTCCTAAAATAAAAACTTAAAAAAAATTTGGAGCTCAAGCTTGTAAAAAACAAGCTTTTATTGAACTTATTCCAAATAATGATCCGTTTTTACAAGAAACTTGTTTTATATATGATGAAGATAGCACAATGTACTTCACTTCACGGTGGTGAAAAATATCTGAGCATTCACTCTGGCGCCTTAACAACGGAGTCGTGTTCAGACATTTATGAGCACATTGTTTGCTCCGAATGATCCGATAAATCGGAAGGAGACTGTACCAAAATTCATCATCATCATGTCAGCCGAAGGACGTCCACTGCTGGACGTAGGCCTCCTCCAAAGACTTCCACAATGACTGGTCCTGCGCCACCTGCATCCAGCGAGGGTCGCGGGTGTACCAAAATTAGGCCAACGGAACACTTAAGCGGTCAATTGGTGTTTGTACTCACAAGCAGTTTTATTTAGGTTCAATAAGGACATATACCCAGAATTGTTTTTTTTTTCCTGTAGCTTAATAATTGTCATTAGCGTTTTTTTCCAATTCATGAATTTTTGTGTCTTTCTTCGTTCACAGGTTTCCCTATATGTGAAATTCCCTAGACGACGCTGCCTCATGAAGAAATGACGTGTACCGTGTACCTACTATTATTTCTGATGGTTCCGCGCAATGAACTTGCGATCGTACAACCCTAGACGACATGAATTCGTTTAAAAATGTGTATTTATAATTTAAAAAAAAGTTTCGTTTCTTGTTGGGTTGCGAGAATCTTTTGAGGTTTCGCATATATGTACTCAAATATAAATACTCGTTAGAGAGTTGGACACATGTTCTTCCCTAATTGGTAGGTAATTGCCCAAGACACCGACTAAATATACTATCCTTCCAAAGTGAACCCTATTAAATTTCCAGCCTTCAATGATCAGCAGTTACAAAATATTCGGCACGGTGGCAAATCGACTGTCTTCTGGTACCTACCTAAATAAAAATAGAGGGAGACTGGAGCCATCCACCAAGTATCTTTTAAAGAATCCAGGGTACGTATTCCCATATTATATACTAGTGGCTCTGTAAGCTGTACACTGCGTGTTTTTTTTTTCAAATAGCAAAATTTCCTAAAATGACTTCGCAAAATATTTTTTATAATTATCTAACCTGCTCACAAAGTTTCATGAGAACCGGTGGAAAAATGTGACCTGTAGAGGAGAACAGCCAAAAATACGGAAATCCGGATATAAGTAAGCATTTTTGCAGAAGCTGAAACGGAGACCTTTGTTACACTCGGTCAATTATGAGCACACACATGTTGTTACAGATTTAGATATTCTAATGAGTCACGTAGGTATTTGTTCTTAATTAACATAAATCAATTCATCAATTTTTCTGCTTTGCCTTAAGGTTGACTGGTAAAGAATGCCATATGGCATTAAGTCCGCCTTTTGTACGATAAGGTTTCTTTAGTGCAATAAAGATTAAATAAATAAATAAACTTAGTTATGTGTAAACAACAGTTGATGAAGTTTTCGGATAAACTTTGGGATTCCTCGTAAGCTCGTCTCGTTTCTTCGCTTTCAGAGTAGGTACTTTATAACCGACTTCAAGCTTTCAAAAGAGGAGGTTATCAATTCGGTTGTATGTTTTTTTTTTTTTTTTAATGTTTGTTACTTCATAACTCCGTCAATTCTTAACCGATTTAAAAATTCTTTTTTTGATTGTAAGTATATATATCCAAGTTGGTCCCGTTTTTGTCAAAACGCAGTTCTGATGATGGGATCTATGAGGAATTGAGGGAACTCCTCAAATCTTAAAGGCAAACATATAGTGATTTTTGTGTTGTTATCAATAAGTCAAGCATTTTCATACAAAAATATGACATTTGATGAAGTGGAACTGCTGATGATGATCAGAACAGAACTCTTCAACGACGAAAAGTTCACGTTTGGCGTTTTGTCCTCCTAGCTGTGTTTGTTAAGCAAGTTCTATTTTCACGATGAATTTTTGTCATGCTCGATTTCTGGTGATGGGATCCATGAGGAATTGAGGGAACTCCTCAAATCTTAAAGGCAAACATATAGTGATTTTTGTGATTTTATCAACAAATCGAGCATTTTCATACAAAAATATCACATTTGATGAAGTGGAACTGCTGATGATGATCAGAACAGAACTCTTCAACGACGAAAAGTTCACGTTTGGTGATTTGTCCTCCTAGCTGTGTTTGTTAAGCAAGTTCTGTTTTCACGATGAATTTTTGTCATGCTCGATTTCTGATGATGGGATCCATGAGGAACTGAGGGAACTCCTCAAATCTTAAAGGCAAACATATAGTGATTTTTGTGTTTTTATCAACAAATCGAGAATTATTATACAAAAATGTGACATTTGATGAAGTGGAACTGCTGATGATGATCAGAACAGAACTCTTCGACGACGAAAAGTTCACATTTGGCGATTCGTCCTTCTAGCTGTGTTTGTTAAGCAAGTTTTATTTTCACGATAAATTTTTGTCATGCTCGAGTTCTGATGATGGGATCCAATAGGAATCCAGGGGACTCCTCATATGTAAAAGGCATACATATAGTGATTTTAGTATTTTCATAAACAAATCAAGCATTTACATTTAAATAAGTGACATTTGATGAAGTGGAACTGCTGATGATGATTAGAAATTAGAACAGAACTCTTTAACGACGCATAGTTGGAGTTTATCGATTTGTTCTCTTCGTTATCTTTATCAAGCAAGCTAGGTTTTAAAGACATATTTTTGTCAAGCTTGAGTTCTGATGGAGGATTCCATGAGGTATTGAGGGTACTCAGTCTTCTACTACTATAAACATACTTATAGCCATTTTGATTTCATTGTATGGAATCTAAGAGTGCACCATCTAAGTATAATAATCTTTCACCGGCCTCAACCATTGAAATCGGTTTTTTTTTTCTTAAAAATTATTCTCCCTCTAATTCCATGGAAGTATGATGGAAGATTCAACAAGTGTTTAATAATGTACCTACCTTCTACGGTCAACTCCCTCAAGGTGGTTTGGGTATATGAAATGAGCTGTATGGATGCGTCGCAAGGCGGCAACCAAGGCGAAGGTATATTGGTTAAATTTCTGAGGTATTAAAAATAGACCAGAGCAGAGTACCCGCAACAATCGAGCTTGTATAAGGATATGAATGGATAAGAGATCGAAATGCACCATATAAAAATATTTTGGTAATATATACTTTTATTTTTCTATATACAATCTAAGTGTGAATACAAAAATCTTTATTTAAAACAAACAAAATATAAAATATAAAACAAAACTTGACTTAAGCCAAGTCCTTAGACCAACTAATCGAATAACCCACCCCGCGTCATTCCTGGTGCAAAGGTGCCCAAAACGCTTGTTGCGTTACCGCGTTGGACTGAATCGCATCCTGAAGGATGCCCGGGGTCTGCAAATTGGCGTAGGCACTGATTTTTACAAAACCGACTGCCATCTGAGCTTCAAACCTTTTCAATAAAGTTTAGTGAGTAGGTAGCAATTACTGTTGGAATTACATAGAAGTTCTCAAGCCGCCCGTAGGCCTCTAACTTGGCTTTACGGCTGCTGTCATAGCAGCCGTGATCAACAGTTTACTTATAATATGCCTTCCAAAGCACGGGAGTGCTCAGTATCCACTCAAAGCGGTCACCTCACGCGTCCAACGTCCGCGACTTACGTGTGCGGTAGCGAGGCGTTAAGCATTAACTCGGTACGCGGGCGCCACTGGGCCACGATTGATCCTCGAACCTTATTAGTAGTGTTAGGCTGCAGTTTTCAGTAAGGAGGTTCTACTTCTTCAGCAGGCTGCTGAAAACATTCATCATCCGCATATTTTAGTATATACTTATGGAATTTATGGATCCGCGGTAATGTTTCAGCTCGGGTGTATTTGATATGAGGTGATTTGTGTTTCGTACATATATATGGCTCATATCCAAAAGATTTAATGGATCAAAAATTACTCACCAGAAAATGAATCTCCACATGTTTAAGGTTAACAGGGCATTACTAACATAATATTTTTATTCCATATAGACGAATGGGTATGAAGATAGAAGGACTCTGAACTACCAAAGAAGTTTTTAAGAGGAACAATGTTAGGTAAAGATTGAACTTAAATGGGTATGTCATCTACATCTCATTACGAAGTTGCACGCAGAATGGCAGTAAATTGTACCTGAGCTTAGAAAGTAGTGCGCGGTCACCACATTTTTAAACGACTTCAATAGAAGGAAGGAATTTCTCAGTTCGTCTGCATGTTTCCTTTTTATTCTTTTATTATGTATGTTCCCCGATAACTCTTCAGCACGTTGACCGTTTTTTATATATATTTTTTCAAAGCATGTACCCATGTATTTGGTCCCATAGCAATTTGGTGAAGGTCTGATGATGAGATCTAGGAGGAATCGAGGGAACTCCTCGAATTTGATAGGCACTAATATGCCGATTTCGTTATTTTCTGTAGGTTACCAAGCATTGGCTCTCGGAAACCATAAATTTGGTGAAGTGAAACTGGTGATGATGACCACAGTTGTCATATGGAACCCCTCAATGATGTAGGCAGTTCAGAGATTCCGATGAAATTTTGTTGACGCAGCAACGAATGCTCGTAAAAATACATATTTTGAAGTAGAACTTATGATTAAGAACTGAAGGTCTCTCGGGTTCCCCGAGGAATCGACGGAACTTCTCAGATATCATCGGCCCATACAAAGTGACTATTGGTTGGGATCTGTAGTGACCACCTCATTTGCTATCGGAAAGCTGTACAGCTGATGAAGTGGGAGGGATATGTAAAAATGTCATGTGTGTGGCATAGCGAAGTAAAAAATTGGAGTCGATTGTTTCGGGTATAAATTATTTATCAACAAGCTTACGGCCTGCCTGGCGGTAAGCAGACAGCGTAGATTAACGACACTAGAGGCAAACTTAAGTCCTTCACCATCATGCTATGTCGGCCTTAGTCGCCACCAGGAATGAGACCCACATACCTACAGAGCAAGTGGTGGTTATTATTGACTGCGGTAACCTTACCTACCTACGTACCTACGTACGTTCGCAGTTGGACTGCTTTAAATATGAACGATCTGCAGTGCCTTACCTCTTAAGAAATGTACTCACATTTTTGACGCATTCATTCAAACGCATCATCATGTCAGCCGAAAGACGTCCACTGCTGGACATACATACATTTCATCTATTGACTTATTACGCTTCGTAACTTAGCGGAGTTTAATCTTTCAGATTGTAAAATTTTTCAGATTCATAAAACCACTTCTACAGGTCATTTTTTTTTCAGGAATGCCTGAAAGCTGCATAAATGAAAGTTTTTCTACTTCATATTACGGCTGACTACGGTCTTCCCCGCAACGTTGAAATCATGATGGCAGACTCAGACCTAAACGTTATCCTAACGCACTTGATCTATATACATTTGTTGTTTAATTATTAGAAAAACATTCCCATTTAAAGATATGTACTTGAATGTATGAAAGTTCAACCATTGCGCCGCGCCGTGGTCAACTGGACATAAGATAACTTTATGTAATTTTGGAGCTAGCTAAAAGGGTGAAATAGTAAATTGTACAACAAGTGTATAAAACAATTTATTTCATCCGAGACAAAATAAAGAAAATTAAATTAAATTAATACGTATGTGCTTGTCGGCCGAGGGCGGCGCGCCGAGGGTGGGTTTTACTTTATGCTCTAAGAGCACAAAAAGCTACTTTATGTCTTCTGTGCAGAGAGACAAACCTGTAGAGCTTGAGAAGTAAAAATATTAAAACATTTCAGGTATTACCCGTGGTCCCGCCAACATGCCCCCCTGGGGGGTCAACGGGTATTTTTTTTACCCGTTGCTCTACCGTTATAAACAGTGTTTGCCAGGTAGGTCTACAGGTATTTTTTTCCATGGTCCCACCATGGTTTGTCCATGTTCGTAACTTTTACCGAAATGTTGGTTTTCACCGAATTTTCCACTGAAATTAGGTCCGACGACGAGCGGAGCGAGGAGGAGTATTAGAAGAACTGCGATGTGTTTAAAAATGTTCGGTTCTGGCGGTTCGTAGGTCGCTGCCGTGGCACGCTCGCTTTTAACTAATTTTTACCCCTCCTGCCACTTGGCTATCATGCCTATTATCACATAGGATTTCAGCGTAATATTTTTGTCGCTATATTCCCACGGTATCAAGTGGATATACTTATATTTTTATGCCTTTTGACTCCCAGAATAACCACGGACAAAAAGTATTTTTCTTCTTTGCTCCCAAGCCAGTGCCCAATGTAATCTAGAGGTAATACTATTTCTCTTGGCTCCCAGACCGCTGCTGTTTAGTATCCAGGGATAATATTATTACTCTTCGCTCCCAAGCCACTGCCCAATCCCAATGGGATCCAGAGATAATATTTTTCCTCTGGGTTTCCATACCGCTGCTGTTTGGGATCCAGATATCTGGGTTGTTCATTCCCTTTGACTTCCATATAGAGGTATAGGGATTGTAGGGGAGTCTATGTATTGGAATTTTCTGACATTGCGTCGCCTCTACCTACTCCTATAGGATACGCGCGTGATGAGGTGTTTATGTGTATTGTGACTACCATATCTTACCTAAAAACTTTAGAATCCCTTTAGAAACGCCAAGAATACCTAAGGTTTCACAATGTTATCGTATGTTTCTACGTGTTAAGTAGTGTCTCAGAGTAAGGATTTCTATAGAGATCCTATACAAGTTCCAGCAAGGGGGACAGAAAAGCCCTTACACAGCTAAATTGAGAACTGATCTTAACCTTGAACGTCATATTCATCATATTTGAATGAAGTGATCACTCAGACGCCAAGGTTTTAAAAATTGATGTCACGTTTAAACCAATATAAACAATTCATAATTGACTTTTTTTCATGATCAAAGTACACTTTCACTTCGACCTTTTTAGTGGTTGTTGGCGTGGTGGGCACGACGACACGGCCACTTTATAGGCTCTTGGCGTGCAAAGGGTTAAACGTCTGACAGGTTACCATAAACAATCTCTTTTATTCGGGTGGTTAATAGTTTATTTGCCTCAAACTATTTGACATTACGTGGAGATGACATTGAGGCAAATAAAGAAAAGTGGGAACTATGACAAGAACAACAAAATATATATCCCTCTCTGTGGCTCTTATTTAATTTAGTATATGACCATCTCACTCGGTAGCGATATTATTATTTGACGTCTTCTCTAGGGTACTCTGAGGTTAGTGTAGTGGTTTTTTATTTATTTAATATAAATACGAGTATCACTTACAGACTAATCCAACACGTGATACCATAATAATAGCTTTCATTCTTTCAAGTAATGTTTATATCCGCTCTTGTCAAGTGAAAATGCACAAAGTACAATATAAAATATGCTGAGATAGAGATACCAGTGAAATACTCCACATAGATCGTAGCGCCGTTGTGTATTTAGTAGGAACTAACCGCACGACCGCTGCATCTCTGTCACTTCAATATGCAAGTGCGATAGAGATAGCACCCAATGACATCTGGTACAAACAAGTTAAACTAACATTCCCATAGAAAAATTCGTACTTCGAGCTGAAAGGCCCCTGTGAAAATTATATCATGTAAAGAAGAAGTATAGGTACCTATCATGTACCATGTTAATGCCAGTTTTACGACCAAACTAATGATTCGACATATTCGATTTCTGCGTTGTATCCTTACGCAACATGGCGATTTTTATCATTGAATAAAAATAAATACCTACTTGCACTGTTTGATTATTGTATTCCATTAGTTAACCCAATGCAACTCCTTTGAACTTAAAGCAGCACAGATATCAGAGTAAGGCCTGAATCACACTAGCGTGGCCTGCGGTGACGGTCAATAGTAAATTTGACAGCTAATGACAAGTTTACTTTTGACCGCCGTGGCCAGGCCTCGGCAGTCTGTGAGAGGCTTAATGCAGATCCGCTCATTTAACACGTTCCCTGTCCCCATACAAAATTATCCTTCAATGTCACAAGTCCAAGTGACAGTTGTAGTTCGTAGCCGTGAACAACCCGTGGACCCACAGTGGGGACACGGACTCCTGAAAAAAAGCTTCATGTCCCCACATTGGGGGCCTTCGGACAGGGAACGTGTTAAGTTGAACGATTTTCCTACATCTGATCTATACTAATCACATATCAGGAAGTTTAAGAGAGACAGATAAGTGATATCTGACAGGTTTAATAACTGCAAATTGTACTGAACTGACGTTTTGAACCATATGGGATTTGACATTTTGGTGTGAATTAAATGGAGACAATTCGTTAACAGCTGACAATGATTGTACTATCTGTCCCGTTCTAACTCATCTTGGTAAACCATAAGGATTCAAAGAGAAAACTACTTGAAAATTCATCATGATTAACACTACAGATCTGTTGATATTATGAATCTAAGGTAAGTAGGTTTAAGTAATACTTTTATGGATGACTCCAAACCTGAGTGATAGGTATTACGCTAAATGTATTCGTAAATATATTTATTATGAGTATCAAAAATAAACGCCGGCACGGATTTCGTTCACAAATTGCTTCTTTTAAAAAATGTTGTTAAAAATAAATGTATTAACAATCAATCGTACAGAACAACCCTTAAAAACATGGTCAGTACAGTTTATCATCGGCCTTATAAACCTGCGTGCTGATTTTTTTTATGCGGTAAACACCGTGCAAACACCTACTCTATAAACCGACTAAATGCAAGGTTAAATAGACTCCCGTATTTCACATATTGAAATATGACAGTTGACAACCTACATATTTTCAAGGTATATGCCCGAGCCGTCCGTCGAAAGTCCGGCCTACGGGCATCGGAGCGTTGTTTTAGGTCAACGTGCCGAGTCCGGGCCGGGCCGGGACCGAGCTGCTTCCGAGCCCCGGCCGTAACTAGACCGGCCGTCAATCGTTCGCGTCGACAGATGAGCGACCGGGGCGGCCCGTCACCGGGCCGCTTCCGAGCGACGGAGGCCCGGCCGCGCGACGGCTGATGACGTGCGCACGTAGAAAACGGGCCGGCCCGGACACGGAACGGTCTACTGTGAATCATCCTTAAAGTGGAATTTCGGACGCAGATTTTGATGGATAAAGTTAAGACTTTACGAGCTGGTGAGGTAAAAAGGAATTCATACTGTAATACTTCCAGCTCTTAAAACTATGTTAATAGTACGGAAGACGCACAGCGTATTGTAATTTATATAGAGTTCCATATTAGTCTTACAAAAACTCATTATGTATATTAATTTTCTCTCTAGAAGACACCCGCTTTTAAATTGACTTATTTACTAAAGGTACAATCAATAAATAAACATAAACGATTTATCCCTCAGGCGTACGATCAAATTATGCGAATAAAGGGTACAGGCGGCCGCGAAAGGGTGTGTTATTTATAGACGTGCTTTAGCAATTATCGCCGACTGTACACAGTGTTGGCTTGGGTGGAGTGATAAGGTGGGGAATTGTTTGGTTTTCGTATTATGGGGCGATTTTGGGGGTTTTGTTAAGTGCATTTGGTGTTTACAAAACAGGTACAGCTGAATGCCATGTAAGTCATCTTGCTCATACTCAGACCATCTAAAATTAGGGAAATACTTGCGTCTTACATAATACCGCAACCATATAATATACAGGATGATTTCGGGGTCGTGATCATGAATCAGTTTTACGATTTGGTATCCGTTACTATTTTAAAAAAATGTAGTGACACGAAACAAACGCATTTCATTTTTAATTTATTTCGATGACTAAAATAGAAAATCTCCAAAAAACATGGTTACCAACAACCAAACATGGTTATTCTCTTTGACGTATAGTATGAAGAGTTGACAGTGAAGTATGGTTGCTAGGTTGTATGAAAAGGTGTTATATCCATTAAAATTTTATATCCATAAAAGAAGAGAATTATTTGAGTTAACGACATACCAACTGTGATGTTGTCTGATTATGTATACGATTATTCCGGATCACGTCCCCAAAATAAATGGACAATTTTACACAAATCGATCTAGTCAAAGCTTGCACTATGTGTGTGTACTAGGCGACGATATACATACTTATATATAGATGAATAAATTCTTGAATACATAAGCAATATCCAATTACCACGATAATTAATAATTATTCCTCACAAGAGGTTCATGCCTACTGTAGCTAGTTCACTATTGAGATTGAGGTCACTGTAACATTCATTTCGTATGATACTAAGACCTCTGATGAAGTACCTGTATTCATTGTGACTCTTATGGAGTCTAAAGTGTCCATAGACTACAGCTTACCACTTGACTAGGCAATTGTTTGCCAATGCGTTATATTTATAAAAAAAAAAAAAAACAAATAAATTGTTATTTCAACTTGACTACAAATTCAACTAATAATCAAAGGAAGATTTTATTAAGAAAACAGTTTTTAAAACATTTGTTAATTAGAGGCAAAAAGTTTAATTACGAATTCGCTCCTAATTAAGGTAAACTTTTAACGACTATAAAATTAAATGATTCTTAGAATTGCCAAATTAAGACTTAATATTAACGCCCATAGTTTTATAGTCAAAGTTTTAGTTTATTGCTCTCAAGAAATTCGTAAAATAAGTTTATACATTTACGGTGTAAGGATACTAGGTACTCGGTTAGGAAGAATTAGTAACACAAGTTAAATTGATTCTAGGTACAAAATTGGGATAGGTATAGGTATCTCCAGTGCGTTCAGTACTGAGATCCTGGAGTCCTCCGCATTAAAGCGCAGATGGCGGTCACCGTGGAGTTTTTAGTGGACAGAAATATCCTATAACCCAGTCATTCCCCAATGGCTAGGTACCTGGACCGCAGGTTTTTTCCACGCAAAAAGATACAATGATTAATCATCCTAATAAAGTACAAAAGAATCATTTTAATACCACAACCAATGCTTGACACGTAAATATATCGATTAAAAGAAGATGGTTGCGATAGGTACTAAAAAGGCCAAATCAGAGGCACCCGCAGCCGACGAGCCTGTGTGAAGAGATGTATGGATGTCACCGAAGCGAAAGAAGTTGTATGTAAGAACTATAATATTGTATTTGGCATTATTTCGTCTCTACCTACCCCAATGCGATACAGGTATGCGTACATAAGTGTGCATGTAAACCAAATATCAAATATATTCAAATTAGAATACCAACTTTATACTTTTTACTTAGAGCTAGAATACAGCATTTACCTATGTATATTCTTCAATTTATCGAAAGTCAATGAACACCTTTGCTATGTAGAAAAGAGATATAAAAATTGGCCCAGAGCATGTCGGGCCATTGCTCAGTGTTCAGTAGTTGCCCAATCAACTTAATTTAAAAAAAATCAATAACAAAGAAAAATGGAATACCTTCTCAGCATTTTATACTTCTTTACTAAGAATACTTTTTACGATAGCTCAAAAACAGCGTAACTGATCATGATTATTTTCATTTTTTTTTCACATTTTTTTTCTTTTGAGGTGTTTTTTTCCGATAATATGAAATTAAAAAAAAAATTGATGGAGATACCTTTATTTTAAAAGACCTATCCAACAACAACTTCACCAGGCAAAAAGCAAAAAAAAAATCGCGTTCACTTTACGTGTGATATAACCACAAAAAAAATTGATTTTATTTTACCACTTTTTCTGATTTATTGATTTATAAATCCATGCCGAATTGCAGTTATCTAGCAAAGCTTCGGGCAGACAGACGGGTAGACAACAGACGGGCATGGCGAAACTATAAGGGTTCCTAGTTGACTACGGAACCCTAAAAATGCTTACGTTCTCTAAGCCGTTTATGACAACGTGTCGCACGGAGTGACAGTTCATGTGTGAGTTTTAATCGTTATAGTGATATGAAACATGACTCACGAAAGTTTCAATGAAAATAAGCCGTTTAAGTATGTTGCATTTATGCCATTAAATTTAATCCAGTACGGACACAAAATACACCAAGCATTTTAAAAATAATGTCACTTACTCTCTTTAAATCGCAGAGCAAATTGCAGGAGCCCCTTTTACATAAATAGGTTATGAAATACATACGAGTCACATACGAGTAGTTGTGTTCATTTAGTTCGGGTAGCACCAACTTACGATTATCTTACTCACCGATCAGAACCCTAAACATGGCGTCGGTAGCTGTCATCTCATAGAAACTTGTCAAACGTCAAATTTTTCATATTATCAGAATTTAACGTACCACCACATCAGCCGAAAGACGACCAATGCTGGACATAGGCCTCCTACAATTCCACGGGGGGTATATGTCATAATCTCCACGCTTGGCATGCCCAGTATCTCCACCGCACTCTAAGGATGCTGGTGTCCATCCCCGGAGATCTTGGTCGTAATTTTAGGACATACCCGGGTCCACCACACGTTCGTACACCGCAAACAATTACAGACAGTTTGGTGCAACCCACCACCTACCCTTAATTCTCATTTCAAATAAGTATAGGACAAATTTGCAGAGTATTCATTCACAATCCATCAACAATAGGAGGATCAGTTTTAGGCTGATCTTCAATTACGCATAGTTGATCCAAATTTCAGGTTCAAGTTATGCTACGGATAGTGTTGAAGTCAGTTTAGAAGGGTTGTGAATTGCACAGCAAAAGTTAGGGATTGGACATTTTTTCTCGTTCACTTGAGTTATTAGTTCGATATTGGGTCCCTCAATAACTCAGGAGGGACGTAAAAAGTTTGCGATTGCTTCCGTTGAATATCCCGTTTTTTTGTATTACTCAGTACGAATTAAAATATTTTATTAGTTAGTAAAGCCTGGCGCAGATGGTATGACAAAAACTACATACGTAGTCCAGCTTAGTATGATTTTATTGATAGTAGCTTCCCTAAGGCGCCTTTCTGATTTAGCAATGCGGAGGCAGTACGATATGAGAAAACTGTCAGCTGTCAGTGTCAAGCGATACGAATGCAGTACTGCCCCATTTCTGCGCATTGTACTACTGCGCATACGTAATACTGACAATATTTCGTCAAGTAAGGAAATCTCGCATCAGTAAACTCACAAGATACCTACCACATATCGCACCGGCCCCGCCAAGCAGGAAGGAACTAATGCGTAATTAGAAGGGTAAAGTTATTGATTTTGTCACAACAAAAGATAACCACGGTAGCTGATATCCCAATCGAAGTGATTTTTAATTTTAAAAATTTATTGGTTATCTGGTCAAGCCAATCGACGTCAACGTCAAACGATAAGTAACTAATTAACGGATTGGTGGCTACTTACATGTCAATCGTCCATCAGCTCGATGGGTTGAAACCACTCATAACCTCCACGTTAAAAAGACCGCAAGTCAATCCTAAATGAGACAAGCACGGGGCCTTAAAGAGTGACGTAATCGAAGAGAGGCCTATGCCCGGCAGTGGGCATTTAGCACGGATATTTGTTCCTGGGTCTTAGATGTTTTATATGTATTTATGTATATCATCGTCTAGTACCCATAGTACAAGCTTTGCTAAGTTTGGGACTAGGTCGATTTGTGTAAGATTGTCCCCCAATATTTATTTATTTATTTATTTTCAAAAGAGGCAGGAAATGCACGTAAAGTTCGATGTTTAGACTAGCCAGTACTAGCAATTGCTGAGATAGATTGTAAGGTTAGCTCATTGCCTATCAAATATTTCAATCATATTGCTATACTCAACTCTTACGACGCCCACAGGGAGGAAGAGGGTGGTACTTCTTGTCCGACAACACATCACAGTGATTACCCTGCCCATTAACTAACTGAAAAATTACATCGGCACCGAGTGTCATTTAATACTCTTATTGATTTTATTGAACGTTGTTTATTTGTACAACTGAACTTCGATATTTACGGCGCAATACTTTTTATTAATAGCTTGTAGGTTTTCTGTTTCATTTGCCGCGCGCCATGCTTCAGTAATAGTCAGTAACGTGGGCAGAGCTCAAATTTTTGGACAACAGGCTTTTAATTTGTCTACATTCTCGTTGATTTTTTGAAACTGGAACGTTACTCATATAAATTATATGACAAATTTTCGTGTTATAATGAAATCGATTCGATTTAAGACGAATCAAAAGACTGGTACAAAAATATGTATACCCATCCACTACCGAAATGATGTCCCATATTAAGTCCCAATTCCACACGCACAAGAAATACTGCGCGTTACCAAGGTATAGTGAAGTAGATTGTGAACTCTATAAAATCTTCCAATAAATTAGAAATGTTGACAATATCAGAAAAAAAAAATTTCGAATTGAAAAAGGGTAATTTAACATTTTCGTTCATTCATTACCCATCGAGTCGATAGTCGTTTCGAACAATTTGTTGCGTGTCCGGGAAAATGCAAGCGGTATATTACCCGGATTAAGTTTCAAGAAAAAAACCGGTACAATGAGCAAATTCTCTGCAGACGTCCGGATAATCCTAAGATTGGGGCTACAGAAAGAGCGGTCAAACATGCGACATGAACGCGAGCGAAGTTCTCCGATTCATCATCATCATCATAACAGCCAAATAAAGTCCATTGTCCACTGCTGGACATACGCCATCCCCGAAGTATGCCACAATGACCGGTCCTGCGCCTGCGCCACCCGCATCCAGCGGACTCCTGCGACCTTTACGATGTCATCAGTCCACCTTGTGGGGGCCTAGCCACGCTGCGCATTCCGGTACGACGTGGGTCGCCACTGGAGAATCTTTCCTTCCTAACGGTCGACGGTCCTGCGTGCAATGTGCTCCGCCCACTGCCACTTAAGTTTAGCGATTCAGAGACCTATACCGGTTAATTTGGTTCTACTGCGGATGGCCTCATTTCTGATGTGATTACGCTTACTCTTCTCTCTTTTTAAATTCGAACTTGAGCCAAATTAGTCAAGGGGGTGCGGAATTATGGTCATTATATAACATGGTTCCTGTAAACGCCACTAGATGGCGTTGGACAGATCCACGAATACATTGCGAGTTCACAGTTCGGGGCAAACCAAACAGATCTCCATGATTGTGTTTAACGATAAAATTACGGGCCTAAACTTAGTATCGATATAATCATCTGACGATGGATAATCTGACGATTATCCTTATCAGTTAAGCAATGCACAACATATTATTATGTAAGATGACATGAGGCCTAAAGTTTGACAGCCTAATTCCTATTATTTGAAGCCTATTGTTCACCTCTATTATTATGAATTGAGATGGAAAGTACCAAATAATTGCACTATTTATGGATCGTTATTCAACTTGCAACAACACTGAACAAAGACACGTGTAACTGGCAAACAGTACTTAGTCTTATTTTAAACTCAGTAAGGTTCATAATTACTCATTTTGTGTCCCAGTTGGTAAGTGGTGTAGTAAATTAGAATAATAATACAAATGGCTCTAATTTCTGCGAGGCCAGCGAGCAGTCATATCACTGAAAATCTGTGATGCGATGCGCTTTTGCCACAGACGAGCTTTTAAGTGAGTTTAGAGTCATTGGAGCTACGTAGAACGATAGCGGACGCGATGTTTCTATATAAGCTGGTTAGGAATAAAATTGATTGTCCGCAATTACTGGAACAATTTTGTTTCCGAGCTCCGTCCCGAATGCCCCGCAACCCCATTACTCCGCTCTGTCCTCCGCTCAGATGCACCGTTTTCGGCAGCAACTCACCTATCCCGAGATTATGCAAAATTTTGAATGCATGCTGTCATGAAGCGGATATACACTTTGACCCAATAGTTAGATTTAAGAAAACTGTTCGCAATTGCCTGTCCGGTTCAGTTTAGTTTTCAGCTTATTATGCACTTTAACTGTTAGAGGTACATAATTGTTACACTTTCTTTTTGTTACTCATTTTAAAACTTTAACGCAAGAGTCTAACGTAATATAAACCCTTATTATTGTTTTGAACGGAGCGCTTAAATTATGGGTGTTTTGAAGAAGCATTTTTGTAACTTTTAAATTTTAGTTTTTTTCACTGCCTTTTTTGTAAAATGCATGTGGTGTTCACCTGTCAGTGATTGTTACATTTAGCATAAAACTGTTATTGCAAGCTATATATGTAATTTACGGTGTAAACAATTGTTGGTGAGCCAAATAAATAAATAAAATAAATAAGTGCCAATTTAGAATACCGCTCGTTTCGTGGCCCAACTATGGACGATATTCGCCGACGGAACGCGCTGCAAATTGGATCATTAAAAGCTTAAGCTGCCAGCTTTAAGCTCCTCAAAAAACGTGTCTTTGGATAAAGCTTTTTTCAGGGTTTACACCTAAACGTGTTTTTTAGTTATGGTAGTTTAGCTAGGTCAGCATCTCATCTAATTGTAATAGAATATCTTTGTTTTTCTTCCTATTATCGATATTTCCGTCGAAATTTTTGAGATGGTAACTAAATCCGTTGTCTTTCAATTTCGTAATGGTAATGGTACATATTTACATTAGATATGGTGAACAAAAATAAAGTTGGGATAAAGGGATGATTGGATGGCCACAAGGATAAGTTCGCCTTTAAAATACATCGAGATCTACTTAATAATACAACATATGATATCCGTTTTTTTTTAAATTTCTTAATTTACTTGGCCCGACTGACTTTAAGATAAAATTTCAATAGGTAAAAATGATTTTAATAAGGAACTTGTAAAGGACGTGTAGTGCATTTTTAATGGTAAACGGGACTTCATCACGTTAGTACAACTGAAATGGAGGAGTAAACTTTCCGGAATGGATGGTGGATTGGGGGTCGCAGCCTCAATTTTAGCTGATTACGAGTATTGGATTGAAAATCGTGGTGATGTGCAATGGGTGAGCGTCCGTCAGAAATGTGCAAAGATGTATTTTCACTTTTAACACATAATTGTCAATCAATGGAGGCGGCAAATATATTATAAAAAGGCCACTTCCTGATTTGTCGGTGTGGAGGCCGTACGATATGAGAAAACTGTCAGCTGTCTGTGGCAACTGTCAGTTGAGTCAGTACCTCTTTTTACTGCACCCTTACATTTAGGCGACTTCTTGATTTGTTGGTGCAGAGGCGGTACGATATGAGAAACTGTCAGCTGTCTGAAAGTAGGGGCGCAGTAAAAAGAGGTACTCTCTCAACTGACAGTTGACACGGACAGCTGACAGTTTCAGTCCGAACCGTTTCAATGAGTCAGCTACTCTTGGTTACACAAAACCTTGTTTACCTTTACCTTTGTTACCTATTACCAGGTTTTGGCATGATTTTTAATATTTTAATACTACTCCATGTGAATATGCACCCGTTTCACGATGGGCACATAAAATATTGCATTTGTCTACTCAAAAGGCTAATTCTACAAACTGGTGAAAAAACAATAATGAAATTCGATGAGTAGGTTTTGAAGGAACTCACACACTTCAGGTATTATTAATATCATCACCTTCATTATATCAGGTGAAGGGCATCCACTGCTCGATATTTCGCCCCCCAGGCCCCCTCAACAAAGGTCTCCCCTGTTTACCGACTTCAATAGAAGGAAGGAGGCTCTCTGTTCGTCTGCATGTTTACTTGTTTTTTTATTTTATGTATGTATTTTTCCCGATTTATTATTTAATCGTATGGCATTTATTTACGAACAGTGAGATCTTTGAGAAGACAAGTACGGTTGCCAGTTTTTGTTCTATGTTCCACGATAACTCTTGGCCACGTTGGCCGATTTTGATATTTCTTTTATGTTTCAAAGAAGGTACCCCGACATTGGTCCAATATAAATTTGGTGAAGGTCTGATGATGGGATCTAAAGAAATCGAGGGAACTCCTCGAACTTGATAGGCACGCATATGCCGATCTCGGTATTATCTGTAGGTAACCAAGCATTGGCTCACGGAAACCACAAATTTTGGCATAGATAGAATCAAGACGTAGTATTTTCTATGACCTGAAAATCTAAGGCTATTATAAATAATGTGCTGATATTAATAATAATTTATAGCAAAAAAACCGACTCAATTTTGTACTTGCTATGCCAAAATTTGTAGTTTCCGTGAGCCAATGTTTGGTTACCTACAGAAAATACCGAAATCGGCATATGCGTGCCTATCAAGTTCGAGGAGATCCCTCGATTTCTTTAGATCCCATCATCAGACCTTCACCAAATTTATATTGGACCAATGTCGGGGTACCTTCTTTGAAACAAAAAAGAAATATCAAAATCGGCCAACGTGGCCAAGAGTTATCGGGGAACATAGAACAAAAACTGGCAACCGTACTTGTCTTCTCAAAGATCTCACGGTTCGTAAATAAATGCCATACGATTAAATAATAAATCGGGGAACATACATACATAAAATAAAAAAACAAGTAAACATGCAGACGAACTGAGAACCTCCTTCCTTCTATTGAAGTCGGTAAACAGGGGAGACCTTTGTTGAGGGGGCCGGGGGGCGAAATATCGAGCAGTGGATGCCCTTCACCTGATATAATGAAGGTGATGATATTAATAATACCTAAAGTGTGTGAGTTCCTTCAAAACCTACTCATCGAATTTCATTATTGTTTTTTCACCAGTTTGTAGAATTAGCCTTTTGAGTAGACAAATGCAATATTTTATGTGCCCATCGTAAAACGGGTGCATATTCACATGGAGTAGTATTAAAATATTAAAAATCATGCCAAAACCTGGTAATAGGTAACAAAGGTAAAGGTAAACAAGGTTTTGTGTAACCAAGAGTAGCTGACTCATTGAAACGGTTCGGAGGTATTCAATAGCCGACGATTTTACCCTCTGTCAAAAAAATATACGTCCTTTTTTCAATAAAGTAAAGAATGTTAGTCCTTAAATATTACGAAACGCTTTTTGTTGTAGCTATCTGTATGTAGGTTGCAGGAGTCCACTGATTGCGGGTGGCACAGGATCGGTCATCGTGGCATTCTTTTGGGGGAGGCCTATGTCCAGCAGTGGACGTCCTTCGGCTGATATGATGATGATGAATGCTGTGTGCCTCACAAGGATGTCTTGGCTTCGTAATATCAGGGAGTAAACTGTGATTAAGACCGTTGAGCAACTATTCCGCCTGGTACGTGATAAGGAGAATTTTAAAAAGCTGACTGCCCACCTTCAGTAAGGGAGAGGCACGTGAAGAAGAAGAAGAACAATGCTTGTATTTATTTATTCATTGTAATGTCATGCATACATAATAAGATGTTACATTTTAATTATAAGTCATTCCATGACACCCTGTTAGGGCACACAACAAGTTATTACCATTCAAGTCGAAATAGGTCACTTCACTATGTTATAATTATGAAATCTAAGGCTACCTACATTGCTAAACTATCGTCTTCGAGGAATTCGTCCACCGAGTAATAGCAATTCTCCATTAATAGGTTTTTTAATTTACTTTGAAATATATGTAATATATTCTCCATTGTGAATGTAAAATAATCTTGCAAAGGTATTTTTCATTTTCAAGTATTCAAAACACTGAAACAAATTTTCAGTGTTTTGACTTGTTAAACATAATAAGTATACTAGGAAACGAGGCCGTTCTCATTGTTCATTAAATCAGTGAATTATCATTGAATTTGTAGGAATAACTTCCTAATCAGATTTTCCGGAGACCCCATTTCTCCATAAACAGTTATAAATACAAAAGTACAAAGTTAAAATACAATACCGGCAGCCATCAGGCTTCGACGTCATTAACTTTCAACGTTTAGTTAAATGCCGTCTTTGTTCTTATTAAAGTACCTGAAAAAAAATATTTCCATTGAAACCAGCCAGTCAGGCTTTGTTCCAATTTCCATGACGGCGGTAGAAATCAAAGCTAAACTTTTTATAATAAAATCCGGTCAAAGTGCAAATAGACTCGCGCACCGAGGGTTCCGTACAAATTCAGTATATACAGGATTTTCGATGACATAGAAACTACATAAGATAGACGTATGGTTATATTTTTTCTGTAATTTTTACATTATTATATATACCTACCTACAATTATTTCACAATTTTGGCTTAGTAAACTTCGCGTGCCAATGGGGGGATGAAAATTTTCATTTTTTTTCAGGCTCGTCTATTGTTTCGTTGTCTTGGTTTTTTACTAATACCTATATTACAGTCTGAGTAGGTTCAAAGATATTCCCTGGAATCGCCTTGAAATTCTAAGCTTCTTACGTATTTCAAATTTATAAAATTGCCTAAAATTTCACTCCTTAGTTCACCGATAGCCATCCTGCGTAGGTTGTGTATTTAGGATCGACTCTCATTACTAATATTACCAAAATTTGCTTCAATATTCATTTCTAGTCTCCAGTTTAAGTTCAAATAAGCTTCTAAGAGTCAGCTTACTTATAGGTAATAACTAGCAATGCACAGTCGAACTTTGCACCTTATATGCTTGCAATAAAGGTGATAATTGTAGACACGTGTTTGATGTCACCCCGATACTCATCGATTCTTATGTTATTTAAACGTTATGAAAAGCTATGACCTTTCGAATCGAACTAGTCCACATTTTGATGGTCTTTAGATAATATATCTGAACTAAATCAAGGCCTAAATATTTATATTGAAATTTGATGAGGTTTTATTATAAGGCAGAAAAAAATCGGCGTTCCTGGCGACATGTTTCGAACTCTTCTGGAGTCCTTCCTAAAGTTGTGTGCTTCACCGAAAACGGCGCACTACACACTCTTGGCTCGATACATGAGTTTTTACCGTTTTAGTGAACAAAACAAATAAATTGAAATTCTGCTCAGTCATAATTCATAATCATCCTGTGCATCCCTAACAAGGTGGTTATCACTTTCTGTCAAGTAAGCTACTCATGGATTTTAGGTAGTCAAAGTGGCCAGTCGAGTGATAGTCAAGAAGTTTCATACGATAGTCAAAGAATCATTGAAAACTGATTATCTTATTAACAGGATGTTTTTACGTGGCACAGTTGCTTTCCTAATTTTCTCCCATAACTAACATAAACTTAAAATTAGTTTTATGCTCAAGTCTAGTTCTAAGGACGAGTACTATCAGCTCTGACAATATTGGCATCTAATTTGGAATCACCTTATATTAAGCGGTTTAGTGAAATTAATTGTGGTTAGGCAAATACTTGAACTTCGAATACCCAAAACCATTTACATCCAGCCAATAATGTTCCAATTTTGAAAAGGCTAATATAGTCCGTTCGCCGTCAAACAAGCCCAACTTTTATAACGGTCCCCAAAGAATCCGAGCTATGTAATTTAAATAAGGAGAGAAATTAATTTTGGGGTATTTGCTCGTGTAAATACGGGCGTAGCGGGACCTAATGACATTGTTCTGGGGAGTTTTGCAAGTGACGTCAAAGACTGGATCGTTTTAGGTTCAGTGGTGTTGCTGGGTTCACGGTTTTGTAGCGAGGTTTTGGGGCGTTTATTTGTTGGAACCGTGTTTCTAAGGAATTACAGTTAATATTCTTTAAAATAATTTAGAACGAAACTGAACAGTCGGCTTCAAGCTCATGATGAACGAAATGCGGTTAAAGTCGTGCAACGCCAAAATATAACATTGATTATTAAAAAAATATGAAACGGGTCAATGACGTCGCTAAGGTCGAATATCGCTCCACATTTTTCGGCAGCGGTACGTTTCTAGCACTTCCCGCATCCAGCCGACTCCCACGATCTTCATACCAGGTCATCAGTCCACTTTGTGGAGGGCCTGCCCACGCTATGCCTTCCGGTATGGGGCCGCCACTCAAGAACACTTTAGTTTGGCGATCCGGAGGACTATATCGGTTACTTTGGTTCTACTGCGGATGGCCACATTTCGGACACGATCGCGCAGAGATACTCCCAGCATAGCATTCATTGCTCTTTGGGTGCTATACTAAGCGACCACGTGTTAGTACCATATATCATCACTGGAAACACACACACACACACACACGTCACTGGCTCTAATTGTAAGTGTTTTTTTTTTAATGTATTAAATTCAGGATGCAACTGTACTGGCAATAACCGTATAGCCCTCCATGAAGTTTGGCTCCTCTTCAAGTGAACCGCACTACCTATATACTAACTTACATATCTACTTAACGGTAAAAAATAGCCCAATTTTGGGTCGGTTTCTATACATCTTGCTACGATATTGGGCCTTTTACTTTGCCGCTGATTATATTACAATATTATAAAAGTAAGGAAGCCAGGAGAATATTCTAAATACTCTAGTGAAATTTGCGTCTTACAAATTGTAAAACAACAGCACTTCACGAAGCAGCGCACAACGTTGAAATCAAAATGTGAAACATCTCAAGACTAATCATTCAGTCTACAAAACATAAGCGTCAAAAAGAATATTAAAATTGACTTCAACTGCCACTATTGTAGCCGTTCCAAAATTTCGTATTATATTTGCGAAAATTCTGATAATGTGCAGCTTTTCATTTTTAATTTGACACGTGTTGCCTTTGAGGGCTTAGAGGCATGGATTTGGGTAAAATAGATAATACAGATATGTAAATTTATGATAAAGCTTTTAGGTACAAATGAGGTTACCGGTATTTCTTTTTTCACCTTAATGATATCTCATTAGAAATAATTAGGAATGTGTGAAACAATATATTCTTTTTGTAGTTTCCATTATTTCAAAATAGGTATACTAAAGTAGTCCAAAATAATTTGATTTTAAGAAAAGATGGTAGTTTGGTGAATTTTATGAATGTCAGGGTCTTCGCAATCTGGTACTAGCATAGTGCTACGAAATTATTGGCAGTGAAAGTGTCAATTATGAATTGAGTTGTACTCTACACACGTTTGATTAACTTTCAATGCAACATTTTGCCAAGTGTATAATTTCAAAGATTAAAAAGTGTTTATTTTTGACAACTCTTAAGAATAACGACTAAACTTGAAGTTTTATACGACGATGATATACTTATCATCGTCGTATAAAACTTAAAATTAACGTTTTAAAAGAGAAGACAATAAATAGGTCAAATAGAATAGTAGGCGAAAGCTTAAATAAATTTGCCAAAACGGTTTGTATTTTCGACCCGAGTGCGAAATATAAATAGTAAATATTATCGCGGCATCTATTATATCTAAGTCTTTGTCAAGAGCTCGGGGCTCGAGATGTCGCCAGCAAATTGGGAGAATAGGCACAATTTATCTCCTGTCACTTTCTCGAGAGGGATAAAGAAGTCAGCCAGTTAAGGTCTGATACAATTTGCGTCTGTGTCTGTTGTAATTTGAGTTAATACTTCATGAAGGTCAAACACGGAATGACGGACGTTATAAATGCTTGTTGAAAATGTGGTGCTTTATGTAGCTATTGTCGTGAGAAAAAGTTATAATTTCCGCACTAGCGCTTTTTACATTTCCAGGTATGAAACTATGTCCAATTAATTTACTTTTCTTCTATTGATCGTCATTTTTCATGGAAACTGTATATCTAATATTTATCCAATACTATTAAAAGAGCAACAGTTGTATATTTATTTGTTTGTATGTAATTGAACCACGCACCGCGACGCGTTTGGCGACCACGTTTCGGAAGGCGCAGCGTGGGTAGGCTGACAAGGTGGACTGATGACCCGGTACCTAAAGATCGCAGGAGTCGATCCGCTGGATGCGGGTGGCGCAGGATCATTGTGGCACTCTTTGAGGGAGACCTATGTCCAGCAATGGACGTCCTTCGGATGATGATGTAATTGAAATCTCTAAAACAACTCTTAACGATTTTAATGAAATTTACAATACAATATGAGGGTTTATGAGGGCAAACTTGTGTAAGTAACTATTACTTGTGTACTTTGTTATTTTTTACATATCTATATATTTTATTTGTGATACCTGGAGACCCTTTACATCTCTCGTAAAATGGAAGCAGATTTTTACTATTTAGAATTATACTTTGTACCATTATATGACATTCAGAAGCGCCCAAGGGGCCCACTTGGAGAAATTATTTCATTTCATTTCAAAAAATTCGACGTTTTGCAAGCAATTGTAAGTTATGTATATTATTATCTAACTGACAGTTTCCATGACAAAAATGACCGTTGAAACCTATCGTACGTTCGAAAAGTTATATGACTACCCTGCGGGTATTTAATAAAATCCATTACAACTTTTATAAAGATAGCCATTTATTTGTTGTGTATTTATTGTTGTGTTTGTTGTTTGATCACGTTGTTATTCATAAAAGTGAAGGACGAAGTAAGTAAGATTCATTTTCGCCAAACTGCTCAGCAGTTTGTTGGTGAATAGTGCGCTCCTTGACTTTGACAATTCCATTCCTTCACTCACGTTCCTTGTTTTGAATATTTAGATACTCGTAGTTTGAGTTCTTTTTTCCAAATTATGTACTCCAGGCTACATATCACTATCCACATAGATATTAGGAATTATTATTATATCGTGGTCATCCTACATGGCACGCGCGGTGACCAAACTGTATGTTTTATCAATATTTTATTTGAAATCGTCTATTTAGCCTCGTGGCGCCCAAAGATTTTTTGGGTCCTCTTTAACTATGACCCGACTGTCCTTCTTATAGGACATAATAGTTATAGTCATATCCGCCCAAGATTTTGAGTTGAAATTTGTATGTGTTAGAGTTACCGGTTTGAAGTGAAACTTTCAGGGTATAATTATGATTATATTAGCATGTGTTTTTGATTTCAGTTATTTGTCTACCTTTTGTTCTTTACAAAGGCCTTTGGGCCATAATTCCTAGATTAAAAGGAATTATTAAGTCATGTAACATACTAGACACGAAAACTTAGTAGTGTAAAGAGTATTAAATTATTAGTGAAAGATAAGATAAGTATCATTTTTAGGGTTCCGTAGTCAACTAGGAACCCTTATAGTTTCGCCATGTCCGTCTGTTTGTTTGTCTGCCTGTCTGTCTGCCAGAGGCATTGCTCTATGGCCGTTAGTGCTAGAAAGCTGCAATTATGGATATATAATTCAATAAAACTGACAAAGCCCTAAAATATATATAAAAAAAGAAAAAAATAAGCGTACCTCCCCTACACATAAAGTGGGGATGAAATTTATATGTATTATATGTTTCAAAATGAATAGAAGTCATCATCAAACAATTTTTTTTTTATATTTTAATTTGATAAAGTGGATATTTTCGGAAATATATATGGGTCCAAAAAATATGAAATAAATTATGAAAGTGATACTTAATAAAGACTTTCAACAAAAACTATAGCGGACATGATCAGTTAAGCCGTTTTTGTGTTATCATAAAAAGTCTTCCCTTAGTAGTGTTTTACTAATGAAACGCTGCGAAAGTATTTCCTTTTGCTTGTTATTGATTTTTTCAGAGTAATTTCATTGGTTAACTACGGAACCCTACACTAAGCATGGTCCGACATGCTCTTGGCCGATTTTTTACATTATATTTCAAAATATATATATATATATATATAATATAATATTTCAAAAACCAGCACAATAAAGCCAAAAACTAAAAACATTCAGATATTTTTAGTACTAGCTTCGACCCAAGCGACTTTACAAAGTACATATTATTTCAACCCAAGATTTCGCAGAATTTCAGGTCTAAAAATGCGAACTAATTATCTCCACTTAAGAATTACCTATTCATTAGCAACATTTAGCATAAAAACATACTCGACAGTCACGGATTATAATAAAAAAATGCGATTTACTTTTCACGTGTTCGTGAGCCAGCTATACCGCCATCCATTTTTCAAAAAATGACATCTGTCAACTGTGATAGCCAATGGTAGCATACCGGAAACTGTTCCCTAATATTTCGTTCAGAACTCGAATTAAATTATTTCTTTAACCCACGAAATTTCAAAAATCTTTACAGATTTTATTAATATGGCCTTCTGAAAGGCGCATGGGCAGTAATTGAAAGTTAGTTGAAAAAAGTTCTGGGCTGGAGTCACCATGTTTATTTTGGGTTATCAAAAGGAGAACTTTGACTAAGGACAACGATTTTATTTTATAAAATTATAATTAATTAATAAGCTTGTTTCACAATACTTTTATATTTTGTATGCGTTTTTTTATATTGTTACCTTTCATTTATGGTAAAAAGCTGACTTAGAAACACATATAAATAAATTTATGAACTCCCCCTCCCCCTCCCAAGTTCCCTACCGAGGTTTATTAAAGAAAGGAGTGTATAGATTTTAAAGGGTTGACAACGAGCACGCCACACCCATGGAGTTGCAGGCGTCCATAGGCTACGGTGACCGCTTACCATCAGAGGGCCTACTCCGAACTTCGAAAATCGAACTTCGTATCGTGCCGTCCCTTTCCGTCATATAGTGTATAACACGAGAGTGAAAGGGATGGCACGACACGAAGTTCGATTTTCGAAGTTCGGAGTAGGCCCTCAGGCGGGCAGTACGCTTGTTTGCCACCGAAGTGGTATAAAGAAAAACAATAAGAAAAGAAAACGTAATATTACAAGAGTGGCATATCTGCTTAGTATTATGTAATCTCGTATAGTGGCCACCCTTAATACTGTAATATTTACCTTCAAACCTGAAAAAAACATTAATCACATTGCGTGACTGATAAACAATGGAACAAGGGTATTAAAATTGAATTAGTTTACTTTTTTATTGAATTTGACTGTAAACAAGGCTGTTGAGAATTATTCAAATAGTACATTACGATACAAGTGCAGAGAACAGGAAATTCGCAACGAGTGGTGATAAATTAAAACACTCCCTTCGGTCGTGTTTTATATCGACACGAGTTTCGAATTACCTGTTTGCACGTGTATCGTACAACGTTTTACAGTACATATGGCTCTTTAAAGTTTCGACATATGTACGTAATCTGCTGTTTACCGCACTCGTGCGGTAAAGTAGCACCATATGTAGTGTAATGGTATATTACACAACTAGGGTGGTAAAGCAAAGAAAGGCTGAGATCGCAGATTTTGCGGCCCGAGCTGTAGGCGAGGGACGTATATATATGCGATCGAGGACTTTATTTATTACCTACCTCCCGTGTTGTGTATATGATTTTATTACTACACTTGGCCAGAAAGCGGCCAGCCACTTTTTGGCCAGGTGTGGCATAAAATGATTAAACGACAATAGCGTATTTGGTACCCTTCATACACAACAGTGGTGTAGGATTCGAAATTTAAACACGTCGCCTACATAACTGTCATATTTCAATCGGCATTTGAATATGGTATACTCGTGTGTATGGTACACCCAACACATTTTTGTTTGTTCGTTACCAATACAAATTATGCGAAAATACTCGGAAAAAATCAATCTTTAGCTTATTTATAAATAAATAAATAATAATAAATAATTAATTATTATGGGCCAATTTTTACACAAATCGAACCAGTCCTATAGTAAGCTCAATAAGGCTTGTGTTAAGGGTACTAGACGACGATGTATTTAATAGATATAAAACATATAAAACATATATATACATATATAAAACATAACATAGAAAACATCCAAGTGTCAGGAACAAGTGTTTCTGCTCACCACAGAAACAAATGCCCTTACCGGGATTCGAACCCGGGACCTCTAGCTTCGGAGGCAGTGCCACTACCAACTAGGCTAAGCATCAGGCCGTCAAATATATATAAAAATAGAAAATATGTCAATAATAATTCTCGTTCAACACTTTATTTATTAAAGGTCCATTTTGATATTAGTGCAGTTTCGGTGCGTGGCAAAGAATTGTTATTAAGTTATTAGTGATAATATTATTTATGCAATTTTAAATATTCTTAAATACATAAACATGAAAAAAGAGCGCAGTTTGACCATAGAAAATTGTGACGTCATTTGGCATATTTCATAGTAACCGAGCGTTTTTGACGGTTCGTAAAAAGTTGCTGATTTGACTATTATAATTATAATGCGCACTTCTAAGGTTTGGTATTCGCTGCCGGCGTCTGTATTTCCGAGTTCATATAACCTAGACATTTTTAAGGCACGAGTGAATAGTCGATGTCATAATAGTACCTAGATATTATATCGATCCTTCGCTATTCTCATCATCATCATCATGTCAGCCGAAAGACGTCCACTGCTGGACATAGGCCTCCCCCAAAGACTTCCACAATGACCGGTCCTGCGCCACCCGCATCCAGCGGACACCCGCGACCTTCACCAGGTCATCAGTCCACCGAGTGGGGGGCCTGCCCACGCTACGCCTTCCGGTACGTGGTCGCCACTCGAGAACCTTTCCGCCCCAACGGCCATCGGTTCTACATGCTATGTGCCCCGCCCACTGCCACTTAAGTTTAGCGATTCGGAGGGCTATATCGGTCACTTTGGTTCTGCTGCGGATGGCCTCATTCCTGATGCGATCACGCAGAGAAACTCCCAACATAGCTCTCTCCCTTGCCCTTTGGGTGACTTTGAGCCTTCTTATGAGGCCCATAGTAAGCGACCACGTTTCAGTGCCATATGTCATCACTGGCAACACACACTGGTCAAAGACTTTTGTCTCGAGACACTGCGGAATATTGGACGAAAAGATGTGCCGTAGCTTCCCGAACGCTGCCCAAACGAGTCGGATTCGACGATTAACCTCTTTCTCGAAGTTGGACCTACCTAACTGGACAGTCTGTCCTAGGTATACGTAATCGTCTACAACTTCGAGCGTAAAGTGTCCGATTGTTAAGGGAGTTGGTGCGACATGGACATTTGACATGATCTTCGTCTTGTCCATGTTCATCCTTAGACCAACTCGCTCGGAGGCTTTACTGAGGTCATTGAGCATTGTACTTAAATCCTCCATGGTCTCAGCCAAGACTACTATATCGTCAGCAAACCGAAGGTGAGTGAGGTAGTCGCCGTTTATGTTGATGCCTAGATTTCTCCAGTCCAGAGTCTTGAAAACATCCTCCAGTGCAGCGGAGAACAGTTTAGGAGAAATAACATCTCCTTGCCTGACTCCCCGCTGCAGCGGAATAGGCTTTGAGTTCCGGTCCTGGAGTCGGACTGATATAGTGGCGTTCTTGTACAAACTTTTCAGCACTTCGATATACCGGTAGTCCACTTGGCACCGCTGGAGAGATTGTAGTACAGCCCAGGTTTCGATCGAATCGAAGGCTTTCTCGTAGTCCACGAACGCTAAACAGAGGGGCAGGTTATACTCCTCAGTCTTCTGTATAACCTGACGGAGCGTATGGATGTGGTCTACGGTGCTAAAGCCTCTTCGGAAACCGGCTTGTTCGGAGGCTGGAAGTCATCTAGCCTGCGTGCGAGACGGTTCGTAATGACTCTTGAAAACAGCTTATAGACATGGCTCAGAAGTGAGATGGGTCGGTAGTTCTTCAGTAAGGAGTTGTCACCCTTTTTGAAGAACAGCACCACCACACCTCTGTTCCATGCCTTTGGAGTTTTCCCTTCCAGTAAGACGGAGTCGAACAACTTCTGAAGGGCCCTAAGGACCGGTTTTCCACCCGCCTTCAGGAATTCAGCTGTAATTCCGTCTTCACCGGGTGCCCTGTTGTTCTTCAGCTGCTTAAGAGCCATTCTAATCTCGTACAGGCTGATGTCCGGGATATCTTCGGTATAGTGCCGGGTTAATCTAGCTCTAGGGTCTTCCGCCAGACCAACTTCGGGTCTGCTAGTTGACGTGTATAGCTGTCCATAAAAGCACTCTATCTCACTCAGAAGCTCAGGTTTGGACGAAACGATTCTACCATCCTCAGCTTTTAATCTGGCGAGCTGGCTCTGCCCAATAGACAGATCTCTTGAGAAAACTTTAGAGCCCTTATTCTGCTCGATGGCCTCTTCAATCCGATTTGTATTGAATTGGCGCAGATCGCGGGTAAGGGACTTAGAGATCTGTTTATTGAGCTGCCTGTATAATTTCGCATCGGCTGAAGACTGCAGAATCATCTCATTCCTTTCCTCGATGAGCCTCTGAGTGGAGATAGAGAGCCTTTTGGCTTTTTGAGTTCGTTGGGCCTTAAAGAACTTAGACCCAATGCTATGGACAGCTTCCACAAACCCGTCATTGAATTCGTCCACATCGCCGCCTAGACAATCGAAACGGTTTTGGAGTTCCAGCTGAAAGCTCTCGGGGTTTTGGATTTGGACTGCTGCTGGACGGAGCGTGGACTTCATCAGTCGAGAGCGCTCTAGCTTGACGCATATATTCAATGTGCCTCTTACCAAACGATGATCACTTCCGGTTTTAACCGCATTGATCACAGAGACATCATTGAATATATGCCTCTTCGTCGACATGATAAATAAATAATAAATAAATAAATAAATATTAGGGGACATTTTTACACAAATCGAACTAGTCCCACAGTAAGCTCAACAAGGCTTGTGTTATGGGTACTAGACGACGATATATTTAATAGATATATACTTAAATACATAGAAAACATCCAAGTCTCAGGAACAAATGTCTCTGCTCACGACAGAAACAAATGCCCTTACCGGGAATCGAACCCGGGACCTCTAGCTTCGGAGGCAATGGCACTACCAACTAGGCTAAACAGGCCGACGATGATGAAGTCAATCTCGTTTTTTGTTGCACCGTCGGGACTCATCCAGGTCCACTTCCTGTGCTCGCGTTTCTTGAAGAAGGAGTTCATCATGTAGAGTCCCTCCTTCTCCAAGAAACCAGCCAGTAGTTGGCCCCGGTGGTTCCGACTTCCAACTCCAAATTGCCCCACTCTCGGCTCTTCGCCGTCTCTCTTGCCCAGTTTTGCGTTGAAATCCCCCATAACAACGGTGAAGTAGGTTTTGGAACTATGCATGACCTTTGATATATCCTCATACATAGCCTCCACCTCGTCGTCGGAGTGTGCCGAGGTCGGCGCGTACACCTGTATGACCGTCAACGAGTACCTCTCGGATACTCTGAGTATAAGGTACGCCACTCTAGCCGACACACTCTCGATCTTCACCACGTTGTTCACGAGGGATTTGTGGACGATAAACCCGACACCTCCCTGGGACTGTTGGTCGCCCTCCCGGAAATAGAGCAAGTTGCCGGACTTCAGGGTTATCGCGTCCTCCCCCTCTCTTCAGACTTCAGATAACCCTACGATATCCCAACGCAACTTGCTCAATCCTTCCTCCAGTTCCGCTATCTTTTCGTCGGTCCGCAGTGTTCGTGTGTTGTATGTTGCCAGGGCCAGAAGTAGTCGGTGGTGGTAGCCGGATCTTAACCGGAGATTCTTCGCACCCCTGACCCCGCTAGTACCCTGGCCGCTACCAGAACCAGGGTACCGGGGGTCGCCGGAACCTCGGGGCCGTGGCCTGTTTGTGTATGTCATGACATAGACATAGACATAGACATCATTTATTGGTAATGAAGTGTACATTACAAGTCCAAATTTAAGTTTAGATTACATAAATACATCTATAATACATTTATATTTATTCAGGCAATATTTCCTAATTCCTTAAAACTATAAAAACATTTTTCGACGAGCCACTTTTTTAATTTAATTTTAAATACCGGAAGACTATTAGTTTCCTTTATCTCTTTTGGCAGCTTATTATAAACTATCGGACCAGCAACATGGACTGTCTTTGCAGTTTTAGTGAGCTTGTGTGAAATAGCGCTGAGTTTATCAGCATTACGAGTGACCCAGGCACATCCATCTCCTCGCTTCCCATATAGTGACAAGTTCTCCCTCACATAAACGGCGATCTGATAAATTAGTAGGGACGGCAGTGTGAGAATTCCTAGCGTTATAAAGTGTGGCTTGGTGCTCTCGTCTCGCTTGGAGCGGGCTAGTGTACGTACAGCACGCTTTTGTAGCCTGAAAACGCGCTGCCATTCGGCGGCTTGTCCCCAAAATTCCAGCCCGTATTGCATTATGGACTTTAAGTTAGTTATATATATTCATTAACAAATTACATTGTGTTTGAATGTCATGCCTTAAACCTAAGAATATATGATAATTGATACACTATTCAAGTTAATACTATACACAGTATTTAAGTACAATGTCAAGGTGCCAACTTAATACATAATGAAATTCGGATGAGTATAAATAATAACCATAATTACATTAAAATATAAATAATAATAATAGAAAAACATTAAATTTCATTCATACGTAAGCAGATAAACACAAATAAAGAGAGCATATTCACTTCTAACTATCCTTCATAAAATCAGTCACCGAGTAATAACATTTTTCGAGTAGAAACTCCTTCAATCTTGCGTTGAAAGTATGTCTGTTATCAATCGTTTTGAACTGAATTGGTAGCCTGTTAAATAGCGACACAGCTTGATAACGAGTAGCATGTTTTATAATATTCAGTTTTGGTACTGTCCTGTTCGGTATATCTTTTCTTCTAGTTAAGAATCTGGCGTCCTTCTCGCTCTGGCTTTCATAGGAGTGTAAATGCTTGATGAAGTCTGTGAGCAGAACTAGGATATAAAGACATGGCACAGTCAAAATTTTCAATCTCTTGAAGTGATCTCTGCAGGATTCTCTTTGCGGAACGCGTACTATAGTTCTAATAGCCCGTTTTTGCAATCTAAAAGCGGCTTCAACATTGTATTTATAACCATTTCCCCAAAGTTTTATGCTATATCGCAGCTTTGCTTCAATTAAAGCATAATAAACCATCACTAGGTGTTTTGTTTGGACTTCATCTCGTAGACTGCGGAGAGCGTAACAGGCTGAGCTGATTGAGGTACTTAGTTCTTGTATTTCATGCTTCCAGTTGAGTTGAGAGTCTATGTGAATGCCCAGAAATTTAATTACGTTGGTTTGAATGATACGGACTCCGTTTAAATTGACATCTAAGGCATCATACCTGTTTGAAGTGGCTGATAATAACATTACATTCGTTTTATTAGTGTTTAGACTTAAGTTGTTAACTTCAAACCATTTACTAAAGGCTAATAAGGCCGCGTTCACTGTTTCATTGAGAAGCATCATGTTTTCGGCAGCGATTACTGCATTTGTGTCATCAGCAAAAACCACGGTCTTTGCGTGGGGCACTATTTTATTCATGTAAGACATAAGATCGTTCAAAAAAAGTATAAAAAAGAGTGGACCCAAGATGGATCCCTGGGGCACGCCACGCCTTATGTTTGTCAACTTAGATTTGAAAACCTTTTCTGCTCCATTTTCAATTGCTTTGAGCTCGACAAACTGTTTCCTATTTGATAGATACGACTCGAAAAACTTTAGTACTCTGCCTCTGATGCCGTAGTGCTCGAGTTTGTGTAAGAGTATACTATGATCTACGGTGTCGAACGCCGAACTGAGATCGAGGAAAAGACCCGCGACCTTTTTTTTATTGCCTATTTCATTCACTGCATCATTGATTAATGTGTCTACGGCTTCGCTTGTACCGACAGAATTCCGGTATCCGAATTGTCTGTTATTGAGAACGTGGTGTAGATTGAGATGCCTTTGCAGTCGCACTTTCATTAATTTTTCTAAAATTTTTGATATTGTTGGTAACAAGGATATGGGCCTATAATTCTTTGGGTCCCTTCTTGACCCCTTTTTATGTATAGGTAATATCCTGGCTATTTTAAGTTGGTCTGGGAATGTGCTCAATCTAAAACATTCGTTAAATAAGTTTGCAAGAGGTTCGGCTAGGAAGTCCACATTTTCTTTAATGACCGTAATAGGTATTTCGTCGTGTCCTACTGATGTTTTTGGTGCCATTTCTTTGATTAGTTTGAAGACCTCATTCGAAGTAACGAGGTTGTAATCCATGCAGTTCTCAACTCTTGCAGCATGTTCTTGGAGTAGTTTTAAGGCTTGAATAGAATCATTTGAGCTACTTCCGTGGTCGAATATTTCAGAGAACGTGTTCACTTGCTCCTGTGGATCAACAATCATTTTGTGTGTTTGTAGGGTTATGTTTTTGCTTGAGTTTATTTGAGACTTGTTTCTATGCCTGTTGACAACTTTCCATATAGCTTTACGTGAATTATCAGCTTTACTGATCTCAGTTTGTACAGCATTTCTTTTCGCAGTTCTTAAGGTCCGTTTATAAATGTTAAGGTAGTTCTGCCGGTAACTTTCAATAGATGGATCGCAGTCTTCTTTGTTAATCGTATTTAAGAAACGCTTCATTTTGCTTGCTATCTTGATACCTTTAGTGATCCAACATATATTATTCTGCCATTTTACTATTTTCTTATTCTTTTTTACAAAGGAGCTTTTATATGAATCGCTGAACTTTTTGATAAACGTGTTAACTCCAATATTATTCCAGGTTTGGTTAAATAGATTTTGTCTAAAAGTTGCTTTATTGATACTGTTCAATACACGGCGTTCTTTGGCGGCGTTCTTTATACCGTAGGCTTTTCAGGTTCACGTTTTGTGATCTCTATGATAGTTTCACAGAAAAGGCCCGCATGCCCGTCAGCTAGCCCATTGTGCTCGATAATTATCTCTTTTATGCAATTTGGAGTCAGATTGGATAATACATTGTCAATGCAAGATTCATAATTGTTTCTTTTAAAGGTTACGTCATTCACAAGCGGCCTAAAATTATAACATTCAAGAAGTGAACGAAACTCCGCCACTTTTTTTTCACATTTCAGCAAATTAATGTTAAAATCGCCACATATAATACATTTTTTGTTGAAAAAATATTCAAGTGTCCGCTCTAATTTTTGCATAAAACATTCCAGATTGTTATCACGAGGACTGCGATAACAGCAAAGTATACACACATTTGTTTCACAGTCCTTGACCCCGCATATTTCGTAGCATTCTGCCTTGTAAAGTGATTTACAGTACTTTAATTCTTCGGTTTTCCTGTTCTTGTCTGCAAGGATAAGGCTACCCCCTCTTTTTTTATTAACTCGTACATTATGACTTGCCAGACTGTACAGTGACATGTGGAAAAGTGATACTGTTTCTTTATTTAAAAAGTGCTCACTTATACAAACAAAATGAGTTTCCCTGTCTCTACAGTTTAGGTATATTTCTAAGTCATCTTTTTTATTGCTTATCCCGCACATGTTCTGATGAAAAACATTTAAGCTGGTAAATTTTTTATTCTCTGTGGATTTTTTAGTTTCATTTGAACTTAATTCTGGTCTAAAAAAGTTATGCGTCTTGATGGTGTGGGTTTAAATGGGCTTCTCTCTGTTTGTTTAACTGGCGTCACCGTTATTGGTTGTTTAAGTTCATCTTTATTTTCGAGTATCTCGGGAGCCGATACTGTAATACCATTGGATGCATTAGAGATATTCCGCTTTAGTGGGGTAGGAGTAATTTCTTCTCCGTTAACAATTAGTCGGTTATTCTTTATGTGAGCCACTTTTCCTTCTTTTCGAGCCTTGTATAGGCATTCTCTCTGTATTTTTCTAATTTGTAGTTCTTGTCCCTCCATGTGCTTAAATACTGCATAGCCAGTATTTCTAAAGCGATGTGCATTGTCTAATATATATTTTTTCATCCTCTTGCTGATGAGTTCGATAGCTATTGGTCGACGGTATCCTTTTTTACCGATTCGTTTGGCCGTTTCAATAAATCCATTTATGTCAATGTTGAGGATATCGTAAAACATGTAGCTTAGGCGTGAGTATAGGTCGGATTCAGTCTCGCCCTGATATTCATCAAGGCCGTATAAAACTATCTTTTTTTCATTGTCGTTCATGTTTAGGTGCGTCAGACTATTAATTTTATCGTGTAATTCAATCAGTTCCGATTTTATTTTCAGGTTCTGGATTTCCAATGTTTTTATTTGGTTTTTTGCTGTCTGGAGCTCTTCAGTTATTGCTTCGTGTTTGGCACTTAGATCATTTATTTTGTGTGAGAATTGCTGGTTCATTTTTTCTACAGCTATTTTTATTCCACTTTGTACTACTTTTTCAACGTGTGCTATTAGGTGTTGATTGTTGTCTCGTAATTTTTGGTCCAGGATTTGGGCTATTTGCTCCAGGGTAATTACGTGTTGGTTTATTTCTTGGGTGCGTTGTTGTGTAATATTGGATACGTTGATGTCATCCGGTAGGTTTTGGTCGTTTACTAGGTCTTCCACTGACATGGCAGTATCCTCTAGGATAGATTGTTCAAGGACAGAACGAGCCGGTGTGTTGTCATCCTTGCGTCGGGATGTAATGTTTACACATCGCATGCAATGCCATGATTTCTTAATCTGATAGTTCTTGGCCATAAAAGTCGCTGTTGTTATATTTAGACATGTGTAGTGAAACGTGTCTTTACACAGTACACATGTGAGAGCTTCGACTATGTCCTCTATTTGAGTGTTGCAAGCCTAACACTTCATTTTTATTAGTTGTGATCGTAATGTTTAGTTAGGACCGTAACTTTGTTGTCCAATTCGGACCGTAATTTATTGCGTTCAGACCGTAACTTTTTAGTTCAATTCGGACCGTTCATAGTGAGCCCAATTCGGACCGCTATATTGGCTGCAATGTTTATCAGCGCAAACACGTTCGTTGTAGTTGGTTGTGAAAAAAATCCCTCTGGAACGTATATGTGTGCGTTCAAGTAAGAGCGCGGATTGGTGGGTAGTAATCTTTATCTGTATTGAATGACCAAAGCAAGTTCAAAATCGTAGCGGTTGAACTGGTATTTAACACCAAAAACTCACAGTTTCGTCGATGTTTTATTGTTAGTGACGCACTGATCCACCACTCCTCCCATCAGGCACGATATGTCGTTGTGTTTCATCCGACCGGGGCCGATTTTATAACAATTTTGATTTTAAATACGAGGAGCAGAAAAAATACGTCATGTTATTATCAGCGCTTAAGGCGTTTCTTGACTGAACGTTAGCGAAGTAGCATGAGGGGTAATTGCCATAATCGCCACGCTTGGCATGCGGGTTGGCGATCGCAGTATCTCCACCGCACTCCAGGGATGCTGCTGCCCATCCTCCGGTGGTCTTGGTCGTAGTTTTAGGACATACCCGGGTTCGCTATTCTAATTTTCGATATTTTGAACTTGGAATATTTGATATGGGAAGTAGGTATGTACATTTTCAATACCTAATACGTGTCCTTGCAAAACCAATTATGTAGGTACCTACATTATTAACCACTTTTGGCGTTTTTTCGACGTGATTGACATTTAGGTATACTAATGCTAAAATACAGTTTGCTAGTAGTAACGGTTACCGACCTAAGCCGTGGATAGACAAACGGACGGAAGCAAGGATAGATGGACGAACAGATGGTTGGACGGACGAACATACAAAAATATAAAAAAGAAACTTCTTTATTTCACAAAATACACATATTATGTGGTCTAAGGGATGGAGGCAGCCTGTAAGCAAAAAAAGCCTATGTTGGGAGGCACCGCTCTTCCTCAGGTAAAACAAAGTAAAAGCTACAAACCTATTTATGAACATAGCGAAACTATAATATATAACTATATTATTGTATGTGTCTCCGTTACACGAAATAAATGATTTTAATTTTTTTTTATATTTATAAGGGTTCCTTGTTTGCTACGGAACCCTAAAAAGCAGAACTGCCAAACCAAAGTGTTAAGTTAAACAAAGCCACTGAATCAGTTGCCTTAAAAAGACATAATATTTCAGAATACAAAATTTTAATGCACATTGTTTTTGTTTAAGCTAATTCCGGAATAATAAAACTGAAACAAAACTCATGCATTCGTAGTAAATCGTGTGTGCTTTTATGGTCAAAGTTGCCCATTATATTATCCGTTTGTGTTAGCGAATTTCATTTGTTATTTTATTGCATTGAAAGTTAGTTCGAGTTTTGTTTTTACAACGCGAAACGGAATATTGGAACGTCAGCGGCTCAACTAGACATGCTTGGATAACAGCTTGGGACATGGCCAACCATAAAATTGTAATGTGGGCGCGAGTGAATTTTGAGCGAAATTTTTAACAAATATAAATGGGTACCTATGTCACATATTTTTTGGAACTATTAATAATAGGAATTGCAATGAAAAATTTGGTTATATTTTACTTAAATTTTGCTTCTGCCTCCAAACTAAGAGATTTTGGTCGCTCTTTTTAAAAAATATGTTATTTTTATTCTAGTTTATCACTTAATTGATTAATTATCCATTTTGATATTAATTACTTATTGGCTATGTGCAAAATAGGTGGTGGAAGTACTAAGCGATCGCAACGCACACCATGGCAGAAATGTGTAGCTTTCCGGGACGTCCTGTCAATTTTCCAATAAGGAGTCTTTCTCGCTTATTAAAATATTCATGTGTCATTATTTGACATCTCCGAGTTTGACCTTGTCCCAGGACCCTTGATGTTTGACGTTTCTGACGTGCACATAGCCAGTTACGGTGCGTGGCAAAGCAAGGGTGTCATTAATGTCATTAGTGAGAATATCATCGACCGAGCGAGCGTTGCGAGCGATGTCTTCATTTCAGGACTGGCCGATTTGTCTTGTGTCCAGATGTTTGTTCCGGGCTAGAGGCAGTATTTTTGGACCAATCCTCACGAAACTGTATACGTATTCCTCAATTTAATGACTTTTTTTTCAAAGAACAAAAAACTGAATCGACACCACCAAGTGGGCCATAAATTTCGTACCACATGATTGGCGATGTCACAAGCTGGCCTTTAAGTGGTCGAATAGCATCACGGGATATTCAAGCGTCAGTGCGTGCTGTGAACGTAAATTGTTTTCTTTATTTGCAACGATTTTGGAATTTTGTAATTGACATAGTAAAGTTGCGACCAGTAGAAGGGTAATCAAATAAGGACCGGGATAACGCTAGGATGATGATAATGATGGTGTTTTTACCAGTTTGATTTTTACGAAGGTACTCTTTTTTTACTTTATTGACGGGCCAAGGAATCTAATTTGAAGTGGTCAATGTGATCTTGGCTTTGTATTTTACTGGCTACTTTATGGCTGGTGGCTAGGCCGAAGGACAATGATGACTCACTTTTTCACGAACAAACTATAGACGCAATACCTACATATAAATTTGCATATAAATAGGTAAACTACACACATTTGGACTCTAAGGGTGAGGCCACACGAACATAATTTTGTGAGTTGTGAGCGGAGTGATTTCGATCGTCGTCATACTTGTTACGTGCATCGAAAATTTCGGTGATAGTCACAAGTATGGCGTCGAACGACATTACGCCGTTCACAAGTCACAAAATTACGCTCGTGTGGCCTCTCCCTAAACGCGTCTGTACAGTACATATATACATACGAGATTCGCATGCGAGTTTCATTACATTGCGGGTTACCGTGGAATAATGAGTTCAATTGATCTGTCAAACCGCGCAATGTAGTGAAACTCGCACAGGAATCTTATACGTGTGTAAATAAGGCCTAATTTATAACGATATGGCGCAAACCAGGCTTGAACCCAACATTTCTTAAAGGACCATAGGCAACTATTGTATGGAAGGTGGACCAAAAACCAACAGAGCTAAGAGTTATGTCATTAAATAGGTATTTACGTGTACTTCATTTCATTCTATGGGCACCAATTTCAGTTCCATTGCAGAACTGAGATATTTATATTTTAGTCAAAGTGAATACGACGCTAATAGTAGATTTAAAGATCTATTCATTGGGCTAATTCTCAGCTATGTTGTTTTTAGGACCATTTTGACGCATACCCTTCACATTTTTTATAAACAATTTGTGAGGTAGTTAAATGTTGTGTATCCATATCTCCGTTGACAACTTGCTGAGACGTCAGTCTGCCGCGACCATGACCGGTGCAACCCGTGTCGAAACGTCGCTAATTAAGGTAAATAAATAAATTTCGTGTTAGACCCGTGTACGAATATTTTAAGAATGTGTACAAAGCGCGAGAGTTTAAAGTGTTACATTTTGACGCAATTTATTCTTTAGTCCAGAGTGAATACGAGCTAATAATTCTCAGCTCTGTTGGTTTTTGGTCCATTTTGACCTATGGTCCTTTGCTGAAACCAAGCTCAAACCTGTAAGTCTCATTTTATTTAATTTGCTAAGTAAAAAAGATATTTAGTCCCATAGGCTAATCCCTGTCTTTGTTACCCTGTTTTTCTCTGCGTTGGGTGGTCAGTTGGCAGACGCTTCCACAAAAAGTACTTACGCTAATCTTGGGATTAGGCAAGCGGACCCCGGATCCCACTGGATGCTGCCGGGATAGCTACGATGAGCGAGTGTCTCACAATTAAATGTCTGACAGCAGCAGTATTAAAATTATAAATTTTATACACCAACGCAAGTGTATATCATATTATTTATTATTATTTCTTTATCTCAGACTCAGGTCAATATAAACGTTAGTACACTAGGCTTAAAACTCAAGGGGTTAGTAAGTCGATAATAATTATACATCACCCAATAATCATAGACAATTAAATATATCACTGACGGGAGAATTATAATGGAGTTCCATACATTATTGTACAACAGTTTTTTTGAAGAATTCAGCCACAATTTTGATTTTTTATTTAAGTCAAATTATTTTGCTGTCGTGGAATAAAATATTGTATGCAACGTTACATAATTAGGTCTAAAAATTAGTGTATTTAATAACAAAACTCGCTACGGTTTTTTGTGTTACAGCGACTCTTGAGTTTATATTATTATGTAACTTTTGCATAAATATCTAAAAGATGAACAACGGAGTATTACGAACAACCTAGTAAAGCCAGTTTTTAACCATGCGCATGCGCACAAACTTAACCATGCACAGGCCTTAAAACATGTGATCTTGGCATCATTAATGGAGGGGGGAGGGGATCTTTTTTTTGTACTCATTACTCACAGAGTACATCTGAACGTTTGTCAAATTAGACCAGCTTGACGTAACTGGTTTCCCACAAAGCGACTTGACCCCCACAATACTCATCTTCCACCTTCGTCTTCCTTTCTTCTTCCTATTTCTTCTTTCTTGGCTTGATTTTCACAGATACTTTATAGCAGCAGCAGCAGAGTGCATGGTTTAGTTTGTTAATATGTGTCTTGTGTGAGCGTGTGTTTACTTATTGCGCATGATTATAAACCACCATCATTAGGCTGTTCGTAAGAGTATTACGAACAGCCTATCTTTTTTTTCTTGGTCTGAGACATGATCAGTCGAAGCCATTAATATTTATACACTATACCTAATCACAGATTAATATACTAGTTTTTCGCTATAACGCTCTTGTAATTATGGCCATGTTGGCATATTTTTGCCACTACGTCGGCGACCATTGACCGAAAATAAGATGTAATACGATGCATATGTACATTTATCATCATCCTATCGTTATTTCCAGAACAGTCCTGTCCGGGGTCCTCTACCAAATCCCAAGAATTGGCGTATGCACTATTTTTTACGAAAGCGACTACCATCTGACCCAAGGGGGAATCTAGACCTCATTGGGATTACGCTTGTCAAGTGAGTGGGCAACTTGACTGTTAGAAGTTCTCAAGCCGCCCAAAGGCCTCTAACTTGGCTTAACGACTGCTATCATGCTTAAAGTGCCTTTCAAAGCACGAGAGCGCTTAGTTAGTAACCACTCAAAGCTGTCACCCATCCAAGGACTGACCCCGCCCGACATTGCTTAAACTCGCATACCGCACGCGGTACACAGGCGCCGCTGGATCAAGAGCGATATACGATGCATATGTATATTTGCATTACCACGTCTTAAATGTTAAATTGAATTACTATATAATCAACGGCATTTCTAATACCGTAGTTTTAAAGACAAATGCCTAGTGTTTAGTAGTGGTTGAATAATATAAGTGCACTGGTAATTTATGCAAAACATATGCTTTTCTCTTGATCCGTTGCAATTAATGGGTTTTTATAATATCTGATTGTTTTATTCGCTGTTCATTTATGTTACAAATTGTGTGGTTTATTAAAGTACCTACGCAAGAGCATAGTTCCTTATATTGTGGCATAATATAATACTTATGTATTTTTTGTTTTTATTTCAGGTATGCACTGATTCAAGCTTCCATCAATGTTGGTCTAGCTCACATACCTTTCATCATAGTGAAAAAGTAAGTAATTACTCAAGTTTCAACATAATGATCAATCGTTATTCTGACGGCTTTAAGATGCATGTGAGTATTGACGTCTTTTAAATAAGCGTTGAACCTGATATTTTCTTTATATCTATTTAAGTATGTCCTTAACTTTTCATAGTTCTTCTTCTTCTAATTCTCATTTCCGGTTCTAATTAAAATAAGAGCAGTAAATATTATTTTATAATAAACAAAGAAGCCATATGCTTACATAAGCTTCTAAATAATAAAGAAAAACGTTATTCACAAATGTAAAATATCCTACAGCCATAATACCCTAGTCTCCATGGATTTAAGGCCTGTATACACAACAAAATGGATTTCGTTTATCGGGTAAACCGCGGCCTACCCTCTGGGTCCCAGAGTGCATGTTCTATTACAAAATCGTCCGAGATGTTATATTTAGATAGGCCTTTCAGCCTATGGGTACAGGGGTTACCAAAGTCTAATATATACGAGTAACTCACTCCTGCCTAGCTACCTGCATTTCGTGTATATTAGACAAGTATGGGAGTGTCCCCCTCGGGGAATGAATGTGTAGGTACTGCTTAGAGGTTTTACAACCTACACCGATTGATTGATTTTAACTAGGTGTCTTTGGCCATAGAAACTTGACTGGTGACAAGTTGTCCTGTCAATCTTTTTAAGTTGATATAGTTATCGCTTTTTCTTTATGTTCCTTGAAGTGTAAATAGTTGTACTCAATATAATTAATTAACGGTAAAAACCTGCGTTTATTTCTCTACGACCATATTGAGCCACATTGGTGACCCCGACTAAGAACAAACAAGGATGTCGAACGATGATGAAAATTTTAGTGATGCGATGCAACCCACAAATGTGCAAACAGTAAATACACCATCAACCAGTGCAAATCCAACGTCAGGCACCCAGGATGTATTCCGGGTTGGCGTACGCGTGCCACCGTTTTGGCCTGAAGAACCAGCGGTATGGTTTGCGCAACTGGAAGGTCAGTTCTTTTTATTCGGAATTACAAGTGACTCAACCAAGTTCTATCATGTAATCGGACAGCTTGAACCGCAGTTTGCATCCGAGGTAAAAGACATAATACTATCGCCGCCCGAAAAGAACAAATACGAGAAACTCAAAATGGAATTAATCAGGCGACTGTCCGTCTCTCAAGAGCAAAAAACGCGACAACTTATGCTCCACGAGGAACTCGGTGACCGCAAACCCACCCAATTTTTGAGACATTTAAGAAGCTTAGCTGGACCGACAGTACCAGACGACTTCCTGCGTCCAGTTTGGTCAGGCCGCTTACCCAATAACATTCAAACCATAGTCGCGTCGCAACCCAAACTTTCACTCGATGACGTAGCAGAGTTAGCTGATCGTATCCAGGAGTTGGCCCCCGCCACGAGACTCGTAGCTAGCACATTATCTGAGCAGTCATCGGATGGCGCCTCAGGGCTAGCCCAGCGTGTCGAGAAACTAACGCAGCAAGTTGAGGCGTTGCTTAAAATTGACCATCCACAACGCCGAGGCAGAACGCCGACTCGACGCCACCCATTTCAAAGCAGGGCTGAATCGCGTTCAAAATCGCGTCAACGCTCCCTTTACCACACCGTCCCCGAAGGTTTTACTATTTGTTGGTATCATTACCGATTTGGGTCCAATGCAGAAAAATGTGTGAAGCCATGCACATTCAAGTCGGGAAACATCTAGGGCAGGCAGCAGTGGCCGAAAGCGCCTGCCCCACTTCACCATCAGGCCGCCTATTCATCACAGATCGTTCGACAAAAATTCAATATTTGATCGACACGGGTTCAGACCTGTGCGTTTTCCCTCGAGTGTCTGTCAACGAGCGCCGCATTAGGACCAAATATGAGTTGTACGCTGCTAATGGTACAGCTATAGCTACTTATGGCTACATCACTTTACATCTCGACTTGGGCTTACGGCGAGATTTTGAATGGCGTTTTACAGTAGCCGATGTCTCGAAACCTATCATCGGCGTTGACTTTTTAGCTTTTTACAATTTGCTTGTGGACTGCCGCAACCAAAGACTTACCGATGGCACTACTTCTCTGTCTGTCACCATACCGCAGGATAGCTCAACCGAGACTATATCATCGGTTCATACCATCTTAGCGAATGACTCCGATTACATGCTTCTCCTTCGCGCTTACCCAGATATCACACGTCCAACTGGTAAATTAGGTGACCCTAAGCACGATACAGTGCATCACATAAAGACAACACCCGGTCCCCCAGTTTCCAGCCGTCCTCGGCGCCTGGACCCGGAACGATTGAAGATTGCAAAACAGGAATTTGATGACATGCTACAAAATGGAACCGCGCGCCGATCTGAAAGTCCTTGGTCGTCGCCATTACACCTGGTACGCAAGAAAAGCAACGGTTGGAGACCTTGCGGAGACTATAGAGCCCTGAATGCTCGAACCATACCCGATCAATATCCCATTCGTCACATACAGGACTTCGCTTATCTATTGGCAGGTAAAAAAATATTCTCCACTATTGATCTAATTAAGGCATATAACCAAATACGAGTACATGGACCAGATATCCCCAAAACTAGTATAACAACGCCTTTTGGTATGTTTGAATTCCCGTTCATGACGTTTGGACTACGTAACGCAGCCCAAACATTTCAAAGGTTCATGGACGAACTTCTACGCGGCCTTGATTTTGCTTATGGTTATCTTGACGACATTTTAATCTCCTCTTCTTCTGAACTTGAGCACAGAGAACACCTGAACCAGCTCTTTCAGCGCCTTCAAGATTATGGTGTTCTGATCAATACCTCGAAGTGCGTATTCGGCCAGCCTCAAGTGACTTTCCTAGGTTATAGCGTCTCAGCAGAGGGTATACGTCCATTAGAGTCGAAAGCACAAGCCATTAATGACTTCCCGGAACCGCAGACGATTAAGGAGTTGCGTAGATACTTAGGAATGCTTAACTTCTACCGACGATTTGTCACTGGAGCAGCTAAAATTTTATCACCACTCACTACTCTACTTTCTGGAGATCCTAAAGGATCTAAGTCAATAGACTGGACACCTTCTTTACGTGAAGCATTTAAGCAGAGTAAGTCACATCTGTCGAAGGCTACTTTACTGGCCCATCCAGACGCCAAAGCGGAGCTAGCTTTACAAACGGATGCCTCAGATGTAGCGATTGGAGCGGTGTTACAGCAACGCAAACGTGGCTCATGGGAGCCGTTAGCTTTTTTCTCAAAAAAGTTAAATGTGGCTCAAAAAAAATATAGCCCATATGACCGGGAACTCCTAGCAATATATGAAGCTATAAAATATTTCCGTTATATGGTAGAAGCCCGCTCATTTATTATCCTTACTGACCACAAACCTCTGACATTCGCCTTTAAGACAAACCGTGATACATGTTCACCTAGACAGTTCAGATACTTAGATTTCATATCGCAATTTTCGATTTGTACCAGGGAGGGATAACATAGTAGCAGATACGCTGTCCAGGATAGAAGAACTTACAGCGCCTTTCGATTACCTATCCCTCGCACAAGCGCAATCTACAGACTCAGAACTATTAGGACTTTTAGAGGGAGGATCTTCGTTACAACTTCAAAAGATTAATGTGCCTGGGTCAAGTTCGCAAGTTTACTGCGACGTGTCTACACCCTTTCCTAGACCATATGTTACACCTACTTTCCGCCGGCTAGTATTTCATTCCCTTCATAATCTAAGTCATCCAGGAGCTAAAACAACGGTTCGCCGGGTAACTGAAAGATTTGTCTGGCCGGGCATAAGAAAAGACTGTCGAACATGGGCTAGAGAATGCCAACAATGCCAACGCAGTAAAATCACTAGACATACAAGCGCGCCATTAGTAGAGTTTAATCTTCCCTCATCTCGTTTTAGACATGTGCATATGGACATAGTGGGACCCTTACCACTTTCTTCAGGATTCAAATACTGCTTAACAATTATTGATCGTTTTACTCGATGGCCTGAAGCTTACCCGCTCCAAGATATCACAGCCGACACATGCGCTGCTGCTTTCGTTGTAGGGTGGATTGCAAGATTTGGATGCCCAGAAAGAATAACTACAGACCGTGGACGACAATTTGAGTCGCAGATCTTCAATAAAATCTCCGCGCTTATGGGTGCGACTCATCTCGCTACCACAGCGTATCACCCGGCTGCTAACGGCCTTGTGGAGAGACTTCATCGTCAAATTAAGGCTGCAATAATGTGCCACGCTTCAGCTCAATGGACTGAATCGCTACCTTTAGTACTACTGGGTATTCGTAGCGCCTGGAAAGAGGATCTAAAAGGCTCACCAGCAGAACTACTTTACGGCGAACCGCTTACTCTACCAGGTCAGTTCTTCTCGTCGTCTTCTCCAGACGCCGTGCTAGATGCTGCTGATTTTGCCAGCCGCCTTCGGAATCATATGAGCAAACTTGCTTCTCAGCCCACATCCTGGCACACGAGCTCCAGCCGCCCCTTTTACATTCCTAAGGACTTCAATTGTTCTGAATATGTTTTTCTCCGCCAAGGTCCTGAGCGAAGATCTCTGGAAGCACCATACCAAGGCCCATTCAAAGTACTACGACGCAGCTCGAAAACCTTTGATATAGAAATTAAAGGAAAAATAGTTACAGTCTCTATAGATCGACTGAAACCTGCGTATGTAGCCAGAGAGGACACGGTCCCAACAGCCATTACGGACAACGAAGCAACCCAAGATCGGGTTCTACCACAGGCAACACGCTCTGGACGACGCGTCCGATTCCCTGCATATCTCCAAGAGTATCAACCGTAACTATGGTCTCGGTGGGGGAGTAGTGTAGGTACTGCTTAGAGGTTTTACAACCTACACCGATTGATTGATTTTAACTAGGTGTCTTTGGCCATAGAAACTTGACTGGTGACAAGTTGTCCTGTCAATCTTTTTAAGTTGATATAGTTATCGCTTTTTCTTTATGTTCCTTGAAGTGTAAATAGTTGTACTCAATATAATTAATTAACGGTAAAAACCTGCGTTTATTTCTCTGCGACCATATTGAGCCACAAATTCTATTATGTCTTTTATAAACGCGACTATATGCTAGCTATATCTCAATCGCATCACTCCTTATTACAAGATAATAGAGTTCAACTCAAAATTAAAAGCAAGCAAGTGGCTAGGCCGTAGACTCAAAAGAGATAGGAAGAGATTAAATCATCATCATCATCATCAACAGCCATAGTTCGTCGACTGCTGACCGTAGACCTCCATGACTTTGCGCCACAATATTTGATTCTGGGCTTTCCCAATCCAGCCACAGTGAAGACCGCGGTTGGGCAAGCGTAGTGTGGGACGTCCTGCAACTCGTTGGGCTTATTAGGCTGGATGGGGAAAGTATATTAAATTTTCAGTGACAATTCTTGCAATTGTAGTTTAGTAGTTAGACGCAAAAAGATCTGTTGGGCGTCCAACTCTAAGGTTTAAGGACTCCTGTAAGCGGGACATCGCCAGTTTTGGTATTCGGACAGACGCTTGGGAGAAACGCGCCGAAATGAGACCTGAATAGCGCCACGATATAAAAGTCGGAACTGGCTGGAGATCATGAGGCAGAAAAGTCTTCGTCGTGCTCTACCACCTCCTCTGGACTCACGTTTTGTTTGCGATCGATGTGGCAAGAAATACCGCGAATAGATAGGACTTAATAGCCATCAACGATGATCCGGGAACGATCATCTACGATAGATGCTGTGGCCGATGATGAGATTACTAATCTGATGATGATCTGATGAGTGGGATATTAAACATGGAGAAAGTTTTACGGTGGTAGGTTGCTAACCCAATAGCCCATAGCACATGGTAGCAACTGTCAGAAAAAAAATCTGTAGGTGCTGGCTTTTGTACTGACAGTTGACAATAACACTGACTTCTCATCGACAAACGCGGAAACCCCTCGGAGAAGTAGATTGTATAGATGCGGAAGGAAAAGGTTCACTTTTCGACCTTAATGGCATTAGAATGGAGTTGAGAAGTGACGAACCTTTTCATCCCGTCACTCTACCTTTGGCTAGACGCTAGACTAATACGTCACACAACAAAACTTAATCCAAGGGATATTGGCACGACAGTGACAAAACTTTCGTTTAGGTTTAGGTAAAAGTTTGAGGTCGATAAACTTTCCATTCTAGGGTTTCCTACCCTGGGGACGTTTTTCTTTTCACTGTTTTTGTCGTTAGTTGTAAAATAAATGTAATTCTTGGAAGGATTTTACGACTCGTCGTTTTGGACGGCCAATTTTTTTCAGCCAGTTTCGTATTTGTGCTCGTTCGTTTGTGATTTTATAGTCCTTCGTAAACCTTGAATATCAATTTATAGGGATGCTGTACAGTGTTATTGGGTAACTGAGAATTTTCATTGAAAATATACCATTACAAACCACGTTAAAAATTCAGAACGTGAAAACAGAAACCAATTTTTGTGGAAAGTGGATAAGGTTTATCCAAGTCGTAAACGTTTGTTTTGTTACTTAAGCATGATATGCATTTCTTTTTAGGGTTCTGTAGACACAATGACAAAAATTGAACCCTTATAGGTCCATCATGTGCGTATGTGGTTCTGTGTATTAAAATAGAAGTTGAATTCTATGTGTATTACGAGTATGTAGGCCGCCACAATACATATACCTTACGAAAAGTAAAAAAAAAAATATATTGTTGAGCGAGGGATGGAAGCGACCCATTTCTAATAGTTCATTAAGCACTCTACTTTTAATTTAAATACAGAGGAACTAAAAAATGCAAAATATGCAAAACATTTTCTGAATCAGTCAAATCCTAATCGAATCCATTTTAAAATCGTTAATAGTTTATGGACCGTTGACTGACGTTAAAAGTGTTTGTGTATGGACCATTTTCTGCAAGCAAGGGTAGGGTATTGAACATGCTATAATTACAACAATGCTTATAAATGAATTTATTGAAACGTATCAATATCATTATTCATTATTATTACTATTTCCAACCGAAGTGAAAAATTGAATATTTGATCACCCCGGGCGGGACTGAGCCCATGGCTTCTGGAATACGTCCATCGCTCTTTCCAACTGAGCTACCGCGGGTATTGCTCGTGGCGACGAATCTTTCAATCAGTTCACTCTTCTAATTAAGCCATTAGTCTCTCTAAGGCTTTTGTCGCCACAACCAATACCCGTGGTAAGTAGCTCATTTGAAAAGAACGATGGACGGATTCGAGAGAGTTCAAATCCTGCCAGGGGTTATCAATTTTAAAATTTTCACTACTGATTGAAATTATAATTCCGCTTGTAAAATATTTACGATTATTATTTTCCGTTATTATTTTTTTTTATCATTAGTTATTTTTTTCTTTATTATACATATTAATGTATCAATATGCTTCTAAAATTACTACAAATTTCAACATTTTAAATCCGCAGAATGTCACGGGTAGAGAACTAGCGAACGAACTTGGCCGCTTTTTTAAAATTACTATTTGATCCTATGGGCAACAAGCCCCACTTTCATTCAACTCGCTTCTTCGGTCAAATACTTTGACCTACTTTCCGAGTATGAGAATTTTTTTTTACGTAGCTATTTCAACATGGTGTCAGATCAATCGATAGGTCCTTAAGAACTTTTGAACTCGGTCTTAGTTGAAGGAATTTTAAATAAAAAAATGATTAATTAAGTCAATATATTCGGATATAATAAGGTAATTCACAACACTAAAAAATATTTTTTTTCGTTACCAATAAAAAAATCATACCAATAGTCGGAAAAAAACAAAATTGAGCTTATTTATGCAATTTCAAAGATTTTTAAATACATAAACATGAAAAAAAGTACGCAGATTGACCATAGAACATTGTGACGTCATTAGGCATATTTTCCTACAAACTTCATACTAACCGAGGGTTTTTGACGTTTCGTAAAAAATTGCTGACTTATCAGTGATATACCGTATTTATTTATTTATTATACTTTAATGTACAATACAAGAAATATGTACAAATGGCGGACTTAATGCCATAAGGCATTCTCTACCAGTCAACCATTGGGCTACACAGAAACATCAGGTGCAGGCATTCAACTTTACTAGAGAACTTATTACAAATTGATTTATCAAATTGTGTTCGCATCCTCTAACTTTCGAATCGTGCAATCAAAAACATTGAAAAAATTCATAGACTTAGTGCTTATTAAATATCTTCAACGAAAAATGTTTAACTTATCGCTGGAAAACTTGCCCACACAACAGAAAATAAGTTTCCTTTGAAAATAGGACCTTATTTAATTCTCATATCTATATTAATAATTTCGTGCAGGGGTACGGTAGACCCGAACGAGACCTGTCTCAAATTGAAGAACGTATAAAAATAATGATTTTTGAGTTGAACATATGTATCCGCAAAATTCGGATTGTCGCGTATTTTGCATTTAAAAGTGTTAATTTGATGACAAAACGTCGGCCATATTGCCCACAGACTATATTGCTATATTAAATTTGTTGGTTGACAGTGTCGGCTACGTTCGAAAATCGTGAACTATTTTTGCGTCCGGTATGTTGGCCAGGTTGCTGGGCTGCGTTCTGGGTGATGGGCCATCATCGCCCATTGTGTGGATTCGGCTAGCCGCGTCTGCAGCGTTTTGTTTTTGTAGTTTTCAAGCGTTCTATACACCTATCATATATCTAGCACGATAACTTATACCGTCACGTTATATGGGCGAAATGTATTAAAACGTCACATAAAACATAACGGTATAATCTATCGTGCTAGCTAGACTGATTGTCACAACAACCGCCTTCAAAGCGAATGTATGGGGCCTGTTACATGTATTCATATCACGATAAGTATCACGTGAATATTAAAGCAGAATCCATACAAATTTGAAAACTGCGATAATATTGACACCCCAGTATTATGATAATATTAATCGTGTAAAGGACACCACTTGAATGTTTGCTGAGTCTGTCCGCCATCTTAAAGCTGCGTCTCTATTTTGTTTGTGACAAACTACTAGGTGACTTATGGCTTTTAAACTTCTAGCATAATTCTATCCCTATCTTGCTCTATCTTATAACTTAGTGGTACTGGGGGACTACTCCGAAATTCGAAATCCGAACTTCGTATGGTGCCGTCCCTTTCACTCATATAGTCTATGACAGGAGAGTGAAAGGGACGGCACCATACGAAGTTAGGATTTTGAATTTCGGAGTAGACTCTCAGCTCATGCCGTTCGCCGCGCTCGGACGCTAGAGGCGCTACTGCGAACCGAAAACGAAGTATCTGCCTCTCTCGCACATGTATATTCGAACGACAGAGAGGAAGATAGTTCGTTTTTGGTTCGCGGTAGGCCCTCAGGGCGTCAACTTTAAAACGAATAGGGTATTTTACTATAAGAGAAATAAAATTCAAAATGTAATAAAAACCAGCCAAGTGCGTCGGAGTCGCACACTGAGGGTTCCGTACAACTAAAAAACAAATGTGATTTATCAATCTATATTAATAATTTCGTGCAAGGGTACGGTAGACCCGAACGAGACCTGTCTCAAATTGAAGAACGTATAAAAATAACGATTTTTGAGTTGAACATATGTATCCGCAAAATTCGGATTGTCGCGTATTTTGCATTTAAAAGTGTTAATTTGATGACAAAACGTCGGCCATATTGCCCACAGACTATATTGCTATATTAAATTTGTTGGTTGACAGTGTCGGCTACGTTCGAAAATCGTGAACTATTTTTGCGTCCGGTATGTTGGCCAGGTTGCTGGGCTGCGTTCTGGGTGATGGGCCATCATCGCCCATTGTGTGGATTCGGCTAGCCGCGTATGCAGCGTTTTGTTTTTGTAGTTTTCAAGCGTTCTATACACCTATCAGCCTAGCTAGCACGATAACTTATACCGTCACGTTATATGGGCGAAATGTATTAAAACGTAACGGTATAATCTATCGTGCTAGCTAGACTGATTGTCACAACAACCGCCTTCAAAGCGAATGTATGGGGCCTGTTACATGGATTCATATCACGATAATTATCACGTGAATATTAAAGCAGAATCCATACAAATTTGAAAACTGCGATAGTATTGACACCCCAGTATTGTGATAATATTAATCGTGTAAAGGACACCACTTGAATGTTTGCTGAGTCTGTCCGCCATCTTAAAGCTGCGTCTCTATTTTGTTTGTGACAAACTACTAGGCGACTTATGGCTTTTAAACGTCTAGCAAAATTCTATCCCTATCTCGCTCTATCTTATAACTTAGTGGTACTGGGGGACTACTCCGAAATTCAAACTTCGTATGGTGCCGTCCCTTTCACTCATATAGTCTATGACAGGAGAGTGAAAGGGACGGCACCATACGTAGTTAGGATTTTGAATTTCGGAGTAGACCCTCAGCTCATGCCGTTCGCCGCGCTCGGATGTTAGAGGCGCTACTGCGAACCGAAAACGAAGTATCTGCCCATCTCGCACATGTATATTCGAACGACAGAGAGGAAGATAGTTCGTTTTTGGTTCGCGGTAGGCCCTCAGGCGTCAACTTTAAAACGAATAGGGTATTTTACTATAAGAGAAATAAAATTCAAAATGTAATAAAAACCAGCCAAGTGCGTCGGAGTCGCACACTGAGGGTTCCGTACAACTAAAAAACAAATGTGATTTATCAATATATTGATATTTTGGTAAAATATACTTCATAATAAACATTATCACTTAATTTCAAGTTCATAGGTCGATGGGAAGCTAAAAAAATATATGTGTGACAGACAACACACGGAATGTTCTTTGACTTTCTTCGACCGTCCGCCACGCTCGGACTAAGGTGCTACCAACTAAATATATATGCCTCTCTGTCGCACTTGCATTCAGATCGTGGTAGGCCCTCTGGTCTGACGGCTCCTATTCCTGGATGGTGCGCGTATCGGAATGTGAAATACCTTTGGCAAAACGGAACAAGTTGTTAAATAGCTTCCATTAATTGGAGAAAATATTACCAACTGTTATTATTATCACGTTAAACACTGAATATTGAAGCAACATCCATAGGGGCCTGTTACATGGTTATTATTATCACGCGATATACTCATATCACGATCCGTATCACGTGCAATGAATATTGAAGAAAAATCCATACGATTTTGAAAACCACGATAATATTGACACACCAGTTATTGTGATAGTATTAAGCGTTTAACAGACCCCATACAATTTTAAAAATCGCGATAATATTGAGTGTAAAGGGCCCCACTGAATAGAATTTGGCGGAGAATAGAGAGCTGCTAAACGAAAACGGACGAACATCGTGTATTTCCCTCTGTGTCTCTCGAATTTGCAAGTGCGACAGAGAGGAAGATACACGAACTTCATTTGTTTTTCGCGTTAGCAGCTCTGACTTCGCACCAAAAATACTGACTGGCACATCAATATTTAACAATGCACATCTGAATTGAATTTTAATGAACGATTAGTATTTTAGCTATACAAATCAGTACTGATTACGGTGTCAAATTTTTTATGTGCCTTTAAATACTACCCTTATAAAAATGCTTAGGATTAACTTGCAAAGATACTAGCCTTTGCCCGTGACGTCGTTGGCGTAATCTTTTACTCCCAATTCCATATAATTCCATTCCATACTTTTATTCCCAATCCAGACTACAGACTATATTTCTATACGATTCGAAGTTTCATCATAATCCGTTGTTGTAATGTTTTTATTTTATACATTTTTGTACACTATTTCTTTCGTCGTTTGCATAACTGTCACGAATAAATGTTTTGTTTATTTCTTTCTTATTTATTTCACCCGAGCGAAGCCGGGCTTTCATCTAGTTGGTATTAAATTATAACTAGCTCAAGTAAATAACATGTACGTTGACATTAATTTGTAATGTAATAATGTATTGTTGACATAATTTGTAAAAAATCTATAATGACTTTGGACTGTCCTGTAATACTGTAATATTACATTTTTCTAGTTTAAGTGAATAAATTGAAATTGAAAATCCTTCATTGTGTGTGGTCCGAGTCGCAGGAGCGCTCGTGGCCCAGCGGTGCTCGCGTACCGCGTGCGGTATGCGAGGTTTGAGTGGTTACTAACTGAGCGCTCCCGTACTTTGGAAGGCACGTTAAGCTGTTGATCCCGCCAAGCCTAATCCCAATAAGGTCTGGTTTCCCCCTCGGGTTGGAAGGTCAGATGGCAGTCTCTTCCGTAAAAATTGGTGCCTTCGCCAATTCTTGGGATTAGGTAGCGGACCCCAGGCGTCCTTTAGGATGCAACTGTACTGGGAATAACGCTAGGAGGATGGATGGTGTGTGGTCCGAGTCGCACATGACCGGTTTTTTTATTACAATTTAGCTCGTAGCAACATCGACCGTGAAGTCTACACTATAAATCTTAATAAAAATCACCAGTGACAATGAGAGTGTGCTGCCCCATACTGAATATTGTTAAATTTCAGCAGAATCATCTTCTAACAAAATTCTCCTGGTGCCCTATCCGTGTGCATGTTTATCTTTCTCGGCCCTAAAAAGACCCACGGATATACAGCAAAATATTGTAAATATTTTGTTCAAATTAATTTTGTATCCTGCGTAGGTATTTAATACTCTTCCAAATTTTCCTTATGTAAGGATCCCTTGAGTGGAAATCCCATTAAGTGTATTGCGGGGCAAACAAGGACAAATATGTACAAAAGGCACCCAAATAATAAATTGCAAGATGATACGGCAAATTTAATTATTTTTGTGTATAGTTGTTCATTATTGTAGAGGCCGCAAAAAGCCATTCGTAGACAAGTTGATTTTGATAGATCGTACGAAAGCGTCCTATCGTCCATGATTTACCATTGCTATAGAGCCGAGGCGCATATAAAGGTAGCGCTTTTCTCAAAAAAAACAATGTAATTTAAAATTATAAGAAAAAACAAATTATGTTTTGAGGATTCAGTAATAAAAACACCATCGGCAGCAGCCGGAGACCGCTGTGTGGTCCGGCCTACCCGACGCGCCGGCGTGCCCCGGAAACAAAAGACAGTCACTTTGTGGCTCCTCTACATGATGGCCCATCCTATGGCCCAGCGCTATGGCCATGCGATGGTTGAACGCCACTACACGATGGGTGACGATGGCGACATTCAGTTGTGATCGAATCGTCTTGCGAGATGAAACGTAGTGATTATATTCTCTTTGCCGCGGTCGACCGCGCACTGCGGAATGGGCCACGTGTAGATGCGTACCGCCATCGCTGGCCCACTCCCTTTGATGTGCGGCCGAAAAACCGACACCGCGGCCATCCCATCGCCATCCCGCCGCGCCATAAGCCATCCGACACCTCTACCCTCTCTACACGGTGGCCCATCCTAGTGGGTCAGCAGGATGGGCCATCATGTAGAGGTGCCATTGCACACTTCCAAGACCCGAATTCAGTATCAGTTACCGCATTAAATGATGGAATGAGTATCGAATTAACGTGTTTTTTTTGTCAATGTCAATTTAAAATGTCCTCCAGTTTTATTCTCCCATTTGACATTGACTAATAAAGTTTCACATGAATTTGTTAATCATTTAATATTACAATTGATAGCCACTTAGTGTCTAGGTCATATTCTGAGTTTAGCCGAAAGGAAAGCAATATTCACTACATATAGACAAGACTAATTTATTAAAAACTAAAAAACCCGACTGCGTTTTCTGTGTAATTTGGAATTTGGCGCCAAAAATCCGCAATTTTTTTTTACGTTTTGATATATCCAGTGTCACTCTTACAGTAAGTACGAATGTAACGACACCTCTTAAGCTAAAATTCATCGAGCCGTTCAGGCTGTAGAGCATGCCAAACAACTATACATACATATGTACATACCTACATACATACATACGTGTCACAGACTAGTAAGGGTTCAGACCGCCAACTCACGAACCAAAAATATAAACCGTAAGCAACTATATTTAATCTGTACCCGCTGGTAGATTTTTGACGTATTTTTTTTAATTATTTAATGGCACTGTGGCATTGAGCTTACTGTGAACATCCAGCGATTAATATATAGCTCATTTAAATTTAACTTTGTGTAGAAGCTCACGGCATTTTCAATTGAACACCAACGTCCGATGTAAAATGAAAATGGTGTTCAATTGCAATACCGTGAACTATTTTGTGCCATATCTTAGTTAAATGAAATTAAACAACATTTTACTTATCAACAGATTTATTTTTTAATGTATCTCATCTCATATCCGGGAAAACGATATATCTTAGTCCTTTCACAGAGTTCTACGTTTTACAACCACAACACTCGAACATTTTGCAAAATGAGAACTTGCATGTGATGCCACATACGACGCACTTCATTATCTTCTACATTCTTGTCCAAACAATGGTTATTACGCGTTTCCACATGAATTTTCGATTAGCTACACACTGTTTCGTTTGTTAACTTCATCAAAAAGAAAACTACAAAGTCTACAAACTGAATAACAACAGTTGCAAAAATTAAAAAAAATGGTCTAAAACTACCAACGAAATTAACCACTCAAGTGCTCGCGTTAAAAAAAAAGGTGGTCTAAAGTGCTCAAGATTCACTGGGCATTAGCAGCGCATTGTCTTGTGTTGTTAATAAATCGATTGCCTGGCTTCGTCTAAACTTTTTGCTATGATTTTTTTTATGTTATAAAGTTAAAGAAACAGGCAATTTGTTTATATAATTAATTACATAGGTCACCGTAGTAAAATATTTTCAAAAACAGTCACAAACTTAACATACCGTTTTGAATGAGATCTTTTGCAATAAATATATTTTTATTTTATAATCTAAATCGATAACATATGTAAATTTTATGTTTATTTAAAACTGTAATAGTTTACGCTTCGATTGATACCAAATAAAGTATATGATCCCGGGGAAATATTTTGCATAAAACCTTTTTCATTTGCAATGTTTACATTGTCAGTTTTGCAATTCGCCGCAAAACAGTGTAGTTTGTTTATGATTTTTTTATGAATAATTTAGGCAAACGAGTACAAAAATATTGTCAGACGTAGATAGAGACACTATTAATCTTTAAATAACAAGTGCCAGTTTTGTCAAAATCGCAGCAATTTCTGTCACAAATTATCAATAACAAAAAATAGCCTTACATACCTAACGTAATGAGTGCCGCTTTTGAAGCCCGATTACAAATAATTTCATACACTTCAAACCACATAAAACACTTAACACATACACTACACATGTTACACTTCACAACTTTATAGATATTCGACCGATTACAACTCGATTTATATTTTTGTTCTCATTTCAAAGGTATACAAAAACCCACGTAAAGGTCCCGGCTCAAACTAACGGACATACTCCGGCGGGCCTGCGCTGTCAAAATTTAATCATGGCGGCGATATAGGACGGGATACACTGGTGCGCAATGAAACCACAGTTTATGCAGTGATCGTCAATATTGAAATCACGAAATTTACATTTCTTATTAAATCAATTACGAATAGTTACAGATCCTTAACTTATTACTTATACAATGCTAATACGAAATTAACAGCGGTACACTCATGGTGACTTTAATTATATATTCTTGAAGTAATAATAACGTTTGGAATTTTATTTTAAATATCAGTGGCTGTCGTGATATATAATAACTGACAAAGTAGAAAAGTTGGAAAACCGCCGATATTTTCATTTCAAAGTTATATATCTGAACAATGGCTGAACCGATTTTGATAAAACATGTTTTACTAATATTATCGTTCCCAGAGAGAAAAGTTATGTTATTATCCTATTATAAATTCGAGGAATTAAAAATGCAGTGTTTTTTCACCATAATAGTTACAACTTTTTGGCTCGACATATCAGATCTCAAAGACCTCGTGTTTACGTGTCTAGGCATTTATAGTTGCTTCAGTCATATTGATCCACTGCTATAAGATACTACTAAATTTCTCTTGGATATCTTGCTCTGAAAAAAAAAGACAACCAAATCGGTTCAGTTTAAATAAAAGCTACGATGCCACAGACAGATATACACATTAAACTTATAACCCCCCTCTTTTGCGTTGCGTAGTATAGTAGTAGTAGGTACGGTACCACAACTGACTATATTGTAATTTCATCATGTCAGCCGAAGGACGTCCACTGCTGGACATAGGACATATATTTATTTGGCACCTCAACAAGTTTTTTTTAACTCTAACAGGTTCTCATTGCTGAGGTGATAAGTTTTATGTGATGTGGTATGTGTGTGGTACACGAGAGCAAAGTTACCTATATGCATATCGTGTATTTGAATCCCTTGATACGCTATAAAATCTATCATAGAATCACTTGCCACGCTCGCAAGTGATTCGATTAAGGCACTAAGGTATCCTTCGCTACCTCAGGATTCGAAATTATCACTCGTCGCAAAAAAACTAATGCTCTCTTATTGCACAAATAATTATTGAATCTTTGCCTGACACATCACATAACCACTAACGAGGAAAATTGTAATGAAAATTTAAGAAATTAAATTAATATTTGAAAAAAATACATCACAAATAACAACAAAATTCATACACTTAATTTGTAGGGTAAGTATTTTTTTATTGATACGTGGTTTTCACTGCCGCAATGAAGACATTTTGGGGTGTTAAGTTAAAACGACTATGACAATAGTTTATATGCTAGCTACAAATAACTGAGATAACGGTCAATACGGGTCATAATCAGAACTGGTTTTTTGAAAAAAAACATACATTCTTATTTGAACCATTACATGGAATATGTGAATTTTATAAATTTATATATGATCAGTTAAACAAGTTAAAGTGGACCCTACCTCTACTTCATAGATTCATAAATAAAAGGTAAGCAGTTACATTGGTAATGGGCCGCCACTTAGTATGCGTAAAAGAACCTACCAAAAATGAATAAACTAAATTAAACCATTCTTCGACAATAACCCAGTGTGCACCACGCCTTATGACATAATACGTGGATCCGACGCGAATCGGCGGAAGTGCCTTGTGCAACCACAGTTGCGTACAATAGTATTTATAGACGTCACAAGTTCATTCACCTAATCCTGCATAGAACATACCTAATTGTTCATTAAAAGTGGATTTATGTTGATTTTAAGAGACGCATTTATCGATTTTAATAGCCTAGTACAGAAATATGGAATAATCACATAATAATGTACGATTTAAAATTAACCTCGCAAAATTTTCATCACTCAACGTACTTTGTTGGAAGAATTTATCACATTCCATTTTAATTAGTATCGAAATATATGCTTTGTCTTATGAAGCAGTAAACCAGGATTAATTTGGTATATAATACCAATTAAAAAATGCGAAATTGATTGCTTACAGCATTTTTTAATCGCGAGCTCTCTCGCTGACGTACCGAACTTCGATGGTCATCAAAACAACTTTTATATTTTATAAAAAAATGTTCCGTAGACTGCGGTTTTAATTTTTTTTAATGTTGCCACATTCATACTCTACCTATATAACTCAATTAAAAAGCGTTCTGTGCATGTTCCGCATAGCAACAATTTAAAAACCGTTGGAACTCCAACTCGCAACTAGTGTTGCGAGAGCACTGTACGTTTTCCCAAGTCGCAACCCTAGTTGCGGAGAGCACGTGAGTGGTTAAGAGGAGACGCCATTTTGAAATGTCACTTTGTTTTGACAATCACAGCTCGGTAAGTCGTCATAAACTTTTTGACACAATATGGCGGCTATCATACACGTTTCGTTCTACGTAGATAAACAGCCGTGATACGAGTACATACTCTCGAAAAACATAACCCTCCTTCTGGCGCAGTCGGGTCATACCTAGACATTAGAGGTTCAAAAGAAGATTGTATGGGAGGGAAAGCGATAGGTAATTGGGCTAGCGGCAAAAAAAAGTTTTCGTAGCAATTATTTCTCTATGCCGATAACAACTTCTATGCGGACGAAGTCGCGAGCAAAAGCTAGCACATAAATCAAACTCCTCTTTCCACGAATAACAAACACCGACAATATTATATCCGCCATCATTTTCAAGTCAAACCATTTTTAATAATCACTCGCTTCCGGGCCGCTATCGCAACTTTTCAAAAGAACGATGATGGATGGCAGCCGAACTTAGATTAGAAAAATGTCGCATTCGGACGGTGCGATACCATCAGTAAGCACGTGTCTGAATATTTACTGTACCAGGAGGCGGTGATAAATGTTCTTTTTTTTCCCTCTTATGTTTGTTTCTCTTTCTAGCAAATACAGGTGGCAAAGTAAAAGATAAAGATAAACGCATTTCAGGTAAAATTAAATAGGTTATATTAGTGTCAATAGATATTGGTTGATCGAGAATCTCGGTAGATGGCTTTGCACCATCTGTTTGGGTATCAGAAACGCGCTATCAAGATTTATCGCGGAATAATGACCGCTGGCCAATAATTTTTATTTCGTACGATCTTTTAAAAGTACCAGTACGTTATTATTATTACATGTGTTATCTAATCAGCGTCTTGGAACTAAAATTTAATTTCATGCCCTCTAGCAATCGCTTACAACACACTTGAACCCTATTCCCAAAGATATTAGAGAATTTTTTGTTAATGAAGTAGTCAAGTTTATTTGAGGCTCCACTATCGGTTCAACGCCAACGACGGCAATCTGTCATGACAGCATGCAGTGCGATATCGAGCTACATTATTTTTTATAGAATAGGGGTAGGGTAGGGTTATTTTACTTCACGTTTGACATTCCGACGTCATGACGTGTGAGTGACAGATCGTTGAAAAGGTCAATCAGAGATATTAAACATATTTTATTCTTGTTCCACCATAACGTTAATTTATGAATCGGACACATTAAAATGCAAGCAAGGCAATCCCCTTTGTAATTAAAAAAAAAACATATTTTTGACTTTGAGTGTAAACGCTCACGCTGGTAACCCGGAAAGGTCACGGATTTCCACTCGCTTTGATCCTGGCACGAGTTTACTCTCATAACGTTCTTAATAGCTATTTACGATACAAGGGTTGTAAAAGAAAGAAAGGCCGATATCGCAGATGTTTGAGGCCCGAGCCGCAGGCGAGGGTTACAAATATGCGAGAGAGGGCATTAACAACTACAGTACCGGTTAATAATATATCACTTTCGTGTTATCTTTGACTGACTTTTTTTAATAATTCCTGAACGATTTTCATAAACATTACTCGAAGCATTTATCTAAAAATGTTTTCTATGCGATTCGTTAGTCTAACATGCAATACGGTATAAATATTATCCCAGTCACGCGTTTTGTTCTAAATCGAAAAAGTTAGCCTAATTTAACAAAAATAATTTAGGGATGGGACGATAACGTCCGTCAAGTGTATCCCAAAACGATCCTAATTATAATAGCATTAGAATGCATAATTATATGGGCTTCACCATTCGTTATCTTGGTAAACGGTAATAATGGAAATGTACTGTTTGTTTTTGTGTTGAATGGGAATATTATTCCAACTTTTACATCTTTAATCGTAAGTTGGTTCAACACGTCCAAGGCACAAAATGTATTTTGTGACCTTGGACATGTTGAACCAACTTACGATTAGATTGATCAATGTTACGCAAAATAAGGCGCAAGCAACTGCCATAGATACTTATAAAGCTAATACAATTATATTTAAACGAACGGGCAGTTTGATGCAACACTATGTCGGTTTTGATTCGACATGGAGTATGAATCCATATCAAGAAAACAATAATTTCCTTCAAGAAAAGAGCGTAATCCCATCTTAAAGGCCGGCAACACACTTATAACCCATCTGGTTTTGCGGGTGTCCATGGGCGGCACTAATCGCCTACCATCGGGCGATTCGTCTGCTCGTTTGCCTTCTATTTCATAAAAAAAACAAGCTTAGTGATTGCGGCAAAAGTCGTGGAAAAAAAAATAGTTCTTAAGTCGTGCTAAAATATTTAAAAATACTACATTCCTTTTTGTACTACAGTCAGCCTCGAAAGTAGCTACTCATATGATGATAATAAGCTCTTATGGGTGATATGCAAAAAAATTGTGCATTAAGGACTTAAATATGCCTACATTTTAATTGGTTCCATTTATTACGAAAGTTGCCCATATAAATTGTATGACTAATTTTCGTAACACAAAGAAATCAATTGAAATGTAGACTAAGTCCATAACTGTGAACATTTTTTTCAATGGAGAAATTTGAACTTAGCAAATTCTTAGCTTTTGATGCTGACTGTTCTCACCCGTAGCCGATCGAAACCATGTTTTCCGCTATTTGTCGAAAACTGCTTACATTTAATTTACGTAAAAAGAAACCTTATAACGAGTTGCCGTGTGATAATAATGAAAATAAAAAATTTTGACCGTAAAACATGTTCATCGTCAATCCCACGGTTGGGCACATGCCATAACGGAGAGCCGCTTTAAACTTAAATTCATGGTAAAGAAGATTTATTATATAACAAATTGAAAATTTACAGGGGCTCCGAAACGACAACAGCGGAATATGATAGCATAAAAATACCTATCATTTCATAGAAAGCATCGCGTGTGAAATCAGATAAACCTAATGGCCGTGGGTAGACAAACGTTTGGAAAGCTATTATTTAGTTCGTGTTCGAGCGAGGCGGTGTGTGACATTACGGTTGTAGGTGCAGCTGTTATAAAACACGCGTGTGTTATCAAAAAAGCGACCAAGTCCGTGTCGGGCCACGCTCAATGTGGGGTTCCGTAGTAGCCCATATTATGCGGAGTTAAAAGTTCACAAACTTTCATTTACTGTGTTGACACTACTAACAGTTCTCTAAGTAAACAATGGAAACTGTACGAAAGTTTGCTTTTCCTACGCTTTTCGTAAGTTTGTCTACTTAGACATTACTAGTTACGAATAATAGCCGAACTGTGATAATTTTTCTTTTTACAAACATTTATTTCACTTGCACTGTTCGTATATAAAGTTGCAATCCTTTTTTCAGCCACCTGCCGGTATCCGATTGAGCTGAACTTTGGTATACTTTGCGAGCCATATATTATATCCCATGCACACTAAAACTTAGCCCTACTGTTGTTAAAACCCGTCTTCATCACTGATTTCACTCATATATTCTAGTTATTTCAACAATATTCAACACTTACAACCGTAGCGCAAGAACGCGCGCTGTTGTTTAAATACAGCCTTACCATACCACCACCATATCGGCCCATAGACGTCCACTGCGGGACATAGGCCTCCCCCACTTTCATGGGGGGTAAATGCCATAATCGCCACGCTTGGCATGCGGGTTGGCGATCGCAGTATCACAGCCAGCCTGCAGCACAGTCAGCCTTATTCAACACTAATTAAAATCTTTAGCACTTGGAAGAAGGAAAGAAAAATCGAGAACCACGTATTCGCGCTAATTAAACAATTTCGGGGTTGACCCCCCGGTCAGGGCATTTATTTGTGCGTATCTGATGTTTTCCTAATACTCCGCTTGGCAACTACAGTTGCCGCAATCGATTTAGAGATGAAACTCTGGTTGCCTACAACTAGTGAGCAGACAACAGTCAAGTCATCTAGTTTGACTTATATCCTGCCGAAAACCATAAGGTTAATTCCAAATGATAAAGCGTTGAACGTAATCTGTAGTTAAAGTCTCTTCATCATTAAATAAGAAAGACCGCCAAAGTTATACCTAAACCCCCTACTACGTTCCACAGAGTCCCAAAATAATTTTCATGTCAGTTAATATGACACCGGCTCTGCTATAAATCCATATTATCTTTATCAAGATCAATCATAGGACACCACTAGGATATTGAAGCCCGGTTTGTTGTGGTATAAAGTGAGGCTGAACGAGATTTATTTTTATAGTACGACGGTGGCACACAAGCATACGGCCTTCTCAATGGTAAGCAGACACCGTAGCCTATTGTTGTTTGAAACTGGAGAACAGTCACAATTGCGCTGCCGACCCTTTGGGTTTTGAGTATTCGATATATTGACAGCGCGTCCTCGAGAGCTCTTGCGAAGTTACTCACCACCAGGAATACAACACCGCGTACCAACACAACAAGTATTGCAGCTATGGTCTTTTGTAAAGTGTAGGTACTTCCCCAGGTGGGCTTCTCCAAACATGAGCCAAATGACATTCCGCTGTCCCCTATCTCTCTAGCGTAAATATGGTTACTTAAGTCAACATTATCTGAGTTCGGTTTATTTTATCAAGCGTCATACCTTTCAGCCTATCTATATGTATGCTAAATGCTGTCAGCTCTTATGCAAAATTGCCCGAAATCCTCCTCCACCTCGCTATATCCCAATTCCGTTACTCATTATGGCATCATTTTCTACTTGACAATGTTCCGCCATCTATTGTAAGGTTGTTGGCTGTCAGACTTTGACGGCTGTCAAACCTGAGTGTCACTGTCACACCGTTCGAGTCGAATATTTTAACTCGGCGGATGTAGCTACTGGACTTTCTTTCCTTTCATTATTATTAAATGTTATAACCAAGAAGAAAAGTCTTTATTGTTGGACAAGTATATGTAAAGTAAATAAATAAAAAATAAGGAGGTGGCAGAAGGTCCTTGCTCAAACTCCTGTGTGTTGTGGCTCAGTCTTCAAATAATAAAAAAAAAAAAAGGTTAGGCAGAGAGTTTTGTCGAGTTGGTCTATACTCTATAGCCTTTTACTAGAAATTGTCGTCTCATGTTGGATTAAAATTCTCTTCGTTTGGGTAAGTGAAATCGCTATCAATTTCACTGTAATTGTTTTCAACGATTAGCTTTCCCTTTAACGCATCGTTCTATATCGGGGTTACTAAAAACATTTAAAAGCAGCCAGGAATCAACAGACATAGAACCTGGACCATCTTCTGCTCCGGATAGGGTAGAAACACAAGAAATTAGGGTGTCTTGTTCAAAGAATAAGGGAGTCCACACACTTAATGTCAGATTTTCAGGGAGATCTTGTGTCGTAGCATTTATACAGCGTCTGCAAGAGTTGTGTTTGAGTAGGCAAATCTCAGATGATGAACTGTTTGCTTCAGCAGTAGAGCTTTTTGTGGATGATGCCTCTTTTTGGTACCGTAGTGTATGTGCGGAGGTGAATAGTTGGAGTGAATTAAAACAACTATTGTTAGATGAATATTTACCATTCGACTTTGATTATAGACTAATGCAAGAGATCCGTTCCCGGACCCAGGGTCCCGAGGAAGGTATTATAACTTATCTTAGTATAATGAAAAATTATTTCAATAGACTTAGAAAGCCTATTACAGAGGAGGAACAACTTAACATAGTGAAGTATGGTATTAGGCCTTTTTATTCGGCGCAGTTAGCCTTGGTAACCGTAACATCATGGGTGGAACTTAAAAACAAGTGCAGATTATTAGAACATGCGAACTACCGTGCATTGTCATTCAAGGAACCCCCACAATTTACCAGTAACTTACTGTGCCCGGACCTAGCTGTCAAAGTTACCACTTTGCAGTGCAGTGCCTCGGCGGACAGAAGGGTGGATGCAATCTCAAGTGCAAACGAGTTATTTTGTGTTCAGTGCCGAACTGTGGGCCACTTGTTAAAGGATTGCAGAGCTCCGAAGATTATTATCTGTTACCGCTGTGGTCATAAAGGGGTTACTATGCGCAGCTGCCCCCGGTGTGTGCAGAATCATTCTGAACCGTCAAAAAACGAATAGCTTCGAACCACGAGTATGTTCCTTCTAAACAGGTAGCGCATGGTCATAGACCAATTCACAACCGCATTTTTATTAACTCTTCGCTGCGGAATGGGGTTAGAAGGGACAAACCCTTGGTTCATGTGATAGGTGGTAGTGATAGTCGGCCGTTTATGCCGGTCAAGATATTTGACGTTATGCACGATGGCCTTTTAGACTCAGGTTCGGAGATCTCAATTATTAATAACACTATATTAAACCTATTACCACACACTGTTGAGGTGCACAGGTCACTTGACTTGGACGAGATTAGAACCGCTAATGGATCGGCGTCTCCCGTATCTGGGTTCGTTTGCCTCCCAGTTACGGTTGGTGTCAGGACGGTTAGTGTTCAATTTTATATAATCCCAGGGGTGACAACGTCGCTACTGTTGGGTATAAATTTTTGGAAGGCCTTTGGCATTGCACCAGAGGTTTTGTCCTTGTGTAGAGTTCCGGATGGTAACCGGAATAATATCAGTAGCGTTTCTGAGATACACTTGAGCGATTTTGATTCGCTGACCGTGACTCAGAAAAATGAAGCTCAAGTGATAATAAAAAAATTTGAGGATATTGCTGCGGAAAACGTAGGATTAGGCCGAACTAATCTTATTACTCATGTAATAGACACAGGTGATGCCATCCCCATCAAACAACGACAATATAGGATGTCGCCAGAGCGTCTGAAAGAACTCAACCGACAGTTAGACGAAATGTTGCGTGACGACGTAGTTGAACCTAGTACTAGTCCGTGGTGTAGCCCGGTTACTCTAGCTCCTAAGGCAGACGGGTCTCTTCGGTTTTGTTTAGATAGTAGGAAGCTCAATGCTGTTTCGAGACACGACTCATATCCCTTACCCTACATTGCCCACATACTAGACAGCTTAAGGGAGGCCAGGTACTTGACATCAATAGACTTGAAGTCTGCCTTCCATCAAATACCATTGCATCCTTCTTCAAAGGAAAAAACAGCGTTCCAAATTCAAGGTCGGGGCCTCTTTCAGTATAAGGTTATGAGTTTTGGTTTGACCTCTGCGCCGGCTACGCAGCAACGTTTGATGGACAGGTTATTTGGCCCCGAATTTGAGGGTAAAGTGTGGTGTTACTTGGACGATCTGATATGTGTCTCGTCCTCCTTTGAGGACCACTTGGCATTGTTGAGTACTGTTGTGGAACGATTCCGTCAAGCTAATTTGACTATTAATTTATCAAAGTCGAAATTTTTTCGCAGTCAGCTGAAGTACTTGGGTTACATCGTGGATAAGCACGGGTTAAGAACCGACCCTGACAAAATTAGTGCGATCAATAATTTCCCAGTACCTACATGTAGGAAAGACGTTAAACGTTTCCTGGGGACCGCTTCATACTATAGGAGATTCATTAAAAATTTTAGTTCTATCGCGGGCCCTTTGAATTCATTAACATCAACGCGGAAAAACGCACCACCGTTCGTGTGGTCAGCAGAGGCTAATAAAGCTTTTGAGGACTTAAAGCGCTCCTTAACTACTGCACCAGTTTTAGCTTGCCCAGACTTTGAGCAGCCTTTTTCTATACACACAGATGCCTCCGACTACGGCATTGGGGGTACTCTTACTCAAGTATTGCAGGGCGAGGAGCATCCTATAGCTTTCTGTAGCCGCACACTGACATCTTGCGAACGTAATTATTCTGCGACAGAGCGTGAGGCACTGGCGGTTGTTTTTGTAGTGGAGCATTTCCGTCCATATTTAGAGGGAAGCAAGCCTTTCAAAATTTATACGGATCACGCCAGCTTAAAGTGGTTTTTGAACTTAAAAAATCCAAGCGGACGACTCGAACGGTGGGGTTGCCGGTTATCACCATATAATTTTATAATCGAGCATCGACGTGGAGTGGACAATGTGGTGCCTGACGCGCTCTCCAGAGCAGTGCCAGTATCCACCATTGACCAGACCTACACGGATCAATGGTATTGTGATATATATAAGCGTTGTCGCGACAAACCCAGCAGCTGTCCTAACTTTCAAATAATAGATGGCAGATTATTTAGATACACCAAGTCAAACGGCAACCTTAGATCGGAGTATAGTTGGAAGGAAGTCGTTCCTCGGGACTGCGCGGAGGCAGTGTTGACTGCGAACCACTCAGACCCGATGGCCGCTCATTTGGGTATCGCTAAGACATACCAGAGATTAAAGACGCGTTTCTTCTGGCCTGGAATGTACCAGGATACCGTAAAATACATTGCCGCGTGTGATACGTGCAGTGCGTATAAGATTCCTAATATGAAAACTCCGGGGTTAATGGGTACCGCTAGGGTTTGCTCTCGGCCCTTTCAAACCATTAGTATTGATCTGGTCGGCCCACTTCCTATGTCAAGGATGCAAAATACCTATTTGCTTGTGGTAGTGTGTTATTTTACAAAATATTGCTTACTCTTCCCGTTGCGCCGAGCCACCGGTAAGGTAATAGCTCAACGAATAGAGGACCATGTTTTTCTGGTACATGGAATTCCTCAAACTATTATGTCCGATAATGGCTCGCAATTTTGTAGCCAAGACCTTTTATCAGTTTTTGATAAATATCACGTCCCTAATGTCAATTTAGGCCCGCTGTATTGCCCACAGACGCAACCGGTAGAAAGGCAGCACCGAACTATTATGACAGCTGTTTCTAGCCTAGTCGGATCTGATCATCGCACTTGGGATGTAAATATACACAAGATTCAATTTGCAATTAATACTTCGGTGAGTGCAGCAACTAAATATAGCCCATTTTTCCTAAATCACGGTCGGGAAGCTATAGCCGACGGAGGTATTTACCGAGACTTTGAAGATCTAGACGAGATAATATTTGAATCTCGTAAAGACCTCTACGAGAATCTGGGCGAGCTTAAACATATTTTCACTACAGTTAGGGAAGAGCTGCAAAAAGCGCACCAGACTAACGCAAAATATTATAATCTTCGACGTAGGGACCTCGAATTAGAGATTGGTGATATTGTATGGAAACGTACATACAAGCAGAGTGATGCATCTAAGTATTTTGCTGCTAAACTAGCTCCTAAATACGAAAAATGTCGTGTTGTGAGAAAGCTTTCAAAGTTGGTGTATGAGTTAGAGGATGGGGATGGCAAACCAATAGGTAAATGGCACATTAAAGATATAAAAACGGTTCCAGAAAGGGGTTGAGTCCACCAGCTCGCACCGGCCATTCATTTGGGTCAGGCCGGGAAGTTCTGCGGCCATCCAGGGCCAATCGAAGGGAAATAGACGACAATTTTAAATTTTTACATACACTTTTAAATATATATAACTTATACAAACCTTCGTTTAATCAAATCTGTCTGATTCAAGGGGCTAGTTAACATCGGACGCACGGCCCGCGTTTACCGCTCGCGCTCGCCGTGCCGCCGACGTTGACGCCTTCGAAACACAGGGTGTTAGTCATAACTGAATTTTGTGGCGCTTTATTGGTGTTATTGTTGTATTCTGGGTGTTGCGCTCCTTTGACTGTCTTCCCACGAGCCCGGATGGTGGACGCCGGACGCACGGCCCACGTAGACCGCTCGCGCTCGCCGTGCCGCCGACGTCGACCTCCTGGCGAGCGACTTCGAGGTGAATTAACTAAATTTTCCTCTGGTTTTGAACCATGCCCGGTCCAGTTGGGATTGTTGTAGTATGCTGATCATCTGTCCTGGCGGTTGGATTAACCTTTTCAACACAAAGCCTCGTTGTGGTGTAAAGGTTAAAGAACGATTACAAGGATGCAAGCTTTAGTGTTAAAATATTATATTACTATAATTGTAGTTAGGAACAAAGCGTCTACTCGGCCGGAAGGCAGGGGTTATTTTATGTGTACTTAGTTAGTAATTTCTTTCGGGTATTTTTCAACGGATTATATCCCTCATAGTTATTTAATATATCGCTTCCCCTCGTTCGCAAGGGCTTTCTAATATTTTTTTGTTTCATTTTTATTGCCTGATTTACACCTGAGATCGTCGGACGTACGGCCCGCGTTGCTCGCTCGCGCTCGCCGTGCCGCCGGCGTTGTCTAATCGTCGTCAGGAGTTATGCATGCTTAAGTTTCTAAATTGCTGCGACGTACATCTTGTCTGTTGAGTTACTGGAGTGTCTTCACAGCTGGGGACCAGCTGGAATTTCCCGCTTATACGGGAAATTCATCTGGTTAGGGGGGTGTGTAAGGTTGTTGGCTGTCAGACTTTGACGGCTGTCAAACCTGAGTGTCACTGTCACACCGTTCGAGTCGAATATTTTAACTCGGCGGATGTAGCTACTGGACTTTCTTTCCTTTCATTATTATTAAATGTTATAACCAAGAAGAAAAGTCTTTATTGTTGGACAAGTATATGTAAAGTAAATAAATAAAAAATAAGGAGGTGGCAGAAGGTCCTTGCTCAAACTCCTGTGTGTTGTGGCTCAGTCTTCAAATAATAAAAAAAAAAAAAGGTTAGGCAGAGAGTTTTGTCGAGTTGGTCTATACTCTATAGCCTTTTACTAGAAATTGTCGTCTCATGTTGGATTAAAATTCTCTTCGTTTGGGTAAGTGAAATCGCTATCAATTTCACTGTAATTGTTTTCAACGATTAGCTTTCCCTTTAACGCATCGTTCTACATCGGGGTTTTAAAATATTTCAGTGTTGGGTGGAGCAGTAACGACGCCGATGCCTTGCCTCATTTGAGGGTGTAGTATGTGGACGTGAGGGCTCTGCTGGTGGCCATTGGACGCCTCTTCGAGGATTGATAGCTCGGCAGCGTAGCGGTCATCTTGTATGCCCTGCATTCTTCTCGGGTATGCTAACCTAGTCATCGCGTAGATGCCACGTTGGCGGGTGGGATATGCCTACGTCGCTGTATTCTAGTTAATCATAGATATTGCTTTTAGGAGGCGTCTTACCGAGGCTACCATTGCTGGTGTTTAACTGCTGTGGATTGAAAAGGAGGCGGACAGCGTTCCGGAGTTAGTGGACTGTTCTGGCGGCGCTGAGGGACAGTAGCGCGAAATATTGTTCCTCGGCTACACCAGCCGGGGTGAAGACCTCTGGGCGCAGGTTTGCTGTGCTACCAGGTACCAGTTTTATAGTGTTAACGTGGGGAGTGTAGGATATGTTTGTGCGAGGACTATTGCCCGGGCTAACCCAGGCGCGAAACTGGGTTAACCGGGGACAGTAGGCCTTCGTCCCAGGCATCCTCGTCAGGTTTAGCCAGGACCAATTGCACATACCGGACCCAAATTGTATTTAATATAAATCTAGATATACCGAAGTGATGGTAACTAGAACTTAAGTGAACTGAAATTAAATTGTTGTCGCAGCAGTTCTGGTTTTATTTTATTAGAAAAAAAGAAATATTACACTATTCCGGACATCAGCAGCATGAACCGTATCGGAAATTGTGAATATTATGATGTTCAGTGTGGTAAGGATATGGCGTGTCCAACGTATTAGGCTCTTTCCTGTCGGTCTTCGCTCTTCGATGTTCCGGAGACTATTAGTTTTTGAAGGTTGTCGCTGGCTCAATAGAGTGGCCAAATTATTTAATTACGTTTGATGTATTTTATGGCAAACAGGTAGTTAGCTTTGTTAGATAGTTTATTATTTCATGGCTGGTACGGCGATATAAAGCGTAGAGAATCCGACCACACCGTTAATCGAGTTTTAGCACTTCCTGAAACAAAAGCGCAGTAGAGGATGACCACCCGCCACATGGCTCTCTACAGTGACCCGTGACTTGAAGACCCTGCAAATTGATAATGAGACAATCCAGGACAGAGCATGCTGGCGCCGAGTAACGAAGAGAGCCGACCCCAAATGATGGGAAGAAGCAAAGGAAAAGAAGAGAAGTGTATTATTTTTTAAAGTGTTTTATTAGCGCTTTGTTTCATCTTTCATAATGCGCACTTCTAAGGTTTGGAATTCTCTGCCGGCGTTTGTATTTCCGAGCTAATATAATCTAGACCTTTTTAAGGCACGAGTGAATAGGCATCTTCTGGGTGAGCTCGCTTCATCGTCGGCCTCATCGTTGCCCCCTGGGTAGATGCAAACCAAGAGCAATCACAATTTTAATAAAAAAACCATCAAATCCCTATTCTCTTATCACTTGGACCACAGCCGTGAGTACGGCCCAATATTTCTTCATTTAATATTAAGCACCTTATCTTTTTCGCTTTGAGTAATCTTTGGTGGAATCATATGGGAAATAAACAGCTCTATCTTTAAATTATTACGGCCGGCTGAATTCCTACGCCTAGCAGATTTCCTTCGCTTCTCGTTCCATTAGCATTAGTATTTGAACGGTCAAAGTCGCCTGCGTTTTGTCGTACATCTGGGTCATAATACATGGACTTAGGTTCGTACGAGTATGGTCAGGGACATACTATACATATAGCGTAATTTTTTGGTTGGACTCTTAAAGCCGGGGGGCATTTCCTATTATAAAGAGTCTCTTAAAAAGTAGCTTGCCTTGGGGTAGTTTCGAAATTTATTCATCATCATCATCATTAGCCATCATTGTTATATATATATCCCACTCTGTAACAGACTGTAGTCTTTACACCTTTAAATTTTTTCGCAGCAATGCATATTTCCGTATGATGTTTTCCTTCACCAACAGGTTAACGGTACATATCAAATTATATTCCATACAAAAGTTAAAAACTGAAACGATCAGGGATTCGAACCCGCGACGGCCACATGACAGCCGCATGCTTGAACCACTAGGCCACTGTAGCTTTCCAAATATACTCCTGTCAATTAAACTGTAGCTAGTCAATTTACATTTGGTTATTTCCCGCTGGCCGTCCACAGACAGGTCAGCGTGGTGTCGCTCGATATAGTTCCATGCTTAATGCCTTTGGTCATAAACGTCTGCTGAACCTATTTTAGCGCACGTTAAATATGGTTTGATCTGTAAAATTTACTCGTACATTTCGTTTATAGAGACATCATGGAGGAATTTTATGTTTTACAAAGGAGGGAGAAAGGTGAACTTCCCTTTGAGGTCTAGTGGGCATGGTGCATATGGGGAATCAACTTTTTCCGTCGCTTGCTGGCATGAAGATTACGTTTCCTGAATCACTTTTGAAAACGTTTACCTGTAGTTTAAAAGGAAATGCAAAAAGGGGGTGGCACGGTTTTTGATGGCAAACAGCGTCCTTTTTTCATCTTGATGTATTTAAAAATCTTGTAAATAGCAAAAATACGTTGAAGCCTGTTTTCCGAGCCTTTTCGAGAGTTTAGTTTTTTGGTATAGTTGGGTTTCTCTAAACTGTCCAACTTTTTAAAAAACTGTCATTAGATATTGAACCTTCTTGCTTGGACAGTAAAGTCACTTTTTGTATACTTATATTGATACAATTCTGTCAGTTCAAATCATTTTACTAGCTTTTATTTAGTTTCACCTGTCCCGTTGTCTGTCTGTAATCAAATCTTGCAAGTTAAATTTGATCCACTTCCCGATTTCCGATAAAGCTGAAATTTTGCATGCATGTATAAATCGGATGACAATGCAATATTCTTATGGCATAGAGCTGATCTGATGATGGAGACAGAAGGTGGTCATAGCAATTCCTAAACTACACAAAATAAACCCATCGTGTTTGGGCTCATTCGAACCGACTCAACAAGTAGTTTATGATTGTGGAAAAAAGTACAGTCGGCAATAAAAGCTTGTACCAAAAAATGAAATTTTTGACCAAAAACTTATTAGGTAAGTATAAAACTTGCGGTAGGTACTCTGATGTGGCTAATTTTAATATGTTATTGCTAATGTACAATTCTACATTAATATGTAATTGCTACTCTAGTGTGTTAAGTTGTATGTTAATTGCTTCTGATAAGCTAATGTATAAGATAATTTTGTGACTTTGATTAAGTTGTGGCTTTGGGGCATTAGGTCACAGTGACCAGAATTAAGTCCTAAATAAAAACCGCAGCTATAGGTTACATAACTCTTGATTTCGGATTCCAGAGTTAAATTGCACATGAATGCCCCAAAGTTTAATGTCACGGCAAAAACCGTTTATTTCACCGGCTCATTTCCGATAAATTCCGGTATTTTCGCCGACTTCATTAAAACCTTAACGATTCGCTTAATTTTAGTGGTGCGCTCGGAATTGCTCGGCGTTAAACCGAATTGATGGCTACGATTTAAACCGATATTGTTCTACATACATACATACATACATATAATCACGCCTGTTTCCCATAGGGGTAGGCAGAGATCACGGATTTCCACTTGCTACGATCCTGACATACAACTTTCGCTTCATGAACTTTCATAACATTCTTCATGCATGCGCGCCGATTTAGGGTACTCCTGACCTGGCCTTTCTGCAGAATGTCTCCGATTTGGTCGGAGTACGTTCGCCGAGGTCTTCCCCTTCCAACTTTTCCATCCACTCTTCCTTCATACACTCGTTTTGTCAATCTTCTTTCATCCATCCTCTCTACATGTCCAAACCATCTTAGCATACCTTTCTCAATTTTCGTCACTATATCTTCATTCACTCCACACCTCCGTCTTATAACGGTGTTTCTCACTCTATCTCTCAAAGTAACGCTACACATACTTCTCAGCGCTCTCATTTCCACTGCATTCACTCGACTCTGATGTTTCTTCTGCCACACCCAACTTTCACTACCATACATTAGTGTCGGCACCAACACTCCTCTATGCACGGCCAGCCGCGCCTTTTCTGACACTTTCTGGCTACTCATAAAGGCGTGAAGTGCCCCATTCACTCGATTCCCAGCTATCACTCTCCTTTCAATATCTCCTTCATGCTTACCGTCTCTCGTGAACAAAGTCCCCAAATACACAAACCCATCCACTTGCTCCAACCTCTCTCCATCTACAGCAATTTCACAAACTGTCATACACTCATCTCTTTCAAATACCATCACTTTCGTCTTGCTTACATTCATTTTCATTCCTTTTCTCGCAAATAATCTGTGCATGCTAGTTACCATCTTCTGTAGCTTCTCAGCCGATGACGCTAATAAAACCTGGTCATCGGCGTAGAGTAGACATTTGATAAGCAACCCATTCATTTCCAACCCACATTCATCGTCTTTCAAATCTTGCAAACAACTGTCCAGAAATAGATTAAACAGCCACGGTGACGCTACACATCCCTGTCTAACACCCTTTTCGATGCTAAACCATTCAGTGTAGGACCCGTTTACTCTCACGCAAGCAGAGGAATCCTCGTAGAGAGATTTCAGAGCTTGAATGAGATGGTCGCTCACTCCATATCCGGACAGTACCGACCAAAGTTCATTCCTCACCACTCTGTCATAGGCCTTCTCCAAATCCACGAACGCGCAATAGACCTTTTGACCTTGGGCCAAATATTTTTCGGCTATGCATCGTAAAGAGAAGACCTGATCCGTACATCCCATACCTTTCCTAAATCCCGCTTGTACATCCCATATTTTCTCATCGGTTTCTTGCATTACCCTTTCAATCAACACTTTCGCATATAATTTGCCAACGATGCTGAGTAAGCTAATGCCCCTGTAGTTCTTGCAGTCAAGTTGTGAGCCCTTTCCCTTGTACAGTGGCACGATGACCGCCTTGCACCAATCTTTTGGAACTATGCCGGTATTAAAACATAAGTTGAAAAGGCGATACAACTGACTTGCTACGACGCCTTGCCCAGCCTTCAGCATCTCGACTGAAATTCTATCATACCCCGCTGCCTTTCCTGGTTTCATTCCTTTCAAAGCTTTTACAATTTCATCCATACTAATACTACACTCCTCATGTGGCAGTGCATTATCATTCACTCCTGACGTATTTTCCTCTTCTCTCTCAAACAAACCTTCAAAATATTCCTTCCATCTCCCTAATATGCATTCCTCATCATTCAATAAACTTCCATGCTGGTCTCTAATCGAGGTTAGCTCTGAGGTCTGAGTTTTACCTCTGGCTAGTCGAATGGCTTTCCAGAAAGACTTTATGTTTGCCCGGAAATCCTGAGACAACCTCTGATCCATCTCATCATTCTGTTCATCTTTCTTTCTTTTAACTACCTCCTTTACCAGAACATTCAACCTTTTATAGTTACTTTTCCTTTCACTCACGTCTTCAAGCGTGGCTTTTTGACTTCTTTGGTCAGCTCTTATCGCCAACCAATCTAGCCACGCTTTCTTCTTCTCACTTACTGCCTTTTGTACCTCTTTATCCCACCATACATTCTTCTTCTTCTTCCCTTTGCTCCTTTCTTTCACACCACATACATCCCTGGCTGTACTTACAAGCTTATCTTTAAAACCATTCCATAGTTGATCAATCTCGCATATATCATCTATCTCTCTAAGATTTTCCTTTAGTTTATGAATATACTCATCAGCCACACTTTCCTCTTGCAAATTTTCTACTTTTATTCTCTCCAGAACACTAGTGAATATACGAGGTCGATGCCGCCATCCTTGAAACAGCCCTTTCATTCGGCTCATCACCAGGAAGTGGTCTGTATTTATTCCGGCCCCGCGATACACCCTAGTGTCCAGAACATTCTTCCTCAATCTTTCGTCCACTATCACAAAATCAATCATACTCTTTCTTACGTTCTCCGCCTCACGCGTGTACAAATGAATCCATTTGTGGGCAAACATTGTATTTGTCACAAAAAGATTTCTCTCGAGGCAAATATCTAACAAACTCTCACCATTCTCATTCACTCTCTCGTCACCGTGAGTACCCAGAACCTTTTCAAATCCATCTCGCTTTACCCCTACCCATGCATTAAAATCACCTAACATAATCAACCTTTCATTATCCTTACATCTACTTGTGACATCCCTTAATTCCTCCCAGAACTGTTTTCCCACTTCCTGGGTCGACTGTGATGTTCTCGTACCCAGGTTTACAGGGGCATATACCCCAACAACAAAGATACGAGTCAGTCCTAATTTCATTCTGACCCATATTAATCTGGGACTCACGCATTCAAATTCATTCACACACTTGGCAATCCTAGCTGAAAGTATGACACCAACCCCCTGACATGCTCTGTCTGAAACGGTCACTCCAGACCAGTACGCTGTATAGGGTCCATGTTTCGTGGTGTCACACCCTTTCCGTTTTGTCTCATTTACACAAAGAACATCAATCCTCTTTTTATCCATCATCTGCCTTACTTCATTCATTTTTCCTTCCATTCCTCCTCCAACATTCAACGTAGCAAAACGGCACTCCGTGAGCCGCTTTTCGCCCCCACTGGAAACGTGACGTGACGGGTGGCGGACCGCGTCGCCGCCATGCGGATGATTTTTATTTTTTCCAATCTCCATAGCGTTCCCACGAGTAAATAGGGAACTAAAGGTCCATCACAGCAGAGCCCTATACTGTGGTAAGGTGGATTACCACTGTGCCCTGTGACCACCAACACAGACACCCTCCGTTCGACACCAGACTCCCCTCTGGCCATGCATCCCTTGGCACGGGTCGGCTAACACCTTGGATTAGGGGTTTTATATCGGGGTTTTCCTTCCCCTAGACAGGTTGCAGGCCAATGCTAACGAGGCCCATCTCCCCGGGTTGTATTTCGGAGTTACCTTCTCCTAGACAGGTTGCAGCCCAATGCTAACGAGGCCCATCTCCCCGGCTATTGTTCTAATTCGAGGTAATTATAATGATCGATGCAATCTGTAATGGTGAGATTTGAGAGAGGAGTGTTTGTATTGGAGGTAAAGATTTGTGGTCTATCTTGTGCCAAAGTCCACATTATTGACATTTTGTATTTCATATTTAGAATCATTATCAGAAACATATTTATCGACTCAAAAGAGAACCTTAAATATAGTAGTATAGAAATCAACCACCACCACCACCATATCAGCCCTAGGACGTCCACTGCTGGACATAGGCCTCCCCCAATTTCATGGGGGGTAAATGCCATTTGGTTGGCGATCGCTGTATCTCCACCGCACTCAAGGAATGCTGCTGCCCATTCCCCGGTGGTCTTGGTCGTAGTTTTAGGACATACCCGGGTCCTCCTAGAAATCAACAAATAACAACAAATAAAAAGATAACAAAACTAGAACAAACTATACAAAAAAAATTACGTTCTGTTACCTGTCAATTATGGTTTATTTGAATACATCAAAGTCAAAGTTATTTATTGTTGAATTTAGGCATATCATATGCAGCTATAAATATCAATAAACCATCACACCGGTTCCGAAAAATAAACCTCTGCTATGAGAAGAACCGGAGTAAGAAACTCTGAGAGGTATCATTTGTTTCAAAACCATAAATATTGTTTATAAAATTACTGTATACATTACTACAAAATTGCAATTCTACAGTAGAAAATCTATTTTTGCGATAGGTAACCGGGTCCCGCGCAGGACGCTACTCGTATCACTACTAAACATACCTCTATCCATGGATCTAATCGGTTACCTTATAAATAGTTATAATACCTATGCTTTTAGAGTTCCCTGGTACAGCAGTGAACATTAATAATTACGATACAATTAAATGGTCAGTTCCTCTTTGTTTCTGCGCTTATGATCTGATAAAGAGGAAGTCTCAGCATATTATCCAAGCCACACTTTATAGCGCTCGGAATTCTCTCCCTACTAATATATCAGATCGCCGTTTATGTCAGGGAGAACTTGTCGCTCTATGGGTTCCTATGCCCTACAAGCTCAATAAAACTGTAAAGACAGTCCATGTTCCTGCGGGCCTATGATGGTAGCGATTTTATCACTTATCGTCGTGGGTAAGACATTCGTCACGTTCTGACATGTATGCGAGTGTGAGAGTGACGGGCGTCTTATCCACGATGATAAGTTATAAAATGGCAACCATCATACGGCCGGTGGTCTTACAGTTTATAATAAGTTGCCAAAGGCGATAATACAAGCTGTTAAAGCTCCGACATTTAAATTGTTTCAAGGAGTTATTAAATATTAAGTGTAGAAATATAAATGATTATGAAATAATAAGCGAAAATTTAATACCTAGATGTTTTCCTGTAAACAATTTGACTTGCAATGTGTATTTCAGTACCAATAGATTAAGTCCATTTCTATGTCCATTTGCGTATGATTCACGTTCATATTCAGTTTAATTAGAATCCAGCAATCTTCAACAGATATTATATTTTCTACATAAATATACCAACAGAATTTTGGCATCCATCTTCCCATAAATATATACGAGTTTAGTATGAAAGGTGCACAAACAGACAAGTAAATTAAACCTATTTATACAGGGCTCTAAAACTCCATTAAGCTTCAAAATTCAATACTTTAACCAAATCTGTCTTATAAACCATTTGTTCTATTCACCGTTTATCCGTGCCTATAACAACAATGGATATATATCCGTACATTATGGATATCTGAGTATTCTGGATATTCCGGAATCCGTCTAAGACTACTCAGCTTCGCGTAATGCCACGTCACGTCACTGAGAAGGCAACAGTGAGTAGATTTTTGCAGTAACGCGATGTTTTAACACGTTCATTGCCTAGCCAAAATGTTCAACTTAGGTTCTGACCTTTATATGTCGGTCTTGGATTGTTACTCATTATAAAAACATTAAGTATTGTCCAAAAAAACGGAAACAACGAGAAAAAATAAATAATATAAACAAATATAATGCGCAGCTACGTAGAGTGAACTCGCAAGGTCGAGTGAAACAATTTCAAAATAGCTACCCACAGGCCACACTCACTAATAAATAGGTAATTCCCTTCCCTAGTGGCCAAAATAAATACCAGAATCCAATACGCTACGGCCGCTATTTTATAGTTGAAACAAAATTGTAAGGGACCATCACCCGACGTCGCGAGACCGGCCATAACATAATAGGCCGCTTCACGCGACGTCGCGTGATGTGGCAATAACGTGTTAAAACATCCGATGAATGGAGTGGTTAATTGAAATCATTTTAAAAATAACTGGCGAGACTTCTCGTTGTTTCTGCTTCTGACGTCATCATACAGTTGGACGGTGGTTTGTTGCTACATTGTGGCTTCACGGTTGATAACCGTTGTGGTGTAACGTCAACACGTTCAAAATGCGTCGGTCGCGTTCAATAAACACGTACCGTATTGCTGAGCTATGTTCTAAAAATATATTTTTTTAAAGATATTTCTGCTGGAAACAATAGTTTTGTTTTCCAACCAACCAACCAACCATGCAGCGAGGCACAATGTGGGTAACACAACTCACACATAAAACATTTGTGCCTGTAAATGGACGTTCCTCTTAAATATGGCTTTATTCTATAGGTAAGTGGCAGATGTATAGCCGCCACAGCTGTTTTAAAGATAGAAGTGCAGATGGGGTTTCTAGAAAATCGAAAGATTTTAAGATGTAAAATGCCTGTGATATTGATGCTAGTTTATTTACTCGACAAGTACTAACGAAGATATTACGTAGATATATACTTGTACAGGTAATTACTTTGACGAATTGCATCAATGCAATGCAAATCTTATTGAGTCAAATTAATGGATAATCTTTAGTAACATTACTGCAAAAATATGCTTTTCGCTAAGTCATAATATTGGTTAATTTGGACAACCTGCTCTAACGGAACAACCGATTTTCACCATTCCTCTAGCAAACCACCGATCTACGAAATTTACAGGTAGACGAGACATCTAAAAAAGATGATTGAGTTAATAGCAATAAAGTAGTTGTAGCAAAAGTCTTGATTGTATGTACATAATATCAAAAATTAATTTTTTCAAGAGGAAGGGGCCAGTGCAAAGGTGAACAGCGGGGTAATTAGGCACGCATCGTTTTTGACCGTTCGTATAAAAGCATGCCGCATGTATGCACGACAGCTTGATGATTATGACGAATTTATATTATGTCTGACTAACATTTTACAACGATTTGGTGATATCATGTATTACTGTCATATTGTAAGTTGAATAAATAAATTAATGATGTGAATAATTATCGCCCAATCTCTCTTCTGGGAGTTTTCTCGAAATTACTGGAACGTGTGGTGAATAAACGTTTGATCAAATATCTTGAACAAAATAGTTTTCTCTCGGATCGGCAATATGGTTTCCGACAAGGAAGGTCAACCGAGGACGCGGTGACACTTTTGACGGATACTGTTGCCTCCCACCTGGATCAGGGACGTCGCTGTATAGGTGTCTTCCTTGATCTAACGAAGGCGTTTGACACGGTTTCGAGTAAGATCCTTCTTAGAAAGCTGGAAGTTCTAGGCATACGTGGAACTGCTCTAAACTGGTTTGCTAGCTACCTGACCGATAGGAGGCAGCAGGTGAGAATTGGCAAGCTCTTGAGTAATTCGGAGCCGGTTTCGTTTGGCGTCCCCCAGGGCAGCATTCTGGGCCCCACTCTTTTTATAACTTACATCAATGATATTACCTCTCTTGCTCTTCAAAATGGCGAAGTCATCTGTTATGCAGACGACACTGCCATGATCTTCCACGGCGACTCGTGGCAGAGGGCTCATAGCACAGCGGTGGAAGGTGTTCGACGGGTGTCTGAATGGCTTGAGCATAATCTCCTCACTCTTAATGCAACCAAAACACACTTTCTCTGCTTTCAAAAAACGGCCTCATCCCGCCCTCCGGGTGATTTACACGAATTGAAAATTCACAATCAATACTGTGTCATCCCTAGAAATCATTTCGTCACCAGTTGCAGCTGTAAATATATACATAAAGCCCGATCCCTAAAATACTTGGGGATTGTTTTAGATGAAAAACTTAATTTTAAAGAGCATATATCACTGACAACGAAAAGAGTACGTAAAATGATTTATACTATGAAGCTGCTAAGGGAGGCTTGTGATAGGAACCTGCTAAGGATAGTGTACCAGGGACTGTGTGAGTCTATTTTAAACTATTGCATCCTCGCTTGGGGTGGCATTTCTAAGTCTGTCATGATCGTCCTGGAGCGCGCCCAGAGAGCGGTGCTGAAGGTGTCCCTTCGTAAGCCTCGGCGTTTTCCCACTGTGAACCTCTTTGAGGAGGCCCGGGTCTTGAGTGTGCGTAGGTTATATTTTCTGCGCGTTGCTTTGTTTATGCACAGACAGGTTAGAAACTCTCCAGCTTTCTCTGAATTGCTGAAAAAGAGAATTTTCAAGGTGCCCAAGCCTGCGGTCAAGACCAGTTTTGCAAAACGTTTTAAATCCTTCCTTTTTCCCCATATCTATAATATGATAAATAGGACGTGTGATATTAGGCACTGCTATGTTTTTGAGGCCAAAAAACGTATTCAGAATCTGTTGCTTACGTGGGACTACAATAAGTCGGAAAGTATACTGTCTGTTATTAGCTAAATTTCAAAAACCCTGTATCTCTAATTTATGACAATCACTAAATGTAACGCATCATTTTACACACATTAACACAAGCATACCTATAGAGCGCGCGCAGACACACACGCACACACACACACACGCACACGCACTCACATACACACACACACACACACACACACACACACACACACACACACACACACAGTTATTGTTAAAAAAAAATGTCTTAATATTAATATTATATAGTTTTCTGTACATACCAATATTTATAAATTTACCTTCAAAACTTGCATTGTAACGTGCAACCGTGTATGATAGCGAGCTGTGACGGTTGTCAGTCACTTGGGTGTGAGAGCGACTTGACGGGCTCGTAAGAGTCGTCCACACTTGATGTCATGCACCGCACTAGCTAGATTAGGTAGAGAATCTCAGGAGGTAGGTACTTTCAGGTTTTCAGCTATCACCATATAGTGCTGCTAGAAGAGGGCGCCACATAGTTTATCACTCAAAACTATGAAAGAGTTTATATAGGAATTACTTACAGGTGAGAGAAATGTAAACAAGTTTAGTGTTCAAACCGAATGGTATGTATAATCAGTACACACATTCTCGGCTTATACAAAGAAATAAAGTACCTTAATGTAGGCTTAATGCTAGCATGCAAGTCACAATGTTTTAGGCAGGGCTTTCTACCTGGAGATTTACACTATGTCTCTGACCGAGGACGGATAAGGATTAACTTTTAGTTTAAAAATAAAATATCAGATGAGGCCGGCTTAGCGCCTTAATCTAATGTGAATTGTGTTTGTGTGAAGCTTGTTATGACTAATAACACTAGCAAGATATTTCGTAACACTACGTTGACACGTGGCATGTTCAAGAGAACGGAACAAAAGTTACGGATGGATATCACCTTAAAAGATTGCGGCGCCAGCATGCAGACCCTCTGCCTGTCTCTCCTCGGTCCACGAAGCCTCAAGAATTGACTCCGCGTCGCGGTGACTTTGGGGGGGCATGCAGAGACGTCAGCAAAGTCTCGCGCCACGCCCTTCGACCGCTCAATTGCCTATGTTGGCCCGCCGGTAGCGGCCAGCACAACAATCACTGAAAACCACAAAACATTTAATCCTCGAACTACAACCTCGCGCACGTCTTTTCAACGCAAACTCTTTGAACACTACGTAAACGAAATCCTGCTCATCTCACCTGGCAAGAGTACAAGCCTAGGCTTGGTGACGGTCCACACGCGACCACGATGTCCTCACTTCATTTCGTTAAAAATGTTAAAGTTAGGCTGCGACAAAAAAACAACAGATTTCGTTAAGATCGGCCTTGTAACCGCAAAAATAACACGATCACTTGATTCACGACAAACTTCGACGCACTCACCTTTTGTTCACTGTGTCGTTGCAGTTATTTTCAACGAGATGCGTTTGGGTCTAAGCACCCATCTCTAAATTATAAAAAAAATGGCCGAAGCCTTAGCGAGTGCCCTCAGAGATACGTGTGCACTGCTCACGGCATCCTGACAGAGAGTGACAGGCCTCACCGCTCTTTCTCCAGATGTCAAAATCCGAACGGATGCGTTCCGACGCGTTCCATTTGAAGACCATAGAGAGTATGGGCCATTTACCAAAATGCGCTCACCGCATGAAGACAAAAAATTATTCTCCAATTTTACCACGATAACTTTTAACAAACTAATAAACTGTGTAGGCTTAAAATACCTATAATGTACTAGAAAACACATTGATTATTCACCGTACCAACATTACAACAGAACGCAGCTTTAGGGCAAACCAGAAATTGACGTTATGTCACTGCTCGCCATCCTTCGCCGGTAGATGGCGCTGTGAGTCTCAAACGAGATATCTAGGAATGAAATTAACGCGTAACATTACCGCTTCAGTTAGACAAAAAAAATTTTTTTTTATGTTTTTTGAAAAAAAATTTTTTTTTTTTTTTTTTTCTTTTAAAAAAAAAACAAAGTCCTAAAAACAATCAGAGACAGTGAAGTAATCAAACTCCAAATAAAGCCACCACTCGGAGAAAGCATATTGCCCCTAGTTAACCCATTTGACATTTGACCTAACATGACCCCATGTGAGGTCATCGACCCTTGAACTTACATATGAGTTCATACTCAAAAAAAAAAACTTACGATGAATGAGGTATTGGGACAGGTGTCATCGCAACACAACAATAATCTTACGCTAGACTTTCACAAGTTTCGGAAAAGAGTTCCATAACGAAATAAATTTTCCGCCGACTGTACATGAGGTTATACACGTTGACACAATGTCCTGAAATATCACAACTTCAATTAGCACGATAAAACAACATGAGTCATGGAAATAGAACTTTAAAAGAGATTCTGTCTATGATTAAAACCAGCGCTTGTATATGTTAAGAAAACACATACCTGTGATAGAATACCTATTCACTTCAATGCACAAAGCATAAATCCGACAGAATCGACAAAGACACCTTTTCCTCCCAGGTATCCTTAAATAACGACTATCAAAATAAACAAAGACAGATGTGTCTACATGACAAGAGCAGAGATAAGAAGACTTATTGTCTTTAGATAAAACGACTATTTTATTTAGTAGCAGAATGAGATATAGATGGATCTCTAAGTTCCAAGCAGCTTAACTTAAGGTCGACAGTTACCTACTTAAACTAACGCGTTTTCCTAATCTATTTCTTATTGACATGTCCGTGAGCGTCCCCACGTCCATGATCTTGACTACGAGTCCAGTTATATTCCTACCTATACATTTACCTAACGAACTACAGTTAGCGCATATACTTATCCGTTTAAAATTTAACCCTATGCAATTTTAACTAACATTTTCGATTGGCCATTTCGAAGATGTATCCTAATATTGAGGTCGACTGTATAGTCCGGGAATCTGCGTTTGAGTGCATAATAATTACTTGAAAGCAATTACCTAGGAAAGGCTACGTTCCTATATACGACTCATTTAAGAACGTTTCTTTATTTATATGAAATCCATGTTAGGCTTCACATTGACAAACGCAATGTGTACATAACGGTTCGTTTATTACCAAAATACCTACTTGGATTATTTGTTAATCAGCAGTTGTCAAATTATGCTTTATCAAAGTGCAACAGATAAACATCGGTCATCCGTCAATCATAATATGAAATAAAAGTTCATATTGACACATTGAGTTAGCTAGAAATGTTATTGTTAAAGTTTTAATTGCAAAAAAAATATTTCTGCAAATACCTAATAGCTATTCATCAGCTGTGCAAAAAGGATTTATCTTTACACGACTGTTTGGTCTGGCTGAGATTTTATTATATCTTTGACATGCCAAATACCTACAGACTTTTGACTATTAAAATCGCGAAGCTCATAAGTTACTGGAGATATTTTTCTAAGTACAACACATTTCTTAAACTTGGGAGCTAGTTTCTGAGCGAAGAATTTGCTTGCGTCGGAGAGAGGAAATTCTCTTTTCCAAACCACTTGACCCGCGTCATATTCTAAGCGTCTCCTACCCCTGTTATAGTACACTCGGCTACGTTGATAAGATTTTTGTAAACAGTCATTTACTTTCTCAAAAATAGGCTTAAGATGCGACAGCAAAGAGGAATATAAGTTCCTATTAGTAAACTGTAAATCATCACCACTAGGAGGTCCTGAGGGATACCATTCGCCAGAAAGAATGGCCTCTCGTCCACTGTTTAGAAAATAAGGGCTAAAACCAGTGACCTCGTGAACAGCTGTGTTTATAGCAAACTCAATCGCATTGACCTGTTGGTCCCAGGTGCGATGATCTGCACCCACATAAGATGCGATAGCCGTACCTATGACTTTCAGGCTTCTTTCAGCAGGGTTATTCTGTGGCGTGAAACGACAATTGAAAAAGAATTTAGGTATCTTGTATTTTTCCTTCAATGACTGCATGTGTTTAGACACATACTGTGGACCGTTGTCCATAATAATGCACTGAGGAACACCATACTTCAAGATAACATTATTTTCAATTAGGCCTACGACCGTCTTCGCTAATGAGTTTCTCATCGGAAAAATACAGGTATATTTAGTGAAACAATCACATACTATCAGAATGAACTTGAAGCCTTTATAACTCCTGGGCAAAGGGCCAAGGATGTCAGTACATACAACTTGCCAAGGTCGTTGAACCTTTTTGGGGTTCTCCATAAGACCTGCCGGTGCCTCATTAGTACTCTTATAGGCTAAACAAATTTGACAATTTTTGATATACCTTTTAATGTCACTCAACATTTTAGGCCAGAAGTAAGTTTGAGCTATCCGTTTCAAAGTTTTAAAAATACCTAAATGTGCAGCGTCCGGTCTGTCATGACACTGTTTTAGTATATCTTGTCTCAGCTCACTGGGCACTACCCGTTTCCATTCAGAATCCCTAGATAATGGATTTTTGTTCCTAATACGCTTGTATAAGTTATTACCTAAAATTTTAAAATCAGGAAATTTCTGAGGAGACTTTTCGACACGGTTATATGTATCAGTGTACCAAGTGTCAGTTACGTCATTTATTGGACAGACAAGCTCAACTGTTTCAGGTGATACTGGAGCTCTAGAAAGTGCGTCCGCTATTTTATTTTCAGACCCCTTCTTGTACTGAATGTTAAAATTAAATTGCGACAGTCTGAGAGCCCACCTAGCCAAACGTCCAGTTGGTGATTTTAAACTAACTAACCATTGCAAACTGCTGTGGTCGGTGTAAACTTTCGTTTGAAAAGGAGAACCCTCTATGTACCCTCTAAACTTTTCCAATGCAAAAATAAGCGCGTTAAGCTCTTTCTCAGAGACAGAGTGATTTCTCTCTGTGCGAGTAAGGGTTCTACTAGCATAAGCGACGGCATGTTCATGACCCTCGTCATCTAACTGAGATAGGGCACAGCCTAGGCCTACATCAGAAGCGTCAGTTGAAATTATAAAAGGTCTATCAAATTTAGGAATAGACAGGATCGGAGCTGTCACTAAAAGTTCCTTAACTATTTTAAATGCCTCGTCAGCTTCAGGTGTGAATTGGAAAGAAGTTCCTTTTGGAAGCTTTCTAGTGAGCTTATTCAAAGGAGCACAAACAGAAGAATAGCTCTTTATAAATCGACGGTACCAGGATACCATACCAAGAAAGCGTCTAAGTTCCTTTTGTGTAGAAGGTGTGGGAAAATCCACTATGGCACGTACCTTATCACTATCTGTGCGCAAGCCCCTACGATCTACCACATATCCCAAGAATTTCAAAGAGGAGCGACAAAATACAGATTTGTCCAGATTAATAGTGAGTCCGGCTTGTTTCAACTTTTCACAAGCCTTCCTTAATAAGGTCATGTGATCTTCAAAGGTCTCAGAAATTAATATTATGTCATCAACATAATAGAAAATATTATGTGCAAACTCTGGTCCAAATACCTTATCCATGAGCCTCATCATTCGGGCACTCGAATTTACCAACCCAAATGGCATTCTACGGAAATGAAAACTACCGAGCCCCGGTAAAGAGAAACAAGTCTTCTCTCTCGACTCCTTTGATAACTTAATTTGGAAAAAGGCTGCCTTTAAATCTAAAGAGCTCATATACTTGGCATTATTTAGGGAATCCAATATTTCCTGAACCCTTGGCATAGGATATGTATCCACTTTAGTTATGCTATTTAATTTTCGGCTATCTAAGCACATTCTAAGTTCACCGTTCGCCTTCGGCACTAACAAAATTGGACTATTCCAGGCTGAATTACTCTTTTCTATGATGCCCATTCGTAACATATCGTCAATTTCTTTTCGAACATATTCCCGGTGGTGAAACGGAATTGGATAATATTTCTGTTTTACAGGTAGATGATCGCCTGTATCTATGACATGTTCTTCTAACGGGGTATAGCCCAACCGATCTTTAGTAGCCGCGATGCACTCAAATTCAGATACAACTCTATTCAACTGAACCTTTTGCTGGTCAGTGAGATCCTCTAGATCATGCAAATGTACACCAGAGTCTTTCAACAAGTTTATTTCAGAGGACGCCATACAAGAGCGTTTAGTTTCCAAAATGTCAGAACAAAGGTTGAATTTGGCCAGAAAATCTACGCCTAATATGAGAGGTGTATTTACATCTCTGCATACAAAGAAAGTGATATAGTGTAAGTCATGTTTGTAAGAGATAGGTATTTCTATTTTTCCCAAGACCGTCAAGCGTGCACCGTTTCCTACAGCTAAGTCTTTCACACATGCGTGTAAAGGAAATTGCAAGCCTTCATTTTGCAATAGCAAGTAAGCGGATTCACTTATCAAAGAGATCGCGGCGCCAGAGTCAGCCAACGCGTTACACTCTAAGCCTAAAATACCTACAGACAGAAATGGCCTAGGGTCACCTGCATTTTCCTTAAATAGAGGACGGTAAGAACTCTGTTTTAACGAGTCAGACATACATACTTGTGTTTGTGTAGATTGGTCAGAGACACGAGTGACTCTAAAATTATTATTATTATTGTTGTTAGAAGTCTCTGACCTACTACCTAGTTTTTTGAACAAGGACAATTTCTAGTGAGGACTCCGGGCCTCTTACACCTAAAGCAGATAGTTGTAGGATATGCGTCACAATGAGAGTGATGATGATTGCCACCGCATTTTCCACAAGACACAGTAGCCCTATCTTGTCCCTGGCTAACGATACGAGGTCTAGCATTAGAAGTTGAGGGAATGTGGCTTGAGATCCCACTACAAAAATTAGGAATGACTAGCTCTCTACCAGTGTTCAAAAATCCGCGGTTTTCACATTTAAACTTTGACACTTCTAAACGCGCACAAATATTCTTAAGTTCCCGCACGGTACGTACTTCAGTTAAAGCTAGACGCGAAATGAAATAAGGGTTCATGTTGGTCATTATAATATCTAGTTGCTCCGCATCTGTGATAGGTACTGACAAACGCAAAAACAAACTTTCCATGATGTTGATATAAGACCTAATCGACTCACTCTTGTCCTGCAACCTAGCCCTAATCTGGTTCAATAGACACCGTTCATATTCTACCGGTTGGAATTCATCTTTGAGCGACTCTACAAAATCTTGAAAAGTGTTAAAATGTGACTTATTCGTGCGAAACCACATCAAAGCTTCCCCAGAAAAAAGGTGAACCGCATTCCTCAACAGTTCAGAGTCTGAAACCTCAGATGAGCACTTAAGCTCTTGCAAACGGAAAATAAAGTCATGAGGCGGTACCCTACCATCATACACAAGTCCCCATTTGAGCACCTGAGAAGTGTGCCTTTGACACACTACAGACGGAATAGACTCAACAATATTCGTGCCAGCGCCTTGAGAAGATGAGCCAGGTGTTTGATTACACTTTAAAGTTTCAATGGCATTGAACGCCTTAGACACAAGCGCTATCTTCCTAAGCCGCTGTTCAGAATTTATTAAAACCAATTTCTCTAACCTCAGAATGACATGAGATAGCTTCGACAGACACCTCCTTCGACACGACGACGATGAGTGATCAGCCATTAACACTGCATCCAGTTTTCCCTCGCAGACCTGAAATTCGTCATCGATGGACAAGCCTGAGATGAAAGTGTTCGCTTTTGTGTTATCCAGAGAAGTGCCTTTGGCAGATTTAAATTGTTGTTTTAGTTCATCTACTGTATTATTAGAATTTACTTCTAGGCCTCTCGCTTGTAATTCAAATAATAATTCGTCCTTAGTCAGATTATCCACTTCAATTTGTAAAGCCATGTTTGACAAGATATAGTAGTGTTCAACACTCAGTAAGAAAATAAAACAGATAAGTAAAAACAGCTGATTACAATATTCACACTTATCTTTTCTATTTAGAAATATACAATAGGTCTGATACCTACTTAGTTATGTTAAGTGAGTTTCATATACAAGTCCGATAAAAATATATTTTAAGTCGGGTCCAGAAAATTAAAGTGTCAAGTTTGACAGTTATTGTACTAACATACAGTACATATATTGTGTCCAGTTGGAGCACTAACACATGCTTTACTCTACAAAGTAAAGGTAAAAGAAATGACACAACTCGTTGACACTAATGCTAAATATTTCACACAGTACGGTAAATATTTTTGACACAATGAACAGTAGATATCAATATATGATACAGATTATATAGTAAGAGTTTTGTTTCAGTAACAAGAGATAAGCCTCACACAAACCAAATCCAATTTCATCTGATATAGATATAAAAATAGTACCAAAAAAACACTATACAGTGAAAACCGTTCAAATTTTAACCTGGAAGCTCCACGTTGGGCCGCTAGAATGTAACGTGCAACCGTGTATGATAGCGAGCTGTGACGGTTGTCAGTCACTTGGGTGTGAGAGCGACTTGACGGGCTCGTAAGAGTCGTCCACACTTGATGTCATGCACCGCACTAGCTAGATTAGGTAGAGAATCTCAGGAGGTAGGTACTTTCAGGTTTTCAGCTATCACCATATAGTGCTGCTAGAAGAGGGCGCCACATAGTTTATCACTCAAAACTATGAAAGAGTTTATATAGGAATTACTTACAGGTGAGAGAAATGTAAACAAGTTTAGTGTTCAAACCGAATGGTATGTATAATCAGTACACACATTCTCGGCTTATACAAAGAAATAAAGTACCTTAATGTAGGCTTAATGCTAGCATGCAAGTCACAATGTTTTAGGCAGGGCTTTCTACCTGGAGATTTACACTATGTCTCTGACCGAGGACGGATAAGGATTAACTTTTAGTTTAAAAATAAAATATCAGATGAGGCCGGCTTAGCGCCTTAATCTAATGTGAATTGTGTTTGTGTGAAGCTTGTTATGACTAATAACACTAGCAAGATATTTCGTAACACTACGTTGACACGTGGCATGTTCAAGAGAACGGAACAAAAGTTACGGATGGATATCACCTTAAAAGATTGCGGCGCCAGCATGCAGACCCTCTGCCTGTCTCTCCTCGGTCCACGAAGCCTCAAGAATTGACTCCGCGTCGCGGTGACTTTGGGGGGGCATGCAGAGACGTCAGCAAAGTCTCGCGCCACGCCCTTCGACCGCTCAATTGCCTATGTTGGCCCGCCGGTAGCGGCCAGCACAACAATCACTGAAAACCACAAAACATTTAATCCTCGAACTACAACCTCGCGCACGTCTTTTCAACGCAAACTCTTTGAACACTACGTAAACGAAATCCTGCTCATCTCACCTGGCAAGAGTACAAGCCTAGGCTTGGTGACGGTCCACACGCGACCACGATGTCCTCACTTCATTTCGTTAAAAATGTTAAAGTTAGGCTGCGACAAAAAAACAACAGATTTCGTTAAGATCGGCCTTGTAACCGCAAAAATAACACGATCACTTGATTCACGACAAACTTCGACGCACTCACCTTTTGTTCACTGTGTCGTTGCAGTTATTTTCAACGAGATGCGTTTGGGTCTAAGCACCCATCTCTAAATTATAAAAAAAATGGCCGAAGCCTTAGCGAGTGCCCTCAGAGATACGTGTGCACTGCTCACGGCATCCTGACAGAGAGTGACAGGCCTCACCGCTCTTTCTCCAGATGTCAAAATCCGAACGGATGCGTTCCGACGCGTTCCATTTGAAGACCATAGAGAGTATGGGCCATTTACCAAAATGCGCTCACCGCATGAAGACAAAAAATTATTCTCCAATTTTACCACGATAACTTTTAACAAACTAATAAACTGTGTAGGCTTAAAATACCTATAATGTACTAGAAAACACATTGATTATTCACCGTACCAACATTACAACAGAACGCAGCTTTAGGGCAAACCAGAAATTGACGTTATGTCACTGCTCGCCATCCTTCGCCGGTAGATGGCGCTGTGAGTCTCAAACGAGATATCTAGGAATGAAATTAACGCGTAACAGCATGTGTACAATGTTATGTTTGTTAACTTTGATTTACAGACCGCACTTTATTCGGTCAATTCTATGCGTGTGGTTTACCTTTGACTTCCACGATACAGGCCTAGCCTAGTGTGGGGTCATCGACTTTGCATTATTGTGTTTAATCTTTTTGGAAATAAAATTTTACTTTACTTTACTTTACTTTAATTAATTAATAAGGTAGATCAAATTGTTATCTTCCATAGTCAAAATGACATTTCGATTTACCTATCGTAAATTACGTGATTAGTTGATTACCCTACTGATATGGGGCTTGCTGGCTTGTAACAATCATATATCTGGTTTATTTATACCAACTACTGTTCTCAATCTATCTTCTGTGCCCGCGCGGAGTTTTAATCCTATTTCCACATCTGCATAATCTAAAGACGTTGACAGCATGTCAAGTGACAGCCGCTTTTATTTCTAGGTAAATAAGGTTCTCTTTGCCGTTACAAAATTACATATCTAAGGCGCTGAGGTGCAGCTAAGTCGAGTGAATATAAACTTTATTCCTATTCCTACACATCGCAGTTTGCTTTGCACATGTGGAAAAGGATTCTCCGAGACTCGAGAGCTACTTAGACGAGTCGCATTCCTTGCAGAAAATGAGACATGCGAAAATAAGGTTTAATTTAAAATAAACCATTCCAAGGAATGTTTTGAAATGAATTACATTCGATGCCTTTTTAAAATGCAAATTAAAATTCTAGGAGACTGATAGGGCCATAAAGATTTCGAAGCATAAAAATTTGCATTAAAAAGATTTGAAATCATTCCCAATTTTTGTTGTGAAATTGTAACAAGAATTAGGTACCAAGGTAAACGGCCCTGTAATCGACGTTTACCCAATATAATGGCACTTTCAATACTATGTCATAATTATCATCATCATTATCATTAATCAATTATCATTATGATCACCGCTGTCAATAAATGACAGCGGTGATCGATTGGTTTCATCTATTGGGCACTAAGGTATCGGGCATTTGTATTGTAATGTAACTCAAAGTTGACGAAATAATAGTTGATTGTGTCTCAAGAGAGCAAAATGATATACTTACAGTGAGGGCGGTATATTGAATCCAGAGTGAAGCGAAAGATTCTACTATAAAGTAAACAAAGTAGTCTAAAGTAGAATCTTTGGCGTAGCGAGGGATTCAAGTGTTTACGCCCAATACGGAAATAATTTTGCTGCCTTTTGACCGAGTGAAATGAAGGTCTCCATTTCAGCTTCCGCAAAAATGCTATTGTACTTCCGGCGGATGGCGGATTTCTAGATTTCCCGTTGTTCTCCTGAGCAGAGCAGGTTTTGTAATTACATATTATAGATTTTTTGTCACCACTAGTTTTTATTTCAGACTAATGAAACTTAATTTAGTCTAAGGCTTTGTCAGATAGATACAAGTAAGACAAACGTCAGGTAAATTTCAGCTTGGGCAAAAACGCTTTCGTTTGTCAGTCCAGTGGATGTCCGTATGTCCGGCTGTTCTCTGATACAGGACACATTTCTGAACCGATCGTCGTGAAATTTTGTGAGCAGGTTCGATAATATACGTTTTTATTTTGTCGAATCAGTGTATGGATTTTTTCCGAAATGGCGGAGCCATTAGAGTGAAGAACGTAAATAATATTAATCGCGAGGTCAACCGCTCACCGATCCACATCATCATCATCATCATCATCATTTCAGCCGAATGACGTCCACTGCTGGACATAGGCCTCCCCCAAAGACTTCCACAATGACCGATCTACATGTGTGTACCTAATTGATTAAAAAAAATACATATCCCCATATTTTTTTCTCGTCCTGTACTACTATGAGGCACCCGGACGCTCTTCCTTAGTTGCTTAAAATAACATGCATAACAATAATTTAACAGTAATCAAAATAAAAGTAAGAAATACAAAAGGAAGGGCACATAATAAGTAATGAAAGGGGAAAAACTTATTCTAGTAGTTTACGGGAAGAAGAAGGGAACAATTATTTATATTTGTTCCTTTACTTCTTCCCGTGGCGAAGAAACCCTCCACCCCGGCGAATAGTAAGAGCTCCGCCGCGCCCAATACCAAGAAGGCCAAGAAGGCCGCTAAGCCCCCGACCAAGAAGCCGAAAGCTCCCAAACTTCCTTTCCGACTTACCGACTTTTGGGGGCGTAAATGTAAATGACTATGGCTTATTTGAGCGAGGGCATGAAGGTTAAAATTATCTATTTTTAAGATATTTTTTAACTCATACTCAAAATCAATCTCCAAAAGTCATGAAAATGCGTGCACTTTAAGGATAAGACAAGTAAATTTAAAAAATCTGCAATTACAAACCACCGAAATCAACGTTTTTCTTAACGAAAATGACTTGAAATTACAATTTAAATACTGTACAGCCTAACATTAGTCTATTTTTTCAGTATTTTCATCAGTCAGTCAGTCATACGATAGTGTAGGTATGTTAGTGTAAGCTGTCATCATCTCCCTGCCCTTATCCCGCTTATGCAGGGTCGGCGCAACATGTTTTCTTCTTCCATTCCTCTCTATTATTCGTCACTTCAGCGCTTACTCCTTTCTTTCTCATATCCTCTCTCACACAATCCATCCATCGCTTTTTAGGCCTTCCAATCACTCTTCGTCCTTTTACATCCAACCCTAATATTCTTTTATCAATATGACATTCATCCCTCCTCATTACATGCCCATACCATGCTAACCTACTGCTCCTCATTTTCTCTGTCACGGGTGCCACTTTCAAACTTCCCCTTATATACTCATTTCTAATTCGATCTTTCCTCGTCACTCCACACATCCATCTCAGCATTCTCATCTCAGCTGCGTGCACTCTTCTTTCATCCGTCACTTTCGTTGCCCAACATTCTGATCCATACATTACGACAGGTCTTATGATCGTTTTATAAATTTTCCCTTTAAGTTTAAGGGGCATTCGTGGATCGCAAGCTGTTCCAGAGACCTGTCGCCATTTCATCCATCCCGCATTTATTCTATTTTTCACGTCACGGTCTATATTGCCGTCATTTTGGATCAATGATCCAAGGTACCGGAAGTCGGAGCAGACTGGTAGGGATACACCATCCAAGGCAATTTGGGAAAAACTGGATAAACCGCCGAAGTCGCAGAACAAGTGCTCTGTTTTGGTTCTGCTTATTTTTAATCCTACGTTCTCCAGCTTTTCCCGCCATTTTACCAGCCTGCTCTGGACCTGAAGAGCATCATCCCCGACAAGAACAACGTCGTCGGCAAACAGCATACACCAGGGTGCTTCCTCCTGTATGTCCGATGTTAGAGCATCCATAACCAGGAGGAACAAATACGGGCTTAAAGCCGACCCCTGGTGCAAACCTACAGCCACATTGAACTTGTCGGTTACCCCAGCTTCGGACCTGACGTGAGTACTAGCTCTGTCATACATCGCCTGAACAAGTTGGACATACTTCTCTGGCACACCTTTTCCTTTCATAGCCCACCACAGAACCTTACGAGGGACCCTATCGTATGCTTTCTCCAGATCAATGAACACCATATGCAAGTTTTTTTGTGCAAGCCGGTATTTTTCGCAAAGTTGGCGGAGTGCAAATATGGCGTCCATTGTCCCTCGGCCCGGCATAAACCCAAATTGGTTCTGTGTTACCTCGCTTTCTTCTCTCATTCGTCTCGCTATCACTTTCTCCCATATCTTCATACTATGTGACATGAGCTTTATTCCCCGATAGTTGTTGCAGTCGTGTATGTCGCCTTTATTCTTAAAGATGGGCACCAGCGAACTGTTGCACCATTCATCAGGGATTGCCTCTACTTGCAACAACTTATTGAAAAATAAAGTCAGCCACTTGCATCCATCCGCTTTCAAAAACTTCCATACTTCCGCTGGTATACCATCCGGCCCAACCGCTTTCCCATTCTTCATACTAAGCACCGCCATCTTCACTTCCTCTATACTTATCTTATTTACCATACCTATATTACTTCGCATATTTTCTAACACTCCGTTCCATGCATTCTCTTCGTTCATTAATTTATTAAAGTAACTCTTCCAGCGTCCTTTTATTTCCTCATCATCCGTCAAAATCTTACCCGCTTCGTCTTTTATACACTTCATATGATTTACATCTCTTGCATTCATCTCTCTCTCTCTCTCGATATTCTGAAAAGATCTTTTTGGCCTTGTGGGCTCTCCAGAAAGTCGTACAACTTATTTTGTACCTTGGCCCGTGCAATTGCAACTGCTTTCTTAGCCTTCTTTTTACTGAGCTGATATTCTGATCTTCTCATTTCCTTCTCTCTATCATTTCCATCTTCCACTTTTGTCCATTCTTTGAATGCATTCTTCTTTTCTTTCAAAATCATCTGTACTTCCTCATTCCACCACCATGTATCCTTATCTATCTTCCTTTTTCCTTTTGTTTCTCCAAAGACATCCCTCGCTACGTTCCGTACACACGCTGCCATCTCATTCCAGCACTCATTTACTCCCAACTCTGCCATATCTCCCATTTCAATCATTTTACCAACCACTCTTTCCCTGAATTCTGCTGATAATTTCCTATCATCCAATCTGTACCATTTTGTTCTAGCTGGAGGATTCAGGCTCTTCTTTAAACGTTTAACCTTCAAAGTTAAGTCCAGGAGCAATAACCTATGCTGGGAAACAAGGCTCTCACTGGGTATTACCTTGCAGCCCTTGGCGGAACCTAGCCTTTTTCTTCTCAAAAGAATGTAGTCAATTTGAGTGGAGTGTTGACCACTACGGTAGGTGATAAGATGTTGGTCCCGTTTTTGAAAGAATGTGTTTGTTATGGCTAGGTCAAAAGCTACGGCTGCCTCCAGTAGAGCTTCACCGTCTTGGTTCCTGGCTCCGTAACCTCGGCCCCCATGCACTCTTTCATACCCCTCATTCGTCCTTCCCACATGTCCATTAAAGTCCCCCCCAATATATACATCCTTGCATTCTGGTATTCCCATTATTACCGCATCAAAATCCTCCCAAAACTTTTCTTTCACACTGTCATCACTTCCAGTTTGCGGCGCATACACACTAACTATATTCAAAACCGCATCTTCCATCAACAGTTTTACTATGATAACCCTATTATTCACTCTCCTTACATCCGTCACCTTGTTCTTGAGCTCGTTATCTAACACAATACCTACACCATTTCTTTTCCCGTCACTGCCACAGTAATAAAACTTATAACCCGCCCCAATTTCCCTTGCTTTCTGTCCCTTCCACTTCGTTTCCTGCAAACACGCTACATTTATCCGTCTCCTTTCCAAAACATCTGCTAACTCTCGTCCCCTTCCAGTCATTGTACCAATATTCCAACTCGCAATCCTCAGTCTTACTTCCCGGACTAGCTTCTTACGCTGCCCCCGTCCCTGGTGCAGCAACCCTCGTCCATTTCCCACAGACGCCGGGTGCTGCGTCTGCGCGTCGCCTGCGGGGTACGCCCTAACATTATCGCAGCCCAGCCAGTTATCGGACAGATATATGTTAATACATGTTATAACTGACGATTCGAAAGTGCTTGTTGCTAGGCCTATTTGAATAAAGAATATTTTGACTTTGACTTTGACTTTATCTGGTGGCCCCACCCTCTGGACTGTTAGTGTAAGCTGTATGCTTAAAAAAACTGCAAATCGATGTACAGTTTAGCCGTTTGGCACACGCATACTAGAGGTCAAAACAAAATTCTTGACCCGCAGTTCCTAAAAAAAATTCCCTTAGGGGGGGAGTAATGAGACATTTTACTTTTTGTATGGAATTTTTTTTTTCAGATACCTATCGTGTGTAGTATCATATGAAAGAGCTTTTTAAGGCGATTCTAAAAATATACCACATCATTACATTTCAGCCATATTTTTTTAATTAAAACAAAAATAATTTTCGAAACATACCAAGTTTGGGCTCATCCAGGCACGATATGGCTGTTTTTTTTAAATACAATATACCACAAATAATACGTGATATCATCATATCTAACCTCAAAAAAGTAATTTTGAAAATAATGTCACAAAGTTTTTTTTTTTTCAATATCACTAAGTGACACAGTTCTACTTCAATACCTATTTTACGTGCCTTATGGAACGGTAGTGCAGATACGGTACATATTAATCATAAAATGATACGTAGTATCCATATATCCAACGGGAAATACCTCTTTAACGCTTTAACTGCGCCTTTTCATCAGTTGGTATAGTTTGTTTAGTTTTTGACATAAAATATCAAGGTTGGACTCCTTCAGATACGATATACCCAACTAATTACGTTAGATATCAAGATATGACGTATCACAAATGATACGTTATATCTTAATATCTAACCCCAAGAAAGCAATTTTGAAAATAATTTCATTTAGTATTTTTATGTTTATTTGAACCTTAGTTACTTCTTTATATTAATATAGTAAAGAAGATCATTCGTCCATAAGTGAAATAAGCAGAATGGAAATAATATTTATTTGATAATTTAATAATACTGTGAATTTGTTATAGATAATAATTGGTTACTAATTACGAACTAACATTCTCCGAAATATTTCTACGCCGATGCTGCTAGCAATTGCTGAACTAACACATTAATCTATATTCGAATTCTAAGAAATAAATAATTGATTGAATTATTCCATTGTGTGACGAAAATTAGTAAATAATACCATTTATTTGAGTAACTAGTTGCTATATAAGTTTCCGAAAATCGCGGGTATTCTCGGAAAATTACGTGCTAACCGGTACCGGGATTGTAGATGTTAATGAGTAGCCTAAGTTAAAGTTCAAAGACGAGGATTAAGCTTGCTTCCAGACATTTGCAAAACGAGGTTTTCACAATTTTCACAGAAGTGTTAAACAAATGGTTACTTTGGCTAATAATATGATTTGTAAATTGGTGTGGCATCGTGCCAGAAGGCTAGGAGCACCAAGAGCCACAGAAAATATAATGGAACAGTAGTTTGAAACCAGGAATATTAAATCGTGGGAAGATGCTACAATGGATATTCGCTATAATGGATATTACTTAATTATAAAGTAGGTCAAATTCCGCATCAATTATTACACGGAGTGCGTACATAAGTGTCTCAGTCCGCACGACGTTTAACCAGTTTGGATGCCGAATGTTTACCTATCTGCAACTATTTGTATTGTGTACCTACAACTTATAAATGCCGCGCGTTTAACCTTAGATATAACATAGATTTTAATGTTCTCATGTAAGTGAATCCAATGTATTCTTATGAGAATAAAGTTCTTTAACCGTATAGTACAGGATTCATCATGACGCTACCGGCTACGCGGCGTAGCACACCGACGAAATTCAACTTAAGAGACATAATGGGATCCGGCATACCTATGTCGGAAATTAGTTTTTGTTGCTTGAAATTATAATGGAGAAAAAATACAGCGATTATTAAGATTTTCATACAAGACGTAAGAAACTCAAAATCTCGCTGTATTTTTTTTCTATTACAATTTCTAGCAACAGAACCTAATTTCCGACCTAGATATGGTGGCTCCCATTGTGTATACAAAGTTTCATGTTATTCTAGCACGGCGTTTTAAAATGAGAACGTAACAACGTTTGTATGGAGGATCGAGTTCACCCGAGCGTACTGGCGACTCTTAATCTCACTGCTAAGCAGCTACACTCCTAGCTCTACGGTGTAGGGCGTAGTCAGAAGCAGCACACATTCAGTATTAATGATATCGTAGCGCTACGCTCGTAGCTGATAACTTGTAAAGAAACCGTGTCTAGAGGAAAGCGTCTAGGAGTGTGTCTGTAAGTCTTAATTTTAAAATGTAGCGAAAAGTGCCCGTGGCGCTTTAACGCATGTGAGTCGTGATTACCGTTTAATGGGTTAAAGTCGGTTACAAACACGGTTATTATTCTCTTCACACGGTCATTTACCTCTGATAAAGCTTATTTCGACGCAATCTCACGAATTGTCTGTTACGTGTTGTCAAAAGTAAATTAGAATTGTAGATAAGAGTGAATATTATTTAGAAGCAATTTTTTTTTTCATTATTCCCCTAAACAATACAATTTAATTGTCATGTGCTTTAGCGTAATTGCGATCACATACCTGAAGTCCTAGCAAAAATCGCACACATTCAATAGGATAATTAAAAAAATGTATTTCACGATCAATTTGATGCACCTCGAACTAACTTTTCAGAAAGACCGTAAAACGTTTTGAAACTCGATTGGGATTTAAAAAATATGAACCCATGTAACCCAGCTCTTATGAGTGCATCAAATCCTAATTCAAAGAAATCCGAGTACTGTAAACTATGTTCTCTGTGTACTTTGTTAAATTTATAAGGAGTGATCCCAGCGATACCGTGCTAGAGGTAAACTGCTTTAGCGTTCGCTTATCCACTTAAACTTACAATTATCTTGCTTATAACTTTAAGTCTAAGTTTATGGCTCTGCCCCGATCCGCTTCTTGTAACTGAATGGAATGTGCTTGTAGTCTTAGTCTAATGGTCTTATTGATTTATGTGTATCATTATTAAGCTAAACTTTATTTAGATATTTGTGCTTGGAAGAAATAAAAAATAATTACAAAATGATTTAATTTACACTTTTGTGACTGACTGAAGTGGCCATTTTACTCCGGGATTTCTATGTTTTTAGAGCTCTCGCTTTACGTAAGTCAATATTAGTACAGGCAATATATTATATTATATGTTTGTAGGTTTCACTTATCCCATATTGTACGTACGACTGATCTACCTAAGATACTCGTATCAAAATGACGCACATTGATAACACATTTTATAGGGAGTGTATCTGTCAAAATTTTGCCTCGCTCGATAATGTTATATGCTGTCCTCGGGGCTCTGGCGCAGAAGCTTGTCAATATTGGCATATTTTTTGTCAAAACCGATCATTAGAGGTATCTTAAACAAGGGAGCATGAAAATTAAGATTCATGTTTTCGGATTCTTTTTTCGGAAGAGTGATCAATATCACTTATAGTTTGGAAACAGTCACCAGTTTTAGAAAACAGTTGAATATTATTTGACATAGTTGGTAATTATTGATCCAAAAAAAATTGTTAGTATAAGGAAAGAAAGAAAAAAATATTTATTCATCGCACAAAGATGGAACAAAGAGCACACCACAATACACAACACTGCTACAAAATGGTCCTAAAGCAGCATGGTGCTAGCCACTGGGTATAGCTGTTCTTCCCTTGGGAGTGAAGTCACGCTGGACGAAACACAAAAGTTATACAAAGAAAAATAAAAAAAAAACCTAAAAAAATATTAGTATGCAATGCAATATAGACAGATGCCATAAAAAGGGAATAAATGATCTTAAAAGATACTAGGAAAACAGTACCAGTAAGATACCAAAGTTTCACATCATTTTTAACTTTCGGTCGTAGAGTTTCAGAGCCCTCTAAAATTACCTTATACCAGTCCGCGCCGAGGATACGCCTCGCCTTAAGGCCGCGGACTGGATGCCAGCGGGCAGTGGGGCAGCGAGCAGGCGCCCATACATTCATCATGATCATCATCATCATATCAGCTGAAGGACGTCCGCTGCTGGACATAGGCCTTCCCCAAAGACTTCCACCATGACCGGTCCTGCGCCACCCGCATCCAGCGCCCCAGCCCATACATTGAAACTGCTCAAATTCATTACCGCCCGCTGACGTTCAGCCCGCGGCCTTATATGCTTCAATATACCCCAAGTTGGTATAATATTACAGAGCATAGGACCAATGCTTCCATCTTGACGGCACTCAACATCAAGACCCGTCTGTCAGCTATCTGCATGCAGCGGCTCCTCCATGGCTTCGGAGACGTGGCCCGACGCGAGCCAGACAATCTGGCGAAACTTATTATTGTCGGACATGTGGAAGGAAAATGGAGCCCTGGACGATCCCCCACCCGATGGACCGACGCGGTGAAGGAAACCTGCCAAACTAACCTTCAGGCCACCACACATCAGCCCAAGGACGTGCACTGCTGGACATTGGCCTCCCCCAATATCATGGGGGGTAAATGCCATAATCGCCACGCTTTGCATGCGGGTTGTCGATCGCAGTATCTCCACCGCACTCGAAGGATGCTGCTGCCCATACCCCGGTGGTGTTGGTCGTAGTTTTAGGACATACCCGGGTCCGGGTAACCTTCAGGCATTTATCGGGAAAGCTGAGGATAGGACTACATGGAGAGCTTTGGTGAAAAAACTAACGGCGATGGCTGTCGCGACCCTCAGTCATGAGGAAACGAGGAAGAAGAAGATACTACAAGTTGACGCTGCCTCGCTGGGCAGAAAGAGTGCAAAAAGAGAAGAGTTCCGGAGAGTGGTAGCCGACATCCGCAGAGGATATGGTACCTAGAGAAGAAGATACTCCAAGTGCTGGCTCTGGCATTTTACCTAGGCACTCGATAAAGATAAAGCGAATCAAAATATATGTTTGAGTTTGGAAGCTATACGGGTAGACTATAATCAAACATACTAACAAAAAAACCCGATTTCAACCGAGTTATTTGTCCATTTGTCGCGCACATACTTAATGCACTCGTATATGGTTTTCTCATGGATGCCATTGTCAGAACTAGACCAAATTAATATGGGACCACACGCGAAGCACCAGCTTTCAAATAAAAAAAGAATCATCAAAATCGCGCTGTTCACCCAGTCGAAAGTTCTGAGGTAAGAAACAAAAAAAATATAATCGAATTGAGAACCTACTCCTTTTTTGAAGTCGGTTAATAATACTCATTTACAAACCACTACTTTTGGTAGAACATGAGAACTTGGTTTATTTTTTCAAATTTATGTTTTTGATGGGATATTGCTATATAATATTGCCTGTCCAATAAAGAATTATTATTATTGTATCATTACTTTTTGTAAATATATTTAAATATATACTTACTTCTATTTTTATCTCGTAAATAAATTATAGTTAATCCGGAATTAGACCAGATTTCTCAAGACATCTGACTGAAGGGGCCATTTTACTTCGGGATTTCTATGTATTTAGAACTCTGGCTTTACGTAAGCCGGTATTAGTAGAGGCTCCGAACTGAAATACACATAATCACACTAATTTTCGCTTTTTCATAAAACATAATATTACAAATAAAAAAGTATAATAATTTATTCCTATTCTAAACATGTTAGCAGTACAGATCTCTACTATGTTGCTAAATTAATAGTTAAGTCGGTCGATAGTTGCCTCTGCCAACGGAACCCTAAAACTGAGTAATTAGGGCAGGTGACTGACGCCGCCGTGTCACTCAGGGATTTCACGTGTCACTGCACTTCGGAAATAAAAAAGGAATAGCACGTGCCAGGTGCCCGTCCTATCAGACCCGGATTTTACATGCAGATGCTTTTGATAGTTTCATGCAAAAATAGTAAGGTATTATAACACGTTAAATAAAATAAAATTAAATAAAAATAATTTGTTTCGGGCTACATAAAATGCATATCGGGTTAGTACGCATGTTATAACTAAGTAGTATGTTCGATTATATTGTGAAGGTAGTTAGGGAGCGATGCAGTGCTCACATAGCGACTGTCAAGCCTGTCCGCTGTCACTCTCAGTATGCTGCAGCTGTACGAACAGCATGTATCGTGCACTCTGCTGCGTTATAGTACGAACAGCATGTATCGTGCACTCTGCTGCGTTATAGTACGAACAGCATGTATCGTGCACTCTGCTGCGTTATAGTACGAACAGCATGTATCGTGCACTCTGCTGCGTTATAGTACGAACAGCATGTATCGTGCACTCTGCTGCGTTATAGTACGAACAGCATGTATCGTGCACTCTGCTGCGTTATAGTACGAACAGCATGTATCGTGCACTCTGCTGCGTTATAGTACGAACAGCATGTATCGTGCACTCTGCTGCGTTATAGTACGAACAGCATGTATCGTGCACTCTGCTGCGTTATAGTACGAACAGCATGTATCGTGCACTCTGCTGCGTTATAGTACGAACAGCATGTATCGTGCACTCTGCTGCGTTATAGTACGAACAGCATCCCGAGAGTGATAGCGAAACTCTCACGCATTATGCAAATTATTTACTGTTTTTATTGCTTTTTTTGGGTGATTAAATGTTGTGCACCCATATCTCAGTTGAAAACTTGCTGAGACGCCAGTTATTACCGCGAACATGACTAGTGCAAGCGGTGTCAAATCATCGTTAATAAAGATACTACCCCCACCACCATATCAGCCGAAGGACGTGCACTGCTGGACATAGGCCTCCCCTAGTTTCATGAGGGGTAGATGCCATAATCGCCACGCTTGGCATGCGGGTTAGCGATTGCCGTATGAGCGAGCTCCTGGTTCAGTTTTCTATGTATTTAAGCATTTATTTATCTATATAAGTATGTATACCGTCGTGTAATATCCATAGTGTGTCCACATGTGTGGCAGCGTTGCTTAGTTTGGGACTAGGTCGATTTGTGTAAGATTCTCCCCATTTTTTTACCCCACTGCGCCAGAAGGAGGATTATGTTTTTCGAGAGTATGTATGTATGTAAGTATGTAGAAGGTGTCGTTAGATTCGTAATTACTGTGAGAGTGAAACTAAGTATATCATAATAATAAAAAAACAAAATGGCGGATTTTTGGCGCCAAAATCCAAATTATACATAAACGCAGTCGGGTTTTTATTTTTTTTATTAATTAGTCTTGTTTTAATTGTTATTTATCTAAATAGTTTACGTCAAGCCAAAAGCATCAAAATAATTGTGGCTGAAAGACATTACATCAACATGGAGTTCGTTTTTTCACTCCGGAAATTACTTTTTTAACTCCAAGAAATTCTCAGTGAAAACTCGTCCGGTATTTTTCAAGAGCCAATAAATTTAATCACACCGTAACGTGGGGGGCGGAGATAAATTACTCCTCTTCCTTTCGACGATAAAGTAAGTGGGGATATAGTGGAGTCCGGGAAGTAATTGTTAATAATATCCACTTAATTGTTAACGCTAACATACTGGCACTGTTTGTAAATAATGTGACGGTGGCAAATAAGAACACGGCCCGCCTGATGGTAAACGGATACCGTAGCTTATAGACGCTTGTGACTACAGAAGAATCATTATTGATTTGAGGATACATTGTGTTGACAGCTAAAGGGAAAATGTAAGTCTTCCTCTTAACACAGTGCATCCGCGGGAGCTCTAAAGACCTTACACAACACCACATAGAAATAAATAAATATTGGGGGACAATCTTACACAAATCGACCTAGTCCCAAAGCTTGTAAAATCAGCTGCAGAGAAACGTATCCCCCTATGCAATGTGCATAGAAGTTTATATGCAGGGGGGGGTCAAGTTTCTCTGCAGCTGACTGTACTATGGGTACTAGACGACGATATACATACTTATATAGATAAATAAATACTTAAATACATAGGAAACATCCAGGGCTCAGGACAAATGTTCGTGCTCATCACACAAATAATGCCCTGGCTCTGCCAATGGATCACTAACAACTAAGCCAAAGTGATCATCAATATACTTTACAGGTGAGATGTTTTCTTGACACGCTTTTGTTGAACTTGCGTTTGTACTTATGTACTCATAAGTAGATTGTTTATCTCACCAATTTTTTTATATACCGCTTACTGATATTTGATTTTGTTGGAATTTGGTGTACGTTGTTGCTTGCTGACAATGCTGTATGGTCGGCTGGTCGCCTGGAAAAAAAAAGATATTAAGGGATAATTTTTTTCACTAATCAACCTAGTTCCATAGTAAGCTCAACAAGGCTTGTGTTCTATGTATTTAAATATGTCGTATATACATAGAAAACATCCAAGACTCAGAAGCAAATGTTTTTTCTCACCATATAGAAACAAATGCCTTTACCGGGATTCGAACGCGACCTCCAGCTTCGTAGGCAGTGTCACTACCAAAACAGGCCGATAAAATGGCAGTCGCTTTCGTAAAACTAGTGCCTACTCCAAATCTTAGGACTAGAAGCCTAAAAGGACCCAGGTCTCCTTCAGAATATAACTATTAAGTAGCTAGGAGGATGATGATACTCAGACTATGGACGCTTTGCAGCTGCAAGAAGAGTCTTACCCCCGTATTCATAAACGTCCATCAAGCCTCTATTAGTTAACAAGCCGCTAAAGTTGGTTTGTCCTTATCTGTCACTTATGTTTGTGAGAAAGGGACAAAACAACTTTTAGTTAACAGAGGTTTGTAAAGTTTTATGAATAAGGGGGTAAGTCTGCAGTAGTTATATTCTGCAGGAGACCTCGGTCTGTTTAGGCTCCTAATCCTAAGATTTGGAGTAGGCACTAGTTTTACGAAAGCGACTTCCATTTTGTCGGCGGGCGTGTACAGACACGTTGTCAAACCATTAAAAAATCTTTATGCTTCTTTTTTGGAGAACTCCTTTCTGGCGGCTCCAGTTTAAAGGCAAACACATCTAAGCTCCGTGCATGAGGAACAAAAAATACCACTGGTTAGGAAAAAGCTACGGGCATGAATAAGAAAGAAGCTGCATTATAAATTACTCAAAGTCAACGTTTGTTCTTCACTAAGGTAGAATATAAGTACCTACAGAGTGGCGTGATCAGGGTAGTGGAAAGAGTAGTGCAGTCGTTTGTTACCTAGTATTTAAGTACGAATGCCGTTGGAACAGGATCATTACTTTATTGTTTTTTTTTTGTTACTCTGCCCAACTAAAAAGTGGTTATTACAATTATTTGTTGCCTTCTTAATATTATCCAAGAACGTGGAATCCAGTTAGCCTGACGGTAAAACGACGCCGACATGTTCCATCTGTGTTCCATACATTTATTTCACTTCTTCGTTCTGCGCAGTGCAGCTTACATGGGCTAACATACTGCGTAATTGCATATTGATCGAAGCGGCAAAGAAACATACAGGCTTTCTGTCCTAGTATTATAATGAAATTGGTAACTAGCTACCGATTCAGCCTTCTTTAACACATTACTTCCACTTAATAGTATATTACGATACAAGTGCAGAGAACAGGAAATTCGCAACGAGTGGTGATAAATTGAAACACGACCGAAGGGAGTGTTTTTAATCGACACGAGTTGCGAATAACCTGTTCGCACGTGTATCGTACAACGATTTACAGTACATATGGCTCTTTAAAGTTTCGACATATGCACGTAATGTGCTGATTACCGCACTCGTGCGGTAATATAGCACCATATGTACTGTAAAATAATTTAGATGAATTTTATATCAAAATATAAATAATTGATGTTGTAATTATGAGTTTTCGATTTTGTGGACTTTTTAACAGTAGAAATTGTTTTATAAAACTATTTTTTCTAAGATACTGTTTGTTGTGTAGAAGAATGCGTGAGAGACGGAATTTACCGATATCGCTATTATCTGAACATGTCTTACGATATTCAATAACATGCCTAGTATATTGATATTGAAAAATTCATCAATATCGTTGGTATTTAGTAGGGTGATCTAACTGTAGTCGTTCATGGGTGATATTTATTTTATGACATCAAACACATATATTTATTCAATATATTAAAAAGCACTCTTTTTCACGTATTTATACAGCAAAAAACTAATCGCATGATTGAATTCGCTTACATGCATTAAGTTTTGGCTGGTGAGCAATTCAACACATTTTAGGTTTTGGTTATTTTATTGCTACTTAAATAAATATATAAATAGCTCTTAAAACATTATTATTTTGAAACACTGAGATACGTTCTAAAACATTTAGTATGGCCAGTGTCGGGAACTCCAATTGTCTCTTCTTCTAATACCTGGCAGTCGTTAAAAGTGCTGGTGTTGCCTACACTAAAAAAAAAGATTTGTTAAGAGTAGCCCAAATCTTAGCTGCTAGTAACTAAATCGGAGGACTGGCAAACTGAGAGTTTACTAGTAACCAAATTAGTTGTTGAAAATTAGCATAATTTTGGTTACTACTAAGAACAATTTGGCTATTTCTCAAGTAGCCAAACTAGTTGAGCTATCCTTTTTTTCAGTGTTCTTTTGGAATACCTCATGTTCAATATCCCCATTTTCTAACTCCGAATCCGTTGGTTGCTGAATATCTTCTGAGTAATTTTTCACAACGATTAACAACTAACAGAAAAAAGATGACTTTATTTATATTTTTATTATCATCTAAAATCTATGTGGACTAAGTCGCGTGCGGCCGCTAGTTTTGTTATTTTTTTCTGATTCTGGTCCGGCAAACTAACAAAAGCTATACACGTGGCGGAAATGAAAATGCTTAGGTGGGCTGGCGGTGTCCCACAATTCGGTAAGGTCCGAAACGAGTATGTTCACAGCTTGTTCAGGGTTGCACCGGTCGTTCATTTTAGGTACGACATGTATAAACCTTTAGAAATATATCATTCCGATATACATAGTCTAGTTTGAAGAAAAAAAAGTAGTTTCTTGCTGGTCTCCTGTGAAATTTGCTATTAATTAGTTACCTGTTTTATTTTTGAGCAGCCTAGATGCTGTCCCGGGTATCTTTTGACCATTTGCCTTGCATTGTACTCGTATCATCGTTATGGCATTTACCCCCCATGAAATTGGGGGAGGCCTATGTCCAGCAGTTGACGTCCTAGGGCTGATATGGTGTTGGTACTCGTATCATAGTACTTGCTGCAGTAATCATTACCGCAATAAAACAATAACTGACCGTGACCAATTTAATTTGCATACTTCGTACTAATAACCAGCCAACCAGCTAAAAGCAGTAAACCAGCTTGTTTCCCAACGTGATTTCACTCGACGATCCCATCGGAAGACCAGCGCTTGGCAGTTATGCTCGCATTATGCTGAGATGGGACCGTTTTGTAACAATACAATACCATGTTCTGCACTATGATATATCGTGTTTTTGTAAAATTGTTTGTTTTTGTCACGAATAAACGGTTCTTATTCTGTATTCTTATTTTTAATAATGCAGTGATATTTCCAATATAATTTAAAAGCAAGTTAACCCGATAAGTCACCGGCATTAGGCAGCACACCTAGTTCTGTTTAGTTTTGGAAAGTCATTACGAAAGTCTAAGTTATTAGGGCTAGCTTTAAGGCTACAACTTTTACATAATTGTGGCTCCGTACGTTTAGAACTTTAAGAAAATTTGCCTTTTGTCCTACACTTTATATTGCATTTAAATAAAGAAGTAGTATTTTGCTCCCATTTTATCAAAAAAAAAATCAAAATTGTTTATTTATGCACAGTGCTTTACATGATCGTTAAATTTAATGTTACTTAAAAATGGTACAGACCCTATGCGTGGCATATTATATAAGGGGGAAATAAGAATCTAAATGCGAAAGATGTAATAGCATTTGAAAAAGGGAACAAAAAAGGGTTGGCAGCGCGCTTGTGATATTCACATCCATAGGCTGCGGTGTGTGTTTACCGTCAAGCAGGCCATATGCTTATGTGCCGCCAGCGAGCATAGTGCGATAAAAACATTGTGTTGTGACAAATATTTTTATTTATTACATTAAAAAATACATCATAAATATCATCAAAAATAAAAAGTACCACCTTACACCATACCGTTACCCCATACCATTTCGTTGGTCATATATATTTATGAAAAGCAATTTTAATGTAATATAAAGATAGATTTTGAAGAAATAATAAATCGGTAATCCACTGATGTCAAGTCGTACTACGAATGTCAGGTCGAACTGATATGTAAAACAAGGATGACATGGAAATGGATTGAATTGAATTTTATTGATCTTCTTGCTAAAGAGCGATCTCTTCCAGACAACCTTAAGTAAGAGATATGACACTGTAAACAATCAAAAACTCCTGAAATAATGTTTTTTAAACATACAACGTGATTTGTTCATAAAAGCACTTCCACATCCACTTGCAGCGTTGGCCAAAAAATCTAAAGCAAAAGTAATAAATATAATACCATTTTCATTTTACTAAACAACAGAAACCAATCACATTTTCAACAAAAGATACGTTCAAACAAAAATGCGTCATAAAAATGGAGTAATAAAAAACAAGTTTCGTAGCCAATCTATCACAACAAAGGTGCTGTAGGCTTTGATCAGTGGAGTGTGCGTTCCTCGATACAACGCTATACAAATACATGCGGTGTATAATGGTTTACTTTCAGCCCGGCTCATACATGTTTAGATGAAGTATAGGTAGGCGACGGTGGCATTGAGGCAAATGTGTTTAATTTCTGGTGTGTAAACTGCTTTATAATAGCGGCAAAGCGATGTATATTTTTCATCCAAAGACAATAAATACAACCGTAATAGAATAGATAGTTTTGAAATAATCACTGATTACCTATATTTAATATGGTTTAATTATTTTGACAAGAATCATATAGTCAGAAAGAGAAAACAGAAGTAGAAACCTTTTTTTTATTATAGATGGTATACCATAGACCAGAGTAATACAAGAAGCGAAAGCATTCCAACGTGAAAGCAAAAAAAAAAATTACTAACTACTCTTTATAGCACACCTCACGCAAATTAATTAGCTACAAGCAGAAACATAACAGCATCATATAGGGAGAGGACTCACATAATTTGCATTTTATTTTAACTCTGAGCTTTGTACGTACAAAAACCTTTGAAATGCGAACAAACAATGTCCTTCAAAGTAAGACAATACTCTTACCATTGGACATTTTTTTTAATTGAGTGTCCTCATTCAGAACAAGGAAGTAATAAACTGAACGGCCAGATGATAAAACAAAAGCCAATATTATTTATTACGGAAAGTACGACATTTCTCACGAATTAATCGCTTGTCAACGAAAAATATTGACGCTCTTTTGTCCGCGATCGGAGTGCTCAAATAATTCGATTGTTCATTCATTATTTTTAAAATGACCAACGATTTCACTTTTGGAGCATTTTTGTTTTGTTTTATTCCGAATATAGGTACTGTGATTATTATTGTATTTAGGTGTCTTTCTAAGGCCCTTCTCTCACGAGACTATTCAAATGCTACGCGACTGACATGCAAACCATGATCGCCTACTGGTATGCTACTCGTTTCCGCACACGGTGCTACACAAATGAGACTTTTTTGTATCATTTGCGAAACAACATTCGTGCGACGATGTCTAATGACTCCACGTGATGAAGACAATCTACTTCTCTATTTATATAGCAATAACAAGCGAAAACATAAAAGAAGATTCTAGGTGCACCTTGTACCTGTTACTGACCTGATAAATTGCTTTTTTTTCAATCTCAATCCACCTTATTATTATTATACAAACATGGATATTTTTCCACCTCCTGAACAAAATGAATATTAAAAGCTTTTTCCGCCACCATTTTATCTAGAACGCGTGCGACCAGCAAGACAGTATCGTGCGACTGATATAATACGCGTCGGTGCGAAACGGAATAAATACCTATAAATATGGCGGGTACTCACAATCGACGCGTAGGATACGCGTACGAAACACAAATCGTTTGAGAGTTGCCTCGTGAGAGAAGGGCCTAACTTATCGGTGCGGAGACATTAGAATATCAAAAATGTCTGTCAGTTTCAACTATCAGTCAAATCAGTGGGGTAGACAGGTGGCACTAGACTTTGAACATATAGCCAACTCACCACTTAGGTGACCACATCTACCCTCGAGCAACAGCTCTTGCGACTCCACTTTGAACGGCCGGTTAAGGCAAGCCAGAGGCGGGGGGCCTGTCCATACAACCAACCCACAGAACACCCCCAGGAGCACTCAGGTACGTAGGATCGCTGCTCCCTAACAGCCCGTCACAAACTGCCCTAGGTTGACTGATTGCACTGGAAAACCAGTGGGCTACGGGGTCGTCACATCCCTACGGCATTTTTACTATTATCATTATAGTATTAATACGTGATCTCTGCTTACCCCTCTGGGAAACAGGCGTGATAATAATAATAATAATAATCATGTGGCATTTATTTTCTAACCGTGAGATCTTCGAGAAGACAAGTATGGTTGCCAGTTTGTTGCACTTTTAGCACCACCCAGGGGTCACGTGTAGGGTAACGGTGGGTACTCCCTACGGACGTGGTGCAACTTCGACCCCCTTTTCAAGTGAGTGGGCAACTTGACTGTTAGAAGTTTTCAACCCGTTAGAGGCAAGTTAGAGGCCTTCGGGCGGCCTCTAAATTGCTTTTTAACGACTCCTGTCGTAGACAGCAGCCGGGATCAACGGCTTAACGTACCTTCCAAAGCACGGGAGCGCTCAGTTAGTAACCACTCAAAGCGGTTACCCATCCGAGAACCGACCTGCGCCCACGTTGCTTAACCGCGCATACCGCACGCGGTACGCGGGCGCCGCTGGGCCACGAACGCTTCAGGCGTGATTATATGTTGTATTATTATATTACTACTGCGCAAATGTAATACTGACAGTTTATAGACAAGTGAGGAAGCCTGTGCGACATCAGCAAGCTCATGTCAAAGGACAAATTTACACATACCTACCGATCTCACCCCGCCAAGTCAGGAAATCGCCTTAAGTAGGTATTGTTTTTTTACAGCTGTATTCTTATATAAATATACCAATTAACACCTTAAACGGATACACAGCATTTTTTTTACACCCTGTGTAATACATACAGTCAGCAGCTAAGCAGTAAAAAACGTTCACAATTGTCTACACATAGCCACAGATCAAAGCATACTACAGAGCCTTATTCTCTTGACATTAGAGTGTGTGCGTAGCTCATTTTGAACACTGCGCCCGCGTGTCTACTTCTGACTGTACATACATAAATTCATGTCTGTATTCCCAAAAGGGGTAGACAGAACACGTTAATCTTAATTTCTGTACCATATTTACCAATTGCAAGTTCAGTTGTTTTGATTAAAATACCATTTATAAAAGTATTAGTACCTAATTTGTTACACGTATACAGCCTGATGATGACAGTATCCCTTGACAATTCAAGTTTAACTGCATTTTGAACTGTTTGGCGCCGAACCCTCAAAAACCACTCGTATTTTGGTAAGGAAAAACGTTTACCACAACACTGCACGACGACTTTCGGATATCATTAATTCGTACCACGTATAGGTTGGCAAGGTTCTCAAAGGCGTCTTTCAAACTGACATTATAGGGATTTTAAGGGATTTCCTCCTCTTTTGTAAAGGTTAACATGAAACAAAGTGTTCCATTGTACTTGTTTGATGAAGAGTCGTGCTTATAAAATTTTTAGGAGCCATTAACGTAATTAGTGCTTTTGTGTCGTTTTCATGCACCGCTGGCCGTTATTAACGGCTTTTGGATAATGAAACTAGAACTTTGTAATGGTTAAAAAATTATTCGTACTAACATTATAAATGAGAAAGTATAAACAACCCAAGTGGGAAACTATTAGGTCTAGTTTCCCCCTTGGGTTGGAAGGTCAGATGGCAGTCGCTTTCGTTAAAACTGGTGTCTACGCTGATGCTTGGTATTAGGTAGCGGACCCCGAGCATTCATCAGGATGCAACTGTACTGGGAATAACGCAAGGATACATGATGATGATGATGATGATGATGTAAGTTTTAACTCTGTCTGTCTGTTACCTTTTCAAGCTTTAACCGCTGAACCTATTGAGATGAAATTTGCTTTGGAGATTTAATATCCCCGGAATCACGTAGGATTGTTTACCGATATCTTACTTCAAAGCGGACAAAGTCGCAGACAAAAGCTAGCAATAAATAATGCTAAGGTTAGAATTAGAATAGCACGAACCCCACCATAGGTATCATAAGAGTCGACTATGGGAACCGACTTGATGTGTGTTGTGGGTGACGGGCTAGCAACCTGTTACTGAATTATCACATTTTCTCCATCTATAAACCTACAATAGTTAAAAGTGGCACTGAAATTAATTTGCATGTGTTCTGCCTACTCTTTTTGGGAATATAGTGAGTACTGCCCAAGAAAGGAGGATAATGTTTTTAGGTTTCATGTATGTACATACATATAAACATATTATGTTTATATGTATGTACATACATATAAACATATTATGTTTATATGTATGTACATATTATGTTTATATGTATGTACATACATGAAACCTAAAAACATTATCCTCCTTTCTTGGGCAGTTGTTTAAAAGTTTGCGACAACCCTAGGCACTGTGGCCTTGTGCGGTGTTGGCATTTACGCAAACATCAAAAGTGTCGGTCCACTGTTACTTTTTACACTGTGGTATTGATAAATTCCAAAATTTTATATACCTTCAAAATACCACCACCACCACCACCATATCAGCCCTAGGACGTCCACTGCTGGACATAGGCCTCCCCCAATTTCATGGGGGGTAAATGCCATAATCGCCACGCTTGGCATGCGGGTTGGCGATCGCAGTATCTCCACCGCACTCTAGGAATGCTGCTGCCCATTCCCCGGTGGTCTCCAAACATCATACGACCAAAAACAAAATACATCGGTCGCAAAATACATACGATCTTTTAAAAAAAACCAGTAGTATGAGATGGGTTCAAATCGAAACGACCTTGAGATTGAAATTCGGGTGCCTTACCGCGGTACGGTGACTTTAAATACAAATTAATATCAGAAAATCTACGCTTCAATCATTCCCGAAAGTCATTACGCCAACAACTGTAGGTAAATATTAGCTTGAATATTACGTTGGAAATTAAATTTAGGTTTAGAAAGTAACTAGAGTAATGGACGTCTAAAAACACTTAGAGCCCGTGATCGATGATAGACTTATAACGGACTACTTATATTAATCCCTCTAGTACTCTAGCCTGGATCATAGCTGTAATCTCTGAAAGAGCTATCTCGTCTATCTCAGATTATAGCCAGACACATTAACTGGGCACTGCGGCAAACATTGTCTTTTATTCACTCGATTGTTTCGTTTTATAACCAAGACAAATTAACGGACCTTTTAGATAGTGTATCTTACCGTAATAAGTGGGCCCTTAAGGAAAATCGAATAAATCCCTCAAGTTGACCGTAAGTAGCCCAAAAAAGGGCAATCGATCTCTTAGACGCGTACATTCATCCTGCCATACAAGACCCACGGATTTGTAACGCAGGCAAGTATACTGGACTTCGAAGTAGATAGTTCAGTGGCGAGTTTATTATGGCAGTAACGTTGGGAAGAAATATAGGGGTTTGTTGCCTGATTTACTTATTGTTTTTTGTTAACTGGCGTAAAAATGTGTGTCGTATGTTACCTTACGTTCAACTAAAAATCAATAGGAGATAAATGGTCGACCTTGTTCACCTGGTTCTACCAGCAGTGTTATATTCACAAAGTGGGTAACAATAGTATGCCCTCTGTTATGATCATCCTAGCATTATCCCAGCATAGTTGCATCGTGAAGGATTCCCGAGGTCCGCTACCAAATAAATAATATAAATGTGTAGTGTGTAGCTTTGGAAAGTTCCTGGAATCTGCTTGAAGTTGTCGCTCATGTTTTGCAGCACGATCGTTTATTACTTACAAATCTTACTGTTAAAGTTTGATGTAAAGATCGCTCATACAAAATGTGATGTAATTAATTTCGTAAAATGTTAGATATATTTTCAGAAACTAATATAAAAGGGGACTAAAAAAATTAATACTGCCAATTATTATACAAATTTTCTGTTACATATTTGATGCCAATTTGTTCTGAGCAAGTGAGCACTAATTTTGGCACTTAAGCTTGCGGCACGTGAAAGTGCGCTAACTGTTAATAATGTTACTTATAATATTTTTGCCAATAGCGCTCTATCGACGAAAAATATCATAACTTTATTATCTTTTATCATAGGAACATAAAAACAAAGCGTCATTATCGCAAAATTCCTCATCATAACAAATCCCCGGCGTAAACAAGGTAGGCACTTACGCACATTTTCGGTACCGATTGTTATCCAGTAATTGTCCGATCCTAATTCCAGATTTCCATTGATCAAGATAGAAGAATTGGATAAAGGGACAACAATGGTTGATAGCCTTAGCTATGGAGATTGGGGGTATTTAAAGATATGTTGGGATTACAAAGGGATTTGCTGTTAAGGCGAAGGTTTCTGGGGAAAGGTCCAGTTAATTTTCTTACTTATGACGAAAATATTTATGTTGGTTGCGAATTTCTTCATGCTCCGGGTACTTACTGTACTTGTACCTTGACCAAAGGCTATAGATGAATCTCAGTCTAAGGTATAAAGACTGACATTGTTGATATTTTTTTCGAAATGTTGCATATACATACTACTCGTAGTTCTTAGAAGAATGTGAAAAGAAATATTTTACTTACGGTTTATTCAAACTAATTGATTAACTCAATAACTGCAACTATGTATAGATCAAATAAAACGATTAGCGTAGGTACCTACTAGAATCAGCAACTCTGTGCATTTCGAAATCAATCGACCAAGTGAAATCGACATTCATCCATTGTCTTTAACCGCAGACCTCAGACTTCAGGCCTACAGATTTAGCTATGTCATCAATCAAGGCATTATAATCCTTATATCAATGTACTAAAAGCCTCGACATGTTGCAGTTAAGTTGGCAGCCATGGTTTACGAGCAATAACCGAGCGGAATCCGATCGCGATGTCATTTGTCAAAACGAAATACAATGATGGCGGACGCTCACGCAATAGGGCTGGTCACCGGGAGGGGAGGGGGGTAATTTATTTAGGAAGTGTCTGCGGTATACGACGCTTGCATTTGCCAAGAATTGCTAATCTTAAAACTACAGGCTTCATGCAATTTCCCTAAATACGTACTAAAAAACGTACACAATCCAAAATACTACTTGTAGAAACAAATACTGATAGACTAATGAATAGACTTTAACATAAGTACGCAATATCATTTGATAAACAACAGTAGCCTTTCGGTGAACGAAAATATCGTAAGGGAACTTTTGAATTTTATTTTATTTTTTTCTTTTTTTTTTGTGCTCTGCCTGCCGTGGTTCACTAATGTCCCAACGAAAAACCAGCGCTGGTGGTCACGCCAGCCAGCGACATGATGCGTTGGGACCATTTTGTGTCATCTTTCTTGGTTTGTTTTTTGTTTCTTATAAAATGTTTTTGTATTTTGTTGTATTTAAACTGGTCTAATCCCAACAAAGTCTAGCTCTCCTTTAAATAGTAGGGTCAGATGGCAGTCGTATTCTTAAAACTCTGCCTACGCTTTAGCGACTTCGTCTTGGTATCTTGGCATTAGGTGCCAAAGTAGACCAACTGGATTAGGATTGGTGGGAAAACTCTTGGTGAATGATGGGACAGCGCGTCCCATCCCAGATGAGCGCAAAGCGTTTTGTGCAAATCAGTGGCATGTCAACAATATTATAGGGTGGAATCATCTATACTGGAAAACGGGACAAACCAATCACATTGCAAAAACTAGAGCTGCCCTTATTTAATCAGCAACAATAAAAATAGTTTCTATCGAATTTCCATATGTAAGTACAATACGCCTAGAAAGTGACCTATCCTACTTTTGAACCTTTATTGACTGAGTGAGCGGACGAAAGTCTCCGTTTTTTTTTATTAAGTCTCCTTCGGCAAAAGCTTTTGTATGTCCGGCGGATTTCCGTATTGTCCATCCGGCTGTGCTCGTCTACAGGTCGCATTTCTTAACTGATTGTCGTGAAATTTTGTAAGCAGTTTCATTAAATATACAATTTTTTTATCGAACATTTTTTTGAAATTTCACCATTAAAAAAAAAGCACGAGGTCTATATTGAATTGAAATAAAAGAGTCAGTAAAAAAAAGCCAGACCTCTCCCTTGGTTGACTGCACATGGAGTTTGGTTGATAAGTATAAGTTCCTTATACAGGGTGTAACAAAAATGCCGTGGATCCGTTTGAGGTGTTAATTGGTATCGCATTCTGACTTGATTTATATGAATGTTTTTTTGGTTTTGTATGGAGACCTTCGTCAAAACTAGCCTATACAAAAGCAAAAAAAAAATTAATCCAAAAATTGTTTCACTCATTTCTAGTCAGAATGTATTTTATATATAAAAAAATAACCCAAACCGGTTAAGTACAGGTAGATTGAAAACTCTTTACGATTTTACTCTATTCTTATCCTGTTTTCTCCTGTTTCAGGTATCAAAAATACAAGATTATTTTCCAAAATCAATAATGATGCAATTTCTCGAATGAATATAAACAGAGAATAAGATTACGAGACTGTCTACGAGTAACAAGCTGGATTCGATTGTTCTTTATTTTGATCGATTTGAGCTATGGAGTTATTTGTGCTATGCAATACTGTGTCTATTTGTAGATAGTTGACTAAAATCCTATAACAAGCCTTCTTGAGCTTACTAGGGCTAATTCGATTTATGTAAGATTGTCCCTGTAATATTTATTTATTTATGTATACTGCATGGTCTTCTTCTTTCGTGATGAGCAGCAATGACGTAAACTGTTGTGTTGTGATGTGTTGTGTTGTGTTCTGTAAGTTAAGTTCTTGTTGTTGTGTTGTAATGATGACGCTGTGTTTATTTTACAAAGTGACGGTCACTTACCAATTCGGCTAAAGCTCTCACACCACCAGCGGGCGTATGATGGTTGCCATTTTATCACTTATCGTAGTGGATAATATATTCGTCACGTTCTCGTAAGTATGCAAGGGCGAGAGTGACAGGCGTCTTATCCACAGCGATAAGTGATAAAATGGCAACCATCATACGCCCGCTGGGTATTAAATCATCCGAACTGACACCGCCGGACAGTGATAGCATGGTTCAACTTGGTTGTGTAAATACCTTACTAGGTGACAGCATCGATGTGAAAACGAGACTATGTACACTATTTTAACGCACGTTATCATATAATAATCAATGGTTTGATTCAACTGATCTTAAGTATTGCATGTTTTTTTTATTAATTTAGTGGACTGATGACCTGGTTAAGGTCGCGGGCGTCCACTGAATGCGGGCAGCCCATGACCGATCGGTGTGGCAGTCTCTGGGAGTGGCCTATTGTCCAGAAGTGGACGTCTTTTGACTGATGATGATGATGAAGTATCTATAGGCATTCCTTTACCGACATTTTTGCATAGTTTCCGTTTTATAGAAAAGCAGACACTTGACCCTACATAAAAAATGCTTTCAAATAAAGGTAAAATAGACTTTATTACCCTTCATTAAATCGCACTGAAATCATTTTTCAGCGAATTAAACGAATGCTGCGTAAAACATTAAAAAGCTTGAACCGAACCCGTATGAATAAATTTCCATTAGCTCCGCTTCATTTTTTAAATCGCGGTCACTTTTAATTGGACACGCGTATTGGTCATACTTACGCAAACTCGTATCTTATTTAATCTGCTATGCCAAATACGCTCTTTTACTATGTTACTAAAGTTCAAATTTAGAGCGAGCTCAGAAGCGTGTGCGACTTATTAAAGTTGTCTGAATTGTGGCGAAGGTGTGTCCAATGCAGCCACACGTCAAATGATGATGGAATCAAAATGGTGCTTGACAGCGGGTTGTGGCGCTATGTGGCGTATTGTGGCGAATTCCATGTGTATCAGCAATTCAGTACATTTTGGTGACTATTTTGTTTGTGGCTTTATATATTTACGTGTGAATTATTTTATAACATTGATATAAATCACACGTAAAGCGAGCACATAATACTATACATATTTTTTACATCACACTTGCTCTTAAACGGTGCCATGATATGCAATCATAATGAGCTACAATAGCCTATACCGCTCACCTAACGGCGTAATGCATACATCGTTTTCTACTTTTCTCATACTCTCTCATTCATGCATTTGCAGGTGTCGAATGGCGTCATCAGCTATTATTTTTGGCTTTACTGTTTATTTATTTCCTCTAAGTGTGATGAAAAACGTTGTGTGTATTACGCGCGGTAAGAGTGGTTTTACAAACTTGAGTGACGAGTCATTAAAGCCCTCTAATAGACTCTCGTTCCTAATATCTCTTTTACCACCCATAATGCACAATGTACTAGTAATTGCTCATCAAAAACATTTCAGAAAAGAAACATAAAAACATACATACATGCTTTGCAAGCGCCTTTAGGTAATTTTTGGATAGCGTACATATTGTGTTTTCTATTTTAACACAAGTGCCAATTATTTAATCCACCAACACCACCACCATATCAGCCCAAGGACGTCCACTTCTGGACATAAGCCTCCCCCAATTTATTTATTTCGACAAAAAAAAACACACAGCTTTACAGAAAAAAACTAAGGCACTGTGAAGTTTATAAATTCCTATGTTAACAAAAAATAATAATAACAGCTAGGCACAACAATTAGAACAACATCAGTATACATAGGTTTAAAAATAATTGGCAAACAAATAAGGACATATTATTCGTACTACTTAAGATTAAGGCCCTCTAGTCCTGCGAGAGTAGGTATTTAGCGCTGTCCTGGCGGTGCGTGAACAAGCCCGCGCGGACGAAGCGACTGTGAACTCGGATGACCCCGCTAGCTTCATACTGGTCACAGTATAGAAATATAACTGTATTTTGACTTAAGAAATGCATTAATTATGATTAAACTTTAGTATCTCATTGATATCATTTTTTTATAAATAGGTAGTAAATAAATAATTGAAAGTCGAACTTACGGTAGGATCCATTATAATGAAAAAAAAACAGAATTCATAGTACAACCCTGAAATTCGTTATTTAATCTATGAAACCTAAGAACCTAAGAAATATGTCTTATACCTCTCTACTCGATTTGTTTAATAGGTCATGCAATTTTTTATCTATTTATGTTGTATTTATACAGGGTGTTATATTTATTTGTCGTGTGCGTGTCATCGTCATCATCATCATATCAGCTGATGGACGACCACTGCTGGACATAGGCCTCCCCTAAAGAGTGCCACATAAAATACAGACAGAATATTTTTTGGTGGTTTAATTTATTCATCAAAAGTTATTAGCTCTCAAAGCATAAAAAACATTGCGAAGTTTTTACTTTTTTACTATTTATGCGAAAGGTTACCGTATTTTTAAAAAATAAATACCAGAAATGATTTTTACATAAAGATGACAAAAGAATCAATATGTTATATAAAATGATACCAAACTTGCCACGGTAGCTACCTGGAAATGGGTAGACCTTATAAAAGAAGATTAGCTAGAAAGATAGAAAGTGTATAAATTTTAAAAGGGTCGGCAACGCGCATGTGACACCTCTGGAGTTGTAGGCGTCCATAGGCTGCGGTGACCGCTTACCATCAGGCGGGCCGTTGGCTTGTTTGCCACTGACGTGGTATTAAAAAAAAGACGGCCGGAATTAATGTGTTGAAGCTCACAGCTTAAAAAAATATTCAAGTGCAAAGCAGTACTCGTAGATCTCTTACTATATCTACAATTTCTGGTAATAAACATTTCATTTATAATTTTACCAACTTTGGTTACATTTCTGGAGGGGTTCAGTTCAGTTGTTATACTGTCATTTTTATACTGTGGCACTATGACCATAATTTATTTGTTAATAATTACGCCTTTTTTCATTCGGGTTTTTATTGCCCTTCTTAAATAATTTGCAACCATTATATAAATTCGTCAAAAACTGCTTGTTTGGTGCACGAAACTGTCGCGGATAAAACTGACACAGGTCCGTTGTCTGTAAGCGCCAGCGCGCGACTGATCGGGCCTGCCGAGCCTCCGCGCTCGCGCATTTCCTAGGTATTTAAACATATTAATTCATACAATCATTCTATCTTTTTAAATTCTGCAAAAATGTCTATAAATACTGAATGGCTGTAGTTTAGTTCAAAAACTTTATTTAAAACATCAATAGTTTAGTCGTCAGATTGTAAATGCTTTACAAAAAGGAGTAACTTTGGGGTCTCTTTCTATCGAGCGAAGTTCATTAGATCGTGTATCTGAGTGCAACTTTGACTAGACTAGATCCTTAAGTAAAACATAGAATTTTTTCAAATATTTAAAACCCTTTTTCTACGTTTCGGGTTGTTTTTAGAAAACTCGAAAACGCTAACTCGCTTGACGACCTCCCCTTAACTATAGATAGATGATTGTCGTTTATCCATCGCCTCGCATAACTTCATACACTCGTCACATATGGTTGTTCAGAATCGTTTAAAAACTTAAACGTTTTCAATCCTTTCTCTTTAAACAAATTATATACTCGATTCATATTATAAACCTTACTCATTTAATTTCATTGTATACAATTAAATTAAATCAGCAAATAATTATTCCAATCTAAATTGCATATTTTTTTAATAAAATATTCAATGTATAATATAATATGAAATTCATAATAAGTCAAACAAACTACGATGCACAATTTTCATATGGCAATGTGTAGCTTTCATAATTGACTTACGTTAAAATTTACCGTTGTTCAGCGATTCCCAGCGACTGTAACACTCACATTTTTGTACATTTTTCTATTTTGGATTATACCAGCTCCTAAATTTACAGTCCACTTATTTATTTACCATCTACGGACCTGCGAAGATTTTACAATGGTCATCCAGCTACTATCAAAAACATCACATTCTGGTGCTGATGCGAGCAGCATATTGATGCAATGGAGTACGCGAACCAGAGATGATTTGCCGTGAGACACGGTGCGGGTTTTCGGCACTGCTAGAAATTGACGGGTGCGTGGCCGGAGATTAAAGTTTGCCCTCGCCACTGAGGGAACAAACAGACGTACCAGTTGTGTGACTAACTCCGGACAGTCAGAATTTCCTCTCAAGATATTACAAACAGTTGTCAGTAGCCTATAGTTGCGCCTTATCTCCAGAGAGTTGAAGCCCAGAACGCCAAGCAAGAATTTAGAGGGGTACAAAAAAGGATAGTAACCGTATGACTTCTTATATAGAAAACGCAAAAACGCTTTTTGGATCTTCTCTAGAAGTAAGACATAAGTGACCTCGTGCGGATTCCAGACAGCTGAAGCTGCCTCAAGTTTGCTACGAACCAGCGCTGTGTATACTAACTTGATAGCCCTGGGTTCATAAAAATCTCTGGCATTCCTGATGACAAAACCCAACCTCCGGTAGCAGTCCACGGCTAATGCCTTCATGTGATCGTGGAAGTTGAGTTGTGCATCAAAGACAACACCTAAGTCCCGGATAGAATGAAACCGGACTATGCGATCCGATCCCAGCCGGTATTCCACTAATAATGGATTATGAGCACGGCTAAAGGTCATGACGGAGCACTTTTCGTAATTGAAAAGTAGCTTATTGTCCATGCTCCATTGATGAACGCTGCCAATGTCTGCCTGTAAAGACTCACAATCCGATAACTGTTGCACGCCATACACCAGCTTTAGATCATCGGCGTTGAGCAGGCACCTAGCATAATGTCATAAGGGTTAATGCCATAATCGCCACGCTTGGCATGCGGATTGACAATCGCAGTATCTCCACCGCACTCTAGGGATGCTGCTCCCCATCCCATGGTGGTCTTAGTCGTAGTTTTAGGACATACCCGGGTCCAACCGGGGAACCGTGGTATTATTTAGAAATGCGATGAAAATGCGGCTTTATGACGAATTCAATAAGTGTACGAGAGCGTCACGTACTAGGATTGAAATGGGATTGCAAAAACCTGGAGAATGTAATTCTCCTCCAGTGTCCGAATAAGATACCTAGTACGGCCAAGGCGAGATGAATAATACCTTCAGATTGTCGTCAAAAATTCAGAAGCTTCGCTTGGGGACCGACCCGTATGTTATTTGTCATGCTGGCAACACTTTGGGTAGGGTTCCATAAGATGGACGTCTGTAGACTGATATTTTAGATTAAAGGGTTCATATATAAAGATGCCAACGAATTATTAACCCGTCGTGTACTACGATGGCTAAAAAGGGATATGGTTTGCTTGGCGGTAAGCAGACACCGTACGTAGCCTATGGACGCTTTGTTTGTGTGCAATATAACAACATCTTGAGGATGCTTGTGCGGCTGCCGAAGCACTGCAGTGCGTCTGGCATGTCCGCGGAAGCGCGACTTGATGATTTTTTGCCATTAGGCGAAAAAGAGTTGCCTCGATGCCAAGACGAGTGGCCGACAGCAGCAACGGTCTTCTCAGGGTGTTGGCTGAAAGGCTCGAGTGCCCGATAATGAAGTTTTGGGTTGAGGTGGCTATTGGAAGAGCCGAGTAGACAGCGATACTCTTCGCTCTCTCATTGGCTAACCTTTGCAGGATTTCTGTTAGCTACCCCATTCTATTTTGTTTTTTTTTTTATTCAATGTCCACTAACATAGTATGTAAGATTTCTCTAACTATCAATAATATGGATCAGTACGGTCTGAAAATAATTATTTTTATATATATTATTTCATTTATTTACGAGTACATTGAAAGGCCCAATTCCAGTGCGACATTTGATTTTTTAAATGATTGTGAATCCTTTTTATGTACTTTTTGCTCTCCCTCTTTCGTAAGCGGCACGTAGTGTCATGTGAGCGAGACGCACTGTTACTGATTGGAATTGGAATTATTACTAATGAAATGGTTTAATAAATAATGACAAATAATCATTTATTTATGTACAACGAAAATATATACAAGAATACTTAACCAAAATAATATAAAGAAAATTAAAACTAACTTAAATCTAAAACGGGCCCTTGAGGCATTGTACCGAGGATGCTGGCGGCATTTCCTCGCTGTATCGCAATGCTGATACGTTGAGCGAGGAAACCGCCAGCTCTTCGGTCACCAGTTACGTCAACCAGACGCTTCGCAATTTCTGCTAATAACTTATGCGCGCTGGGACCCCATGGACCTAGAGTTTCGACGCCAAAAGGTACAAACATGTACTCTCTGCCGAGGCCCTTGTATTTATTACGCTTTAGAATTTCGGCGTTTTCCGCCGCTGCACCCGCTTTTACTGTAGTCCGTTGGAGGTGAGACGGTGCCAGTGTGTCTACACAGGTAGCATCCCACACCAACATCCGTCCCACGCTCCAAGGAACTAAAGACACCCCATCAGGTCTCTTACCATCGTCCCTGACCATGCTAGTCGGCTCAAGAAGAGCAGGCACATTGATGGTGGCAAGAGACCGGCGGATTATATCATTAAGCGTCGCATGTCTCGAAAAACGGCCTGCACTTTTTTGACAACACAATCCATGGTGTCCCAGTCGGTCCACGTCCGTGCCACAAGAGCATATATGTGGGGTACATACCGCGACCCCGAGTCGCAGTCCAGTCGCCAATCTAAGCGAGGTCGGATCCAGGAAGGTACCGGTATTTGGCGAGGGATGAGCATGTAGCCAGTAACCAGCCTCCCGGGTTCCGACCGCCAAAAGTCTCGCACGATCTGGACCTGCACTGCTGTTTAGAAGAATATTATAATTTAAATCACAGTAAATATGGTTTAATTGTTCACGTTTAACCATATCATCCCCTGTGCGGAAGGAAATAATATAAGATGACGAGTTGATTAAATAATAAAAAAAACTGTTATGTTACTATTAGAAAAGCGATTTTTCTTCTTCGGAAGTAAACATATAAAAACATTGGCTTAGTTGGTGATTGAAAAACAAGATCGCATTTACTTACCAATCGCTCATGATTCGAAATTGATTACTTCTCATACGTGCTAGTTGATTTATGATTACATAAAACGTCAACGTTACGTACGCCAGGTAGATTTTACTGTAATTTTTAGAATGGAAACTAACATTTAGATCTATTTTTTACGTTACGTAGTTCATCCCTCTCAGGATGTTTTTGTTGTCCGTCAACTAAATTTTCCCCCTTTCTAAAGTCAAGATAGAAAACTCATGTACGTAAACTAAGTTCAAATTTAGAACTAAGTTTGTTAAAAGTTTAGTGTAGATAAAAGAAGCAGTGGCATCGAGCCAAAGATGCTGGCAACATTTCCACTTCTAATAGTATTTCTATGTTTACACGTTAAAGGAGTAGAAAACGGGTGTTATGATGAAAACTTACGAGTACTTAGTTTATGAAGATTATGTTAATTAAATAAATAAATAATCATTTATCTCAGGCATGTGAGGCCCATATTATAAATGCCTTAAAGACTAACATACATATAATTATATTTCTTAAAATTAAGTTACGTCGCGATAGGACGTCGACGCGAGGCGCTTATTCGGGGTGTCGAATACTTGGCCGCAAAATCGCCGGAATACGACACCTTCGGCCTGAACTCTTAGATCTTTTCTATGTATTTAAGTATTTATCTATCTATATAAGTATGTATATTGTCACCGAGTACCCATAGTACGACCTTTGCTTAGTTTGGGAGTAGGTCGATTTGTGTAAGATTGTCATCAAATATTTACGCATTTATTTACTTAAATAAAATACCCTGTCTTTTTAGGGTTCCGTACCGAAAGGGTAAAAACGGGACCCTATTTAATTACTAAGACTTCCCTGTCTGCCCGTCCGTCTGTCTGTCGCCAGGCTTTACCTCAAGAACCGTGATATTAGACAGTTGAAATGATCACAGATGATGTATTTCTGTTGCCGCTATAACAACAAATATTCAAAACCGGCCAAGTGCGAGTCGGACTCTTTGCCGTTTTTATAGATAATGGTACGGAACCCTTCGTGCGCGAGTCCGACTCGCACTTGGCCAGTTTTTACTGTACAAATTCAGTCATTACTAACCTAACTATAAACTAAAATAATACTAAACTTTATAATTATAAATAAAAAGCCGGATCCAGGTCTATGCCATGTGACAAGGTTCAGAAGGAACTAAATTAACATCTTGTTTTCATGGCAAACTATTTATTTTTATTAGAATTTCCTCTTCAAACTAAGTAGATTAGTCTTCCCACGATAAATTTCCTTCGCCGCAAACTTCTCGTATAATTAATAAGTTATACTTTTGTCCGATACTTATAGGGTTAAAATTGCTAAGACGGCAACGTAATGCCCTCAGTAACAAACTTAATTACAACTCGAAGAGTACTAACTATTTAATTGAAACTGTGATACCAGGGGCTCTTTCTTACAATAATGGCTAATATTTAGTTACTCCCTTAATTACGAACGAGTTTGTTTGTTGATAAAAAGGAGGCAATTTCAATCAACGCAATAGTTTTGGTGTAAAGAAAACACTAATTACAATGTTCGTACGATTAAATAAGCAAAATAGCTCGTGCCCGCGACTTCATATACGTGGGATTCAGTTTCCGAGGGAGTAGCCAATTGACATAAAACCTGGATGAATAGGCTTGTGACCCTATTATTCCGTCTGATTATCAATAACTATTAAACACGTCATCATCATCATGAATCAGTCAGCCGAATGACGTCCACTGCTGGACATAGGTCTCCCCTAAAGACTTCCACAATGACCGGTCCTGCGCCATCCGCATCCAGCGGACACCCGCGACCCTTACCAGATCATCAGTCCACCGTGTGGGGGGCCTGCCCACGCTACGCCTTCCGGTACGTGGTTGCCACTCGAGAACCTTTCCGCCCCAACGGCCATCGGTTCTACGTGCTATGTGGCCCGCCCACTGCCACTTAAGTTTAGCGATTCGAAGGGCTATATCGGTCACTTTGGTTCTGCTGCGGATGGCCTCATTCCTGATGCGATCTCGCAGAGAAACTCCCAACATAGCCCTCTCCATTGCTCTTTGGGTGAGTTTGAGCCTTCTTATGAGGCCCATTGTAAGCGACCACGTTTCAGTACCGTATGTCATCATTGGCAGTACACACTGGGCAAAGACTTTCGTCTTGAGACACTGCGGGATATTGCACGAAAAGATGTGCCGTAGCTTCCCGAACGCTCCCCAGCCGATTCGGATTCGACGATTAACCTCTTTCTCGAAGAATTAAATACGTATTTTTTCTTAATTCACTCAAATAAAAAAATATGTAGATATAGCTCGTTAAAATTCTGCATGACGTCACGCCGTACAACACTTTTTAGCACGGGGCATGACGTCACAATCCCCACTCCCGAACTTTGACGAGCGTTTTTTTTTGTTTGATTGACAAAAGAAAATATACGTATTCAATTTTTTTTATCTAACTTGCGGACTAATTATATATTTTTTACCCAGGACAGCACCCAATTATACATATATAAACCTTCTTCCTTATTAAACACTCCGTCAGGGCAGATTAGTAAGTCGTAGGTTTACTACTTCACCCGAATATAATAATACCTACATGCCACGTAATAGACATAGACACTGCATCATATTTCTGACTTAGTACAAAATATGTATCTCGAAAATACTTATTAGCGTCCCACAACCATGAAAGATATTGACATAAATAATGGATATTTTGTATGAAAATCTCTTTACTGCTAATGCACTGGCTAATGATGATGCTAAAATAATTAATACCTCAATAAACGACCAAGAGGCTAAGCGTATTACTTTCATTTACGTTCCAGAGAACCTTTCCAGTATCCTCTGTAACTATGTATGTAGTGTGTGTGTGTTGTGTGTGTGTGTGTGTGTCCGTGAGTGTCTCTGTGCAGTGCATCTGTGTGTCTGTCTGTGGAATTATAGCTGTCAAACGAATGTTTTGTTTATTAGAGTATTTGCTGTCTGAATGAATGAATGAATTATCTATTCACAAGAACATAAAATACAAGTCACACAATGCATGCACTTACATGTTACATTCAACCATCAGGTATGTGACTTTTTTTGGTGAGTGTGGAGTTAATCTAACAATTCACTAATATTTTGCGTAAGTTCGCTTTCTGCTAGATACAATAGACTGTACATGTAATCTTAGGTTTAAAGCTTATAACTAAAGAACTCATTAACACTATAAAAACAACGCATACATGGTAGAAAGATATATGATACAAAGTACTGAAATTGTTTTTAGCTATATTTGGTGGTAATAAAAGCAGTCGTCTCCAAGACATGCAGCTCTCAATGGAGGACAGGATAGTGAAGGCTCTCAGTCAATATAAAGATAAGAATTCAAATTTTTGGGTATTTTGTTTAGTTTTAGTACCATTTTATATACTACTCAGTAGGGAAAGAGGGTCTCACGACAATCAGCTACTTGTGTTGGGTTTTATATTATTTGATTAAATTTCATATTGCTTATTTACAGTGACATTTTGGTCGTGTCACAACCCCTTTCTAAGTTTCCGCTTTATTTAGCTTCTGAAAATTTCGCTCAATACATTGTAATTATGATTTTCATAAGGTTATTAAAAAACCCTTGTTTAGATATCGTCATTGTAACGTAATTTAGAGTTATTCCAAATTAACATATTATAGATAGTCTGGTTTAATCAACGGTAATCCGCTATATAGGGTTACGCTCTAAAAGATGTGTTTGGAACTTTATTACTAACTAGCTGCCCGCCCCGAGGCTTATGACGGTTGCCTTTTTATCATTTATCGACGTGAATAAGATATTCGTCACGTTCTAACAAGTGTGCGAGTATGAGAGTGACGGGCATCTTAACCACGACGATAAGTGATAAAATGGAAACCATCATAAATGAGGCTGATGTAAATGAGGCCAAATCTTCCCTTTACGGCTTTAGCATGCTATGAAATAGTACCTCTATGTATGTCAATCAAATAATTTCGACCATAATTTGAACGTCATAAACTGTACGTCTGAACGACAGATTATCAGTTAAGACGTACACTTTCGTCAATTCAGATAATATTTTTGAAGACCTATCTTCCGTCTCTCTAACTCACTGCCTTTTATATGGATTTATTCAACTTTTTTTTTGTTTAATTTCTTCTTAAAATTTCTCAAATTACATTTGATACAAGCCTGTCCAGAACTAGGCAAAAAATATTATATTACTGATTTTGAGCTGCGATTCCGGTTGCCTTAGTGATATCTCTTTTGGTTCATGTTCATTTAATATTCTATTTGAAAGACATAAAAATTTATGATATTTGTATAACCATTTTGTATCACAAATAAGTCCCCAGTACCTATTACAAATTATATAACCTAATCCTGTTTTATTTACATCAATATTAATGTATTTATATACTAATACAATATAATGTATTTATATAATTTAATAAAATTGCGTAGTGATTTTCAGAGATGGTAGATATTTTTAAATATATTTTCTTTAATAAATCGAAAATATAATATCTTTATGTAAAAATTAAAAAAAAACCTAAAACTAAAATTACAAAAACTAATTACTAGTAAGTAAGTACAAATCAACAGGAAAAAGTAATTGTTTAACGCTGAATTCAAACCAGCGAGTTGGTTGAGAGCGATTGTCCGCAAAGGTATGCCAGAAGGTCGCTGGTCATTCAGAATTTTCAATATTTCCCTTTTGGTTTGAAATTCATTCCAGCTCATTTTCGTGCTTACAACCAAATATACAGCAAGACGCAATGCAATCATCATACGCGGCCTACATTATGAAACCGCGAACCACCGAACTTCCTGATCCGCCGCGTTCCGAAGCGCTTTGATCACCCAACCGTGCCTTCGGGTACGTTCCGTGACATTCACAACCTAGATTCTCCTCATCACGAGTTCCTAGTATAACTCGATCCCGAATACGGTAGAGAAAAATATTATTATTTCATTATAAAATAAAAAAACCGATCAAGTGCGAGTCAGACTCGCGCACCGAGGGTTCCGTAAAAAATATTTTTATTATATTATGTAACTAAAAATGTACGGTTTCGCAATTTTTCCTTTATCTGTGTTATAAGACGTTGCTCCGTACCAAATTTCAAGATTCTGAGTTCACGGGAAGTACTCTATAGGTTTTAATTCCCTTGCGAGTGTCGAAAATTTGCGGCATAAACGGTTGGCTTAGAAGTTTGATTTTTTCACAGCTCCAAGGGACAGGTAGGCCTGAGTATTTGATATAAATTCCAGCTTGATACCTCCACGCGTTCCTGAGGAAAAGGGTCTTGACATACAGACAAACGTACGGACGGATGGTAATATTAGTATGAGACGGTACTGTCAAAACACAATCTTGTCTTACTAAGTTCACACTTAATGTTACTACTTGCCTATAGTGTGGGGTTGGTACTGTTTTTATAGCTGTGTAAGGTGCTGGCTGCTAGATGATGAATAAAGAACGCTCGAATGTTATTTGAATTATTTCGGAATGGCGAATGTTTTGACGTATGATGCAGTATGAAAGTTGACTCGAACGAAGGAAGATGTTTCATTAATAAAATTTACAAATAAAGAAGGTGAAGTATTTCTTGTTTTCCTGCGCCACCTCTACACTAGTTTCTATTTTATATTTCTGTACTTTCGTATTTTTCTTACTTATTATTGAATCCCATGTCTGAACAAAATATACCTCTTCTATATGGCTATTTTTTAACGCTATAACGTGTGAATATGAATACATCTTTCAGATAAAGCATACGTCACGTTCTATAGAGTGGTGTCAAAAAGTGGCAGATGCTTTATTTTGAAGACTACTTTAGCTTAGTTGGTGGTGACCCCACCCAGAAAGTGTTTTTTCTGTGATGAGCATGGACGATTTGTTGCTGAATCTTGGATGTTGTCTATGTATTTTCATATGTATATCATCGCTAATAACCCATAGTTGAAGCTTTGTATAGTTTGGAACTAAGACGCTTTGTGTAAGATTGTCCACAACTGTTTTTACATATGGTGCTACTTTACCGCACGAGTGCGGTAATCAGCAGATTACGTGCATATGTCGAAACTTTAAAGAGCCATATGTACTGTAAAACGTTGTACGATACACGTGCGAACAGGTTATTCGCAACTCGTGTCGATTTAAAACACTCCCTTCGGTCGTGTTTCAATTTATCACCACTGCGGATTTCCTGATCTCTGCACTTGTATCGTAATGTACTATTGTATTTTATCGCGCTATTAATTAGACCATCATAGGTCATGAGGTCGTTTTTTTGCGTAAGGCCCTCTATGGGATCGGCCTAAGACGAGCGAAATGTAGCAAAGCATGAATTGGGCTCCAGTGCGTTCAATATCAGATCCTGGAGTCCTTTGCTTGAGGATGCAGATGTGGCCACTGTAGACAGAAATACCAATTAACCAAGTCATCTTCCGATACCTCGTTCACAGGTTTTCTTTACGAAAATAAAGGTCAGTCTTCTGCTGGCCTGGGATTTTAAGCATTGTGAATAGCCGAGTTTTCATTGACCCCGTTTTAAATGAAGCTAATCAATACAACATCGAGAGTAAAAATATAAAGCTCGTCTCAAAATCGTCAACGCCATACTCGTGTCAAAGCCGATGCTAAATATTTTTATACTGGTTTAAACTACTGATATTGGCACCATCAAGCCAGTAGTTGAAGTCGTCAAACGTTTTGTGTTAAAAAAATCAAAGCCACATTGTTGTTTGCCGTAATCCAAAGCGTTTGAATATGCATGTTTTTGCGAAGTATAGTAAGTAAACAAAACATGTGATACGTTAACAGAATTTTGTAAAGAAAGACCTAAGATAAAAATGTCGATCTAGTATTGAGTTATTTATTACAAACAAAACTTACCTTTGTTTTAACTTCCTAGTTCGATCCAATATTACAATTTAAAATTGGGATATTTAAGATTTCATCGAGCTCTCCAACTTGGTCGATTCGGACCTTAAATAATTATTAACTCTTTTTAACGCCCTTTTTATGATTACGGGCGTGAATTTCAGCAAAATATTTATTTTAATAGCTTGGCACTATAGAAAAGTTAGCATTAAAGTCTCTAAAAAGTCGTAACGAGTGAACGCAAACGAGATTGTACCCTCCACTATTAGGAATACTATTCTGTGTTCCAAGTGAAATCTAACAAAAGAAACTATTCTTTAGGTACACCTAACCACACCGCGCTATTCGTCTCAGGAATACGGAACCTTTACGTAAGTGTGGTTCCTCGCTCAGTTCACTGGAGTTCTTATTAGATTCGTGCAATATGTTTACAAAATGGAATTCGCCTGTTCCTTTAGCTACCATTTTGGAAATAGAATTGTTCAAAACTGAGAGTGTAAGCTAAATCCTTTTCATTTCCTTGCTATATTTTAATTTTTTTCATTGAATAAATAAAAAATATATATATGCAGTAAACCACCTCGTGGCGATTGGTATTTAACTTTCAATGTTCGTATATAGTTAAAACTGTATACGTAATGACAATTTGATTTCTTATATACAGGTACCGGCTAATTACTTTTCTTAGTTACATCTAAATGAAAATTTTCCAAAAAAAGCATTTTGTTGGTATTACCTAGGAGTCAAAATTCTTAGCACATACTGATATTAAAAGGGAACTATAGACTCTCAGGAACTATAAAAAAGTGAGTTGAAACCAACTTCTCCTTCTAACCGTATATACTTTCTCAATTCCTTTGTGAGTAAAAGCAACATGAAGGTGATATATTTTCAGTTGGTATTGCTCGACCCCAGAAGCAAAGACCTACTGGTATTATTAAGACTATACCTATAAATTTAATATAGGTTAGCATTATCGACACGAAACTGTTTCGTGACGCTATCAAACTTCGTCGGCTTGCATCGCTCTAATTCGAAAAACCGATTACCTTATTTTCATACAACCTCAAAGTAGCATTTAGGACATTTTGATGTGATCGCATTCTGTTTCGCCTCTAACTAATTATTCTTGTCACTAGATTATAAACCTTGTATAACAAGAAACAGAGTGGTGTTTGACGCGACTTAATTTGTTATGATTTGAACTTTATTGTGGATATAGCGTTGCGTGACTTGAATTGAAATTAGACCTTCGCTATTATAAAGTCCGAGTTGTGCTAACTGGACTGGCGATCAATCATATTCACGTTTCTGGTGTAATTTTGGATTAGAAATTCAATAAACCTGCATTCAGGTTTCTTTCAGTTTAGGGCTAAAGTGTACGTTTTTAGAAATATGTGTATTGTATAACTCTTGTGCTAGAGGTTCACCCCAAAACTGTGAACTGGCGATCTTCTGTCTTGTGGTCTTTAGAGAAACCATGTGAAAACATCAATATTAAAACAATTTAAACTATAATATGGCAAAGCAAACGCTGTATTTAATTTAAAATAAAGATGACGTGTAAATAGAAACGTAATTTCGGCCGACTTTTTTGCTTGAGTTTGTATACATACCTAGAAGTAGATAGGTATAGCGGCCAATTATAGTGGCTTCCGCTCACATTTGACGTAAACAAGTATACAGGGTGTAACAAAAATGCCGTGGATCCATGGCATTTTTGTTACATTCTGTATAGGTGCAATACACTACACATATTGAAACAATGTCTACTAGGAAGGCGTCCATTTTAGAACTAGCCTTCGTTTAAGTGGTTTTATTTTTAAATAACTCGGTATCTAACATTTCAAACTCTTTATTTAGCGTTCCAGTTTTCTGGGTCAGGTAGTTGTGACCCGAATGGAAAGTATACAATTAACCCTTTTCATTGGATGGTCATCCACGTAAATAATGTTTGAAATTGCTGGCACATTATCATTTACAGAAAGATTACTGAAAGGCATGTTCGTTAAAAATACGAAGAAATCGTTCCGTTTATTTATAATTAGGGCTGCTTTTCAAACCGTAGTTAATGATTACAACTTAGTAAAAGTATCTTGGTAAGGATTTCAAGTGGATTTCTTAAACCTGCATATGAATAGATGAATGAATAACATATATTACAGATTAAAATCCCTACTGTAAGTACACAGTATATATTTGTTAGAAGACAATTGAAAAATCGCGTGGAAAGTTTTAAAATTAATAAAATAAATTTCGTGTGCTCTGCCTACCCCTTTTGGGAATAAAGCCGTGAGTTTATGTATATATGAATGTAAAATTAAAAATTCCCGAGTACAATTTGTCGCAAAAAATCTATTACTAACAACATATCTACGTAATCAATGGAAATTGTACGAAAGCTTGCTTTTCCAAGTACACTATTCATACGTAAGTTCGGCTATTACTTGTTAACTAGTAATGTCTACGTAGCTGTGATAGTTTTCATTTTAAATTCAATTTTATAGCCTTATTGAGCTTACTTATAGGACTAGTTCGATGTGTGTAAAAATTGTCCCCTAATATTTATTTATTTATTATATGTACTACTACCATGTTTTCACATTTTAAAACACGTTATAAAATGCTTAGATTATTTTTAAATGAGCTATCTAACGATACTCAGCACCATGAGATTTGCAAGAAAAAAATGCATCCCCACTTTACGTGTAAGCGATGTAACCTAAAAAAATGTTTTTCAAAATTATACTATACCATTTTGTCGGCATGATGGATTTGTATATGATTGTACCTAATTCTAATACTTATATGTCGCACATAACCAGAGCTAACGATAAATATAAAACCATACCTACACAATAGTTTGCCAATAGGCGGTAGATGTGAGAAAAATAGAAATAAATTTAGGAGGCTACCAACTAAAGAAGCACGTTATATTCTAAGATAGTACATACGTTTAATTATTCTCTTTGTTCCTTATCAAACGACTCCGATCCCACAGTCAAAGTTGAAACTGTTGCTGCAGTTTCCAGGGAAAACGTTATTAATAAATTATAAATGAGTGCAATTTTAGTACGCTGATTTTTGTCCCTGTAATGTTATCTTTTATCACGAATAAATATAATCCTTCAATACTTTGTGTAAAATAGATCCCCAAGACGCTCCAAGAATGCTATTAGTGTCAAACAAGTGTTAAACTAGCATGAATTATTTACGATATATCTTTCGATTCGACTGAGAAACTTCGTACAATACGAAGACATATCAATTATTAAGACATATAAATATTAAATAGACCAAAGTACGCTCGCGCTCTTTACTTCAAGTCCCTCTTCGCTAAATTATTCTTTAAATTTCTATACAGTTTGTCTGTTCTGTACAAGCTATCGATTTAAATATGTGTATTAATTCTTTTAACACACTAAAATTAGACAAACAATCAGATCTCACTTCTGGCAAGAATGGGGCTTTCTATTCAGGGCGTTCAATTAATTCTGTGATATGTTGGTTGCGCAGGGTGGTGAAGAGAGAGAGGGTTCACAAAGAAACACACTATCCGGGGTACATAGTATACTCGTCCGAACCTCTGTACTCGTACAACTGCCTCCCATTCTATTCTTAACCTAACAATTTATATTATTCATTTACGTGCTCAGAGAGGAAATCCCTTATCCAGTTAGCACACACTCTATCTGTCGTTGATCTAATAATTGCTTATTATATTCATACGTGCAGATATGACTGTTTGCCTATCACAATTCTCTCTACTCGGTAATTATTATTCCTATTTGACTGTGGGGTCTACCTTTTTCCTCTCCTCTCAATTTTTGGTTGAGGTATCAGCGATAAAAATTTTGCAGTACTATAGATCTTATACAACTAAATCCATCCACTCCTTTTTCTGGCAACTGGAAATCCCTCAGAGGCTAGTATCTAATACACAGTATATATTTGTTAGAAGACAATTGAACAATCGCGTGGGAAGATTTAAAATTAATAAAATAAATTTCGTGTGCTCTGCTTACCCCTTTTGGGAATAAAGGCGTGAGTTTATATGAATGTAAAATTAAAAAATTCCCGAGTACAATTTGTCGTCTAGTGTTTGATCATCGGACCCACCTATTCACGTCTTCGTACTACCTCAGTCAGGTTTAGAATTACAAAAAGGTTATCATTTTATTTCAAGATCAGTCAAATTGGGAATCTTTTCCAGGAAGTCGATTGAGAAAGGTAGGTAGTTGGTACGTACACAAGCAATCTAAGCCAGTTCACCAAAACATAATTCCCAGTTTACGAGACCAAGTCACGAAAGCAAGTGTGAATGTACCTATAAACCTTAATTAGTTAATGTTTCCTTGCTTCATTGCCAACGATCGCCAACGACGAATAAGGTAAATGCCATAATGCTTGACGCCTTTTTTCAATACCTGATCGCATTGGAAGCAAACAAGTATACGTCTTTTTAGGGTTTCGTTACTACTAGAAAGCTGATATTTTAAGCAGGTATCAATCGCGCCGTCAAAACCACCATACACCAGCCGACGGACGTCCACTGCTGGACATAGGCCTCCCCCAATTTCATGGCGGGTAAATGCCATAATCGCCACGCTTGCCATGCGATTGGCGATCGCAGTATCTCCACCGCACTTCAGGGATGCTGCTGCCCATCCCGCGGTGGTTTTGGGCGCCAACAAAATGGTAGGATGAAATTTAGAAAATCGAAAATGGTCATTCACACGAAAAGTGTGGATTAACGTTGAATAGCTCGTTTATAATTATTGTGGGGATTTCATCGACAATTTTTTGAGCCAGGAATCCGTTTGCGTGATGTCGATTCAAGTGTAGTTTTCTCGAAGACTCTTAGCATAATAATCAAGCTGAAATTTGGCATGGATATGGCAATTGCTGGCCTAAATATGTCACAAAAGCTAAAATTATGGCCTTTTTAAATGAGTAGTTTAGGTGCAATAAGCAATTTTTAAGGTTATGATTTTTTTTAAGTAACTTGGTATTCGACTGAATTATTTTATGGAATCATAATGGTAATCACTCATCAATCCTACCTACCTATCCTACCTATCCTAGGTAATTATATAACTGCAGTGAAAAACTTTATAAACACTAAGGTAATTATGTACTTAATGAATTGTATTCACATCAAGTCACCAGATTGATTCAAAACAATTACAGTTTCAATCCAACAACAGAGCATTATTAGAATTCTCTGTTGACTCCAAACAAGCTAATTTGGATGCCTACCAATGTGACTGATTGAGTTTCACTAGTCATTAATTACCACGATAGTGATCTGAATTGTGATTATTACATTTGAAACTAATCGTGTAATATCACGTTAAAATTTTCTAATTAATTTCAGAGCGTACGTCCAACATGGCGCGCGGGCGCGGCTGTAAGGATTCTCGTCCCTACTCACAAGATTACAAACAATCATAGTATAGCAATCATAGGAAAGGTTATAGACGCTTGCCTGATGCACTTGACGCGTTGCCTAAGCTCGGTTCTCGTGCACCTCCGTGGTGATCTAACTCGGCCGCGGTTGCATTAAACTTATTGTAGTGGTTGTTCATTTTCTACAGCGCCCACTAATGTAACAAGTTCAATATGCTAAGCGCAATATATAAAAGTGAACAATCAAATATCAGATTAATGTATGCTGATTATTTTCTCATACCAACAGTCTAAATATCACTTATAGATTAGAAGCAGTAGCGAATTTGAAGTAGAATTAAGCCCCATAATTTGTTTCATTTTTGTTAGAAAAATATAATTTACTTCTTATATTATGCAAACTTAGCTTTCAATCTTGTATTGGACTTACAAGCCACGTACGCAAGGTTATCACTTTAATGTACAGTCGGCAGGCGCAGAAGCTAAGCACTATAACACTTCACGTTTATCTAACAGAGCCTTATTCTCATGAGTCATGACATTAGAGTCGGTGTGTCGCTCATTTTGAGCACTAGGCCCGCGTAGCTACTTCTGCTGCTGACTGTACGCTGTAATCATCTTTTATTTTATTTTGACGACTACTTTAGAGTTCTTAGTGAGTCTGCCTACGAAGCTTAGTTGTCCTAAGTATAAATCCCAGGCAGGGCATTCAGCTGTGTGATGAGTACACAGTTCCCGAGTCTTGGATGTTTTCGAAGTACTTAAGTATTTGTCTATCTATAGGGTGTGTTTATTGATTTCCGTTCCTTGAAGCATTTAGCCGTGTATTGCCATAGAAACGACGTAGGATATTTAGTTTTTCAAAACTCAAGTTTTTTTTTTTATATACAAAATTAGTACATTACTGCAGAGGCCGTGAAGTAAGAGTCCTGCAATCCCTGTTCCGGCCGAGGATTGTATAGTACTTTTCTCAAACATGTTAGAAAAAAAAACAATAAAAAAACTACAATGTAAAAAAACTAAAAAATACAAAACGTCCAAAAATAGCAAATCATTACGACAAATAACGGAAATTAAATAAAAACACGAAAAATGCTAGAAAATACAAGCACCATTTAAAAAAATACGAAAGAACTAAAAAATACCATAAAAACACGTAAAAACAAAAATAAACCAAAAAAAATGTCGAAAAGTACAAAAAAAAACGAATTAACTTTTAAAAAGTCAAAAAATATAAAAAAACACAAAAAACGCTACAAAATAACACGAAAAAACTTAAAAAAAATACATAAATACTCGAAAAATTAAAAAAAAAACAACAAAATACAAAAATACAAGAACGATGAAAAATAAACCTAAAAAAATACCAATTTACATAACAAATTAAATATATATATATATATACAAAGAAGTAATGTAGGGAGCCATAAACAAGTACCTTCGTGTCCTCTTTTTGTGACATTTAGGCGCATGTTTGAGAAAAATTAAATTTATCACCAAATGTGAATGCAAAACGGCCTTAAAAGTTAACTTGGAAGTAAGCAAAAGTCACGTCGATATTGTTTAATTTTTAAGGATCTTTTATAACTAAGTGTGTTAACTAACGAAAATTATTTCTTGAATATCTTCGAAATGGTACGAATTCGCATATTAGTGTCTTAGAGAAATTTACTTTATTTCATACAAGGAATGTGTGGCAATTAACGGAATTCAATAAAAACACCCTGTATAAGTATGTGTGTACCTAAGTTTGTTTGCACCCTGTATATGTATCGTCGTCTAGTACAAGCTTTGCTTAGTTTGGGACTAGGTCTTTTTTTAAAGATTGTTCACAAATATTTAATTTGTATTAAGCACAATGAATGTAAATGGAAAAATATGCCCGTTTTTGGACGTTAATATCTCAATAACTATTTCACCTATATTTAATAAATTTAGGGTTCTAGTTACTCTAAACGATTTTAATACATACCAAATTTGATACCTTGCCTACACATATTCAAAATTTTATTATTATGATATTCGCACGTACTAAAGTTTCCTTGCATACTCGTAAGTATATTCGTGATCATCTTATCTTATCTTATATTCGTGATCATAGTACAGAGACTTTGGCCTAGGTTTGCGTGCACATTACCTGATTGCGCTCGCTTTGTGTTTACGTCGGCGCATGTTTTACGAGCTATCGGAAAGTACAGCCAACCTGACAACTTGCATGGAAAGCCTGATTTGTTGACATGTCGTGAAAATGAGTCAAAGTTTATTTTTATTCTATTTTTTTAATACGACTATGGCAGCAAATAAACATACTTACTGCTTGTCGGGTTGTAGTTACGCTGCACCGAAAATGCTACAAAAGTTACTATCACTGGTAATCACCTTGCGTTCTAATTGCATAAGGAGGAAGAACTTCCCCAATTGGCGGTTCTAAGTATGTTTCTTGTATTTCCTTGATAGAGCACTGTATCTCAAAAAATAAATATTAAGTATGAGTCATGAAAAGTTGTTATAAGAATATTCTGTTGTTTTCTTTGACAGATATCTTAGATATAACCAGCATTTTCTATCAGTACACAAATGGAACATGAAATCTGGAGTAAGTGGAAAGAAAAGAAAATTATAATAAACTTTAAACAAATGAGTTTTGTATATTGGACGTTTCAATTCTTTTTAACAGAAACAACATAATCCCTTTACATATTTATTGAAAACAACCAGACAAATTGGCTTTTGTTCAACCACCTTTGTGGAAACTTATACCAATAGTATAATAGTTCACTGAACTAACAATGAACCGTATTTAGTTACACAGCAAGAATAATTTGGTAGGGTACTCATCAATCTGTCGGTGGTTGTAACCTCTCAAATTAACAGCTCTATTTAGGCTCTTAAACATGCAAAACAAACGAAATATCTAATGGAGTGATCCTACCGACTACGCCAGTTCAATCAATTTTGATAGAACATTGTGAATAAATAGACGATATATAAAGCGAGCATTTACTTTGAATTTGATGTACAGTCTGAAGTTATTTGTTAGGTATAACTTGAGTTTAGATAAGTAAATTTGAATCAAATGTTGTGTTAAGTTTAGCTAATTGAGGGTTGATGATGGTGGAATGAGTAGCTCGTATTTCTTAGCGATTTTCTAAAGCTAGATCGTATATCTTAAGTATTTACTAGTATACTTTTTTCAATATATATTATAAAGCTTTTTAATCTACATTAATATATTCCCTTCCATGCTAATCAGTGGGTATATCAGGTCTTTTAAACATTATCAAAATGTTTCGTATTTTTGTTTCAATAATAAGTGCCTGATAATAGGCATCTTCTGGGTGAGCTCGCTTCATCGTCGGCCTCATCTTTGCCCCCTGGCTAGATGATGGCCAAGAGCAATCCCATTTTCTATAAAATATATATATATATATATATATATATATACCGCTCTCGCCATAAGTATATCATTTCAGTCCCTTGGGACACAATCTACTATTTTACGCACTTCAACATTTCCACACTATAATATTTTTAAAGAATAGTAATTACGTAAAAAATAGGTGCCATCTTAAATTTTGTACGTTATTCTACAACGAAAACGTTGCCATTTCCAGTTTTCGTCGAGAACATCACGTGTTCAAAGTGTTTCATAATGTTCTATACTACGGACTTAAGTAATTTCCAACTACGCTCTAGGATATTTTCAACGGTAAATGCCACTGTTTTCTTTGAAACAGGCTTGGTATTCCTGAAAATGATCGTAACGTTATTATTATCGTACGGCTTTAATCCTGTCTTACAATTCATGTTTAATTATTACACATTTAAAATTAAAACACACGTTAAAGAATTGCTGCAGGAGGTAGCGCCAATAGGTTTCGCATACCTCGCATACATGAAAATTTCTTTCTAGGACATTTCTCAGCAATGTGGAGGATAGTTTATTCTGGCGAACCACGAGTGTTCCCTCCAAACTATCCTCATGTAGATTGTGGTTGCAGCGCCCAACGCCCGTCCGGATGGAGTTCAGAGTGACCCAGATCTTACGATATTCATTGAATCTTGTTGGAACTCTAGTGGAGTATATGATAGCGACCCCAGCCTGATATTTCCACTCCGAAAGGGTACTAAAAGGCTGCGGACCCTGTAGCTGTCAGTCGGTCCATAAAGGTTTGCGGGACTGCAAACGCAGGGGTGTGCATAAGCACTGGAGCGTCTCTCTAATGGACAGCGTTTGGGTTGTTGCCTTAGTCCACTCCCGTGCCACAGCGTATACTCGTCTAATATTTGGTGTAGCAATCGCGTGAGCAGTCATCTGGTGGGTGTAGGCAGTACGCATCCAGATATAGTTCGCATAACTCTATTCAGTTGAACGTCGATTCTTAATTATAAAAAAGTGCCTGATAATATTCCAGAGGCATTACAGTTAACTAGGAACCCTTATAGTTTCACCATGTCGTCTGCCTGTCCGAGGTTTTAATCTGTGATCTAGAGAGCTGCAATTGGGCATGGATATATAAAAAAAAATATATATATATTAGGGGACATTTTTTACACAAATCGAACTAGTCCCACAGTAAGCTCAATAAGGCTTGTGTTATGGGTACTAGACAGCAGTAAAAATCAGTCGCTGTGGCCGAATACGGCTAGGAGATGATGATGATATTTAATAGATATATACTTAAATACATAGAAAACATCCAAGTCTCAGGAACATAGAAAACATCCAAGTCTCTGATCACCACGGAAACAAATGCCCTTACCGGGCATCGAACCCGGGATCTCTAGCTTCGGAGGCAATGACACTACCAACTAGGCTAAAGAGGCCGACAAATCAAATAAATCAATACACTACATTGTTTTGATAAAATGACACCTCGCCGAGTTTCTTACGCCGGTTCTTCTCGTGGCAGAGGTTTATTTTTCCGAACCGGTTGTAGTTACGAGTACAGCAGTAGACAAAGTGGTAAAATAAAATCAATTTTTAAGGGCACCTCCCCCAGACGTAAAGTGGGTATATATATTTTTTTCTTCAATCCTATGGTATGTGGTGTTGTTGGATAGGTCTTTCAAAATGAATATAGGTCTTCATCAAACATTTTTTGATAAAGTGAATATTTCCGGAAATATTCACTCAAAAAGAAAACAACATGTGCTCTCCCCCCACTATCTTTTTTTAGTAAAGGTATTGAAATACGCTTACAACTCCATATGTGTAATTTGAATTTTTAACTTTGTTTCAGGTATGTATGGAGTTTTCACTCATTTACTGCTAATATTTGTGAGTACCTTTTTTGAATGGCGAAAACCTGTGAACTAGGTATATAGGTATTTACTCAGTCATGAGAGAATGACTGGGATATGTGGTAGGTACAGTAGTAATCAAAAGTATTTACACATTTACAATTTTGTATGTAACTCGAAAAAAACTGATACAATTAGATTAGGTCCAAAAAATATGAAAAAAAAACATGAAAGTAGAGCTTAATAAAGACTTCCAACGAAAACTATAGCCGACATTATCAGTTAAGCTGTTAAGACGGCGCAGTACGATCGGTGTGGATCGGTTCTCCATACAAACGTATTTAGGCTCTCATTTTAAAACGCCATGCTAGAATAACATGAAACTTTGTATACACAATGGGATCCGGCATACCTAGGTCGGAAATTAGTTTCTGTTGCTAGAAATTGAAAAAGAAAAAAATACAGCGGTTTTTTTGAGTTTTTTACGGCTTGTATGAAAACCTTAATAATCGCTGTATTTTTTCGCCATTATAATTTCAAGCAACAGAAACTAATTTCCGCCCTAGACAAGCTGGATCCCATTGTGTATACAAAGTTTCATGTTATTCTAGCATGGCGTTTTAAAATGAGAGCATAAATACGTTTGTATGGAGAACCCAACGTACTGCGCCCTCTTAAGTGGTCGTAAAAAGTATTCCCTTCTTAGTAAAATACGTACTTATGAAAGTTATGAAACACAGCGAAGGTATTCCCTTGTGCTTGTTATTACTTGATATTTTTAATTGGGCAACTACACTGACCATGGCCCGACATGCTATTCGCCGATTTTATTATATATATTCTCTAGCCTGCCTTTCAGTGTGTAGCACAGTGGCACATTTATTTGTAACTTGTTGACCACGCCATTACTCACCGTAACCTTTCCTAACATTCAACACCAAAACCGCCGTTAGTATCGATCGGACCGTGTTTGTGTTGGAACCATCCATTGTATTTGCCACGGACCAGCAGCCGGTGTAGTTTGTATTAGTGGCTGGACTTTGGTTATACTTAGACGATATTTAATTTTATGCCTCGTTTGATATAGGTCGGCAACGGTCACCCTTGCTAGTTGCGCGCGTTTGCCCTAGCCTCTATGTCACATATAATATTAAATTTTCGGTCTAATATCAAATTTCACATCGCTAAGAATGACAGTTCACGCACATGACGTTATCTTCAAGGGTTTCTGTGGTTATCATGTAACAGTGAGTATTTGCTTAGTTAACGTTGCTGAACTGGCTATACTTAGACATAGATGGTGTGTAATTTTATGCCTTGTTTGTATTTACTTTACAAGGATGATTGCGTGACTTAAAACGGGGTCCATGCTTTGCAACCGTCATTAGTAGATAATTGAGAAGAAGCCTTATCAAATTTATGAAACTTTATTTTTATTGTTATTCACCTTATTTATTTTATCGTCTTAAGTTAGATTTTTTACAATAAATTTATACAAGTACAATATAAAAAAATACATACAAAATATAAAAGCATTATAAAAAACCTAACTTAGGGTGCCGCCGGCAGCGAGGCTAGCCTAAGCTACCGGTGGTTAGGGCGACAGAGAGAGGAACCTCCGGACTATCCGCGCCGTGTCCAGGAGTACCGCCTTCTGTATTTGACCCTTGACCCAGCCATCTAACGAGAGTCTCTTGAGATGTTGGTCGAGACTCTACGCTATTAGACCGTTCACAGAGACGACTATCGGGACAATAATCGTTGAATCAACATCCCACATGGCGGTTACCTCATGTGCCAAGTCTAGGTACTTGCTGACTTTGTCCTTCTCAGCTTTCACGAGGTTCTCGTCTTTCACGAGGTTATTATTATTATTTAAACAGTTTAACGAAGGTTTATTTGATTGTCATTTAACAGTGACGAGTGAGTTGACATCCTAAGAAACGTATTGATTCCTAAAAAAGAAATAAATATGTACATATGCTTTTTTTTTATTTTGGTACTAAATTGATATCAAAAAAAGTGAATGGAACTTTATGGGCGTTATAAAATTGACATGCATGTGATGGTGTACCACAAAATGAAAAACTTATAAGAAATTTGGTTTTTTTTTGTCAAGTAACTTGTACAGTGTATTTTTTAACACAAAGAATTTTAATTATACCCCACTCATGGCTTTACGGAGTCTAACACAAAAGGGATAATGAGTGATAGTCAAATCAGCAACTTTTAATAAAACGTCTAAAACGCACTGTTTTGGCAGAAACGCCGCAGGGATTACAGGATGATGTACAACTTCAATAAATCCTCCCAACGAGTCGGCCTTCGGATAAACCTCGACAAAACGAAGGTCATGTTCAATGATCTAGTCATGATGCCAGTTAACGTTGGTACCATGCTTCTCAAAGTTTGCTGGATGCGTAAAGCAGAGGACCAGACTTTCTGGCACATCTTGGGAGAAGCCTATGGTTTAGAAGTGGACTGCAGTGGGCTGATGATCATAATTATGATTATGATGATTATTTTTTATGGCACTAGTGAATAGGTATCTTCTGGGTGAGCTCGCTTCATCGTCGGCCTTATCTTTGCCCCCTGGCTAGATGCTGGCCAAGAGCAATCCCTTTTTAATAAAAAAAAAGAACAATAAAATATGTTTTGCTGGTGATGTCTACCGTACTGATGGACATTTCATAATATCATTGCTAAAATCTCATCAAAATAACGTATGCTAGTAGACCATTCTAGTAACTTGTACGAGTACTATTCTAACATAAACGGGCATCTGTTTGCCTTTCCCCGTTGTATAATTGACGGGGCTGTTTCCGTATTGAACTTTCGACAGTTTGCACGTACGAAGTTACGACCACGGCTGTTTTTTAGGAACTGTTATGCGATATAACCTGCGAATCACATCCAGTATAAGCTGAGCGCGAGAACCGTAACAACGGTACCTATTTGGGCGGCCACTGGTTTCCATAGCTAATATTGGTTTTTTTTTCAATAATATAATAATAATAATATTGGGGGACAATCTTACACAAATCGACCTAGTCCCAAACTAAGCAAAGCTTGTACTATGGGTACTAGACGACGATATACATATTTATATAGATAAATACATACTTATATACATAGAAAACATCCAAGACCCAAGAACAAATATCCGTGAAAAATGCACAAATAAATGCCCTGGCCGGGATTCGAACCCGGGACCTCTAGCTTCGGAGGCAGAGTCACTACCAACTAGGCTAAACAGGTTTAAGTACAGACTGACCGAAAAACAAAAATATGCTCCTGTTCCTAAAAGTTTCACTTTTTATTTCAAATTGCGATCACACACACTGAGTAGAAAGCGAGGGATAATAAGGTAAAGTATTATTTGAATAAAATAGTACATTACTACAGAGGCCGGATAGGTCTAAGGCGGGCAACCCCATATTTCCCGCCGAGGTATGTATAGGGCTTTTCTCAAACATGCAATGAAATAAACTACAAAAAAATCAAAGCTTTTTTTTAATACGCATAGTGGCAGAATGTCATGATTCCTGTGCCACAAATTTATGTGGAATGGAAATTAAAAAAGAGGACTTTGCCGGCCCAGGCCTGCAAGATTTGTATGAAATTCCATTAACAACCTCTTGTCCTAGCCGCACCTGAAACGTCATACTTCGCAGCCTATTATAACATTTCATTGCATGTTTGAGAAAATACAATTAGGTATTAATTATCATAACACCATCTCATAATGAAATTGCTATCGTGTAAGTTATATTTTGACATATGCAAAATCGTAAACGTTATTTCACTTCCTGAACGCACTTTAAGTGTGACAGGCTAACAGCTGTCATGTTGACTTATTGATCTGTAATTGTTTATTGTACATCAATCCACAAAGTGCAATATACAGGGTGTTTTTATTGAATTCCGTTAATTGCGAGGGCACAATCCTGAGATGAAATAAAGTAATCTTCTTTAAGACACTAGTATCCCGATTCGTACCATTTCGAAGATATTCAAGAATTTATTTTCGTTAGTTAACACCCCTGTAATACAAAAGATCCTTTACAATTAAACAATGTTGACGTGCGTGTCATTCGAATTTCGAATTGTCATACTTGACATTAACTTTTACTTAACTCAACGTTAACCTTTAGGGTCGGTTTTCATTGACCTTTGGTGATATAATGAATTATTTTGTATGAAAAAGAAAATAATATTTTTTTCTTGAGTTTTGAAAAACTAAATTATGCTACGTCGTTTCTATGGCTGTACACGGCTATATGCTAGAAGGAACGGAAATCAATAGAAACACCTTGTATATACCCTGTATTTGAAATTTTGAATTATTATTATTTGTATTGAATATAATGAAACGGGTCACTCACGTCTTTAAGGTCGAATATCGCTCGACATGTTTCAGACCGGTTCGCGGTCCTTAATCATGAGCACCTATCGCGGCGGCGGTTTTCTTAGCACTGCGTGCCCGTGCCCTGTCCGCTCGGTTCTGGTCTTCGGTGTCGAACCGGTCTGAAACATGTCGAGCGATATTCGACCTTAAAGACGTGAATGACCCGTTTCATTATATTTAATATGCCTCAAACTCACGGGAGTTTTCTATATAAAATTATTATTATTTGTATTATTTGTATATGTATATGACGATTGTGATGTAAATTCTTACGATTTTGACATAGGAAAATTTGTATAGCAATTTATATCATGAAATAAATCTAATCTAATCTATACTGAGAATAGAGATACCGGTGAAATAGCTAAAATGAATGTAATATTTTAACATTTCGTATGTACGGTCAACCAATTTGATTTCTGGGCCACTTCGTACCTTGTCACAGTGAAAGTCAATATGAAAGCTGTTCGAGATCTCATATTATTGTCACTATGACAAGGTAGGAAGTGGCCGAGAAATCAAATTGGTTGACTGTACATCTAGCTTTTGGAACTATGTTATGTGTGCTGAAGTATCTACCTGTACTGGTGATGTTTATGTTCATCATGTTGATAGTCGCCAGCACAGACCATATAGACGCCGCAAACGCGCTCAATAGTATGGAAACCGAGCGTGTCAGTTTTTACGTGCCTACTATGACGTCACGTTATGACGTAAGCAATTAAGTGATGTCCAATACTACCGCCGCGTTAAACCGATTCAAAGGCGCCGCCGTCGGTTTAGTACTCAGTAGAACTTTTCGGTGTGAGGACATACGCAGCCAGCCCGCTTTAGTTTACGTTCTGCATTTTACTTCAAGTAAGTAATTAACGTTAATACGTCTGTTTTAAGCATACAAAATGTTCCGTAATAATAATCCGATATTTTTATGATTGATTTTCTATTATTTTATCGATCATACTTCGAGTTTATAGACATACAATAAGAAAGTGATTCAAAGATTACTAGTGGCTCTGTGAGTTGTAGACATCGCAATTTTTTTTTGTTGTAAAATTTTAAATGTTCTAAAAACTGACACGAGAAATTAATTACATATAATTATCGAACCTGCTCACAAAATATCACGAGGATCGGTTGAGAAATGCGAGAGTAGAGGAGAACATCCGGACAGACAGACAGACATACGACAGAATTTTTGTTGAAAGCTGAAACGGAGACACTTCGCTCGCTCGGTCAACAAGTTAGAGATTTTTTTTACACAATTGCTTAAAAGAAGGATTGCAATGTTTTTAACAACAACCGTTTATCGATGCAAAACTATAGTTCGTTTCAAAGAGGAATAGACATAATGAAAATAGATATTTTATACTGCATACTTTGGATAGCATTCAATACGTGAAATAGTGAAATAAATAAGAGGTTGGTGGTTATTAAATAAATGCAAATAAAATGATTGCATATTCTTCTTCGCTTAATGCCCTGATACCTACGTATGGTCAACAATCTATATTAATAATTTCGTGCAGGGGTACGGTAGACCCGAACGAGACCTGTCTCAAATTGAAGAACGTATAAAAATAACGATTTTTGAGTTGAACATATGTATCCGCAAAATTCGGATTGTCGCGTATTTTGCATTTAAAAGTGTTAATTTTATGACGAAAGGTCGGCCATATTAAATTCGTTGGTTGACAGCGTCGGGTTGGGTACGTTCGGAAATTGTTAACTATGTTTGCGTCCGGTGTGTTGGCCAGGTTGCTGGGCTGCGTTCTGGGTGATGGGCCATCATCGCCCATTGTGTGGATTCGGCTAGCCGCGTCTGCAGCGTTTTGTTTTTGTAGTTTTCAAGCGTTCTATACACCTATCAGCCTAGCTGGCACGATAACTTATACCGTCACGTTATATGGGTGAAATGAATTAAAACGTCACCTAAAACGTAACGGTATAATCTATCGTGCTAGCTAGGCTGATTGTCACAACAACCGCCTTCAAAGCGAATGTATTGGGCCTGTTACATGGTTATTAGTATCACGTGATACATTCATATCACGATAAGTATCACGTGAATATTGAAGTAGAATCCATACAAATTTGAAAACGGCTATAATATTGACACCCCAGTATTGTGATAATATTAATCGTGTAAAGGACACCACTTGAATGTTTGCTGAGTTTGTCCGCCATCTTAAAGCTGGGTCTCTATTTTGTTGTGACAAACTACTAGGTGACTTATGGCTTTTAAACGTCTAGCAAAATTCTATCCATATCTCGCTCTATCTTATAACTTAGTGGTACTGGGGGTCTACTCCGAAATTCGAAATCCGAACTTCGTATGGTGCCGTCCCTTTCACTCATATAGTCTATGACAGGAGAGTGAAAGGGACGGCACCGTACGAAGTTAGGATTTTGAATTTCGGAGTAGACCCCCAGCTCATGCCGTTCGCCGCGCTCGGACGTTAGAGGCGCCACCGCGAACCGAAAACTAAGTATCTGCCTCTCTTTCGCACATGTATATTCGAACGACAGAGAGGAAGATAGTTCGTTTTTGGTTCGCGGTAGGCCCTCAGGCGTCAAAACGAATAGGGTATTTTACTTTAAGAGAAATAAAATTCAAAATGTAATAAAAACCAGCCAAGTGCGTCGGAGTCGCACACTGAGGGTTCCGTACAACTAAAAAACAAATGTGATTTATCAATATATTGATATTTTTGGTAAAATATACTTCATAATAAACATTATCTTATCACCAAATTTCAAGTTCATAGGTCGATGGGAAGTTAAAAAATTATATGTGTGACAGACAACACACGGAATGTTCTTTGACTTTCTTCGACCGTCCGCCGCGCTCGGACTAAAGTGCTACCAACCGAAAACTAAATATATATGCCTCTCTGTCGCACTTGCATATTCGAGCGCTTCGTTTTCAGATCGCGGTAGGACTTCTGGTCTGACGGCTCCTATTCCTGGATGGTGCGCGTATCGGAATGTGAAATACCTTTGGCAAAACGGAACAAGTTGTTAAATAGCTTCCATTAATTGGAGAAAATATTACCAACTGTTATTATTATCACGCGAAACACTGAATATTGAAGCAACATCCATAGGGGCCTGTTACATGGTTATTATTATCACGCGATATACTCATATCACGATCCGTATCACGTACAATGAATATTGAAGAAAAATACATACGATTTTGAAAACCACGATAATATTGACACACCAGTATTGTGATAATATTAAGCGTTTAACAGACCCCATACAATTTTAAAAATCGCGATTATATTGACACATAATATTGAGTGTAAAGGACCTTACTTAATAGAATTTGGCGGAGAATAGAGAGCTGCTACCGCGAAACGAAAACGAACGAACATCGTGTATCCCTCTGTGTCGCTCGATTTTGCAAGTTCGACAGAGAGGGAGATACACGAACTTCATTTGTTTTCGTTCGCGTTAGCAGCTCTGACTTCTCACCAAAAATACTGACTGGCACATCAATATTTAACAATTGCACATCTGAACTGAATTTTAATGAACGATTAGTATTTTAGCTATACAAATCAGTACTGATTACGGTGTCAATTTTTTTATGTGCCTTTAAATACTACCCTTATAAAAATGCTTAGGATTAACTTGCAAAGATACTAGCCTTTGCCCGTGACGTCGTCAGCGTAATCTTTTACTCCCTATTCCATATGTTAATCCAGACTACAGACTATATTTCTATACGAAGTTTCATCATAATCCGTTGTTGTAATGTTTTTATTTTATACATTTTTGTACACTATTTCTTTCTTCGTTTGCATAACTGTCACGAATAAATGTTTACTTTATTTCTTACTTATTTATTTCACCCGAGCGAAGCCGGGCTTTGATCTAGTCAAATAAATATTCTACTACAAGTACTTTAAAAAAGAAGATCCCTGCTTATGTGACGCTTAAGAATATATTGCTAAAAATATTATAAAATTAAAATTATTAAATATATATAATGTAAAAGAATAACATTATTGTATAGTAACTAGCCTTAATTATCATTGTCCGTCACAAAAATCGATTATAAATCGAATTGCACAGTGACATTGCATGACACATCGCAGTATACAGCTCTACTCACTTTAAATCGACAGACAATGAGAAAATCCTTACTACCATACAACGTGTAGATTTACAAAATAATCGTTTGCTTCACTGTCCATTGCGGCCTACAAATAACAGTCCTTAAGTATAGTTTAAAATAGAAGCCGCAATGGATGGCGTACTTCGAAAATATACTATGTGTGTAAATATTTTGGTAGAAACGACACGACATCACTCCAAGTTGAATATAATTAAATTTAAATTAAATAAGGCGAACTTTTAAGAAAAAAATATTTACTGATGAAAGGAAACGTCCCCGTTTCCTCGACTAACCACTCTTGTTGAATTTGAACAGTTAATTACGGCGCAGTGTGGCATTTTCTAGTGCAGCAACAAACGTCTGACATTTAGATATTATACATTGGAGGCATCTAGGTTTATCTAGGTCTGTGGTCGCGAGCTATAGAAGGAAGTATTTTAGAAATGTAAAGTCTACGTCTTCTCATCCGGACTTCTAAGCGTTAATATAGACCAGCTATTACAACAGGTAATTAGTATGGCTTGAACTAAAACAATTACTATTCCAAACATAAATGCAGTTGTTTATCTCATTTATCGCTCTTGTTTTTTTAATATTTAAGTTCCATTTGTGAGGACAATTTTCCGGCATGGGAATTAATCATCATCTCCCTGCCCTTATCCCGCTTATGCAGGGTCGGCGCAACATGTTTTCTTCTTCCATTCCTCTCTATTATTCGTCACTTCAGCGCTTACTCCTTTCTTTCTCATATCCTCTCTCACACAATCCATCCATCGCTTTTTGGGCCTTCCAATCGCTCTTCGTCCTTTTACATCCAACCCTAATATTCTTTTATCAATATGACATTCATCCCTCCTCATTACATGCCCATACCATGCTAACCTACTGCTCCTCATTTTCTCTGTCACGGGTGCCACTTTCAAACTTCCCCTTATATACTCATTTCTAATTCGATCTTTCCTCGTCACTCCACACACACATGGCATGGGAATTAATATTGCCCTATATTCCCAATGCACAGCGGGAGTTTTTTTTAATTCCCAGGTACAGGACAGTTAGTTATGAAGTCTTTTTCATTATTTGAAAACGACTTCAATGACGGACGTCATTTTAAATGAAGTACACGCTATCGTTGACAAAGCGAACATCAGATACGGTTGTTTAATATTCATTTCGGCTGAATTTACATGCCTTGCGGCCACAGAGAAAGGTAATACAGGGCCTCGGTTTTTAAATAAAATATTCTTCATAATTTAATTCCAATTCATTTTTTTTATCAGAGCACTCACGTACTTATTGGAAGTAGTTGATAGTAATAGCATAGCCAAGTGTAGATGTCAAATAGGTCGTCGCCGAAAACGATTTTTAAGTAATGAAGGGTTACAAACTTACTATTACAGATACAAACTGTGTAACATTATAATTATATGCTATCATCGCATAGAAACTTGCCACTCAATCAGTATTTAACGAACACAGTGAACATACCGTGCTACTCACTCTTAGCCCAACATAAAAATCAGTAGTGTGTCAGTTAGCAGTCAAATCGTCCTATTACCGGTTTAGCCTAGTTGGTAGTGACTCAGCCTCCGAAGCAGGTCCCGGGTTCGAATCCCGGCAAGGGCATTTATTTGTGCATTTTTCACGGATATTTGTTCTTGGGTCTTGGATGTTTTCTATGTATTTAAGTATGTACTAGATGAAAGCCCGGCTTCGCTCGGGTGAAATAAATAAAGTAAACATTTATTCGTGACAGTTATGCAAACGACAAAAGAAATTGTGTACAAAAATGTATAAAATAAAAACATTACAACAACGGATTATGATGAAACTTCGTATAGAAATATAGTCTGTAGTCTGGATTAAAATATGGAATAGGGACTAAAAGATTACGCTGACGACGTCACGGGCAAAGGCTAGTATCTTTGCAAGTTAATCCTAAGCATTTTTATAAGGGTAGTATTTAAAGGCACATAAAAAATTTGACACCGTAATCAGTACTGATTTGTATAGCTAAAATACTAATTGTTCATTAAAATTCAGTTCAGATGTGCAATTGTTAATATTGATGTGCCAGTCAGTATTTTTGGTGCGAAGTTAGAGCTGCTAAGGCGAACGAAAACAAATGAAGTTCGTGTATCTCCCTCTCTGTCGAACTTGCAAAATCGAGCGACACAGAGGGAAATACACGATGTTCGTTCGTTTCGCGGTAGCAGCTCTCTATTCTCCGCCAAATTCTATTAAGTGGGGCCCTTTACACTCAAATTTATGTGTCAATATTATCGCAATTTTTAAATTTGTATGGGGTCTGTTAAACGCTTCATATTATCACAATACTGGTGTGTCAATATTATCGTGGTTTTCAAAATCGTATGGATTTTTCTTCAATATTCATTGCACGTGATACGGATCGTGATATGAGTATATCGCGTGATAATAATAACCATGTAACAGGCCCCTATGGATGTTGCTTCAATATGCAGTGTTATCGCGTGATAATATAACAGTTGGTAATATTTTCTCCAATTAATGGAAGCTATTTAACAACTTGTTCCGTTTTGTCAAAGGTATTTCACATATCGATACGCGCACTATCCAGGAATAGGAGCCGTCAGACCAGAGAGCCTACCGCGATCTGAAAACGAAGTATTTCCCTCTCCGCGCTCGAATATGCAAGTGCGACAGAGAGGCATATATATTAGTTTTCGGTTGGTAGCACTTTAAGTCCGAGCGCGGCGGACGGTCGAAGAAAGTCAAAGAACATTCCGTGTGTTGTCTGTCACACATATAATTTTTTAACTTCCCATCGACCATAACTTGAAATTAGGTGATAATGTTTATTATGAAGTATATTTTACCAAAAATATCAATATATTGATAAATCACATTTGTTTTTTAGTTGTACGGAACCCTCAGTGTGCGACTCCGACGCACTTGGCTGGTTTTTATTACATTTTGAATTTTATTTCTCTTATAGTAAAATACCGTATTCGTTTTAAAGTTGATGCCTGAGGGCCTACCGCGAACCAAAACGAACTATCTTCCTCTCTATCGTTCGAATATACATGTGCAAGAGAGAGGCAGATACCTACTTCGTTTTCGGTTCGCGGTAGCGCCTCTAACGTCCGAGCGCGGGCGAACGGCATGAGCTGGGGGTCTACTCCGAAATTCAAAATCTGAACTTCGTATGGTGCCGTCCCTTTCACTCTCCTGTCACAGACTATATGAGTGAAAGGAATGGCACCATACGAAGTTCAGATTTCGAATTTCGGAGTAGACCCCCAGTACCACTAAGTTATAAGATAGAGCGAGATAGGATAGAATTTTGCTAGACGTTTAAAAGCCATAAGTCATCTAGTAGTTTGTCTCAACAAAATAGAGACGCAGCATTAAGATGGCGGACAGACTCAGCAAACATTCAAGTGGTGTCCTTTACACGATTAATATTAACACAATACTGGTGTGTCAATATTATCGCAGTTTTTAAATTTGTATGGATTCTGCATCAATATTCAAGTGATACTTATCGTGATATGAATGTATCACGTGATAATAATAACCATGTAACAGGCCCCATACATTCGCTTGAAGGCGGTTGTTGTGACAATCAGCCTAGCTAGCACGATAGATGATACCGTTACGTTTTATGTGACGTTTTAATACATTTCGCCCATATAACGTGACGGTATAAGTTATCGTGCTAGCTAGGCTGATAGGTGTATAGAACGCTTGAAAACTACAAAAACAAAACGCTGCAGACGCCGGCTAGCCGAATCCACGCCCAGCAACCTGGGGTCTACTCCGAAATTCGAAATACGAACTTCGTATGGTGCCGTCACTTTCACTCTTCTGTCATACACTATATGAGTGAAAGGGTCCGGCACCATACGAAGTTCGGATTTCGAAATTCGGAGTAGACCCCCTGGCCAACACACCTGACGCAAACATAGTTTACAATTTCCGAACGTACCCAACCCGACGCTGTCAACAGTATCTTCTTAGTAGTCTGTGCTGTCAACCAACAAATTTAATATGGCCGACCTTTCGTCGTAAAATTAACACTTTTTAATGCAAAATACGCGACAATCCGAATTTTGCGGATACATATGTTCAACTCAAAAATCGTTATTTTTATACGTTCTTCAATTTGAGACAGGTCTCGTTCGGGTCTACCGTACCCCTGCACGAAATTATTAATATAGATATCGTCGTCTAGTACCCATAGTACAAGCTTTGCTTAGTTTGGGACTACGAGGGTTGTTTGATAAGTACCCGATATGACCAGTTTGTGCCTAAATTATAATAAAAGTAAGTATGCCATGTCATTTATTGACTATTTACCACTAATTTAAATGGATAATATACGACTATGTACATTATATAATTTTACGTTTAATTGGTTTTAAGTAAGACTCTTTATCATTGACGTGAAAATGGTGAAACTTTCGTATCATACCGCCACGAACCGCTAAGTATTTGATACGAAACCTGCAACTAAATCTGAAACCCACTTGGATATTATTTTGTTGGACTTTTATCTTGCAGTAAATAATAGTTTCACTTGTGTAATATTTCATATAACCGATATTTTTTTACGGTAAAGGCGTCCCTATCAAAGAGTATAATAAATTACGTTTCTTAGAACCGGTGAAAAAATTAATTAAAAAATACGACATTATTTTGTTTTTTCCATTGCAAGAGTTAGCTTCATTAATTACACATATTGAAAAAATAAAATTAGGTTACTTTGGTTAAGTATTTATTAATAAATAGATTTTGTATTTTGGTTGCCGCATTTTCATACAATTGAGCAAAGAATCGAAGAGTAAATTAATCAGCAGCGTGTTTGAATGATTTAAAGCTAAAACTTGGAAATAATTTAATTTAAATTCTTAGTATTAGTGACTCTTTAATCGATCAGTATACACAGAAATACAAAAATGGTTTATAGACCAAAGATGAAATGAGTAAATACCCATGAAGGTAGAAAATATGTAGTTTGTGGTAAATAAAGTGTCCGCTGGTATACTATGATATTATCGCAACAATATTTTAATATTTTTGACGTATATGGAAGAATAATAAATTTTTAATATTATATATGAATACGATGAGTTCAGAACCTCTTACTAATGGTAAAATCACCTATAATAATGGAACAAAATATTTTCTTAAATCAGACGATATCATCTGTCCGTACGCTAAAAGTTATAGATGACTTATTTTTTTTAAATAACAGCTGTATTACCAATTCAGTAGCTTTAATCGCTTGCGTTAACCTTATATACAATAATTATGCCCAAAAAAAAAGACAGCTAATTGAACAATAATGGCAAGCCTTAACTACACTAATAAAGGTCGTATTTGAGTATTTTCAAGGGTTTTACAAACGAGCCCTCATTTTTTTCCCCAATGTTATTAATAAATATTAGACTCGGTTTATCCAGCTAAAATGATTGAATTTTATGATTGAAAATTTGAGCTTGTTATTATTATTATCTTATCTTATGTTTACACAAAAAGTCTCGTTGTATTTGTAATGCATTCAAGCTTCCGTGACATTTGTGATATCCATTTGTTACCTACTGCTGGCGGGTAGAATGAGGAAGTTATTTTCTTTTTTGCATACACAATATATATAATCATTATATATTTTATTTATATGCATATTATTTATATATTGGTTTAGGTATAATATATATTTTATCTGTATGTCTTTTCTCAGCCAAAGTATAAGTAGTGATGATTTTTTGTCATTGTCTTCCTCAGATAATGTGAGTGATGATGACAGCTTTTTTAGTTTGCCTCCTTCTCTGCATGATTATCTTGATTCACAGTTTAGTGATGTATCTAAAAACTTTAACGTTGTCCATTTGAACGCTCAGAGTATCCCTGCCCATTATAATGACCTATTGCTATCTTTTGATTTACAAAATATTCATGCTGTATTAGTGTCTGAGTCTTGGCTTAAGCCAGCACTACCTTCTACTTCTTACTCTTTACCTGGTTTTAATCTAATCCGTCACGATCGCTCTGGAAGAGGTGGCGGTGGAGTTGCAATTTATCTCCGCTCTTACATCCCCTACTCTATCGTTAGCCTCTCACCCATATCTTCTGGCCCTGACACTGCTGAGTATATTTTTCTTGATGTAACTTTATCCCATTCTAAACTGCTTCTTGGTGTATTTTATTCACCCTCTCTCCAAGTAAATTATTTCGATTCTTTTGAAAGACTACTTGAAGACCTTATGCCGTCATTTTCTCACCATATTGTTATGGGTGATTTTAATACATGTCTCCTGAAGAATGATCATAGGGCTAAGCGCCTTAAGTCTCTAGTTGACGCTTGCAACTTGAGCATTCTTCCTTCTAACGCTACTCATCATTTTCCAAATTGTGTTCCATCTCTTCTAGACTTAACTCTGGTATCTTCCACCTCTCACGTAGTTAAATTTGGTCAATACTCTGCAGATGCCTTCTCTTACCACGACTTACTATTTTTATCTTATAAGATTCGTCCACCCAAGTCCAAATCAAAAATCCTTTTGCAGCGCAATTTTAGTCGGCTAGATATGGCAAAGCTGCGTGAAGATGCCTCCAAAATTGATTGGAGCGTTATCTCTGGAGCTAGTTCAGTAAATGATCAAGTTTCTCTCTTCAACTCCTTCCTCATACAACTCTTTGATATTCATGCTCCAATTCGTGCTATAAAAGTCAAGCACTTGCCTGCTCCTTGGCTCACTGCAGATATAAAGGCTCTGATTGAAAAGAAAAATGTGGCTAAGTCCAGGTACAAACACGATAGCTCGGATAAAAACAAAGCTAGATATCAGTCTCTGCGAAATCGTTGCAGTACCATATGTCGTGATGCCCAGAGGCGCCACATACATGCTTCTGTTGAAAATGGAGAACCAGCCAAAGTGTGGAAATTTTTAAAATCTTTAGGAGTTGGGAAATCTCAGCAATCATCTCATCCAATCAACACTGACTTCGATCAGCTTAATCAGCATTTCTCTTCATCTGCTTCTTTTAGCGGCCCTGTTAAGGTAGATACTCTTAACTATCTGTCATCTTCCCAACCTCCTGATTTCTCTCCTTTTTCTTTTTGTCAATTCACTGACAGTGATGTTAAGAGGAGCGTACTGAGCATCACTTCAAATGCTGTGGGTGTTGATTGCATCAGTCGTAAAATGATAGTTCCTCTCCTTGATCTATTACTCCCTGTCATTACCGGCATACTAAATTCCTCAATTTCGACTGGTGTGTATCCTGCTCAGTGGAAGGACGCTGATATTATCCCTTTACCTAAAAAGTCCAATCCCGGTTCCTTTTCCGACTATCGTCCGATATCCATTCTTCCTTTCCTATCCAAAGTGGAACGACTGGTGCATCAACAACTAACTTCCTTCCTGAACAAAAACGAGCTATTAAACCAGTTCCAGTCGGGTTTCCGTTCTGGACACAGTACTACTACAGCTCTGGTCAAGATCACAGATGACATTCGGTTGGGCATGAATGATAGAAAGCTTACTGTGTTAACTCTACTTGATTTCAGTAATGCCTTCAATACTGTCGACTTTGACATTTTGCTCGCTGTTTTACGCTCTCTTAACATATCTCCTGCAGTAATCGACTGGTTTCATAGCTATTTAATTGGTCGCCGGCAAAGAATAAAGGTGGATACTCCTCGCTCTTCTTGGTGCAATACGCTGGCCGGCGTTCCCCAAGGCGGTGTGCTATCTCCCCTCTTGTTTTCCATTTTCATTAATTCCATTACGCACAACATTTCTTCTCGTTATCATCTTTATGCCGACGATCTTCAGATTTATTCACATTCCATGCTTGGCGATCTTCCTTCTGCCATTCAGAGAACAAATGATGACTTGGCTTGCATTCTGAAGTGGAGTCAAAGATTCGGTCTGAACGTGAACCCAGCAAAGACCCAAGTCATTATAATTGGCAGCAGCAAACTGATTTCCAGAATAAATTTTGTTAATCTCTCACCTATATTTTTTGATGGGATTCAAATTGCGTACTCTAAAACAGTAAAAAATCTTGGGATCATTATGGGCTGTACTTTGTCTTGGGTGCCTCAAGTGAGTGAAGTGAGCAGGAAGGTGTTTGCTGCAGTGGGGTCTCTAAGGCGGCTTCGTAATTTTCTACCTATCGCCACTAAGATTGCGCTTGCTCAAACATTACTTCTTCCTCTTCTTGATTATGCTGATATCTCCTACCTTGACCTTTCAGTGGAGCAACTTAATAAGCTTGAGCGTCTCCAAAATGTCTGCATTCGGTTCATATTTGGGTTACGCAAATATGACCATGTTTCTAGTTTCCGTTCTAAACTCAAGTGGCTCCCAATCCGTTATCGCCGTAACTCTCACATTCTCTCTCTTCTGTATAATGTTCTTTTCAACCCTGCGACTCCCCGCTATCTCAAGGAGCGTTTCAGCTATTTAAATTCGCTCAGATCTTCAAATAATTTTCTTTTAGCAGTGCCATCGTCCTCTTCCAAATTTTACAACTGTTCGTTCACTTTTAAAGCCATTCTACTGTGGAACTCTCTACCGCTTGACATAAGACGGGCAAAATCTATTGATATTTTCAAAACCTTACTTAAAAAACATTATTTGTCTCTCCCTTAATATCAACTACCTATAAAGTTCGGCAGACTTTACAAATATGTATATATACTTTCTTTTTCTTATTTGTTATGTAATATTATTATATATATGTAAGATTGTGTATGTATGTTTATATATAAAAGTATATAAGTATGAATTTTACAAATTAATTTACATAATTCATATAAATCTCTGCACCACCTACTGCATATATTATTTTTCTCTTTTCCCGCTACCCAAAGGTTGTCTGGAAGAGATCGCTCGTTAGCGATAAGACCGCCTGTTGTCTACCTCTACCTACTTACATGTTGCTGTTCTTTTCTTTCTTCTGTTTGTAACTAATTCATTTGTGTGAGGTGTGCAATAAAGAGGATTTGTATTGTATTGTATTGTAAAATGAAATTGTGTAACATAATTATTATGTTTTATATGGATTTGTTACCATTTTCGGCGTTACTTCGGATACTTATCAAACAGCCATCGTAGGTCGATTTGTGTAAGATTGTCCCCCAATATTTATTATTTATTTATTATTTATTACGTTGTCAGTGGTAATGTGTCATTCGCGGAGTAGACATTTAAACGAGAAGTTTACCGGCTTGAAATTTGAATCATAAGTTCAATTACACGCAAAAATACCTTACTAATCAATCAGTTCCGCTCTAGAAACGTAATTGCTAATGCGCCGGTTTCTTTGAAGATCCCATTTAATTTATATCTTGATCTTTAAATGAAAGAAGTTTTTCACATTCTTATCATACATGCTTGAAATCGGACATGGCAAATCGCAAAAGATACATCCTATTTTAAAGTAATTGAAACACTGAGAGCTGCTAATCGATTTTATAAGGACACACACCATTTTATTATTGAATTCGATGAGAGTGTAAAAACAAAATGTTTTTGTAAAGTCTGACTACTGTGTTTTAATATGTTCTGTATCTCAAGTCACTCTGAAATAAATTGAGCCTTATAATAATGTAATGCCAGAAGCGATCCTCGGAGCTCAATCAATAGGGAACGGCAAGGAATCTTTTGTTGTCAATTTCACGATTTATATTTGAAATCATCCGAAATATACATAAATGCTTTTGTGAATTATTTACAGAGGTAAACAAACTCGATGTTTAGATGATTGCGAGGTTTTGAAGACTGTACTTTTTTTAATTCAATTCTCTATTGCGATTGAGATAAATGTGTTGTAGAAATTATAGTCATAATCATCGTGTTTGCTATGACCCACTTTAAGATTGGGTTGCAACTTACGATTACAGACTGACCAACGTTAAATATGGCGCCGCCAGCTGACATCCCATAGAAACTTGTTAAATGTTCCATACAATCAGATGTCAATCAACACTGCTTACGATTACAGACGGTTTGGTGAAACCGATCCTAAGTACTAATTGCATTACAGGACCACCACCACCACCACACCAGCCGAAGGACGTCCACTGCTGGCCATAGGACTCCCTCAATTTCATTGGGGGTACATGCCATAATCCATGCCATACCATTACAGGACGGTCAACATTAAATATGACACATTACATACATATGGTGCGACACTGTCATATGTACACTGCTTACGATTACAGACGGTTTGGTGAAACCGATCCTAAGTACGAATTACATTACAGGACGATCAACCTTAAATATGGCGCCGGTAGCTGTTATCCCATAGAAAATTGACGGACTCTCCATCCGATAACAGTTTGGCGAACACCGCTAACAATTACAGACGGTTTGGTGAAACCGATCCTAAGTACGAATTACATTACAGGACGATCAACCTTAAATATGGCGCCGGTAGCTGTTATCCCATAGAAAATTGACGGACTCTCCATCCGATAACAGTTTGGCGAACACCGCTTACAATTACAGACGGTTTGGTGCGACCCAATAAGAGCCTTATCGACCTCCAGACAGATTACAGACATTATTAACATTATTCAGTTAGAAACAAACAAGTTATAACAACCACTGTGAACTCTCATCATTAGCAGTATTTTATCTCAACTGCGAATTAACCTGACTATTTACTAGTTAACTTCGTAATAACTCACGACGCTGCTCCATTGTCTCGACCGCGAAGTTGCAATGGCCGCTGTTTTTAGTGATATAGTGCTTTAGAAAACATTAAGTACTTAATTTAATTTTGGGAGCTGTTCTTAGCCCGCGTTATTATTCCAGAGAAGTTTCACTACGGACAGCGTAATATGTTTACACTGTTGTAGGTACGGTCGGCCTCACAAGGGGCTTAACGCATTTGTACCTTGTCACTTTAACGTCATGTTTGAACTGTCATACTAAAAATGTACCTTATTCCTTTCTAATAAGGCGTCTATATGTCATAGAGAAATGATCAAGCATAGATTTGAGCTATACTCTAAGTGATATATGATATTTTCTTGCACGATGTTAAAACGATTGTTCCATTTCACCGTTTTCCTAGAAAAATAATAGATGTGATCATATTCCTGGGTCGGTTTGCTAAAATGATAAAATCGGCCAAAAAAGTCAACTTGATTTGTAATTTCACTAGACATTAAGGTTGGTAAAATGCTAATACCCGGCGTACTTCGTTTTCGGTTCGCGCTAGACTGTTCTAGCAGCTCACATCAGCATTTCACTAAGGAATATATTAGTAATCTAAGTATGCACTGACTTTACTGCGAGCCTACTTGTAATTGGCATGGGTACTGCATCCACACTGTTTCGCCTCCACGCAATATATTAACCTATAACTTACTTCATATATGGTTATATCGCTATCCGAAGATTGCCTGCAAGAAATCGTTTTTGGCGATAGTAAGCCTGCTGTTTCCTGAAACATTTTCTGTAATATTTTCCTTAAATTTCACAATAAAGTATTTTATTATTTTTATGTTACTATACTGAGCACACGTATCATAGTATACAGTTAAGTGAGGAAATCCGAAGGACATCAGTGAGATCCCGGCAAAATAGAAAATACGGTATAAAGTATAAAGGATTCGCTCTGCCAAAGAACATTTTAAAATATAATGTCTAAATGCTTATCGAACAGTGTTATAACGAAGCACGAACGAAACGCCAACGGAACAATAACTCAAATTAAAGAAATCGTCCGATACAGTTTAAAATAACTTTTAACTAGTTTTCTTTGCTAACAATAACTCTTTTCGATAATGGCCGCCAGTTCCCGAGCGAAGTTGGACGTCCTAGATACTTAGTTACACTGAGAACTTTTTATCACGAGGTCTATCTTGCTAGATATATTGACACAGAATAAGATATTACTTAGTACACTAAGCCAAGATAGAGTACCGCTTATGAACCATATTGCACAAATAACTGAGTCGACAAGTGATAGACCACTTTTTTGGCTAGTACTACTTATACGTAGGTACGCTCAGAATTTCTGTTGAACAAAACCCATGTTCGATAGCTAGAAAATTCAAAATATATTATGACATCCCACTCCCCCGCGCTCTTTCTTTCATCGCGCGATCTTCGTAATATATCGACAGCGACAACCCCTGATGCGCAAAAACCGAGTGTAGACGAAGTAACAAGAAGGAACAAGCTTGGTTTAGGTTTATAATTTTTGACAGGACATATTTCCTAAGGCATACATTAATCTTTTGTTTCTACTCAAATCGGTAGGTATCAAGTAGGCGTGTCAAATGCGTGTAAGAGTAATACCAATAATAAACTGATCGCCTCTCCACTATGTTTCCGTGTTTTGGAATGTTTGACAAGATTCTATGGGATGGCAACTTCCAGCGCCATATTTAACGTTAATCGGTCTGTACTCTGTAATCGTAATTCGTAAATTGTTTCTTTATACTACGTCGGTGGCAAGCAAGCGTACGGCGCGCCTGATGATAACCCATTTTTATGGTGGGTTGACCAGTCTGTAATCAATAAGCATAAGCGAGGCTCATTAAAATCTGATTGTATGGAAATTTGGCTAGTTTGTAAAGGATGAGACCGGCGCCATATTTAACGTTGATGGGTCTCATGACCGGTCGCACTTAGTGTTCTATGCTAGACAATTTGTATTCGCCATCTTGGAAATATTATTTAAGATACCATTATTTTCCCTTGTAATGGATTAAATGGAATTGACTTCCATTTGAATTGAAAGTGGAATGACTTCCACAGAACGGAGCATTATATAAATATTTATTTGAGTTTTCTGAATAAAATGTATTTCTCTCCATCTCAGTTATAAAAAAATGTTCTCTATTGTATCTTAGCAATATTTGGCGGATATGGAGAAACTGTACATTATTTATTACTTAGCTATAGTGTCCGCTAACGAAATTAGAATTTCTACAGACGTTGATAAGTTTAGTGGGATTTGTATCCACTACCTCTGCATTTCGTGTATCGCTCTTAACCAACCAAGCTATCGTGGGTATCCTTTCATGATTAATCTTCCAAGCACTTTGCTCGTATAAAAATTATGGTTTGGAAAGTGTCATAGCGTAAGAGGGCTATAATTTCATTCATGGTCAATGTAAATTGTTCACTTGGGAATTTAAGAAGTTTCAGTTTTTAATGTCTGGTATCATGTCAGAATATCAAGGCAGAAATGTAGCACATTTTGCTCAGTCCCTATAATTTACTGTAATATACTCAATTTTACATACTGATGAAGCTTCGTTAGTACGGACTCGTCTAGCGATAACACTTTTCACACAGTCCAGGCGAAACCCAACCTTATGTCTTTGACAAAATACTTTACCGAGTGCATTTTTTCTCGTTGTCTGTGCTTTGGAGTAATCTCCATTAAAAATATGTTAGCTTAGAGCCTGTACCAGCGCGCCCTGTGTAAAATCAATATGAAGCGGTACCTCAATTCATACACCGTTAAAAGCGTATATGTATTGAATTGCTTAAAACGTTTGCTCAAAAGTATGTGTTAGAGTGATGGCGAGGCGTCCATATAACGCGGGTCCACTGACTTGCCTAGTTAAATACATGACCCTGATCCTACATTTCTCAAGGTACCCATGCACAAAACCAGTGCATATGAATATCATTGAAGCCACATCACATTTCAGCACTTAATATTTAGACACTTTCAGGACTTTACCATCATCCAATAATGGTCACTGCATCCCAGTCGGATGACTGATAAAGTCTGTTATCAGATGTCATGTCAGGGTGTCAGTTCAGGCGGTATTGCCAAAATAGGTACAGAGTATAGAAAACGGTGCTTTTTTACTTTTTCATAGAACCTTTATATGAACTGTACTCGTTTTAATTTCTTTTTGAGTATGCCTACACAGTCATGTATTTACATATCGCAAAATAAATACGTCTGACGTGACTCAACATTTTCGACATGCCTTACATTAGACATCTAACGGGAATCGCAAACAACAAAACGTCAAGAACCCCGAGTAATATGAGTATAAAACTAAATCATGATACATAAAATTTTGCGCCTAAGGTTAAGGCATTTAATTTTAATAAACAAAGTCACCTTAGGCTCTGGACTTCAATTTAAACTTAAAATAGCACTGTTTGAAAATACACTGATCATCATACTAATGAAGTAAAGGAGACTTTACTGCTCTACAGAGAAGGTCTTAACGAAAATACGCTTTTCTTATTAGACTACGCCTTTTTTCTGTCACGAGTCAAGCTTGGCCTCTCTGCGGAGGCTAATTGAGTGGTATCGAGTTTGTCCCACTTAGCTCGGCGAGGCAATTTGATTCTTTACTCAACAGTGAAGCAACGGGGAAATAAAGCTTTGGAAAGTAAATTTCTCAAGTGCGGAATTGGACTTTAAGTGTGCTGCCTTTGGTTTAGATGCAGATTATCAAACTCATGAGCACAAAATAAGTAATATAAATTCTACACTAAAGCTTGGGTTGCACCAACTCACGATCACAGACTGATCAACGTTAAATATGGCGCCGGCAGCTGTCATACCATTGAAACTTGTCAAACTTTCCATACATTCAAATTTCAACGAACACAGCTTACGATTACAGACGGTTTGTTTAGAACCAGCCTAAGTGTCGGTTTTGCTCCAAAGTGTCCATAATCGTAAGCGGTCCTCGTTAAAATTGGATTATATGGATAGTTTGGCCTAATGCCGGCGCCATATTTAATGTTAATCGGTCTGTAATCATAAGTGACGACCACTTTGGCTTAGTTGGTAGTGACCCTGCCGATGAACCCGGAGGTACCGGGTTCGAATCCCGGTCAGGGCGTTATTGGTGTAACTAGCATGAAAATTTGTTCCCGAGTCTTGTATTTATCTATATAAGTATGTATGTCGTCATCTAATACCCATAGGACAAGCTTTGCTTAGTTTGGGACTAGGTAGATTTGTGTAAGATTGTCCACCAATATTTATTTTATTTAAGTTAGTGGAAACCGTACAAATTATTTATTTATTTATTCGTAGGAGAACCAACAGCAATAAAAGTAAGTAACAACATTATTAGTTATAACAGAGCCAATTACAGAACCTCACATATCATGTTTGAGTAATATACTTGAACAAAGTACTAAAACAAAATGCGTACTCTGAACACAATTACACATCCAACAGCATTAAATCAAATATTGGGAAAATTATTACACAATGAATAAACACCAAAATGCAAAAGATTTTTTGTTCGAAAGTATCTCGGTCTGTTTGATATTGATACCTTTTCACGCTTAACCCACAGAATTAATTTAAATTATTTTTTATACTCGGATATTGAGGCCCAACTTTACAAATATAAAATACAAAATACAAAATATTTTATTTCATAAAATGTACAGTTTGAAAAACTTTGAACCGAAAACGACGAAGTTCGTTCGTGTATCTCCCTCTGTCTCGAATTTGCAACGCTGAATGAACGAAATTCGTTTTCCATTCGCGGTAGGGACTAAATGCCTGAGTATAAAATTAATTTAAATCAGTCCTGTTATGTAAACGTGAAAAGGTATCAAAGGAATGGATATAAATTTCACATAAAAAATAGTTTGGTTTACTAGTTCTAAAGATAGTTTTTTTCTGGTCTTGAGTGTAATTGGATTTTGCGAAGACAGGATTTGTTTTTATTATGCATTTTCCTTTTCATATTATCTGTTATGCACACGCGCCCAAACAGAGACTAATATTTACATCAATACGTACCTGTCCGCCATTGTGCCAGTCCCAAAACCCATTCTAAACACTTCCTCAGCTCTAAATCGGTTACCTCAAATTCGCCTCTTACCTATTGATTGAGCTATTACCGCTGTTAGCTCATAAAACACAAAGACATAAGAGGCACTATTACCTCCCTACAGTACACATTTTGATGAGACTGTTTTGATTAACTGAAACGAGGCTCAAAACTAAGGCCCATAAATTACACCTAAACCTCAAACCTGTAATTTATTTCAATGATTTTACATTTCATACCCTATTAGTAGCCCAATTTACTGCTATCATTACGACGTATCGTTGGGCTGTACATTAGTTATAGCCAGATTATTTAATGTCAATATTGCAGTTTGATGTTGATAAATGAAATTAAGTAGGGTATAACGATTTGTAATGTTGGTTGTGGTGAACAATGCCTTTATTAGCAATTTGTTTGAACCACGCGACGGAAAAGTTTACGCAATACTGAATTGGCAGTTGAATTATCAGTCGCTTGCCCTTTTCCCATTTATTTGGGGTCGGCGCAGTATGTCTTCTTCTTCCATACATCTCTGTCACGCGTCATTTTGAATACGTATGGAAATAAGATTTTGCCTGAGTCTTCATCTGCATTATAGTAGTCGGCGGTTAAGCAGTCAATCCTGACACCTGTAATTTCCATACATTGTATAACCTCAAAGTGACTTTTAGCTTGCGCCGACCACTATAGCTTGTCGTTATTTAATCGAACTCGCTTATAAGTACATACTTGTAAACTCTCTTATCTACTTTGTGAATTTTAGGTTCATTTCCGGAATAAAACGATTCGTATATTTTTATTTTTTTTAATTAAATCGTCTCCTTAGTAAACTTAAAGTTGGTTTAATTTAACCGGATAAATATTGGTGTTTATTCCAAGACTGAATAATGTATTTTATGACGATTAAAGTCAGGTAATTTATATAATGGAGTCCAGAATAAGCGAAAAAAGGTAACAAACAGTTGTGTAACACTTTCACTATTATAAAAGTATCAAGCAAGTAGGTAATCACATCAACATATATATATATATATATATATATACTACATAGACCTCCCCCAAAGAGTGCCACTATGACCTGGCCTGCACCCAGCAGTCTCTTGTAACATTTACCAGGCGTGATCGCATCAGGAATGAGGCCATCCGGATCAGAACCAAAATAACCGATATTGTCCACCGAATCGCTATTAGCTCGTGGTAGTGGGCGGGGCACATAGCAAACAAGTAATAGTATATATAAATATTGTCGCAAACAGTTTGATTAATAAATTTTTTCTTGTTATTTAAAAAAGGATTGCTCTTGGCCAGCATCTAGCCAGGGGGCAAAGATGAGGCCGATGAAGCGAGCTCACCCAAAAGATGCCTATTCACTCGAGCCTTAAAAAGGTCAAGTATATAAGTGGTATATAGTATTTAAAATAGGCCGATGAACACTTTTCAGTAGGTACTGCATAACAATTCTTTCCATAAATATTAAAGCGTCCATTTTAGCTCTATTATGCCAGGGAAAGGTTCCAAATATTAAAATAATAAATCTTCAGAATTGACAATACATTAAAGTCCTACAATATGAAGCTGTTAATTGCAAATGCGAAATATTCACACTTCACAAGTCGAAGCGGAATGTATTACATTATGCTCTAGTGCAATAGTATCAAAATTATCTGTAAATCAGTTTAATAACATTGATATCGAAACGAAATGCACGTGGAATGTATTAATTGGGGAGCTTCTTGAACCAAATCAAAACTTTTCCTTTGAAGATGTTTGCAAATAGGTACATACGTGTAGTGTATCCATATAACCGTAGCCAAAACGGTGAAAACGGAATCCTTATAGCTTCGTCATGTCTGTCCGTCCGTCCATCCGTCCGTATGTAGCATCTGATTTTGCATAACATTGCTAACACCGTGAGTTCTCGAAACACTAAAGGGCCGAAAACGACGCTTCTAGGGTCACAACCATAGCCTTCTCGCACTGTAAAGTCTAATTGTTTACTACCATACTACAAAAATGGTAAAATTATCTGCAACTGTCAACCCTTTTCAAGCTGGCAGTTCTGAAATGACACTAGAATGGCAATCTTAGCCATACAAATATTTGCCACGCAGTATGTGCTTGACCGACCGGCCATATAATGAGAAGACCATGTAGTGAATAAGTGCTTTTCCGTGGCTGTGCATAAAAGAGGGAGAGGTAGACCGGCAACTACCTGGATGGCGAATGTTTTAATAACCATGTCTCTAACTTCCCTCAACATATTTGTATATCATCCTCATCATCATATCAGCCGAAGGACATACACTGCGTGACATAGGCCTCCCCTAAAGAGTGCCATAAAATGACCGATCGTGCACCACCTCCACCCGCACCCAACGGACTCCGGCAACCTTTACTAGGGCATCAGTCCACCTTATGGGGGGGGGGGGGGGGGCTACCCATGTTTTCTGAACGTGTTCGCCACTATAGCCATCGGTTCTACGTGCTGTGGTCCGCCCACTGCCACTTAAGTTTAGCGATTCGGAGGGCTATATCGGTTACTTTGGTTCTCCTGCGTATGGCCTCATTTCTGATTCGATCATTAGCACTTTAAAAAATAAAATCGTGCAAACGGATAGCTTCATCAAAAAATAGTTAAAAAACCGGCCAAGTGCGAGTCGGATTCGCGCACGAAGGGTTCCGTACCAGAAAAAAAAACGCCAACAACTACTCTGTTGTATGGGACCCCCCCTTAATTATTTATATCATTTTGATTTTAGTATTTGTTGTTGTAGCCACAATAAAAATACATAATCTGTGCAAATTTCAACTGTCTAGCTATTACGGTTCTTGAGATCTAGCTCGGCGAGTGGTAGCCATGAAAAAGGGTTAAAACATCACGTTTTTTGTATGGGAGCCCCCCTTAATTATTATTATTATTTTGTTTTTAGTATTTGTTGTTATAGCGGCAATAGAAGATTTATTGAGATACAGCCTGGTGACAGACAGACAGCAAAGTCTTAGTAATAGGGTCCCGCTTTTACCCTTTGGGTACGGAACCCTAAAAAGCTGCTATTCTTATTTAACGAGCTACGAGGCTTGCACTGAAAGTGGCGGGAATCGAATACTTATTAATTTATTTTTAACATGTATTATACCTTTTTATAATCTCTGAAGTTTCCTTATCTCAACACACTGGCCACTTAGAAAAAAAAAGTATGGTTCGGTTTCAATTGTTTATTGAAGTCGTCGAGTCACTGCTTAAAATGGAATTGTGCCGTGAAAATTTCAGAGCTATGATTTATTATGACTTTAAAAGTGGACTAACACAAAAACAATGTGAAGAGCGGATGGTTGCTGCTTTTAATATTGAAGCTCCTTCAAAGACTACAATATACAGGTGGTATTCAGAATTTCAACGTGGCCGTGTATCCCTCACCGACGAAGTGCGTGAAGGTCGACCAAAATCGGCAGTCACGCAAGAAAACGTCGATGTTGTGCGTCGTCTGATAAATGAAGACCGACATGTGACATATCGGGAAATTCAAGAGCACCTGGGTATTGGAATGAGTCAAATACAAATTATTTTAAAAGAAGAATTAGGCGTGAAAAAGTTATTTTCCCGTTGGATACCTCACCTATTGTCTGACGAGCAGAAAATAGTCCGTGTCAATTGGTGCCGCAAAACTTTGAAAAGATTTAACAAGGGACGCTCAAATGCTGTTTTTAGCATAGTATCAGGTGACGAGTCGTGGATATACGCTTATGAGCCTGAAACTAAAAACCAATCCCGAGTATGGGTCTTCGAAGACGAGCTCAAACCCACAAAAGTTGTTCGTTCTCGCAGTACGGCTAAGAAGATGGTGGCTACGTTTATCTCTAAATCTGGTCACGTAGCTACTGTGGCTCTTGAGGATCGTAGAACAGTCAATGCTGATTGGTACACCACTATTTGTTTGCCGAACGTCTTTGCTGAACTCCGAAAAACAAACCCTAGTCGTCGCATCATCCTTCACCACGACAACGCCAGCCCACACACGCTCGGACAACAACTGAGTACCTGGACGGTGAAAAAGTCGAAATATTGGACCACCCTCCATATAGCCCTGACTTAAGTCCCAACGACTTTTTTACATTCCCCAGAATCAAGGACAAACTGCGTGGTCAGCGGTTTCAGACGCCAGAAGAAGCAGTGGAGGCCTATAAAATAGCCATTTTGTCGACCCCTACTTCAGAGTTCAAAAAGTGCTTTATGGACTGGTTTGAACGCATGCATAAGTGCATGAAATACAAAGGAGAATATTTTGAAAAACAATAAAAATAAATAAACTCACTTATACTGCATATTTTCTTCTATTCCCGAAACTTTCAGTTTTACCCTCGTATCTAACGATATCCCACACGATGGGTTTGGCAAGAAATAAATTGCATTCCCACTTTACGTGTAGAGGACGTACCCTAAACATTTTTTTTGCAAGACTTTATTATAATGGTTTGTCGGCGTGACTGATATGTATACTTATCCCTAATTACAGGTTTCTAGTAGTAGCGGTTATTGAGCTAAGCCGCGGACAGACGGACGGCCATGGCACCACTATAAAGGTTCCTTGTTTACTACGGAACCCTAAAGAGGTTTAAGGCAAAATTGCAATTTTAATCATTCACAAATTATCTGCTGAATGTAAACAGTTTATCTTGCTGACACACGTTGTAACGCTGAAATACAGCCATTTAACACATAAGCTGGGATTTGTCAATGCCTGATAATGATTTTGTTTATTTTATCGCTGAACAATTTGAAATGTTTCTGTTGAAATTAAGGATTGGGAAATGTAATTAACTTTAGGAAACCTGACGTGCTGTCAAAATGACTGTCTTATTGTTTTTAATTAAACGTACGAAAGCTTTGAGAATAACTAAACTGTATTCCGTTATTGTTCCTGTGATGAAATTAAGAATAATAACACCAAATTAAAATAAGTATATGACAATTAAAAATCAATTGAATAATTTTGTGCTCTCTATGTATATGAATTTGTATGCTTACCATCAGGCAAGCCGTAAGCTTGTTAGCCACCATCAACGTTTAAAAAAAAGTTTTAGGTAAGTAACTTCTTACCGACACGATGCACCTGAATTAATTTGTGTGGAAAATGATTTTTTAATATTTAAAGACAATAATCAAAGTGTTTCTCATAACTCATTTCAACATTTCATGTAAAATGTTGCCAAGACGACCACATAAGGTTTGCCCTGTGAAAAAGATATCAGATCTCATGTAGAGCCAAGCTTCTGAATCTACACGGCCTATTTCTACCGACCCTAACTTCAACAAATTCTACATATCAGTAAATATGTATGGCTTCGCCGTTTCGCTACCGTCGTGGAGGTGATGCAAATATTCAGTTTCTGATCTGAAGTAAGTAACGAAACAGCCAAGCCATACATATTTACTGATATGTAGAATTTGTTGAAGTTAGGGTCGGTAGAGTTAGGCCGTGTAGATTCAGAAGCTTGGCTCTACATGAGATCTGATATCTTTTTCATAGGGCAAACCTTATGTGGTCCTCTTGGCAACATTTTACATGAAATGTTTTTGGTGGGATTTCAGTTCTTTTTGTAAGTTGCTAGGCAGTCTCATTAATAGGTTTTTTAGTTACTGTCTACAGTCCCGTGTAAACTTTCATGTCTTAATTCATAAAATTGGTGAAAGTCTCATATAAACTTCCACCCCCTCATTTTGTGCCATGGGGCCGAAAGTTATAAGTTTATGATTTTTTTTTGTTGGTTGTATACTAAATTAGAATACATACCAAATTTCAGCTTTCTAGCACTTCAGGAACTAGCCAAACATTTTGATGATCATCAGTGTGTCAGTGACGAAATCGGTGTATTTTAGATATCAATAAAATCTAAAGTATTAGAGATTTTCAATTGAAACTTTGTATGTTTAATTAGTCTATTATTGGCATCATATCCTGAGAATATGAACTATCTGGTACATTGGAAACCAAATTTATGAGGGTTCAAAAAAAACGACGGAAAACTTCGAGAAAAGGTAGGTAGTGCCCTTGCGCTTCGCTTGGCTCGTCTTGGCGGTGCTTAGGGAAAACACACACTGCATACTTCAAATCAAAGGATAAAACCACATTTTGTTTTCCGTCTCAGTACAACCCGGAAAAATTGTAGTAGTATCAAAGTTGCATGCATTGTAACATTTCTGAAAGTAACTTCCAACGTCACCAACGTCAATCGACACATCCGAACTCCACATCCAAGCAATCAGGCGCGCGGCAAACAAATCTCAACTTTGATGAGTTCGTTCTTTTCGCGTTCTTCGGAATATTCGTTCCATCACAAATACACACATTGTGAGTTGACTCAAAGGCGCTTTATGTACTTAAAGGAGAATGGAATTGTCAGAGTGGGGGCGTATTTGGGAATTGGTTACGTAATGCGACTGATGAAGAGAAACAAGTAGTATCTGCGGAGTGCGGAAGCAATAATATTTGGTTGGGGCGATGCCACGAAGTTCCACGACCGAAAGTTATACCTCGTATCATATAAAAATATATAGAATTTTAAATAACATATATTTTCATCTATATTTCTTCATTGGTTTAGTATAACAAATAAATAATATACATGTTTCATTTATTTTAATTGTTAATTACTTTGTAGGGTTCCGTACCAAACAGGTACAAAAGGAACCCTTATGCCGCGACTCTGTCTGTCCGTCTGTCTATCACAATGTTACAAAGCTCATTCTATCAATTTGAAATTTGAAACGGTTGCAACCAAGGCTAATCCACGTGTACGAGTATGGAAAATGAATATTTTTAATTTTCCATGAAAGATGACGGATATGAGGGGACGCAAAACAAAGTATAGGTATTAGGTCAAGTAGGGTATCATGTGAAAGTTTTTAAGACGCACATTCTAAAACAGTTTTTCTGTTTTTCTTCTGTAGGAAAATGTGTGTGTGTGTGTGATTTTGATTTATGTAGGAAAATGTTGAAAAAAATACTGTTCCATATCCTTATTTCCAATGTTTACAAAAAAAATTTTTTTTTAATTAATTTATATGATTAAGATCGTTATCGTCGTCGGGCTATTGAAAATAATATTTCACATTAGAATGACAAAGATATGTCGCCTTGTGTCGTTTAAGATCACAGCACTGTTGGCAACCATTTCCTACAGCAATACCAAAGTAGGAATAAGCATAATTGACCACGGCAACCTACCCTGACCAGCGAAACGTGAGAATGAAAAGGTAGATAAAAATATATCCATCTCTCTTTTTAGTCTGACATATTTATTATAAGATAGATATATCATTTCATCTTCTTTTCAGTCTCGCAATTCTATGGTAAAGACACTATCAAGTAAAGTTTATTTTCATTTTTTTTATGACATAGGAGGCAAACGAGCAGACGAATCGCCTGATGGTAAGCGATTAGCGCCGCCCATGGACACTCGCAACACCAGAGGGATTGTAAGTGCGTTGCCGACCTTTAAGATGGAAGTACGCTCTTATCTTTCATTATCTTACTACAAAGACTTTGTCGTGTGAGATACAAGTTACGGAATTTATTGTGACGTTGAAGAGGTTAATTATCGTTTTCATACAAGCTTAGTATATATTCGTAATAGAAATAAGAGCAGTTTGTCAAGACAAGGCCGTAGCATGTGGAATATTTAAGCTACTACCTAAATTATTTCTCTAAGGCAATAATAAGCTCGAACGACGTGATCGAAGTCGTGGGCAAAAGCTAGCGTGTAATAGAGGAATGAATTTCTATATTTGTAAAAGCTTATTGAGATAGAAAATGTACTGTACCACGTCTTGAAATGCCGCAACCCTAACAATTCGGGCCGCTATGAGCCTGAACGTTCACAAATGAGGTTATACTTATTTATACGACGCGTTAAAAATTCTACCCTTTGTCACGGTGTATTTTGGGACTAATGTACTTATATAAGGCGATTAACATTTGGAGTTGGAGCGGCACTTCGTGATCGAGGAATTCAAAAATGCTACGGTTAGGGATGCCGTTTGTGAGATATTGCAGCAATAACTGTCAACGTTGCCTTTGTTGTCGGCAAATTTGAGACAGACAGCCGCATCGTCGCCTGTTGCCCTATAATTATTTTAAAAAGGATTATATTTTGGATACTAATAACCGTGGATAAAGTTAGCAATTAGGTCACCTCAAACGGACTTTCATAGCCAAGCCAAGTCATCTACATATTTGTAACAAAATCGTGCCTCGTAGCAGCATCTTAAGAACCACGACTTTTGAAGAACTTCCTCTCTTAGGAGCTGAATTTCCATCAATACTTCGTGCTCACTATGCAAGTGCCTCGCATAATTTACTGACATTTGTACAATATTTCGTACCTACAATTACCGAGACCTGATAGTATTATAGTTTTAGGTATTATTGTAAGTTTTAGTAATTCAGAATACAGGCTTTTCTGACGTCGACTTTTAATGTTTGAATTAAGGCTTCGTAGACCATACTATAATCACATACATTTTCGCTATAGAACTTATAAGACAACGCTACTACAGAATTAACCAATCACGTTCTGTGGAAAGCGCACGCATGCAAAAGGATATCAACGAACACTGACCCGTTGGGCCTGCACATCGTAACTGTTAGATTAAGTATGCTAAATAAATTTTAAGAAAAAAAAACCGACTTCAATGGGGGAGGCCGGTGAAAGATTATTATACTTAGATGGTGCACTCTTAGATTCCATACAATAAAATAAAAATGCCTATAAGTATGTTTATAATGGTAGAAGACTAAGTACCCTCAATTCCTCATGGAATCATGGAAAAACCTTGCTTACTTGACAAACAAAACGAAGAGAACAAATCGCCAAACTTGAACTACGCGTCGTTAAAGAGTTCCGTTCTGATCATCATCAGCAGTTCCACTTCATCAAATGTCACTTTTATTAATGAAAATGCTTGATTAGTTCATGAAAATACTAAAATTACTATTTGTGTGCCATTTCACATTTGAGGAGTTCCCTCGATTCCTAATGGATCCCATCATCAGAACTCAAGCATGACAAAAATCAATCGCGAAAATAGAACTTGCTTAACAAACACAGCTACAAGGACAAATCGCCAAACGTGAACTTATCGTCGTTGAAGAGTTCTGTTCTGATCATCATCAGCAGTTCCACTTCATCAAATGTCACATTTTTGTATGATAATGCTCGATTTATTGATAAAAACACAAAAATCACTGTATGTTTTCCTTTAAGGTTTGAGGAGTTCCCTCAATTCCTCATGGATCCCATCATCAGAAATCGAGCATGACAAAAATTAATCGTGAAGATAGAACTTGCTTAACAAACACAGCTAGGAGGACTAATCGCCAAACGTGAACTTTTCGTCGTTGAAGAGTTCTGTTCTGATCATCATCAGCAGTTCTACTTCATCAAATGTCACATTTTTGGATGAAAATGCTCGATTTGTTGATAAAAACACAAAAATCACTATATGTTTGCCTTTAAGATTTGAGGAGTTCCCTCAATTTCTCAAGGATCCCATCATCAGAACTGCGTTTTGACAAAAACGGGACCAACTTAGATATATATATACTTACAATCAAAAAAAAAACCAAATCGGTTAAGAAATGACGGAGTTATGGAGTAACAAACATTTAAAAAAAAAACATACAACCGAATTGATAACCTCCTCTTTTGAAATCTTGAAGTCGGTTAAAAAGGGGTCTGAAAGGAAAATCCTGCATTTAAAATAGAGGAATCAGTAGTACTCCATTTTCAGGATTTCAGCCTCAATAAAACGTTCAAAGCTAGGTATTATCTCATTACTATGTCAACTGACACACGCCTATGTACACTATCGTCACCTGTGATGACACTGAAGCTACCACTCCAGTGTAATCTAGAATGGTAATTGTGCCACTTAAGATTCCGAGCAGCCTTGTAACCTGATTACAAATACTTGTGCCACAATCCGAGCACAAACATGAGCACGACACAATAATGTGCTGAATGTACGAACACGTAAGTAAAATACGTTTGAAACACTAAACTTACGTAGCAGAGCTCGGATACCGGTATTTTTCATTCTTTCGTATAGTGCTCGAAATGACTTTAATGTCAAGAGCATAATGCTCTTACTTTTTCTCTCCGTATTTGGACATTTTGACCTGGCGTAAATCGCTGGAGTCCGCTGGATGCGGATGGTGCGAGACCAGTCATAGGGCCGGTTGCACCAACCTACGATCACAGACTGATCAACGTTAAATATGGCGCCGGCAGCTGTCATCCCATAGTAACTTGTCAAACTTTCCATACATTCAAATTTTAACGAACACAGCTTACGATTACAGACGGTTTGGTGCAACCCAGCCATAGTGGCACTCTTTGAAGGAGACCTATATTGACGGACGTCCTGCTGATATGATCATGATGATAATGATGATGATTTGGAAATTATTAGTTTTTCCTGCTCAGAATCATGAATACTGATTCTGAGATAGAAAAAAAGTGCCCCTACTTTTTCCGCTGTGTGACGTTTTTTATACATTTTTATCAATCAATCTAATTATTTATTTGCTAGAATAGAGTTTAGCTTAGATGGTAAAATACATTTTTGTTATCTCGTGTATTCAGCCCACATACAGGCGTGCAAACTTTCAAAATGTCAGTTTAAAATGTAAGAATAAGTAATTAATAGCATTTAATATTTTTTATAAGTAGTCAATATTTAATCATTAAATTATGCGGCAACTGTTTATCCGAAACATTAGTATACTTGATCCTGAGCAGGAAAAACCAAAACTTTCTAAAATCTGGGACCACATTTTAAATTTATAATTATTTTAAATCTACATTTTAAGTGACAACGCCCTATTACATCTCAGATTACAATCAAATAGTTGAATAAAACCGGATCAATTCGAATGCAGACGAAGTTGCAATGCTCTTTGCAACTTATGCCCGAAGTTCGCCTTCTGTAGCGATCGCTCACTATATCAGGAAACTTACCCCCTTATTCATAAACGTCCATCAAGCCTCTATTAGTTAACAAGCCGCTAAAGTTGGTTTGTCCTTATCTGTCACTTTGACATTTATGTTTGTGAGAAAGGGACAAAACAACTTTTAGTTACAGAGGTTTGTTAAGTTTTATGAATAAGGGGGTTAGTACCTAAGCGATAGGCGAGAATGTACTGGATTTTTGATTACCTAGTCTGTTCTCTGTTGGTCTTTGGGGGAGGCCTATGTCCAGCAGTGGACGTCTTTCGGCTGACATGATGATGATGATGAGTCTGTTGATAGTTAAATGGTCTTGCTGTAAATTCGTAGTTACTAAAACGGGTCCTTAAATTGGGATGCCTGAAATCATAGCATTTATTTTTGTAAGTGAACACTGTGACCCCAGATTTCAATTAATATTACAGTACAATTACTTTGAGTTTGAAACTGACATATGTTCTTATTCAATTAGTTAGTCTACTTTAACGCTTAAGTAGAGTTTCTAATTACAAACATACGTTTTTAAGCTAGTGACTATGTAATAGAAACTCTATTACATTAGTGTTAAAGTAGAATATCCAATGGAATAAGAGCATATGTCAGTATTATACTTAAAGTACCTGTACCAAATCGGACCATTTTATTGGGATGCCTGAAATCGGTAACATTTTCCAACGAGTTATTTTTAGCATGCCGATGTAAGGTGAATTGGTTATATTAACCGCAGACAAAAGATAATATTATTCCAAATCATTAAATTAAATGTTCAATTATGTTTGGCGTAGTCTGAACATACTTGCTCTTCCCTATATATGGTTTGATCCCTTTCTAACAACATTTATATTTGCACCCAGACACAGAATAATTAGAAATAGAAAATAGAAAACATTTATTCGTGACTATTGTCACATTTGTGTTAACACAACAAAAGTAAAACAGTAAAAATAGAAATAGGTATTGCACGAAATGGTTCCATCTCAGCAGGGTGTTAGCGCGACTACCAGCGCTGATCTTCCGATGGAACCATAAAGTGACTAAACTATACAAACGTAGTTTCGTTCTCATTTTAACACGCCGTTCTGAAATAATATGAAACTTTGCATATACAATGGGATACGCCTTATCTAGGCTGGAAAATATTTTTTGTTGCTAGAAAATGTAATAAAAAAAAACAGCGAGTGTTTGAGTTATTTAGATCTTGTATATAAATCTTAATAATCGATATATTTTTTCTTCATTATAATTTCAAGCAACAGAAACTAATTTCCGGCCCAGATATTCCATTGTGTATACAAAGTTTCGAGTTATTCCAGCAGCATGGCGTTTTAAAATGAGAGCGGAACTCCGTTTGTATGGAGAACCGAGCATCCTGCGGACTCTTAACAGCCCGGGAAATGCCAGAGCTGGGTTGAGCCGTAGTAATAAGAGGACCAGGCCCGCTCCAGATAAGCACTAACAGCATTTTTGTTTGCCCCCAGATGAGATGGCGAGTGGCCGGCGGGATGGGCATACCGCTTGCTGCTACCGTCTTCTTCATGCTGCCTCTGTTCACATCGCCTACAGGAGACATACGTGAGTAGTTGAAGTATTACCGTCAAGACACTGTAGCCGAGCTTTAAGGCGACTTTCAACCTGGAGGTCGTAGGTTTGCAACCCAGCTAAATAAATGAAAAAAAAGAATGAAAACTCCGTAAGGAAACAGGGCTAATCCCAACACAGTTTAGTTTTCCTTAGGGTTCGAATCTCAGGTGGCAGTTGCTTTCGTAAAACTACATAGTGCCTATGCCAAATCCTGGAATTAGGTGCCGGTGGACTCCGAGTTCTTTTAGGACCACTAGCACCATATCAGCCCAAGGACGTCCACTGCTTGACATAGGCCTCCCCCAATTTCATGGGAAATAAATGCCATAATCACTACGCTTGGCATGCGTGGCGATCGCAGTATCTCCACCGTACTCCAGGGATGCTGCTGCCCATCCCACGGTGGCCTTGGTCGAAGTTTTAGGACATATTCGGGTCAGGGTCCTTTAGGACACAACGAGGAAAATTGTAGGAAAATTATGGCCGCCAAAGGTTACTTACTAACTCAGCAAACTAAGTTCGCTTCTTCTATTTAATGAGAACAGCTGATGACTGGAACTTGCCACCATCGTCTGTATTTCCTGATACATTTTATCTGGGTCTCATCAAGACAAGAGTGAAGGCTATTACTGAACTAGTGAGCAACGTCTTACACCTTGTCATCGCTTTCCATCAGGTGAGACTAGGGCCAATCGCTGGTCAGTCAATCATAAAAATCTTAGTAAGCGATGGGTATATACTGCATTTTTACTTATTTAGTGTGTAGATATTACATAATTTTGGCAAGGGCTGTAAAATCGTAGTATCAAAACACATCTTTTAATTGGAATACCTGAAATAGCCTTATTTCGAAGAGTTATATTATTGAAAAAATAGCCAGTAATAACACATTAGGGAAGTAGCACTGTAGCTAGTACGCGCTAAATCATTTTAAGCCCAACCGATACTGACTCCAACTAACATTGCTTACTGCATCCTGACTTGGTGTGGTGGACCCGGTAAGCGGTATTTACTTAATATAATAATATAATATATAATATATATAATAATATATTGGGGGACAATCTTACACAAATCGACCTAGTCCCAAACTAAGCAAAGCTTGTACTATGGGTACTAGACGACGATATACATACTTATATAGATAAATACATACTTAAATACATAGAAAACATTCAAGACCCAAGAACAAATATCCGTGAAAAATGCACAAATAAATGCACTGGCCAGGATTCGAACCCGGGACCTATAGCTTCGGAAGCAGAGTCACTACCAACAAGGCTAAACAGGCCGTCAAAGCTTTTACTTTATCGTGAGCTTCCTCATATCGCACAGATTTCGTTACTTCTCGGTAAATTGTACTTTCAGTATTATATTTGCGCAGTAATAAGTAATATGATGCGTGGATTTGGAGTACTGCTATGTTATTCATGTAGCATGTCTGTGCGTCTTCTACAAATTGTAATTCGGGGAGTGTGCTCAGGAGCTCCATGAGCTCATACCGCCTTCCCTCTTCTTCCATCGGACATCCAGACGAACGGCTGGCTACCATCCTTACCTGGTCAAAATTCCTCTAATTCGAACCAAGCGCTTTGCTTCATCTTTCATAATGCTCACTTTTAAGGTTTGGAATTCTCTGCCGGCGTCTGTATTTCCAAGTTCATATAACCTAGACCTTTTTAAGGCACGAGTGAATAGCCATCTTCTGGGTGAGCTCGCTTCATCGTCGGCCTCATCTTTGCCCCCTGGCTAGATGCTGGCCAAAAGCAAACCCATTTTTAATTTAAAAAAAAAGTTATTCACAAAGCCATAGCCACAAGTGGGGTGAACGACCAAGACCGATGATGTCACAGCCCACCCCCTAATATAGCATATATATAACGCCCGCTTCCGTGCCGTAATGAACCGCTACTGGCTCAGAGTTGACACAGATACTAAATATTTTACTCCTATCCCACCACGTTCGCACCGACAAATGTGGAAGTAGCGAGATTTTCGAGTGTCACTTCGATAGCATTTGTTTTTCCAAATTCATTTGACTGTATTTCCAGGGCATCACGGTACATCCAGAGCGCGCGGCTGGCGGGCCGGAGCCCAGCCTTCCACGGAAGTTGCGGCTAACAACTCTGTCAGCAATATCACAGCGCAGTTGGGAGGCACTACCTACTTACATTGCCTGGTCGGGCATTTGAGTGAACGCGGGGTAAGCCAGAATTCATTCTTCTCCTTAATCCCATTCAACTTTGCTACATTGTTTACAGTAAAACTAATTTACTGTGGCTTAATGCATTTTGAGCCTTAACTTGGCAGTTTTTTATGCAGTATGTTATAATACCATAAAAGCTGTTGGATATTTAAGAAAACTGCCAAGTTAAAGCTCAAAATGCATTAAGCCGCAGTAAATTAGTTTTACTGTAAACAATGTAGTGCCGGACTTGGGACCATTTCAGAGTATCTACGGAACTTGGCACCCATTTTGATCTCAATTCTTTTGTCGGTGAAGACGACAACCAAGCATCGCATATTCTTAATATTGAACTAGGCTCCCTTTTTCACATTTATGTTTTTGATGGGATAGTTATTAACCCAGTAATTAATATTTGAGGGGGTTAATAGGGAGGTGAAGGTTCATATGCTATGTCCCGGACCGTGTTCACTTTACTGCAAAACCGCTGCAACGACGCTGCTCCGCGCTCTGTGCGTTTCAAGCTTTATCCAAAATAATGAATATGAGAACACCGCGTTCCAAATTGCCACTAAGGCCGGGTTGCACCAAATCGCCTGTATTTGTAAACGGTGTTTGTTAAAATCTGATTGTATGGAAAGTTTGACAAGTTTCTATGGGATGACTCTCGGCGACTCGGAAACTCAAAGTAGCGCAGCACAGCACAAAATATCAGGCTGTCAAAATTTTTAACAAACTGCCCTCTGACCTAGAAAGTATCACAAATTATAAGGTATTTTGTAGAAAATTAAAAGCATTCTTATTGAGAGGGTGCTTCTACACTATTGAAGAGATTTTTGTGCGCAATACCTAAGTAGTTATAAGAATTGAATGACATGACATGTAATTATTTAAATGAAATGTAAAAAAGTATAGTTATTTAATAGTATAGTTTAAGCAATTTTTTATGTATAATGTTATTTGTATGTTATTATGTAATTTAAATTTTTAATTAATTTCTAACACAATGCCTGTATTGTTTCTGAATATAATAATAATAAATAAATAAATGACAGCGGCCGGCGCCATATTTAACGTTGATCGGTCTGTACTTGTAATCGTAAGTTGGTGCAACTCACCCTCAGTAATACGTTCGGCTAGGCGTTCTAATAGCCTCAAGATACGCGAGCATGAAAGTATTAAAACTTCCCCTAGTAAAAGTACATTAAACTTCCTTAACGTCGATCTAACAAGCTAATCTGATAACATGTTCATCGCTTGACCACAGACCGCCCTACTTGCGCGAAGTTAATCTAGGCCTGTAATATTCACAACTAGTTTCACTTCTCGCCACTACGTAGTATATCTTGACACCGTGATTTATTGCAACAACACGTAATCCAAGGTCAGTCATACACTGGTTTTTCTACCAAGTGATGAAGCATTGTGAATAATAGGACTGAATTTGCAACTCCGCCAACGTAACCACATCAAAACCTAACAAAGGCGAAATAACAGAACTTCTGTTATTAATATTGTAAACTGTTTGATGGATTTATGGCTTAACAACTATGTGGAGTGGATTGTAATTGGCGTTGCGAAGTTATTTGTTGTAAAACATTAAATACAGACTAATATTACAACTTCATATTTAGTAAATCAGTTTGTCTAGTTTGACCGTACCAAATGTAGTCCAACAAAATACTCATGCAATAACTATCTATCTGTCCGTCACATGCAATTTTCTCAAAGACCGCTTGACGAAGGAAGCTGAAATTTTGTATAAATACGGCAATTAATAACCACATTATTTAAATAAATAAATAAGATAAAATATTGGGGGACAATCTTACACAAATCGACCTAGTCCCAAACTAAGCAAAGCTTTTACTATGGGTACTAGACGACGATATACATAGTACATACTTATGTATTGATAAATACATTCCTAAATACATAGGAAACATCCAAGACCCAGGAACAATATTGGTTTTAAATGCACAAATAATGCCCTGACCGGGATTCGAACTGGGACCTCCGGCTTCGTAGGCATGGTCACTACCAACTAAGCCAAAGTGGTTTACGGTACTAAATCTGAAACTGTGGATATCGTGTATGTCCCGTTGCAAATTTAACACTACTCTAACGGGGGTGTTATTCACAAATCGACTCGTCCTCGCCTGTCACTTCTCCCGTTTTTATATGGACACTGTCGAATTTTGACAAATGACAACCGACAGTTTCCATATAAAAACAGGTGAGGTGTGAAGTGAGGACGAGTTTTCTACTCGGTTATCAAATCAGGCGTGAAATCGCAACAGACAGAGACAATACATTTGATTAAATGCCATGCTGTCATGCGCAGGTTACTTTTAATACAAATATAATTTACACTCACGTCTTAAGACCAAAGACCACTAAATTAGAAGAATGTAGGAAGAAACGCTTTTCATTTCCACCGAATCGTGGCGTAAGCCGTGAGTAAAGTTATAACAATATACGTTATGGTTGATTCACATCGAACGGCTGGAGTCGACGCACACCCCACTAGAGTCAAAGGAATTCGAACCCTCCATACAGAAGTTAGATTTCATATTTGAATGGGTTGCGAGCAGCCGCCTGGTTTGCCGGTGCCCTTTGGATACGAAGTCTAGCTTCTGTGTGGAGGGTTCGAATTCCTTTGACTCGGCTGGCGTGCGCGCCGACTCCAGTGGTTTGGTGTAGTCTTGTTCTTAACAATGATTTTGTTTGCAGCAAGTCTCGTGGATCAGAAAGCGGGATTGGCACATACTGAGCTCAGGAAAGTTCACGTACACCAACGATGAACGGTTCCAGGTAAGTGAATTTTCCATTTAAATAGTTTTATTACCAGTTAGTAAACACTTAAAAAAATGCAAAATACTCTTCAGGTCTAGCACTCGTGCTTGCTGTAGACAATTTATGTCGATTTTGTTCCCTAATCCGAAGGCTGCTGTTCCTGTATCAGGTTCATAAAATGGTTACATATTTACAACTTAACCCCCTTTAACACCCTGGTCATATACACCGCGGGCCCCAAACTTAACCACGTATTTTTGACAACACTACGAGTTTATAATGTTATATCAACATGGGTGCAAATATTTGTTTGAATTAAACTACTATTTCAGTACAAAATAAATCTAATTATATGACCGCTTCTTTGTGAACACATCTTTACGTGATTTGCAAATGTCCTCAAGACAAGAAGTGTCTAGTCAAAAAGTAGTAGGTGGCTACGTCACGCATTTAGAGTGTGTTAGACTTGAGATTTTTCAACTTGTGATTTATTTTAAATAATGGGTGGGGTTTTTTATCTCTCAAATAATGGGTTTTTAGAGTATATGTATGACTGTATGCCATTATATTCTTTAATTAGTTGGTTTAATCATTGGTTTAAATCTTTCGGATTATTGGGGCCCACTGTGTATATATATATATATATACCTGTATTTGGATATCGCTTCGCGTACTTTTCTGATGATGCTCCCGTGGATGCGCTGTGTTAAGAGTGAGGGAAATGCACATGTCTCTAGCTGTCAACACTGCCTGCTGACTCCTCAAGTCAATAAAGGGTCGGCAACGAGCTTGTTACTCATCTGGAGCAAGCGTCCATAGGTTAAGGTGTCTGCATGCCATCAGGCAGGCAGCTAGTATATAAAAGTCAATGGTGTCAAACCTTTTATTATATTGTGTTTGATAAAGTTTAAATAATTTAATTACCACAAATGTTCAACCACTGGAATCTCACAAAGTATATACTTTGTACGGAGTTACAACTAATTAATACAACAAGGGAACAAACGCATTTCCAGCAACTCTTTATAACGGCTGCAGCGGAGTGGATTGCACCGCGTAATGTTTATTCATAGACGTGAGTGCACTCCGAGCTGCACCAGTTGCGTTTCATTGTAGCAAATTTGATATTTCGTCTTTTCGGGTTTAAATGTAAGCATTTTACTGTCTGAAGAGACGAAAATAGTACCAAATTTTGTGTTCCGAGCAGGATTACCCGTGAAACCCTGGCATACGTGGTCAATCGCTGCCAACTGATCTGGGCTGTAATGTTAAATTTTTGACAAATGACATTCGACAGTTTCCATATAAAAACGGGTGAGGAGTGAGATGACAGGTGAAGACGAGTCGGATTGTGAATAAGAGGGCTGGGGTGTTATTCCCAAACCGATTCGTCTTCATCTGCTATCTCACACCTCACCCGTTTTTATATGGAAACTGTCAAAAATTTGACAAATGACATTTGACAGTTTCCATATAAAAACGGGCGGGGTGTTAGCAGAAGTTACTGCTTAATACAAAATTAGTTTATGAAAATAACGATTCATTAACATTTACTCTGTATGTAGTGTTAGTCTTGCTCACGTCTATTTAATTATCCTGTGTAGGTAATATAACTAGTGTAACTACGCCCGCGACTTTGTCGAATCTCACATAATTGATGGACTTAACAACTAAACTTCTACAGCAACTTCTATGACAATAGCAATGCAATTAAAGAGGTGATAGGATTTTCTCGCGTCGTGGTGTCAGTAATTTCTCGCCATAGATATGAGACTACATATTGTCACCTGCCTGGATAGAAATAAAGACCAAGAATTATTTTACATTAAGTACGTTGGGCAGTGAGCATTTGACAGACTTAGTTTGACCACGTTTAGTATTTTTTCTCAAAAACTACCAGACAAGTTGCCGTTATTCTCTATATATTCATGGTCAGTTCTAAATTAAAGTAAAAAAAAATACACACGCTGTAATATGAGCCTGAAATGTTACATATAAATTCGATTATTTGGAGAGTCGTTAACTTTTTAAAAAGGTAAAACGGTTATATAAAACGATGGCAGAAAATTATTTTGTCTTTTGACAGTTCCCATTTAAAAACGGGCGGGGCGTTAGCAGAAGTTAGCAAAGAGGAATTTCCTCCACTCATACCTTACCCAAGCCAAACTTTCAGCCAAGAAATAGTCTAACACTTTTGAACCTTATCGAGCAAGTAATAGAGTCGGAAATAAGATGATTTTGTTCACTGTACTTACTGCCGCCAGTGCGAATTATAGTCCGGTGGCAATAGATTCAGAGATTTCAAAAATAGTAATGTTGCTTGCTTTTACCCGAGTGCACCAGAAGGAGAGTTATGTTTTTCAAGAGTATGTATGTATGTATAATTGTTTGGCACGCTCTGCAGCCTGAACGGCTCGATGGATTTTAACTTGAGAGGTGTCGTTAGATTCTTATTTACTTTGAGAGTGACACTAGGTATATCAAAATATAAAAAAAAAAAACAAAATGGCGTACTTTTGGCGCCAATTTCCAAATGACACAGAAACGCAGGCGGAATTTTTAGTTTTTAATTAATCAGCCTTCTTTGTGTATGGTTTACCATTTCCTTATCGTTATTAATTACATTCTGATTCATTGTCAGAATACACTGGATCCAATTGACACAAAATCAGTTTGTACACTTACATAACTACATACCTCAGATAGAAACCCGTTATAATTTTTAACATGAATTTAATAGTGGCCAAGTTATTTTCAAATGAAACACAATTTTGCGAATTACTGAAAACACACAAGCGAAATATGACACAAATCAATATGTAAGATTTATATGTGAACAATTCATTGAGATGAAAAATAATAAGTAACTTTAGAATTATTGAAACTTATGGCTCAAAATATCGCGAACGCCACAGGTGTATTAATCAGCCTACCTGGCGAATTCTGACAATGCTATTATACCTAATTGGACTAATTTGATATATTGGATTTACTGTAACTTTACCGCAGACCTAATGACTAAATTCGGAATCCGCTTCAAACGTTGGCTATACGCGTTTCAAAATTACAGCGATTGGATCTAAATCGGCCTAAAATGGATTCCGTGTGTAGTCATTAGCTCTCTTGTCTGTCGGCCGATCATTAATAGGTTCAATGCTTGAAAAGTCGCTGGTAATTTAGTGCTTTGTTAAAATGCGGTTGTTCTAATATTCTTACATTATTGTTGAGGTAAGTTATGTCGAGGACGGCCTTGCGAGTCCGTTTAATTAAAAATGAATTGCAAAATGTGTGTACCTACATCGTTAATGACTTAAATATGCCTAAGTTTTACTTGATTCCATTGTGTAACAAAAGTAACCTATATAAATAATATGACTATTTTTCGTTACACAATGGCATCAGTTAAAGTGCGGATAGAATTTACCTTTACTATGAACAAAAATTTTGTAATTCACCCTTAAGTTACCGGTCGGAATTGCAACTACGAGGCTTGCACTGAAAGTGGCGGGAATCGAATACTTATTAATTTATTTTTAACATGTATTATACCTTTTTATAATCTCTGAAGTTTCCTTATCTCAACACACTGGCCACTTAGAAAAAAAAAAGTATGGTTCGGTTTCAATTGTTTATTGAAGTCGTCGAGTCACTGCTTAAAATGGAATTGTGCCGTGAAAATTTCAGAGCTATGATTTATTATGACTTTAAAAGTGGACTAACACAAAAACAATGTGAAGAGCGGATGGTTGCTGCTTTTAATATTGAAGCTCCTTCAAAGACTACAATATACAGGTGGTATTCAGAATTTCAACGTGGCCGTGTATCCCTCACCGACGAAGTGCGTGAAGGTCGACCAAAATCGGCAGTCACGCAAGAAAACGTCGATGTTGTGCGTCGTCTGATAAATGAAGACCGACATGTGACATATCGGGAAATTCAAGAGCACCTGGGTATTGGAATGAGTCAAATACAAATTATTTTAAAAGAAGAATTAGGCGTGAAAAAGTTATTTTCCCGTTGGATACCTCACCTATTGTCTGACGAGCAGAAAATAGTCCGTGTCAATTGGTGCCGCAAAACTTTGAAAAGATTTAACAAGGGACGCTCAAATGCTGTTTTTAGCATAGTATCAGGTGACGAGTCGTGGATATACGCTTATGAGCCTGAAACTAAAAACCAATCCCGAGTATGGGTCTTCGAAGACGAGCTCAAACCCACAAAAGTTGTTCGTTCTCGCAGTAGGGCTAAGAAGATGGTGGCTACGTTTATCTCTAAATCTGGTCACGTAGCTACTGTGGCTCTTGAGGATCGTAGAACAGTCAATGCTGATTGGTACACCACTATTTGTTTGCCGAACGTCTTTGCTGAACTCCGAAAAACAAACCCTAGTCGTCGCATCATCCTTCACCACGACAACGCCAGCCCACACACCGCTCGGACAACAACTGAGTACCTGGACGGTGAAAAAGTCGAAATATTGGACCACCCTCCATATAGCCCTGACTTAAGTCCCAACGACTTTTTTACATTCCCCAGAATCAAGGACAAACTGCGTGGTCAGCGGTTTCAGACGCCAGAAGAAGCAGTGGAGGCCTATAAAATAGCCATTTTGTCGACCCCTACTTCAGAGTTCAAAAAGTGCTTTATGGACTGGTTTGAACGCATGCATAAGTGCATGAAATACAAAGGAGAATATTTTGAAAAACAATAAAAATAAATAAACTCACTTATACTGCATATTTTCTTCTATTCCCGAAACTTTCAGTTTTACCCTCGTAGCAACTCTAAGGTTAAAATAGCGCTTCTCTTGTCTCAATATTGGGGAAAACCAAGTAAAATTTTATTTTATACAGGGTAATTTTTATTCGCCTAAAATCGCAATTTATTTCAGATATTTACAAAAAGATGCGGTTCCAAATGATAAAAAAATGGCCTTTAAATAGTTAGCTGTATTGTATACAATTTCTGCCGTCGTTTTTTATAACCGTTTTACCTTATTTAAAAGTTAGCGACTCTCCAATTAATCGAATTTATATGTAACATTTCAGGCTCATATTACAGGGCGTGTATTTTTTTACTTTAATTTAGGACTGACCATGAACTATTTTGCCTTCCAATATATAGGGAATAACGGCAACTTATCTGGTAGTTTTTGAGAAAAAATACAGACTAAGTCTGTCAAATGCTCATTGCTCAACGTACTTAATGTAAAATAATTCTTGGTCTTTATTTCTATCCAGGCAGGTGACAATACGTAGTCCCATATCTATGGGGAGAAATTACTGACACCACGACGCGAGAAAATCTTATCTTCTCTTTCTAATAATTGCATTGCTATTGTCATAGAAGTTGCTGCAGAAGCTTAGTTGTAAAGTCCGTCAAACATGTGAGATTTGACAAAGTCGCGGGCGTAAACTAGTTATATTACCTATACAGGATAATTAAGGAGACGCGTGCAAGACTGACACTAAATACAGAATAAATGTTAATGGATCGTTCACCATCATATTCAAGTGAAACTCCCACTCTTTTTTCCTTTTTTTTACTTTTGTTAAGTAAAAATGTAATTCTCTACAATCATGTTCACCCAATCATGTTCATGTTCATCATGTTCATGTGTTCTATGTCCAGCAGTGGACGTCATTCGGCTGAATGATGATGATGATGATGTTCACCCTACAACAACAAAAAAGTGACCGTTATTTCACTGATAATGGTACGAAACATTTGCTTATGATCTACTGAATCCGTAGGATTGATTTTGCTCAAGTCTCCTAAATCATCCTGTATATGTAACCGCAAGCTGCTCCAACACTGCCAGCAGAATAGAAGACGAAGTAGATAGATTGCACAGTTTGATGTTTATTCATGCCGAGCGGAGCGGCTCAAACCGAGCAGTGATACTATACTGTACAATCGTATTGAAAAGTATAACAACTTACGGTACAGTAACTATATCTCAGTACACAATGTCTGTGAAGTTATCAACTCACACTAAGCTAATACAAGGAATTAGAGCCAGTAGGCTGAGAGGGAATGCCCCTCATACCGTACCGTTAGTAGTTTTAGTGAATATGCCATTATTTATAACATTGTAATTAATTTTAAGATTATTAGATTGGTTGTCGACATTTTTATTTTTATTTTATGTTATAAGTTTACTTAGCGAATTTGACATACTTATTATTTATTACGTTGTTATTTAATGTTAGATTAAGACTACTGACTATGACTGACTAGACTGTGTCATTTTTATTTTTATTTCAAGAACATTTTTGTGTATATTCTATTTTAATAATGCCGATTTTCATTTTCAATTTACATGCCAGTTGCTGGTGAAATGTGTCTTGCACATAAACATAATGATGCCAACTACATGTACCACATTTTATGCAAATAAATATATTATTATTTATTATTATTATACAACAGTTCTGTGCCCAGCACTGGGATGTATCTATATACGCTAATAATAGACAGACATTTATTCAACATACATAGTATTAAAAATCTTGCAACCGGTCCCTGCACAAGGCATATATAGCCTGTATCGCAAGAGACCAAATACAATGTGTCTGTCTATCTGTTATCTCTTCACGCTTAAACCGCTGTATGTAAAATTTGGTATAGGATAGTTTTTAACCCAGAAGTCATCCCTAAAGGTGGTGGCAGTTGTAGTATGGAAGACCCATGACTAGGTAAGCGCCTGAAATAAGAGAATAACAATGGAATTCTAACGCGATTAACGAGTTTTACGCAGACGAAGTCACGGGCAAAACCTAGTTGTTAAATATTTATGAAAGGCACTGAATAAACGCGTTGTATAAATTAAAAGTACCACAAAATAAAACACCTCGCTACCCCATTGTACAACGCCCCAGCGTAAACTAAACGTGGCTTGCTGCTTGGTTTTGGCTACGGAGACGAAAAACATTGTAAGGAAATCTGCATATATATATCTACGAAGAAATTCGAAGGTGTATGTGAAGTTACCTACAGCCCATTCCCGAGAGACGCATGAGAGAAGTCATGTGCCCAGCAGTGGGCTGATGATAAGGATGATAGGCGCTACTACTAACTGTATACGATACGCGTTGTGTGATCTAAAAGTACCGCATAGAAATCCATACACGCTACCCCATTTTATAATGCCTCAGCGCGAACTAAACACTGCTTGCACGTAATGGCGGCGGTTGGTCAGCCGCGAAATTAACGCCGGCGGTGTATTAGAACTGCGGGCTAATGAGGCGATCTTTGCGGAATTTTACCGCGAGTCGAACTCAGCTCAATCAAATAGGGCCAATATCAGACATGCGTTTCGAATTTCAATTTGTTCCCGGTTCGCTAACGTGCGCTTGCATCTAAACGCGTCGAGCTGACGTGTCAGAACTAGCCGAGTAATTGTGTGACGTGAAACGTCAGTTTTTGAAGGTGAAGATCCATTCTAATATTATAATTGTAAGTCTGTCTGTCTGTTACCCTTAGACAAGATTTAAATAAAACTTTGTATGGAGATAGTTCGACACCCTGGAAACGACATAGGGTAGTTTTTATCCCGGAAACCATCCATTAAAAATGTAAAAAGGGAGTGAAATTTCTATGTCAGTGCGATAATTGATACTGCACCTGTGGCAAATCTAAGGATATTTATTTACTTTATTTGGGGCATCAACAGCAATACAATACAAAACTTATATTACAATAACAATAGCCAATGATAGATGTCCACAAAAAATGCAAATTAGTGGTAACACAAAAAATATATAATAATAATAATGCACAAGTGTGTATTATAAGTACGTATTTGCTCGGATAGTACCTATATTTTCCATTCGATTTCGTATGTATTTCGGCAAAATGCATTCGTATGTCCAGATTTCCAGCTCTTCTTTAAGTCGGATTTCTTAACCGATTCTCTTGAAATTTTGAAAACAGGTTTAATAATTAAATATTTTTTGTCGAGTCATTTTTAAGACATTTTAATTTGGAAAAAATATGCGGTTTTCACAGCTCGCAGAACCACTAGTATTAATCAGATTAAATAAAATAGTATATGCGCAGAGAAAGGCAGTTCAAAAAGTTTCTCAATTACCCTATTAGGTGTGAAGCGCATTGTAAACAATTCAAAATGAGATATGTTCGTTTCATATTTACCCTCAGTTCAATCAAACCGAGCGGGAAATACCCACGATACCGAATAATTCTATTAGGGCGTAAGTGACGGGCTTTTGCGAGCAAATTGTGGCATTTTGATACAATGCAGGGCTTCGTGTTTACTGCTGGTATCGGCTGGAATAAATAGGTGGTTGGTTGGTGGTAAAGGTTATGAGCAGTTTGTTTTAACTCTCATGTTTATAATCTGTTTTTATCACAACTCGTTGCTTTTTTTTCTTGTGTCTCACAACAGCATAAGTCTCGCAAGAGATCCTGTAAAATACTTTCGTTTAATAATACCTAAAAAAAGGTGAAGATACGTCAATTTTATTAGTCTAAATGTAAATGTATAGATTACAGCAGGATTGTAATGCTTCAGAAAATAAGACACCCGAAGCCTTAAAGCGAGAAAATGCTCAAGATATTCTCAATAAGTATACGAGTAACCCTTCCTTTAACAAAACTGTTTAGTTGGTTTTATAAGCTTCATTTAATAGTGGTCGAACCTACCAATTTAGAACAGAACTCAACTCAGCAATAATTAAATTTCCTAATCTGAAATCACACCGCTTTCACATACGACGAACTTTGCCCCACCTTTCGAACTTAATCCGCATATAAATTGCCCGAACTAGCTGACGGCGCGCTGACAGCGAGGCCCCACCTTTATCCGTGCTTACGGGTCTTAATGAAGGATCGCATTGGAAATTTGGACCATTAGCATAACCGTGGCATAACCTATAGGTGTGCTTGTGCTAGCTCGTAGCTGACGCCGTGGTTCGTTAGTGGTGGCGACGGGTTATTCATTGGTAATGGCGTAGAATATAATAGTACAGTAAGCTAGAAATTGTTAGTTAGATCTGAATATCTATACATATAATAAAGCTGTAGCGGGTTGAAAGCCTGTACATGGAAGATAATCGAAAAAAAGTTGGCTGGGGATACTTAGAATCGATAACAGAACACGTTCCAACAGTTTATAGAATTTTTGTCTGTTTGTCTGTTTATATGAACGCGCATCACGTGAAAACGGCTGAACGGATTTTGATAAAAACTTTACTGATCTGTCCAGTAAATACCCGGTCAGCTTTTTGGCTATAAAAATTGTGCAGATTTGGGTTAAAAAGGGGTAAAAACAGGGGTTGAATTTTGTATGGGAACTCCTATGATCCATGAGTTACAGGTATAAAAATTGGTAAGCATATACTTGACGACAAAGGAAAAACATCCTCATTCAAAATTTGTGAAATCTCAAGATAGAAACTGAAAAAAAAGGAAACGCAAGCGCTGCGCCACGGCGCTGCCCGGTCTCTTAAAATTTTAAACACTATTATGATTTATTCCATTGTGTAACTGTGACTCTAAACCCAAATTTCAGTTCCCGTTCAAAAACTACATATTAACTTTGTAATCCTATAAAAAAACTTTTGCCGTTCACTTCATGTACACTCACTTTATACCATAATCCCACTACTTAATATTATAAATGCGAAAGTTTAGATGTTTGTCACTGAATCACGTAAAAACGGCTGAACAGATTAAGATGATTTGGATTATACGAGGCTTATGCCATTATTGTTTCTTACTATTCGTGATTCTGCACAAAATAAATTCCACACAACTGAATTTAATAACATGCGTAATGCTTCACAGTCATTATTTCTACGCAATCTTGTTTCTTCCTATTCGTGATTCTGCACAATATGAATTCCACACAACTGAATTTAATCACATGCGTAATGCTTCACAGTCATTATTTCTACGCAATCTTGTTTCTTCCTATTCGCGATTCTGCACAATATGAATTACACACAACTGAATTTAATCACGTGCGTTATACTTCACGATACTATCTTAATCTCTATCTTTATCTTTTATTCTATGTATCTTCTATACTATCTTGTTTCTTCCTAGACGCGTTTAGAAATTAAAAAAACAGACTGCTGCGCGAGTCGCTTTTCCTGCGGTAAAAATGATCATGGTCGCGAGCTTTAAGTCATGTGAACAGAACACCTTGAGACGAAGCTTCCCGAAGGCAGCAGCAGCCGCTCCGATTCTGCTATTAATTTCATATACCTGAAGTGGTCTACACGCTTGTAAATCGTCTCCAAGTTTGATGTCAACGGGCATTAGTGGATCAGACTCAGACCCCCATTATTTCCGTCTTTTTATTCTAACATTGACAGGACTCGTTAAGACGCGACATAAACGTTTGTACGCCAACTACAAATAAATAATCATTTGATACCTCATATATCTATATCAGACGAGTACTTTAGCTACTCTAAGGTTGTGACCAATTTAAATAGTAAGGAGAAATAAGAAACTATATGAGATAAAAAAGAGGGTCAATAGAAATCTTCAAAAAAAAATTTTTTCTCCGCCCAATTTCGACCGGGTTCGATTCCCGGTTATGTATGAGATTAAAAAAAAAAATATTACTGAATCGTGAAGTACGCACGTGATTAAATTCAGTTGTGTGGAATTCATATTGTGCAGAATCACGAATAGGAAGAAACAAGATTGCGTAGAAATAATGAATGTGAAGCATTACGCACGTGATTAAATTCAGTTGTGTGGAATTCATATTGTGCAGAATCACGAATAGGAAGAAACAAGATTGCGTAGAAATAATGAATGTGAAGCATTACGCACGTGATTAAATTCAGTTGTGTGGAATTCATATTGTGCAGAATCACGAATAGGAAGAAACACGATTGCGTAGAAATAATGACTGTGAAGCATTACGCATGTGATTAAATTCAGTTGTGTGGAATTCATATTGTACAGAAACACGAATAGGAAGAAACAAAAATGCGTAGAAATAAAGACTGTGAAGCATAACGCATGTGATTAAATTCAGTTGTGTGGAATTTATTTTGTGCAGAATCGCGAATAGGAAGAAGCAATAATGGCATAAACCTCGTATAATCCGATGATTTGTATGCTAATAGTATATAATCTGGATTCACTTATATATATTATAAGTGTACTTTTTGTCCCGATGATCTTCCATCAAAGGGATATTAAATCGGGGATGCAAGTAAGGTCTATCAAACGGGGTGGTTTAATCCTCATACGCCATTCTATGATTTAAGTTTCAGCCAATTGGGAGTATAACAGCGTGTCAAGAAATTTAATTTAAAGCATAATTGTAAACAAGTTGACGAATCATTATGTCAAAACCGAAGTATCATAATTCCTTCTGATTGTTGACGCTATGTTTGAGCACAACTTTTTCGCAATAAGTTTTACTTTGCGTGAACATCAAAATGCATTTGCGATACTTTGGCATTGTTTTTATTAATATGCTTAAATACAAAAACAGCTGTTTCAATGCACACTTTGTATCGTCGGTGTACCATTTAATTTTGTCGTGCGTTATTTTTTACGTAATTGTTGACCCTTGACACCATAAAAACTGTTTGATATAAGAGATCACTTGAGCTGGGCAGCCCAATCGTCAGCATAGACAGTTGGAGCATCTTAGATGTACACTTAGAAAAGGGTCGAAAGTCTGTACATGGAAGATATTCGAAAAAAAGTTGGCTGGGGATACTTAGAATAGATAACAGAAATCGGTTCAACAGTTTTAAAAATTTGTGTCTGTTTGTCTGTCTGTTTATATGTCCAGGCATCACGTGAAAACGAACGAATGGAGTATAATTTACCCTCATTAATATGGCAACTGGATCTTCGGCGATGACATAGCTCGGCCTTCGGCCTCGCATGCCTTGCCACTCTCCTTCGGCTTTTCAGTCATCAACCTTACATGAAGAATCTACTCTGTTGGGAGGCTCGGCCTTCAGCGTCGCGTGTCTCACCTCTCTGCTTCAGGCCTTCGGCCCTCAGCCTTACATAAGAAGCCCGCTCTGTGTGATTATTCTCGCATGCCTTGCCGCTCTGCTTCCGGCCTTCGGTCATCATACTTACATGAAGAACTCGCTCTGTTGGGATAACGTTTTACGGCAGAACTGCGTAGCGAGACTTTTATTGTTGTACAATGTACATGTAATGTTTTTGACGAGATTCATTCGTCTAGAATCGGTACGTTTGATGTCCCGAAATAAGCACTTAATCATTCGTTTTGACAATAGGATTTCTAGGGATTGTAATCATTTCTTAAGGGGGTGTAAAGAAGGGTGTAGGATTGTATCATCATCATCATCTGACGCGTTATAGCCGCGGGTGGGCCCTAGGCTAGCCTGGTCAAGCAAATATCTCCAGTCCGATCTATTCGTGGCTTTCCTTCTCCAACATGTCACCCCTAAGTTCCTGGTGTTCACCTGAGCTTGAGAAAGATTATATGGGAAAACAAATCATTCTAAGGCGAGAACGAATTATATGCGGACGAAGTCGCGGGGAATATATATATATATATTATACACAGTAACAGTGCAATCCTGACAGGGTATTGCAAAATTTTATGAATAATTACCTATGTAGGTCATGCATGCATGTGCATTTAAAATTTTATAAAGTCTATTTAACTCTTTCTAGGTCACAATACAAGCAAATTATTAACAATGTCAATACCTATATCTAAACGTACTTATATATCGAATACCTGCCTGTACGACCCCAATTTCATGATTGGCCGAAATAAATGCGATTTTGCGGATATCCCTTACTGTTAAAACAATGTAATTATCGCCCTGTTACGCTCGATAATGTTGTAAATTAGGTACTACTATAAAAACGCCATCGCATAGTAACACAATTTACTATAAAGTGACAGGAGATATCTCAGAAACAGAAGAGTAGGCGAGGGCGCGGTCACCCTCTGAATATAAACCTAATTAAAAAGTTCGCCGAAGTAATTGCTATTACGTTCCAAATAGGCTATGTTCCTACGCTAACTCAGGATAGCAGTTACAATTACTACTATCATCATCATCATGATGGATTCGACGAGAAAGATACTCACTTGTGTATAACACATCTTTTCTTCCATAACCAATCATGTAGGTCCTATAAAATATAACAACAGAATCAATTTTAGGCATTGCCCTTGTCCCAGTTAAATTTATAAAACAAAAACATCCTTTAAAACTGCGCAAACTGTTTCACAAACATTTTCCTACCGATCTTGACCCTCGAGTTTCGAACATCGACGGAGCATTTGTCACACCAAAAGGCAGTCCTCTTACATCTTTATTAAAACGGATAGGATGCTGCCCAAAATGCTGTTTACTAAAACTTTGATCCCACTTAGGAGTTATGGTCGATCCTTCTAGTGATCCGTTATATTGCATATGCTTCAAGTTCGAGCCACTTTGAAACAAGTTGGAACGAATTCGAGGTTAAATTTGCTTCGAAAAGGTCAAATAAGAAATAAGATGTTACGCATAATAACTAGACTGTTTTGTTTATTGCAACAGATTCGGGCGGGTTTCGAAACTTTAAAGAGGTTTTAGTTTGTTACTTTGAGTGTTTTCAAGTTTGAATGTTAAAAGTAAATTTTCAATACACTTTATAATTTTATCTCTTCAATTCTTATACTCCTGACTGTTGTTTAATACCAAATATGATTTTTTTCTTTCTTAATATATAATTTAAACGCTTTTCAGTTTTGTTCCTGGGGTTCAATCAGATAGACATATTGAATTCCAATTTCATTTCAGTGATTGATATCATGCGCTCATTCTGGAAACTTCAGTCAATTCAGTCAAGACGGTGTAGAGTGGATTTAATTGTTTTTATCCATTTCTCCACGTAGAAGCAAGTGAGCAACACATTGAAATCGAACTGTAATCTATACTATAATATAATAAAGCTGAAGAGTTTGTTTATTTGAACGCGCTAATCTTAGGAACTACTGGTTCGAATTGAAAAAATATTTTTGTGTTGGATAGTCCATTTACCGAGGAAGGCTTTTAGGCTATATAACATCACGCTGCGACCAATAGGAGCGAAGACTCGGACGAAGTCGCGGGCAACAGCTAGTGTATAACATAAGTACACCAACTCTACCACCACCTAGATGAAGTAAATTAAAAAAATATAAATACCTACAATATAAACACATATCATAGAACGTCCGTAAATCAACCCATACAAAACTTACATCAAACTAGGCAGGTCAATATAAGATGTTACGTTTTCTAATTCAAGAAGGCCCCATCTTTGAAACTATGGTAATCATTTCATGACTGCGGTAAGATGCAGTGGAATGAAGTATTTATGAATTTCTCAAAACAATGCTAAAAACACTCTCCAAATCTGGATCTAGCAAATAGTTGAGAGTAGAACTAATTAAGCAATTAGGCGAGGACGACGGGCAAGTTAATATTCTTTTCATTGCTCCACTAAGCTACAGCCTGATAGAACAGACGTCCCAATTTTATTCAGCCTCCTAACGCTCACCATACAAGTCAAAATCACAGTGTGTATTGACTAGACTAGGTAGTGAAGGAAACGTATTGTTATAAACGAAAATAAATTTGTGGCAGGCGTTGGATTATTCTCTCAACGACTCTTAACGACTGGACTGCGGGAGGATAATAACCAATGGCACTGAAACTGTTTAATTGAAAGTTATAAATTCACAATAGACTGTGAAATCAGCACGATCGTGGATTATCAATCCTGAAAGTTTTTTTTCAGAGTACTAGAACGGGTGCGTAAGTATAAATATCTAGGCACATGGGTGAATGAAAATTGGGACAGTAACCTTGAAATAAGAACCCGCATTGAAATTGCTCGTGGCGCCTTTAATGGCATGAAAAAGATCCTTTGTAGTCACAGCCTCAAGATGTCTTTACGCACTCGTCTACTGCAGTGTTATATATGGCCAATACTTTTATACGGATGCGAGGCCTGAACACTAAAAGAGGATCTCCGAAAACGTATAGAAGCATTCGAGATGTGGGCCTATAGACGTATCTTGGGCATTAACTGGACACATCGAGTGGCGAACGTTGAAGTGCTACGTCGGGCTGGGAGAAATCGGCAGTTATTGTCAACCATTAAAAAGCGGAAGGTTGCCTATCTGGGTCACGTTCTTAGGCACGCTAGATACGAGCTCTTGCAATTAATTATAATGGGCAAAGTGGCAGGCAAAAGATCAGTTGGCCGTAGGAAGAAATCGTGGTTGCGAAATATCCGAGAATGGATGGGAATCACAAGTGCCGCGGAGCTTTTCAACCTTGCAAAAGACCGAAAGAAATATGCGGAGCTGACTGCCAACCTTCACTAGTTGGAGAGGCACCATAAGAAGAAGAAGAAGAAAGTTTTTTTTGTAAATTGACATTCATCAGGGCAACATACTAGGCTCCACATTGTTTAATATCTATAATATAGTTTGTAAAGAGCCACCAAGAAGCATGTGGCGCTCTTGGTGTGCAAGTGCTTATAGCTAACTTTGTATAAAATTGTAAATTTCAAATTCAAATAGACTTCTAGGTAGATGTCGCTGTAAGCCTTCCTAAGCCTTTATAAGAGGGAACTAGTGAAGGATTTCATGCCTGAGCTGAATGGTTTTAATGGCTCAGTTGGCTAGAGCGATTGCCCGCGTATGCTAGAACGTCGCAGGTTCGAATCCTCCTCGGAGCACTTTATTTTTATTTTTTCCCATAATTTGAAGGAAGTGTTAATAATATGCTTATCTCATCTCATTAAGTCATCATCGTAGTAACGAGTTATATTTAGCAAATAAATGCTAGTGTAACTGTCCGCATCGGCTGCGCTAAGTGAATCAGTTCAGTGGCTCGACAAACGTCTTCCTTGCAGGCGTTGGATAATACCCTCAGCGCTCTTAACGACTCGACCGCGGCACGATAACGACCACTGACACTGTGACTGGCTAATTCAATGTAATAAAAGATACCATTTATTTATTTCTACAAAGATATTCATATGTTTGTGACCCGTTGAATGTTTTAACTGTTTGTCTATGTTTCTAATGTGTCGATCTCGCGCCAATCAACGAGTTATAACGAGCTTCCGAAACACAAGTATGTCGTAAAAGTGCATTAAAACAAGCTAATTTCATTTTTAAGTTATACTTTTATTTTCGTTATTACTTTCTTCAGTCATTAACCACTCAAGTGCTCGCGTTAAAAAAAAAGGTGGTCTAAAGTGCTCAAGATTCACCGGGCATTAGCAGCGCATTGTCTTGTGTTGTTAATAAATCGATTGCCTGGCTTCGTCTAAACTTATTGTTATGATTCTTTTTATGATATAAAGCTAAAGAAACAGGCAATTTGTTTATATAATTAATTACATAGGTCACCATAGTACAATATTTAAAAAAAAAGTCACAAACTTAACATACCGTTTCGAATGAGATCTTTTGCAATAAATATATTTTTATTTTATAATCTAAATCGATAACATATATAAATTTTATGTTTATTTAAAACTGTAATAGTTTACGCTTCGATTGATACCAAATAAAGTATATGATCCCGGGGAAATATTTTGCATAAAACCTTTTTCATTTGCAATGTTTACATTGTCAGTTTTGCAATTCGCCGCAAAACAGTGTAGTTTGTTTATGATTTTTTTATGAATAATTTAGGCAAACGAGTACAAAAATATTGTCAGACATAGATAGAGACACTATTAATCTTTAAATAACAAGTGCCAGTTTTGTCAATATCGCAGCAATTTCTGTCACTAATTATCAATAACAAAAAATAGCCTTACATACCTAACGTAATGAGTGCCGCTTTTGACGCCCAATTAAAAATAATTCCATACACTTCAAACCACATAAAACACTTAACACAGATACTAAACATGTTACACTTCACAACTTAACAGATATTCGACCGATTACAACTCGATTTATATTTTTGTTCTCATTTCAAAGGTATACAAAAACCCACGTAAAGGTCCCGACTCAAACTAACGGACATACTCCGGCGGGCCTGCGCTGTCAAAATTTAATCATGGCGGCGATATAAGGTCGGGATACACTGGTGCGCAACGAAACCACAGTTCATGCAGTGATCGTCAATATTGAAATTACGAAATTTACATTTCTTATTAAATCGATTACGAATAGTTACAGATCCTTAACTTATTACTTATACAATGCTAATACGAAATTAACAGCGGTACACTCATGGTAACTTTAATTATATATTCTTGAAATAATAATAACGTTTGGCATTTTATTTTAAATATCTGATATATAATTAAAATATATTTTCATTTCAAAGTTATATATCTCAACAACGGCTGAACCGATTTTGATAAAACATGTTTTACTAATATTATCGTTTCCAGAGAGAAAAGTTATGTTATTACCTTTTTATAAATTCGAGGAGTTACAAAAATGCAGTGTTTTTTCACCATAATAGTTAACTTTTTGGCTCGACATATCAGATCTCAATGACCTCGTGTTTACGTGTCTAGGCATTTATAGTTGCTTCAGTCATATTGATCCACAGCTATAAGATACTACTAAATTTCTCTTGGAAATCCTGCTCTGAAAAAAGACAACCAAATCGGTTCACCAGTTTAAATAAAAGCTTCGATGCCACAGACAGATAAACACATTAAACTTATAACCCCCCTCTTTTGCGTTGCGTAGTATAGTAGTAGTAGGTACGGTACCAGAACTGACTATATTGTAATTTCATCATGTCAGCCGAAGGACGTTCACTGCTGGACATAGGACATATATTTATTTGGCACCCCAACAAGTTTTTTGTTTAACTCTAACAAGTTCTCATTGCTGAGGTGATAAGTTTTATGTAATGTGGTATGTGTGTGGTACACGAGAGCAAAGTTACCTATATTTATATCGTGTATTCGAATACGCTTTAAAATCTATCATTGAATCACTTGCCACGCTCGCTAGTGATTCGATTAAGGCATCCTTCGCTACCTCGGGAGTCGAAATTATCACTCGTCGCAAAAAAACGACTGCTCTGTTATTGCACAAATAATTATTGAATCCTTGCCTGACACATCACATAACCACTAACGAGTAAAATTGTAATGAAAATTTAAGAAATTAAATTAATATTTGAAAAAAATACATTACAAATAACAACAACATTCATACACTTATTTTATGAGGTAAGTATTTTTTTATTGGTACGTGGTTTTCACTGCCACTATGAAGAAATTTTGGGGTGTTAAGTTAAAACGACTATGACAATAGTTTATATGCGAGCTACAAATAACTGAGATAACGGTCAATACGGGTCATATTCAGAACTGGTTTTTTGAAAAAAAAACCATACATTCTTATTTGAACCATTACATGGAATATGTGAATTTTATAAATTTATATCATCAGTTGAACAAGTAAAAGTGAACCCTACCTCTACTTCATAGATTCATAAATAAAAGGTAAGCAGTTACATTGGTAATGGGCCGCCACTTAGTATGCGTAAAAGAACCTACCAAAAATGAATAAACTAAATTAAACCATTCTGCGACAATAGCCCAGTGTGCACCACGCCTTATGACATAATACGTGGCTCCGACGCGAATCGGCGGAAGTGCCTTGTGCAACCACAGTTGCGTACAATAGTATTTATAGACGTCACAAGTTCATTCACCTAATCCTGCATAGAACATACCTAATTGTTCATTTAAAGTGGATTTATGTTGATTTTAATAGACGCATTTATTGATTTTAATAGCCTAGTACAGAAATATGGCATAATCACATAATAATGTACGATTTAAAATTAACCTCGCAAAATTTTCATCACTCAACGTAATTTGTTGGAAGAATTTATCACATTCCATTTTAATTAGTATCAAAATATATGCTTCGTCTTATGAAGCAGTAAACCAGGATAAATTTGGTATATAATACCAATTAAAAAATGCGAAATTGATTGCTTACAGCATTTTTTAATCGCGAGCTCTCTTGCTGACGTACCGAACTTCGATGGTCATCAAAACAACTTTTATATTTTACATAAATTGTTCCGTAGACTGCGGTTTTAATTTTTTTTAATGTTGCCACGTTCATACTCTACCTCTATATCTCAATTAAAAAGCGTTCTTTGCATGTTCCGCATAGCAACGATTTAAAAACCGTTGGGACTCCAACTCGCAACTAGCGTTGCGAGAGCACTGTACGTTTTCCCAAGTCGCAACCCTAGTTGCGGAGAGCACGTGAGTGGTTAAAGCTATTACAATTAGCTCTAAACACGCAGCTTTGATGACACCATAATATTTATTCGTCCTCTAAACTACCATTTATCTTTGTACCTCATTTGGTTTTTGGCAACTCTTCTGGTTGCCAAGCGTCCCCCTTCCATCATCATCATCATCATATCAGCCAAAGGACGTCCACTGCTGGACATAGGCCTCCCCCAAATTCACGGGGGGTATATGCCATAATCGCCACGCTTGGCATGCGGGTTGGCGATCGCAGTATCTCCACCGCACTCCAGAGATGCTGCTGCCCATCCCCCGGTGATCTTGGTCGTAGTTTTAGGACATACCCGGGTCCCCCTTATTTCAAGGGAATAGAGCTCAAAGTTCCTAACAAGCGTGTCTATTATTAATTTTTCTTTGCACTTGCCTTCCATTTTCACCTGTTCAGAGGGATTCCAGGTTAATAGCATTGGTACTCGACAACACACTGCATTAATTTGTACCCTCCTTGGTAACTCCACCTGCGCTGGGTGCTTTAGGAGCTGTAGCGTGTCGTGACACCGCTACGGCGGTACTGACTTCAGTACTGGCCAGAGGTCATTATCGTGAAAAAAATCTTAACAGCACGATACAGAAATCGACAGAGGCGTTACAGCGCCATCAAGCGGAAAATTCAAACAACATTGAAAACTTTTCTAATCTATGTTTTTTGCGATCCACTCCACATGCGTTACAAAACTGAATGCGTCAACATCTCAATTAAGAATGCCCTTTAAGTGTTTGGCCTGATGGCATTTTGAAGATTTTAAAATAGGTTTTTCTTTCAGGTCTTACATGGTTATGATGGTGAGGACTGGACGCTCCAAATCAAGTTCGTGCAGAAAAGAGACAACGGCACCTACGAATGTCAGGTATTCCAAGCTAATGTTCCTTTCAACTCTTTTAAGCAAAAACATAAAATGGCTGCGGCCGCCCGACAACATTTAGATGCATATTTGGCACCTTCGTGGCATATATAAGAACAACGATTTTTATAAGCCAATATTTAAAATAAAAACAACCCTGCCAAGTCATACACACAACCGCAACTTTCACACAATCAACACGGAATGAAATCTCTCCCTTAGATTTCATTTCTCGCATGATACTGTGTACCTTTTCGTATTTGGTTCGAAAATGTTCCTAGTCCACGTACTACATAGTCGGTTAGGACGTTTGTGAAAGGGACGTTTTTTTGGTCGCATCTCGTTTTATCTCGCCGTGTAATAATCGAGGTGAAAAGGAAATGAAGTAATTCAGTAAGAGGGCGTAATGTTCGTGTGTGGGTTTTATGAGCATTAGAAGGTACAAGGGGCGTTGGTGTTTTATTTTGATTTTTCAATGTAGTCTTAATGCCTGCCGTTCTGGGGATCTGCTAAATTTAGTCAAAAAATTTGATTTGTTATATTTCCTAATTTGTTAGCGATTTTCTGTTTTAGTGTGCATTAATAAATTAAACTATTTTGTCTTAATGATTCAGTTCATATTTAGTTCTTACCAATCTTTTTAGAGCTATGCATAATATCGCTACAAATTATAAAGTAAAAATTTATGGAAAATGATCAAAAACGTTTCCACTAAAATTAGCTTTTTGTAACCATTTTTTGATTAAGTTATTCGTCTGCGTGACATTAATTTTTAAGTGCTAATTGTTTGTTGGAGTGCCCCCTCCACCACCTACACGGTTGCTATGGGCTAGTAGTATATATAATGAATTTAAAAGGAAAAATCACAGCTAAGTAAACTTCACTAGTTAACGAGGAATAGCCTATCTTAAGAATGATAGATATGTTGTTAGTTTTGTCAACTATACTTAAGGTTGACTGGTAGAGAATGCTATATGGCATTAAGTTCGCCTTTTGTACGATAAGGTTTCTCTAGTGCAATAAAGATTAAATAAATAAGACTATAGAGTAAATATAAGTTTTTGTAATTTCAAAGCCGCCTATAATGTAATGTCACGGGTGGACAGCTACGAAACCCTGCATTTCGCGGGGTCCGAGTCGCACTTGGCTGCTTTTTCTTTATATTTCTTATCTGTAGCAAACCATTCCTATTGTATTTTGATACCTTATCTGTGGGTCATTCGTATTTTAGTCCTTCAGAAGGACTGTAACCTTTCGACTATAAATATCCTTTAAAATGATATAACGGAAAGCTTCGAAAAAATAAATTTATTATTTCGAAGCTAAAGATATTTGTTTTAAAATAGAACAAACCGTAACAATACTCGCAATAAAAACAAACTCTTAAGCGAAAGTAAAGAAATACGAGTACCTGACAAATTCCTAAGTAAAGAAAGATGAAAGTGTTCTTTGTTACTTATTTTAAATTAAAATACGTAAATTAAAGAATTTGCTTTCGCAGGCATACATTGTGTGTCAACAAACTTCTATTTTAACTATCGATAGGTTTAAGTGATGCTAGCAATTTCATCACGAAAATACGAGTATATCACCACTGAAAATTGTGTGTAATAAATTATAAAAGTTTTCTCAAGCAGCAACGAGTATTGTTACACAATCATTTACTTGAGAATTCTTTGAGACTACTTGTTACTAATACACACATTGCGTGCTCAATTATTATGTATGGAAAGAAGCGATGTAAATGTTTTTCGTCTATAGTTATCGAATTATGTTGATGAGGGCTTATACTTTCAGCTCACAAAATATAACTTCGTATGGAAAACACGCGGAGAATAATTACTTAGTACCTAGAAAATATTCAATCAAAGTGAAGAGACGAAAAATTTATCGCCACGAGTAGGATTTGAACCCACGACCTCTGGAATCTGTCCGTCTCTCGTAGCCAATTGACTACCGTGATTATCCCTCGTTTTTGTGTATGTTGTGGCGATTCAATTCTTCATTTTGTTTGACAATTATCATTTCGTTAACGGACGCTTTCACTTATTTATTTTATTTATTAATTTATTTGGTGTTGGTGTAGTTACATGCAACAATGGTTATAAGTGTAACAATTACTTATAGGTAAACACAGCATGCATTAAACATTTTAAAAGTAAATATTTCTGCAAATAAAATTTTCAATATTTTTCGTTCTAAAACTAAAAATATTTTGGATCACTTTTTGTTTAAATACATTTAATGAATGACAATAAATATTTATAGTAAGTATAGTAGACAATTTAATTTAAAAATAGTTGACAATATAAGTGCACATTTATTAACATATATTGATAAAAGGGATGACGAGAAAAAATAAGATTAAATATTTTTTCTTCGCATTTTCATATTAGCCCCTTCATTAGGAGTTGAAGTGAACATGTGCAAGATTTCGCGTCTAGTCACTTTTGCATGTCAAATAAAATAAACTTACAAAGTATTTTATTGCGTCCTGTGGGTCGCCCCAAGTATCGCTGGAAGGATTTGTTGGACGCGGACCTGCGTGAGCTCGGAGCTGGTGTACGCTGGCGAGAAATAGCGCAGGGCCGAGAAAAGTGACGCGCTCATGTGTGGGGACCTGGCCAAGACTCATTATGGGCCGAGTCGTACAGCCCAGTTAGTTAGTTATATATGTATATAAAAATAGGCACTAAAATAAATGTTTTAAATATTAAGATTTGTAGTATCAAGACTCCAAATCAACAAAACAGCTATTAAAAACCTAAAGATGTCGTAGAGTCTGACAGAATTGACGAAGAGCAGATGACATTAATTTACCTACTTATAATATGCCCGAGAAGTATCAAATATCTGAGCGTTCAATGACGTTTAGTACTAATAAAAACGTTGAAATCACAAAATTTATTGAGCTATCAAAAATAAAGTTAACATGCGTCTTTGATCCATTTTAATATGTCCCCATTACAGATGGCTAAGAATGACAACCATGGTAAACATGAATATCACTTCAGTTAACCATAAGCTGCCAATTTAAACATAACTCCCCAAAATACCATATTTTCGTCGTTTTGGCCATCATTATATTTCGCTATATTTAACCATGCAACCATTTTAGTCACAATTTTTCCTCACCTCGTTACATTCATTCCCGCACCCGATCATACGTTTTCCTGGTTTACATTTTTCGAGATATGGTGTAGCGTTACGTAAGGTATTCAGCCCGCAGTGTGGATTAAAATATTCATGGTTGTGCCAGCCGAATTATTCCTTATGCAAGATGGGTCCTTCCGCACTCGAGGCACGTAGGATATCTTTAGTGGCGATTGCATTTTTAGATGTCGTTGATCATAAAGAAAATGTAGTTTTGGCTTAGATACATACAGCAGGATTTGAGTTTGTATTTCGAGAGAGACAAGTAGAAACCTTGTTGTAGCATTAAAAGAAATAGATAATAATAATAATTTTCACCTCACTAGCTCGGAAAGCCGTCTTTTATCCTTTGAAACAAGCGGGTAAAAACGCATTTTATCCACAAGTGGGGAAAGTAATTTGACCTTGGAGCGTGTTTGAGTAGCTTTTGACAGATAACAAAACGTAAAACGCTCATAATAATGGTTCGTTTGATATCAATTATCATTAAATAAATGGTTTGAGAATTTAAAAAAAATACCAAATTAAGCTTTATTTAATGATTTAAGTCGTAAACCTTCAAATTCTATAAGTAACATTTGTTTTATAATGATATTGAGTATAATTGTAAACGCACAAGTTGAGTCGATGCAATTTCAAAACGCATCGTCAGAAATGTCATGTCATCATTGTCAATGTCAACTAAAATATACACAACTTGTCACGGACTCCGACTCACGTAAATATTATACACAACTTCCAGAGTTTTCTGTTATAATATCGTAAGAAAATCGGTGATTCCAGTGATGGAAATCATGCCTGTGGAACTGTGTTTTTTTGCAGGTTGCACTTTCCTCGCTATAGTGAGCAAGTTTTGTGTTACACACGGGTGCAAAGTTGTATTTTACTTCTCGTGTGTTGAAACACTCGCTACGCTCAGGATTCTATTTTAGAACCACTCGCTTCACTCGTGGTTCAACTATAGAATCCTTTCGCTGGCTCGTGTTTCAATTCCACACTCGCGGGTAAAATACAACTTTGCACCCTTGTATAACAAATAACTATTAATCCTTCAGAAGCTACTCTTTTTCTATTATTGTACTTAATTTATTATTGGAAGTAGCTTTGTGAAATTATTTGCACTTTGGTATCGATTTTACCTATACTTCAATCATGGTTCAATCATTTCATTACTTAATCCTTATATACCTATATGTCTAATCAAAATCAAAACCTATTTTATTCCGAAAAAAGACCACAAGGGCACTTTTACTTATCAAAATATATATCTATCAATAAATAATAGGATAGATATTAAAATTAATATATTTAGAAGAAATACATGCATTACTGAAGTGTTACACGTCAAACAAGGGTATCCAGAGCCAAATAAGTCAAATGACCTATCCGGTTTTTTTATATTTTTTGGTCCAATTAACTGTAAACTATCTCCTGATTAGTGCCTTAGTGTTTTTGAAGTTACGAGACTAAATGTAGGCGCAATTAATTTCGACAGACTTTCTAACTCACTCAAAGTAAATCGCGAACATAAACAAATAACGTTCTCCAATACAATTTCATTTCTTACAAAGTAAATACAAGAGCAATTAATCAAAATAAGAACCATTTACAATGGAGTGAAGTTCAGACAAAAAGAGGGCGGGAAAAAAACGATAAGTGAAGGCTACGAATTGTTTTATTTGGTTTATATTTTCATGAACTTGTGCACGATAAAGTAGCTTTTAAAAACTTCGTCATCACTTAAATTACAAATGACTCAAAGGGCATGTACAGACCGATAAACATTAAAAATGGCGCCGGCACCTGTCATCTTATAGAAACTTGTCAGGCATGAGCGGGAGCAAAAGCGTCGTTTCTTGATGTTTTCCATTTATGGATTAAGTTTTAATAATAATTTGTTGCTGATCGCATCGAAGCATCAGTTCTGTATGGTCAAACGTAACACAATCTAAGCAAATAGGAGTGCATAAATTAACATTATTAAACTTTTAACTTATGAAAAACGCAGTCCAGTATAATATGATAAAAAAAATATGATATTTTAAACACAGAGGATATTTGTGTTGTTTTTGTGCATTTTTTCCTAATCTGTAATCAATCTAGGTACCAATTAAGATATATTACTTATATGAAAAAAAATATTGGGAAGAATTCAGAATCACCCCGAGCTCCAGGCCGGGTTGAGATGTGAGATACATTTTAACATGTTTCCATTATTCCACCGTACCAAGCCAGTGTCGGCCCTATCATCAGTGCATAAGGTACTGAATCAGCCGAACTGTTCAGGAATACTTCAACGCAGAGAAATTCCTGGATTTCTCGATAAACAAACTGAGAAAATAAATACTTACAAATCTTGATGACAACACTTCACCTTGAAAGGTTTAATTTTATCTTATTGCAGGTAAATTACTTTTCTCAAACATGCAATGAAACGTCATTATGTGCGTTATAACAGGCTTCAAAGTATCACATTGCAGACGGAACAACTCGGGAGAACTGTAAAGGATCTTCATACAAAACTGAAGGCCTAGGCCGGAAAGTATTTTTTATTTATTTTAATGTTAATCATGGCGTCTGTTGAATTTGTTTTTTGGGTGGCGTATTTTTTATTTCATTGCATATATTTGATAAAAGCTCTTTACAAATCTCGGCGAGAAACGTTGGGCTGCAGGCCGCGTATCCCTATCCGTCCTCTTTATCCTGCAACCCTTCGTTTCCCGGCCTCTATAGTAATGTACTAATACACTGACTTATGCTCTTATTCCATTGGATATCCTACTTTAACATTAATGTAATAGAGTTTCTATTACATATACACTGTCTTTATATCGTATGTTTGTAATATAAACTCTATTACGTTAGCTCTAGACTATCCAATGGAATAAAAGCGTATGTCATTGTCAAACTCAAAGCATACTGTCTACATTTAAAAAAATGCTTCGGTTAGGCCACTTCTTGACTTGGCGTAAGACAACTTGTACGAGGTATTTTCAACTTTCTCGCCAAGTAGATTTCCTTACTTACACTATCAGTATTTCATTGGCACAGAAGCGCCTGAGCGCCCTGCATCCTCGCATCCCGCACCAATCAGGAAGAGTTCATTTAAATGTAGGCACCCAGTAAAAAAATTCACAGAATCTGTACCGACTCAGCTGGATGTTGACACTGACAGCTGACATCCGCTTACTGCGCACCGACCTTGCACCGCTACATGCGAAAGTAGCCTAAGGGCCAGGCCTACTTCAAAAATCCTACTTCGTGCCGTGCCGTCCCTTTCACTCTCGTGTTATACACTATATGACAGAAAGGGACAGCACGATACGAAGTTCGATTTTCGACGTTCGGAGCAGGCCCTCTGATTTGTCGATACGGACGGAGGCTGCACGATATTAGAAAACTGACAGCTGTCACTGTCAACCGATACGAATGCAGTACTGTCCCACTTCTATGGCATTACGACTGGACGAAATACTGTCAGTATTACGTTCGCGCAGTAATACCATGCGTAGAGGTGGGGCAGTATTGCATTCGTATCGGTTGACAAATCAGTAAATGACATGACAAAATGAGATCCGTGCTGACAATCGTTTAATCTATTAATAACTAGCTGTCCTAGTTTTTAATAAAATAAACGTTAGCTGCTGCAACTCAAAAGACACAAAACATGCGCAGTGACCAGAATACTCACTGGTCACTGCAAAATTAATAAACATCTCACAAAAATCGGTCTAAAACAAAGCGCAGCATGCAGGTCTGGTCCTCCTGTGGACCACTTAGGCGTCAAAAAAGTATCTGGTTAAAGAGGCACATCATGCAACCGGAGGAGATACAACAAAATTCAGCTCAAAGAGTTTGGAAATTCCCGGAAGCAACAGGTATTTTCAGGAATGAACTATAAGAGCTGCCACAATAGATCAATTTCTGGTCGATTCGGCATAGAAAAGGCCCACAACAGACCAATAATAATAATAAAGTCTCAACCAATATCTCAAAGGACTCTCGTTAAATGGCTGGGTCAAGGGTCAGATACATAAGGCGGTACTCCTGGACACGATACGGATAGTCCGGAGGTTCGTCTTTCTGTCGCTATAACCGCCGGTAGCGTAGGCCTTGCCTCACTGCCGGTGGCACCCTAGTTTTTATGTTTTTAATAATACTTTTACATTATGTACAGTCAGATAAACGTGAAATTTATTTTTGAATGCGCACGTGACTTTCAAACAGCGGAGCGTTCGTGGCCAAGCGACGCCCGCGTACCGCGTGCGGTATGCGAGGTTAAGCAATGTCGGGCGAGGTCAGTCCTTGGATGGGTGACCGCTTTGAGTGGTTACTAACTGAGCGCTCCCGTGCTTTGGAAGGCACGTTAAGCCGTTGATTCCCGTTGCTGTCTATGATAGCAGTCGTTAAGCCAAGTTAGAGGCCTCCAGGCGGCTTGAGAACCTCTAACAGTCAAGTTGCCCACTCACTTGAAAAGCCTAATCCCAATTAGGTCTAGTTTCCCCCTCGGGTTGGAAGTTCAGATGGCAGTCGCTTCCGTAAAAACTAGTGCCTACGCCAATTCTTGGGATTAGGTAGCGGACCCCAGGCAACTTTCAGGATGCAAATGTACTGGGAATAACGCTAGGAAGATGATGTGACTTTCAAACTGCCTGGGGTTATTCACAAACTGACCGTCCTCACCTCTCACCTCACACGTTTTTATATGGAACCTGTAAAATGTCATTTGTCAATTTTTTACAGTTTTCATATAAGGATGGCAAAGAATAAGAGGGTAGGTCGTGGGTTGCAACCCTGACTCGTACCATTTGAAAAAAATCTTGTGCGAAATATCATTTTCACCTCAGCGGCTCGAATATGGCGGTTTTGCTGCTTGAAACCAGCAGAGTGAGCAAAATTCAATGTTTCTGCAAGAATAAAAAAAGCTGTTTTCATATCGTAGGTTCCCTCTCATCTCATCTTTTCATACTGCGGGGTGTAATACAAACTTGGATCATTTAAACGTAAATCTTTCTGTCTCTACCTATATTTGCATCTCGTGTCTTTGAGTCCCTCGCTACGCTCAAGATTGAAATTTTGAACCACGAGCGTAGCGAGTTATAGACTCTTTCGCTTGCTCGGGACTCAACACCAACACTCGCAATAAAAATTGGTCTTTTGTGAAACAAATAGCTATTGATATATAACAGTGCCAGACTATAAGACCATGCCATTTGATCTCCCAACCCTAAGGATAATGAGACCTTGTAGAGATAAACAGTTTCCTCACGATTTTTCCCTCGCCAAAAAGCTATATTTTTTCATCCATCCAGTAATCAGCAGTGCACCCATCTCTACCACGATAAAATTGTGTATCGCTATTCCCAACAAGAACTGCAATTTTTTCAATTAAGTGAAATAACCAGGTGAAGGCTAGCAGCAAATGCGATGCACGATGTGGTTTTCTTGATATTAAAAGTGTTTTTCATTAATGGCAATCAGAAAATTCTGATAAAGGAAAACAAATTAAATTGATTCGAACAGAAATTCGGTGAACCGTCCTTGATATTCCAATTCCGTTTCGTTTTTAGGGTTCCGCGATTGTTAAACCATGTAAAATATTAGTAAATTGAGCGAATGTATGTTTTCTGCGGGAAAAGGGTTATGTTTTTCGAGTGTATGTATGTGTTTATGTAAATTGCTTAGCACGCTCTTCGGCTTAAATGACTTGATGTTTTTTTACATATATTATGTGATGTCGTCAGATTCTCTTTAGGCCTCTGATTAACGTAAGCAGCTAACTGGTTTGAAAAAATTATAATGTTGACTTGTAAAGATCAACCGCTCTCATCATCATCACCAATCGCTATTATTGGAAAATACTTACCCAAGTGGTTTTATTGAAAAACCAGTTTTCAACTGAACCCATCGTCATCATCAGCTGAAAGACATCCATTGCCGGACAAAGGCCTCCCCAAGGATTTCCACAATAAAAAATAAATAAATAATATAAAAAATAATAAAAAAGCGGACAAAGTAATCCATAGTGTTAGTATTACATCATCATCATCTTCATCCTCCTAGCGTTATTCCCGTTAGTAACCACTCAAAGCGGTCACCCATCCAAGGACCGACTTCGCCCGTCATTGCTTAACCTCGCATACCGCACGCGGTACGCGGGCGCCGCTGGGCCACGAACGCTCCAGTGTTAGTATTACAAATAAACTTAAATAACTATGTTAGTACCAAAACTTAAGTGCTGAGAGGTCCAGTGCCTGATTAAGGCGCTGTCCCATCTCCCTGCCACGACGGCCAGGTGACTGTGGCGGCTGGCGCGCACTCAACAATGACCGGTCCTGCGCCGCTCTCGTCCAACGGCTTCCCATCTTGACCAGATCGTCAGTCCACCTTGTTGGGGGCTTCCTACGCTGCGTCGTGGTCAATCGCTTTAGTTTACCATAAATAACTAATCTATAGGTATATCATAATTACGTACATAACCATAGCGTATTCTCATACAATTATTATATAACTTTGTTGGTTCACACCAGTTTCACAGAACTACAAATTACGCGTAAACAACGAACTAGGTCGTTACTAAACGCATACGCGATTCATTTGTTTTCCTTAATTATGTGCTAAACGTGAACAAATTAGTTATATTGCTCAAGGTGCTTTTAATTAACCTCAAGGGTTGGTCGTGTTCTGTTCACTCAGCGCTAATTATGCTTCCTTGGGCTATTTTGCAAACTAAAATTCCGTTTCAATTTATTAATCATCCCGATAAAAGAAATACAATACAATTCAAATACTTTTAAATTTGTGTCCAATTGTTCCTAATATTCTACTGTAAAGTTGAAATAAGTACGGGGCCGCGTCACCCTCGGTCGTCCCACGCTTGACCGTTTTTTTATGAAATCCAGGACACAGCCTGTCCCATCTCTCTTAATTAAAAGTTCCTATTGGATTCGCGTGGATTAATGCTCAGCTTTACTTCAATTAACAATAACATAAATAAACATATTTCTGTTATAGAAATACGTATTTTGTTTTTGTAATATTAATGTATTGGCAAGATCTTTCGAAAGATCCTGGGACCTGTCAAGAGAGATGGCGGGACTTGGAGGATCAGGAAGGAATTTCATCCTCTCTATAAATTGTTACGAATGGTATTATAAACAAATAGGTAGTCACGTAGCCAATTGCTACAACTGGCGCTGAAATTACATTCCATGTGCTCTGCTCACCTCTTTTTCGGAATACATGTGTGAGTTTATGAATGTTTTCAGTAAGCAAAAGTTATTATGATGGTAGGTTTTCAGTACAGCATTCTACATCCAGATTATTTTCTTTCTAATCTTTCTATTGTTGGCAGTGGTTAAATGGGGTAAGCCAAAAATCGTATAGTGTGGCGCAAAATGATGGAGGCCTACGTTCGGCAGTGGACGGACTGTGGCTGATGATGATGATGATATTGATGATTCTACAATGATGATTATGTTTGGTGTCTTGAAAATACTGTCATTATACGTAAACGTGTCCATATAGTCCGTTGAGAAAGTGGTCTACCTCTTTTCGACTCTATTATTTGTTTATTAAAGTTCAAAAGTTTACGAAACTGGGACCTGTAACCACAATAAATGGGTTGAGGATTTCCTAGCTTGGTACGCAGGGTCATGATATATCTTATGTAATAAATAACTTGTGAACCATTAACATTTTTCATACCTATTAAACAATGTCGAAAATATATTATGGTACCTCAGACCAAGAAAAGTGATACCTTAAAAGACGCTGGATGCGGGTGGCGCAGGACCGGTCACCGTGGAAGTCTTTTGGGGAGGCCTATGTCCAGCAGTGGACGTCATTCGGCTGACATGATGATGATGATGAAAAGACGCCTTACAAATTTTTAAATGATTTAACGAGAATTTCGACAAAAGTATTGATAATTCCAATAAACTGGATAAATGATCCGATGCTCTTATTAAAATTTTAGACCGTAATGGAGCCGTTTTATGCTTTTACTGTTTGTAGTAGGTAGAATTAAAGCGAAAAAATATAGTTATAAGCTAAAAAGTCAATGTTTAGTCATGTTTTACACGATATTTTAATAAAAAATACAAATAAAGTCTATGATATTAGGCGGAAATATTCCTGTCTTATATAGTAACGAAGAGAAAATTGCAAGATGCGAGTCAATTCATCCAGAAAATAGCCCAAATACGCCGCTTGTAACTGATACTTTAAGATAATCAAATATTGATAACACCCCAGCATCAACGATTCCAAGTTCATGTCCCGACAAAGGCCATCAAAAATTAAAGACGTTCCCATTCGAGTGTTTAGGGATGAAGGGTTCGAAACAATGCACTCCAACAAAGGACCACAAAACAATCAGCCTGAGACGTGCGGTGTTTGCCAAACGGACGTAATGGCGTTTGGCGGAGACAGATCCAGTAGGAGATAAAACTATCAATGAGTATAGAGCTTTAGCTGGACTGTTAGAGAAAACCCAGTTTTAAAATGAACACTCCTAAGATCTTCTAGACGATTGTACCTTGCTTCGCAGACAGAAGTTTCATTGAATGTACGATTATGTTTTCCATAATTTTAATTTCATAGAAAGCATTTTTTTTTTTCACAAAGGGTTGCAGTTCTAACCTAACCTACTTTTCTGGTGGACCTAAATAAGTTCGGACGGAAACGGTTACGGAAAAAAATCTTTCCATGAAATGAATAATTCTGTGTAATTCTGTGTGTGTGTGTGGTTCTTACCTGGTGCAAAGGTTGTCTATCGCCATTCAACGTGGTAACGCGGCAAGTGTGATGGGTACCTTTGCGCCAGGTACAACTCGCGGGGGCTTATTTGACTAGGCTTAAATTGTTTTAAGTCTAATTTTTCAATTCGTGTTTGTGTGTATGTTTTAAGCTGTATTCAAATGATTATATATAACTTTACACGTTATGGAATTAAAAAAAAGTTGAAATTTAATTGCCTACCCAATAATAATAATAATAATAAAAATATCAATATATTGATTCTGTGAATAAATAATTATATTCTATGAATCTTGTCTGCGAAACAAGAGGACACCCTCCTAGACATTGTTTAATTTTAATTATTCTGTGCGTGTATGCTGTCAACGGAAACATTTAAGGGTTCAGTTTAAGTGTGTTTTTATAATAAAACCTAGTGTTCGTAAACACTCAAGTTTTTGTAGTCTCGAATTCAAGAACTCAACTCATACTTAAGGGGAGCTTAAAAGACTTCTGAGTCTTTTGAGTCATGAGTCGAGTCCTTTTTCGAGTCTTATCGAGTCCTGTAGTCACAACTCGAGCCTTAGAAAATACTCGAACGATCCTTTATAGTATTTTTTTATAGTATCTTCTATAGTAGTATCTTCGATCTTTTATAGCATTTTTTTTTAATTTAGGCGTGCCTTAAAATACTTGAATCTAATAGCAAGGACTCACTTTTGAAATTTCTATCCAAAGAACTGATTTCTACAGTACCTGCTTCACTGAGTAGATCGCATAACCTTACGTGTACAGTTGAGTTCTAATCGTAATGAGTTAAAAGCCTTTTGTTTACACTTAGTAAACAAAACTCTCAAGTCTTTATAGTAGCCTCGAGTCTTTTAGAGGACTCGAGTCTCTACAGAACACACAAGCTTCGATTAGTCTAAAAAACTATGTCGAGTCTTCGGAATGAAGACTCCAAAGACTCAAGTCTTTACAAACACTAAAAAACCTCTTGGATGATGTAATATTAACTTAAGAATAGATTTTTTGATGCTAATATATATAAACGCTTAATTAATTATAGGTATTGACAGCAAAAGACAACACAATGCATACTCGAGAGCTGTGGCCTGTGATGACTAACCTCTTTATTCATAAACGTCCATAAAACCTATTTTAGTCAAAATGACGCTAAAATTCGTCTATCCGTTCTGTCACTTTGACACTTATGTTTTTTTTTTATCGTATGGCATATTTATTTACGAGCCGTGAGATCTTCAAGAAGACAAGTACGGTCGCCAGTTTTTGTTGCACTTTTACCAGGGGTCACGTGTAGGGTAACGGTGGGTACTCCCTACGGACGTGGTGCAACTTCGACCCCCCTTTGTCAAGTGAGTGGGCAACTTGACTGTTAGAAGTTTTCAAGCCGCCCGAAGGCCTCTAACTTGGCTTAACGACTGCTGTCGTAGACAGGAGCCGGGATCAACGGCTTATCGTGCCTTCCAAAGCACGGGAGCGCTCAGTTAGTAACCACTCGAAGCGGCCACACATCCAAGAACTGACCTGCGCCCACATTGCTTAACATTTATGTTTGTGGGAAAGGGACAAAACAAGTTTTAACTAACAGATGTTTGTTTTTTATGAATAAGCGGGTTAGTAGATATACTACACATAAATACCGTCCTTCTATCCGTCTATCGTCCTTACCAGCAGCAGCCGAATTACAGCAATTGTGTAAATCACAAACGTATAATTTGAATTAAATATTTTGCCTTGACAGTGCATGGCACGCTCGATGATGTGCTTTACGCTCGAAGTTGTAGACGATTACATATACCTAGGACAGACTCTCCAGTTAGGTAAGTCCAACTTCGAGAAAGAGGTTAATCGTCGAATCCGACTCGGCTGGGCAGCGTTTGGGAAGCTAAGCTCATCTTTTCGTCCAATATTCCGCAGTGTCTCAAGACGAAAGTCTTTGACCAGTGTGTGTTGCCAGTGATGACATATGGTACTGAAACGTGGTCGCTTACTATGGGCCTCATAAGAAGGCTCAAAGTCACCCAAAGAGCAATGGAGAGGGCTATGCTAGGAGTTTCTCTGCGTGATCGCATCAGAAATGAGGCCATCCGCAGCAGAACCAAAGTGACCGATATAGCCCTTCGAATCGCTAAACTTAAGTGGCAGTGGGCGGGGCACATAGCACGCAGAACCGATGGCCGTTGAGGCGGAAAGGTTCTCGAGTGACGACCGGAAGGCGTAGCGTGGGCAGGCCCCCCACACGGCGGACTGATGACCTGGGTCGCGGGTGTCCGCTGGATGCGGGTGGCGCAGGACCGGTCATTGTGGAAGTCTTTGGGGGAGGCCTATGTCCAGCAGTGGACGTCATTCGGCTGAATGATGATGATGATGATGAGTGCATGACACACACTGAGTGAATGATAATAAATTGATATTTATTAACATTTACGCGATCGGCCAGTAACCCAACATTTTCGTCATTAAAAATTAAAACACATATATTATTTACAGTTACATTTTCCCGTTTGCTCGTTACTCACATCGGAATGCGAAATAGGTTTCGTATTAAATAAAAGTATACTTTCATTTCAATTATCGTCGTTGGATCTGTACAGGTGCAATGGATTTTATTTCTTTTATTTTCTTGTGTTCCCTGTTACAATGCTCTACAAAAGCTACAAATTATCTTTTGTTTTATTGCTGCTGTCTTAATTCGCGCCGCTTAAGAATAGAATTAGCTCCAGTGGTCTAGTATTCAGTGAGTCTTTTTATTATCTTAAGCTACTTCTACTTGGTGGTGGCGATCTGTATGTGTTACTTTGACGTGAGCTTACTGATATCGCATCAATTTCCTCACTTGTCGGTATACCGTCAGTATTTGTGCAGTAGTAATATCATGCGCCGAAGCGGTTTCTGCGCATTTCGTTTATTCTGGAAGCACTCTTTTAAAAGCGGGCGCGCAGTAAACTAATCTGTACCTACTCTTTTTTTATACCACGTCGGTGGCAAACAAGCGTATGACAAATGAGATTTACTAAATACCTAGTTAATAACTTGGTTACTAATATCGTACATGTGGCGCCTCCGCGTCGACAAATGCGAAAGTAGCCATAGGGGAGTATTTTGCACAAATTAGTCTTGTCCTGCCCTGCAATAGGGTCAATGCTCAATAAGGATAGTGTCCAGGGAATAAGGCTACGTCTGCTCTGCTGCTCCCATAGATACAACTATTTTTTTAAATAAGATGTTTCACTACCGTAATAATAAAAATAATAAGTAATAAGTCTCTGCGAACGTTCTAATTGCGAAGAGTCTCGACCAACATCTTAAGAGACTCTCGCTAGATGGCTGGGTCAAGTGTCAGATGCAGAAGGCGGTACTCTTGGACACGGCGCGGATAGTCAGGAGGTTCCTCTCTCTGTCGCCCTAACCACCGGTAGCTTAGGCCCCGCCTCGCTGCCGGCGGCACTCTAGGTTAGGTTTTTTAAAATGCTTATATATTTTGTATGTATATTTTTATATTTTACATTTGATAAATTTATTGTAAAAAACCTAACATGTGAAAAAGAATAAATAAGGAGAAAAAATAATAAAAATACATACAACAACAACCGTACTACTTACCGTATTACTTACTCACATACAACCGTAATAATTTAAATACATACATACACATATAAACTCACGCCTATATTACTTTACTAATTAATTTATGTGCCACTTTTAGCAAAAATAAAATAAAATACCTTAATTCCTTATGGTAAATTATATTATCAAAAATTAACTTTGCATTAAGCAGTAACGCTGCTAACGAAAATTCCAAGTTTCAAATTAAAGGGAAAATTTGAAAAATTTTACCCTCCGATTATCATTCTTTGTTTAGTAAAAATCTATAATATTAGTATAGCGACGTTTTCATTGTTGCTATTATAGAACCGATGTCACGCCTGAGTTTCTCCCCATATCTTCACTGACGCTCCACTGGCTCTGTGACGTTTTCCTTATGGGGGTCGCCTTAATATACAGATATTTGCTATTGACGTGAAAGACTGCCTTGCCAATATATACGGTCTCATATTAAATAATACAGTAGGGTCTTTATGCCAGTTATGCGACCAGCGTCAGATAGCGACCACCAGAAGAATTAGGTTTTATCAATTAAAGATGTTAACATTAGTGACTAATAAATGAGCTTAAACTTGGCAGTTTTCTTAAATATCCTATCCTTAATTAACTGCTTGCATGGTATCAAAATCTCGGTATAAATCTGCCAAGGTAAGGCTCAAAATGCATTAAGCCGCAATAAAATAGTTTTACTTTAAACATCTAGTGCCAGACTAGGTTAACCTAATTGCTTAAGCAATGTCGGGCGGGGTCAGTCCTTGGATGGGTGACCGCTTTGAGTGGTTACTAACTGGGCGCTCCCGTGCTTTGGAAGGCACGTTAAGCCGTTGATCCCGGTTGCTGTCTTTGATAGCAGTCGTTAAGCCAAGTTAGAGGCCTCCGGGCGGCTTGAGAACTTCTAACAGTCAAGTTGCCCACTCACTTGACAAGCCTATTCCCAATAAGGTCGGTTTCCCCCTCGGGTTGGAAGGTCAGATGGCAGTCGCTTCCGTAAAAACTAGTGCCTACGCCAATTCTTGGGATTAGGTAGCGGACCCCAGGCATTCTTCAGGATGCAACTGTACTGGGAATAACGCTAGGAGAATGATGATCTAGTGCCAGACATGGCACCTTTTGTGATAATCTACGCAACTTGGCACCCATTTAGATCTCAAATCTTTTGACGGTGAAGACTACAACCACGCATCGCATATTTTTAATATTGATCTTGGCTCCCATTTTCACATTTATGTTTTTGATGGGATTATATTTCACAGTAACTTTGACTTATGGCACACGTTACAGCGTGGAAACTACTTATAGTGTTCTTTCCCTTTCATTTGTGAGAGTCGGTCTCTGCCCCGCAGTGAGCCGTATACTCGTATCTCTACAGGCCCATGGTGACAAGGGTACTTAAAAATTTCTTAATGCAGTTTTTTCCTATAAATATTAAGCTTTATTCTTTATTAATGAACAATATAAATTGTGCCTGAAATATTTATTAACAATGTCCTACTTAAAACAAATTATTTTCATTATAACTATTCCAGCAATACAATAACATTACAATAATAAAAATTACAAACTACAATAAACCTCAACACTCCTCTCAGTTATTTAAACAATTTGAAATGTCAACATGAATAATAAAAACAATTAATTTATGTTATGAAAATATCTCCTGAACACTATAACAACAACTGGCTGACAAAAATCTTTTCAATTTACGTTTAAAAAGGGACCAGTTCGTAATGACTAAAGGAATATTTCCTTTAAATAAACTTTGTTATCATCATTATTATCAGTGTTTCCCATTCAGATGGCGTTAAAAATGGCCATCAAGTACGAACGAACGATCAACTGCATGCAATCGTAGTATGCAAGAATATTAAGAGATATAGAAAGTGTTCGAATCCCGGTAAGGGCATTTGTTTCTGTGGTGAGCAGAGACATTTGTTCCTGAGACTTGGATGTTTTCTATGTATTTAAGTATGTGTCTATTAAATATATCGTTGTCTAGTACCCATAACACAAGCCTTATTATTGAGCTTACTAGGACTAGTTCGATTTGTGTAAAAATTGTCCCCTAATATTTATTATTATTATTATAGAAAGTGTTGTGAAAACACGAAAAATGAAAATGTTTGCCACTTAGACTAACAATGTTTAAAACTCGCCTCTCTGTAGTTCGATTTACTGATTGTGATAAGTGTTAAATAATTTATTTTGACAGGCGTGGGCCGTATATATCGAGCTAGCACGAAACGTCAATATAGTGTCTTTTTCGTCATGGGGTGTATGTGAGTAAACATATGAAATTGGAATCAGTTTTTTTTTTGTTGCGCGCTCGCTTCCTAGCGCGCCTACATATACAGGGTAATTTTGGGGTCGTGGTCATGAATCAATTTTTCCGACTTGGTATCTACTAGCCATTTCAAAAACTTGTAGTTACTTAAACAAACGGTTTGGCGAAATCTTGTAGTAGTTTTTAAGTTGATCTTTCGTGAACAATAAAAAAAAAAAAAAAAACGCTTTTCATTTTTAATTTATTTGATGACAAAAATATATAGGTAATCTCAAAAAAACATTGCGACTCTCTTTGGCGGTTAGTATTGAAAATTGACAGTGGGGTAGGGTGACCAAGTTGTATGAAAAAATATTATTTCCCATTACAATATGAAAAAAATAGAATTATTTGAAATATGAACCTTCATACCAACTATGATGTTGTCTACTTTGAATACTTGACCATGTAAAATCATGCCGTATCACTACCTCAAAATCATCCTGTATGTCTATACAGGATATAGCTTGTTAGAACGAACTGATACCACGGTAATAAAATTTATGTTACATTTTTACATGCGTTACTATCTCATTTATAGAAAAAAAAATATTACGTTAGCCCTGAACAGTTAGTTGTCAAAGATATTTCTGAAATAAGCAAAATATACCTAGATAATACTACCTATTTACTGTATGATAGGTAAGATGTTTAGTTGTGATAATGATAATAAGATAAAGAACAAACTCTTGTTACAATGTGTGTCACCGAATTAAAAAAAGTACAACTTAATTTTTATACTCCATAAGTAAGTTATAGAATTATTGGTATAACGTAACTATATAGAAATGTAACATGAACTGGTGGAATCACACATATAAATAAATGTTTGTGGACAATCTTACACGACTAGTCCCAAACTCAGCAAAGCTTGTACAATGGGTACCGGACAACGATATACGTTCTGATATAGATAAATAAATACTTCAATACACAGAAAACATCAAGACTCATGAATAAATATTCGAGTTCATCACACCGTCGTCCGTCGTCGTCGTGTCCTGACCGGGATTCGAACCTGCTTCCACCAGCTTCGTAGGCAGGGTCACTACCAACTAGGCAAAACAACGTCAAATGCAAATTCTACTAAAATTCAATACGTTCAGTGCAATATACTCTGTCCAGCGATAGTAATCACATGGAATGGAGTAATTTGCAAACGTAATGGTGTTGGAGGCAAATTGCTATGTTTACCGTTAATAATGCGTTTTAACGTGTACACACCTTGGTCTGGTCTCATACGGTCTGATGTTTAATTTTTTTCGACAGCTCGTAAAATTTCGGTTAAATAAAAAAATAAGAAGATTAAAATATAATATGCCATGCCACAGGGGCTAATTTTAGAATTCGACTATTGGTTTTTTAATTTGTTTATTTATAATTGTATACTAAGGTAGTAATATAGTTCATTTTTATTTTGTCAATATCAATCTGTTTTTGTTTATAAATACAATATACAAATATGACATTCTATTATATCACCTGTTGTTATTGTGTTACACAAGTTATCAAACGAAACAATATTTTATGGTAATAATTCTTGACAGTTACAAGGTACATGGCAAAAACACCACAGTAACTTATGCTTAGACACTACCAGAGCTAAGTAACTTTCGTTTTAGTAGCTAGCTAAAACATAGCCAAGCACACAAAGCCACTTTGAAGAACATAAACCGCAGTTGTATTACAGCGAGTTATCGCAACATTGTTATATTCAAATTTAACTACATTGTAACTTGCTGCTAATAACTAGGTAGATCCTAATAATTTCATCTTACTTCAATTTCAGTATTTATATTACTACTACATTGTAATTTTTGTAGTACTTTTGATACCGTAATTTTATAATAATACTAGATGAAAGCCCGGCTTCGCTCGGGTGAAATAAATAACAAAGAAATAAAGAAAACATTTATTCGTGACAGATATGCAAACGACGAAAGAAATAGTGTACAAAAATGTATAAAATAAAAAACATTACAACAACGGATTATGATGAAACTTCGTATACAAATATAGTTTGTAGTGTGGATTAACATATGAAATAGGGAGTAAAAGATTACGCTGACAAAGTCACGGGCAAAGGCTAGTTCTATCTTTATAAGTTAATCCTAAGTATTTTTATAAGGCTAGTATTTAAAGGCACATAAAAAATTTGACACCGTAATCAGTATGGTGCGAAGTCAGAGCTGCTACCGCGAACGAAAACGTATGAAGTTCGTGTATCTCCCTCTGTCGCACTTGCAAATTCGAGCGACACAGAGGGAAATAAATACACGATGTTCGTTCGTTTTCGTTTTGCGGTAACAGCTCTCTATTCTCCGCCAAATTCTATTCAGTGGGGCCCTTTACACTCAAGATTATGTGTCAATATTATCGCGGTTTTCAAAATTGTAGGGATGTTGCTTCAATATTCATCAATATTCACGTGATACGATCGTGATATGAGTATTTCGCGTGATAATAATAACAGTTGGTAATATTTTCTTCAATTAATGGAACTTATTTAGCAACTTGTTCCGTTAATTTCGCCAAAGGTATTTTGCATTCCGATACGCGCACCATCCAGGAATAGGAGCCGTCCGACCAGAGGGCCTACCGCGATCTGAAAACGAAGTATTTCCCTCTCCGCGTTCGAATATGCAAGTGCGACAGAGAGGCATGTATTTCGTTTTCGGTGCACTTCAGTCCGAGCGCGGCGGTCGGTCAAATAAAGTCAAAGAACATTCCGTGTGTCGTCTGTCACACATATATTTTTTTAACTGAACTTGAAATTAGGTGATAATGTTTAGTATGACGTATATTTTACCAAAAATACCAATATATTGATAAATCACATTTGTTTTTTAGTTGTAAGGAACCCTCGGTGCGCGAGTCCGACACACTTGGCCGGTTTTTCTCACATTTTGAATTTTATTTCTCATATAATAAAATACCCTATTCGTTTCAAAGTTTAGATAGGGATAGAATTTTGCTAGACGTATAAAGGCCATAAGTCACCTTGTAGTTTGTCGCAACAAAATAGAGATGCAGCTTTAAGATGGCGGACAGACTCAGCAAACATTCTAGTGGTGTCCTTTACACGATTTATATTATCACAATACTGGGGAGTCAATATTATCACAGTTTTCAAATTTGTATAGTTTCTGCTTCAATATTCACGTGACACGTATCGTGATATGAACGTATCACGTGATACTCATAACCATGTAACAGGCCCCATACATTCGCTTTGAAGCCGGTTATTGTGATAATCTGATATGTGTATGGAACGCTTGAAAACCACAAAAACAAAACCGTGCAGAAGCGACTTGCCGGATCTACACAATGGGCGACGATGGCCCACCACCCAGAACGCAGCCCAGCAACCGGCTAACATACCGGACGCAAAAATAGTTCACGATTTTCGAACGTAGCCGACACTGTCAACCAACAAATTTAATATGGCAATATAGTCTGTGGGCAATATGGCCGACGTTTTGTCATCAAATTAACACTTTTAAATGCAAAATACGCGACAATCCGAATTTTGCGGATACATATGTTCAACTCAAAACCGTTATTTTTATACGTTCTTCAATTTGAGACAGGTCTCGTTCGGGTCTACCGTACCCCTGCACGGAATTATTAATATAGATAGTAATAACTGTTAATTTTGGATAACTAATATAGCCACACACAATGTATACAAAATTAGTAATTTTATATTAAATTATATACAATGTAAATGATACCACACCGAGTTTTTCTACGCTGGTTCTTCTCGCGGCAGATGTTTATTTTTCCGAACTGATGGTAGTATATTGACATTCATAGGTGCAATTATGTCTAAATTGAAGAATAAATAACTTAGACTTTTCTAAAAATTTAAGTTTTGATGTCACTAAAAATTATACTAGCATAGAATTGGCGTAGCTTAAAAATTGGCCAAGTGCGAGTCGGACTCACGCACGAAGGGTTCGTGCCATCTAAATATATAAAAGAAGAAACTGACTGACTGACTGACTGACTGACTGACTGACATATCAACGCACAGCCCAAACCGCTGGTCCTAGAGCTTCCAAATTTGGCACGAAGGTTCCTTATAAGGTCTAGGGGTGCACTAAGAAAGGATATTTCAAAATTCAACCCCTAAGGGGGTGAAATGGGGGTCCGAAGTTTGTTTGGGGAAACAAGATTAGTTGGACTATTTTATTCGAAACTTCACAGGAGTATTTCTAACGATAAATGAGGAAATACGTGTTTCAGGTTTTTTGAGAAATCAACCCCTAAAAGAGGGAAAGGTGGTGACAAATTCTGAAAATCGACATGTGTATTGTTTTTATGATATACCGGGTCGCAGATAACGAAAACAACAATGATTTTTAAATCTCACGTGGAGGACGTGAAATACTATCCCCCCTGTTGGGGTGCGAGGGGGATGAAATGTCTAAATATTAATATGGGTCTCGTTTTTATGGTTTTTTGGGACGTTAATTACGAAAATGGCATCGGTTTTGAAATTTAATATTGTGGACATGAAAACTTTTGACAGTTTGTGCCAAATTTCAAGAAATAACTGACTGACTGAGTGACTGACATATTAACGCACAACCCAAACTGCTGGTTCTAGAGATTCCAAATTTAGTATCTATGTTCCATATAAGGTCTCGAGGTGCACTAAGAAAGAATTTTTCAAAATTCAACCCCTAAGGGGGTGAAATGGGGGTCCGAAGTTTGTATGGGGAATAAAGATTAGTTGGATTATTTTATTCTAAACTTCACAGGAGTATTTCTAACGATAAATGAGTAAACATGTGTTTCAGGTTTTTTAAGAAATTAACCCCTAAAATGGGGAAATCTGGTGACAAATTCTGAAAATCGATATGGGTGTTGTTTCTATGGTTTATCAGGTCGCTGATTACGAAAACAACAATGATTTTAAAATCCCACGTGGAGGACGTGAAATACCATCCCCTCTGTTGGGATCCGAGGGGGTTGGAATGTCTAAATATTAATATGGGTGTCATTTTTATGATTGTTTGGGTCGTTTATTTAGAAAATGGCATTGATTTTGAAATTTAGTATTGCGGACATTAAAACTTTTAAAAGTAGGTGCCAAATTGCAAGAAGAAACTGACTGACTGAGTGAGTGACATATCAACGCACAGCCCAAACTGCTGGTTCGAGAGATACCAAATTTGGCATGTAAGTTCCTTATAAGGTCTATAGGTGCATGAAGTGCCGTGAGTTCCCTATGAAGATACGACCTTTTTTGATTCAATGTATTGTAAGTGGTTTTATTAATCAATGCCGTCCGATACGATTTCGACATACATCGATATTTCAGCGTCCGAGAGGACTCTTAATAGGAATCAGGGGTACCTAATCTTTGTATAAAGTAACGGCCATATTGATTTCCTTCATTCCCGTCCCGATTTCGTTCAAAATCGATATCTGAGCGTCCGAGAGATCCCCTAATACGACTCCGAAGTAAAATTTGGAAAATGTCGCAGCCATATTGATTTTCTTTTTTTTCGTCCCGATTTCGTTCAAAATCGATATCTGAGCGTCCGAGAGGTCTCGTAATATGAATCCGAGGTAAAATTTAGAAAAAGTGGCGGCCATATTCATTTTTATCATTTCCGTCCCGGTTTCGTTCAAAATCGATATCTGAGCGTCCGAGAGAATTCTTAATACGAATCCGAGGTAAAATTTGAAAAAAGTGGCAGCCATATTGATTTTCTTCATTTCCGTCCCGATTTCGTTCAAAATCGATATCGGAGCATCTGAGAGGTTCCCTAATACGAATCCGAGGTAAAATTTGGAAAAAGTGGCGGCCATATTAATTTTTTTTCATTTTCGTCCTTATTCATTCAAAATCGATATCTGAGTGTCCGAGAGATCTTTTAATACGAATCTGAAGTAAAATTTGGCACTTCATACATGCCTGCATGCAAAAAAGTTTTATGTTACTATTTAGGCGTGTGGGGTATCTATATGGATTTGCTTTTAAAAACGACATAGAGATTTCGATATTTTTTTCCATTTAAATCAACCTTTAGATTTTTTTTATAGTATGGCATTTTTTTTATTTACGAACCGTGAGATCTTCGAGAAGACTAGTACGGTTGCCAGTTTTTGTTGCACTTTTAGCACCACCCAGGGGTCACGTGTAGGGTAACGGTGGGTACTCCCTACGGACGTGGTGCAACTTCGACCCCCCTTTGTCAAGTGAGTGGGCAACTTGACTGTTAGAAGTTCGCAAGCCGCCCTAAGGCCTCTAACTTGGCTTAACGATTGCTGTTGTAGACAGCAGCCGGGATCAACGGCTTAGCGTGCCTTCCAAAGCACGAGATTCAGTTAGTAACCACTCAAAGCGGTCACCCATCCAAGAACTGGCCTGCGCCCACATTGCTTAACCTCGCATACCGCACGCGGTAGGCGGGTGCCGCTGGGCCACGAGCGCTCTAAATTCTTGATAGTTTAGATAGATCGGTTGCGATCAGTGTGCGAGGCGCGCTCGTCGCAGGTGCACTCGTCCTGAGGAAGAACTCCCGAAGAGTTCGAAACATGTCGCCCGGAGTGACAATTTATACGTGAGTTCTAACCGTTTGCGTAATATAATTTTGAAATGACTCACGAAAGTTTAAATTCATTTAAGACATGCTTTTATTTCATCGGCCCTTTCCCCTTCGGCCTGTCGGAAATGTATGATAATAGTTTACGATCCTTATTTTTGGCAAAATCAAATGAAATTCAACAGTTTGCCGGTTCTCAGAATGTATACTGACTTTTCATCTGTTCATCTGTTAAAGGAATCACAATCACCAAACTTCGTATACCGAAACCCCCAGAATGTAACAACTACTTTTCTGGAGACCGCATCTAAATCGGTTCAGCCAAACGCGAGATAATCGTTGACAAACATACGAACCTCTTTTTTGTAGACGGTTAAAAATTTCGCTTAGTACGCGGGCGAAGCCGCGGGCAAATGCTAGTTATCTATAAAAATAGTCAGACTCGCACTTGGCCGGTTTTTAATATTTGTTGTCATAGCGGCAACAGAAATACATAATTTGTGAAAATTTCAACTAACTATCGCGGTTCTTGAGATACAGCCTGGTGACAGACAGGCGGACGGACAGACAGCGAAGTCTTACTAATAGGGTCCTGTTTTTACCCTTTGGGTACGGAACCCTAAAAAGTGTGTTTATAAATAAATTACAGTTGAGGATAACGTTAGGTATACATAATGACCCAGATCTACTAATCAAAGCTTGCAATATCGGTGAGACCAGCCAATTAAGTATACCGGTAAGTGACCGAATGAGTATATTTGGTATTTTTTGATATTTTTTGACGTCCTGTTTAGCCTAGTTGGTAGTGGCTCTGCCTCCGAAGCTGTGGCTGAAGGTCCTGGGTTCGAATCCCGGCCAGGGCATTTATTTATGCATTTATCACGGATATTTGTTCTTGGTTCTTGGATGTTTTCTATGTATTTAAGTATACCTATATTTATCTATATAAGTATGTATATCGTCGTCTAGTTCCCAAAGTACAAGCTCTGCTTAGTTTGGGACTAAGTCGATTTGTGTAAGATTGTCCCCCAATATTTTTTTGTTTATTTTTATTTATTTAGTCAATGACTACTAATTGAAATGCATACGACACACTGTTTTTGGGCACATGAGTAAAGAAACCGAATTACTCATGTGTTTAGGATCTGTAGCAATGTTTTTAATTATCTTTAATTGCGGGTGACGCAGGACCGGTCATTGTGGAAGTCTTTGGGGGGAGGCCTATGTCCAGCAGTGGTTGTCTTTCGGCTGATATGATGATGATGATCTTTAATTGATAAAATGTTGTCCTTCAGGTGGTCACAAACTGTCGACTGACCTAGCTACCGACCCTACTACTACCCGGATACTATATAGGTACTAGGCCAATACTAAAATACTAAAGCTGATACCAATAAAAATCTCACATTCCTTAACCGAAACAAACAAAACACTCTTACTAGCCACAAACAAAACCTTACACAAACAAAACAACAGAAGTTAGTTATTCCGCAATAAGCCCAAATGAGCCATGCCATCTGATTGCCCTCAAGAATAAGGAATTGTGTGGCTGACACTTAATAAATACAAGTCCTTGACCCGATTGAGTGAATGACATGAACGGGCGTTATGAATGAACGAATGAAAACGACACTGCCATTCGTTCAGCGTCGCTTTACGGCGTCGAGTTTAAGATGCCCGAATGTTTTGAAAGGGTTATTGTTTATTTATTATTATGGCTTCTTTATTACGGTTATTATGCGTTTTATATTAATTTCGAGCTTCTGTTTACGAAGGTGCTTAAATTTCGAGAGTGGAATGTATATTTTGGATATAATTACGCTAGGGGGGATCAAACCACAAAAGGTTTTAATGTTGTTCTTATGGCGTTGCCGCAATGAAATGAGGTAATACAAGTATAATAGAATATTAGGACATTTTATAAACACATTCAGTACCGTAGCGGTACTCGGCACGTGCGTAGTCGATAGCTTGATTTTCTCCTTTGTACACGGAAAAAATCTGGTAAACTGTTTTTTTAGTTGCATTGTGACAACCATACAAATATATGTAGGTTCACTTGTACTTAAAAATCCACTAACTAGAATTAAATATTATCCACTACTAAATATATTATAATAACTAAAAAAAATTTAAATAGATTGTAATAATTACGAAAATGTGTTTGGCTGTACATTAATATTTGTTAAGAAAACAAAATTTCGTTTACTATATATTTTTTCCATATAGCGAACAAACAGACAACTACCTACCCTACTAGTGAGTTCACCTAAGGCGCTCTCAGCATATCGATGATCATTAAGTTAGAACCTAAAAAAAAGAAAAAAATAGACGTAAAATAGACGCGTTAGATATCGTCTTGCGGAAAACGCAGGCGCGGATCCAGCCATCAAAAAAGGTTGTGGTCACAGCCACCCAAAAATCGGCCAAGTGTGAGTCTGAGTACGAACTCGCTCATGAACAATGAACGACTTTTGAATTTGATTATATCCTTTTTCCTACGCATCAGGACTTTGGCCTTAGGAATAGAATTAATCATCGCATACCATCAGGCGATTCGTCTGCTCGTTTACCTCCTGTCATAAAAAAAAATCGAGGATGTCAGACCCTTCGATTAAATTCCAATCAATCTATATATATTTTTCTTTTCTAGTAGCCAGGAAGACAATAGGCCCTAGACTGGTTAAATAGGTATCTTGACGCTGTCTCAGGAGTCGTAAGTATGACCAGCAAGTGAAATCTATTTTCTGTTCTGTTACGGTCAGTTTCGACCTTTCGTTGATAAGCAATTATGTATAGGTATGACGTACTTCAGGCCTACTCGATCGACCACTTAAATTTATATTTAGATTTAACTAAAATGTTTATTATATTTTTCCAATCTACGAAAAAAAACTCCAATATTTTCTTCGAATATCTTTGTGACACCGTTCACGAGATACCTATACATTTTCCCAGAAAATTCTTAAATTTGTAGGTCAAAATCCTTTTTAGGGTTCCGTAGTCATCTAAGAATCCTTATAGTTTCGCCATATCCTTCTGTCTGTCTGTCTGTATGTCCGTCTGTATGTCTGTCCGAGGCTTTGCTCTGTGTTTGTTAGTGCTAGAAAGTTGCAATTTGGTATGGATATATAAATCAATAAAACTGAGAGTCGTAAAATAAAATCACAAAAATAATTTTTAGGGTACCTCCCGTACCTCACGTGAAGTGGGGGAGATTTTTTTTGCTTCAACCCTATGGTGTTGGGTGTTGTTGGAAAGCTTTTTCAAAATGAATAAAGATCTTCATCAAACATTTTTTATTCTAAAGTGAATATTTTCGGAAATATTCACTCCAAAAGAAAAATAATATTGTGTCTCCCCTGTAACTTTTGAACTCCAAAAAATATGAACAAAAATCATGAAAGTAAAGCTTAATAAAGACTTCCTACGAAAACTACAGCGGGCATGATCAGTTAAGCCTTTTTTGAGTTATCGTAAAAAGTCGTCCCTTCTTAGTAAAAGACGTATGAAACGCTGCGAAAGTATTCCCTTTTGCTTGTTATAGATTTTTTTAAAGTAAGGTCATTGGGAATATCTAGAGATTCAAAATTTAGTATGTAGGTTCCATATAAGGTCTAGAGGTGCATTAAGAAAGGATTTTTCAAAATTCATCCCCTAAGGGGGTAAATGGGGTTTTGAAGTGTGTGTCGGAATCAAGATTAGTTGGACTATTTTATTCGAAACTTCACAGGAGTATTTCTAACGATAAATGAGTAAACATGTGTTTCAGGTTGTTTGAGAGATCAACCCCTAAAAGGGGGAAATCTGGTGACAAAGTCTGAAAATCAATATGGGTATTGTTTCTATGGTTTATCGGGTCGCTGATTACGAAAACAACAATGATTTTAAAATCCCACGTGGAGGACGTGAAATACCATCCCCTCTGTTGGGGTGCAAGGGGATTGGAATATTAATATGGGTGTCGTTTTTATGGTTTTTTGGGTCGTTAATTTCGAAAATGGCATTGATTTTGAAATATCTTAATTATAATTTTTTTATTTTTATCTTATTAACAATTTTTTATGACTAGTCTCATCGTGGGTAAACGAAAAAAATCCGGGAGCTCTCCCTTACATCCGCACTCATATAATAGAAAAAGACAATGAAACTCTATCCAACAAAAAAATAAATATCTAAATATTCAGTCGAGATAGCATGAAATGGCCCATAAATATGTAGCTTATTATTGACCGAGTGAGCGAAGCGTCTCCGTTTCAGGTTTCGACAAAAATTATTTCGTATGTCTGTCTGTCCGTCCGGCAGGTCGCATTTCGAAACTGATTCTCGTAAAATTTTGTAAGCAGGTTCGATAATTATATAGATTTTTTTGTCGAGTCAGTTTCTGGAAATTTTGAAATTTGAAAAAATATACAAAATTGTATCGTATGTATGTCCGGATGTTCTCCTCTACAGGTCGCATTTCTCTACCGATTCGCGTGAAATTTTGAAAGCAGGTTCAATAATTATATAGTTTTTTTGTCGGAGTCAGTTTTGTAAATTTTTATATTTAAAAAAAAAAATTTTTCGTATGTCTTCCCAGATGTTCTCCTCTACAGGTCGCATTTATCATGAAAAATGTAATAGGTATAGATTTTTTTGTCAAGTCAGTTTTTTGGAAATTTAAAAAAAAAAAAAAAATATATACAAAATGTTATCGTATTGTACGTCCGGATGTTCTCTTCTACAGGTCGCATTTCTCAACCGATTCTCGTGAAATTTTGTGAGCAGGTTCAATAATTATATAGATTTTTTTGTCGAGTCAACTTTTAGAGCTCACAGAGCCACTAGTTTAATTAGTGGGCTTTTATTACTAATTAGTGGGACTATATTAACTGCATAGCTGCGAGGCCTGCGAGAATAGCTGTAGGATTTAATTTAATAGATAGGTAGGTACTTAGTTATCTAATAGTAGAAGTCACAAAAACCTCCCCAAGAAAACAAACAAAAAATCCCTGCGCGAGTGTGCGCATCCAGCCAATAGTCATCTCGTTTTTCCAATACAAGTATTCATGTGCCAAAAAGAAACAGATAATATGTCGTCAAAAATATGACACAACGTGTCAGCATATCTCTTTCTTTGCTGCGTTTCGAATCACGCCCGATTCATGATTAGTGTTTTTTTTATTTTATTTTATTAAGGCATAGCGTTTAATACCATCAGCCTATCGATCTCAATAGATTGTGAAAGTGTGACGTCACAAGTCTAATAGGGTTGTGGGCATGCCCATCGTGCCCACAACGGTGGATCCGCCCTTGGGAAAACGCTAGGTAGAACTAACTAGAACTCTTTAAAACTGTCGATAGGTGCTTATTAGAGTTTCGTTACATTTCCTCCTCCGTCACATCACCTACCTAAAGTAGAAGAATTTCTGCGAAATGTCATAAAATAAATAATAAATCGGGAAGGCCGGCACGGGGACCGTCCAATTCTCAATCAAGTTATGGCGGTCAGAAAGTAAAAGTAGGTCGTAGTCAATGGGGTGGCAACGGGATGCATGAAATAAACTGTTTACTTTGGCAAACTTGTAACAGTAAGGTCACGGAAGACATGGGGACAGTATGACGTCAGCAGTCGCTCGAGCACAAACATAAATGAATAATAGTCAGTCGCGGTAGTAGTTAGTAGTAATGCCTAGTAACCACAAATCTCCTAGCCCCATGGTAAACTCAATAAGGTTTGTGTAAAGTACTAAACGACGATATATTTAATAGATACAAATATACAGATCTATCTATACATATAATAAAGCTGAAGAGGGTCGAAAGTCTGTACATGGAAGATATTCGAAAAAAAGTTGGCTGGGGATACTTAGAATCGATTACAGAACACGTTCCAAATTTTTTTAGAATTTTTGTCTGTTTATCTGTTTATATGAACACGCATCACGTGAAAACGGCTAAACGGATTTTGATGAAAATTTTACTTATCTGTCGAATAAATACCCGGTCAGGTTTTAGGCTATAAAAATTGTGCAGATTTGGGTTAAAAGGGGGTAAAAAGAGGGGTTGAATTTTGTATGGGAACTACTATAATCCATGAGTTACAGGTATGATAATTGGTAAGCATATACTTGACGACAAAGGAAAAACATCCTCATTCAAAATTTGTGAAATCTTAAGATAGAAACTGAAAAAAAAGTAAACGCAAGCGCTGCGCCGCGGCGCTGCCCAGTGTGCCAGTCACCACGGTCTCTTCAAATTTTGAATACTATTATGATTTATTCCATTAAGTAACTGTGACTCTAAACCCAAATTTCAGTCTCGTTTTCTAGATTCAAAAACTACATACCTATATAACTTTATAATCTTATATAAAAACATGCAATTACAATGTTACTTTTGCCGTTCACTTCATGTGCACTCACTTTATACCATAATCCCCCTACTTAATATTATAAATGCGAAAGTTTAGATGTTTGGATGTTTGTCACTGAATCACGCAAAAACGGCTGAACAGATTAAGATGATTTGTATGCTAATAGTATATAATCTGGATTCACTCTGTATATATTATAAGTGTACTTTTTGTCCTGATTATCTTCCATCAAATGGATATTAAATCGGGGATCCAAGTAAGGTCTATGAAACGGAGTGGTTTAATCCTCATAAGATACGCTATTCTGCGATTTAAGTTTCAGCCAATTGGGAGTATAACAGCGTGTCAAGAAATTTAACTTAAAGCATAGCAGAAGTGTAAACAAGTTGACGATTCATTATGTCAAAACTGAAGTATCATAATTGCTTCTGATTGTTGACGCTATTTTTGAGCACAACCTTTTCGCAATAAGTTCTACTTTGCCCTAGGCTAGGGCCCACCCGCAGCTATAACGCCTCAGATGATGATGATGATACAATCTTTCACCCTTCTTTACACCCCCTTAAGAAATTATTAAAGTCAATATGACATTCCCTAGAAATCCTATTGTCAAAACGAATGATTAAGTGCTTATTTCGGAATATCAAATGTACCGATTCTAGACGAATGAATCTCGTCATAAACATTCGTCATACACTATATGACGGAAAGGGACGGCACGTTTTTTTTTTTAATTTAGTTAAACCTAAAGGGTTCCGTAGCCAAAAACGGAACCCTATTAGATTCGTCGTGTCTGTCCGTCCGTCCGTCCGTCCATCCGTATGTAACAGCCGATTTACTCGGAGACTATGAGCACTACAATTATGAAATTTGGTACGAGTAGAAAGGTGTATGCTATGAACCGCTATAGAAATATGATGTGAAATTACGAAAAAAAATATTAAACTGGGGGGCATCCCATACATGTAACAGGGGGTCATTTTTTTTCAATGCACATAAGCGTGTGGTGTATCTATAGGCCTTCAAAAATGACATAAAGGTTTCTAAAAAACTTTTCCATTTAAGTCAACCGTTGGTGAGATATTAGCTGTCAAAGTCGTAACAAGTGTGTGTGTCCCCTCTAATTTCCAAACTATGAAGTTTATAATTCTGAAAAAAAAAACAAGATGATGTACAATTATAAATACTTTCAACGATTTTTGGTTTGAACAAATAGGTTTAACGGTTTTGGAGTTATTGCTGAAAAACTGTCTTGCCCAAACAAAAGGGCGTAAGTGCCGTGACTTCCATATGAAGATACGACCTTTTTTATTTACTGTATTGTATAGTGGTCTTAAATGTAGATTAGGAGGTGTCGGTACGGAACCCTTCTCTGTGCGTGACCGGATACGCACTTGGCCGGTTTTAGTAATGATGCAATGAAAAACTAATTTATTTCGCGAAGTTTTCCATCTCACAGAGTCACTACTTGTTAGTAAGTGTAGATACGTGTAGGTATAGAATACCTCTATGAGGAGCGTTCGTGGCCCAGCGGCGCCCGCGTACCGCGTGCGGTATGCGAAGTTAAGCAATGTCGGGCGAGGTCAGTCCTTGGATGGGTGACTGCTTTGAGTGGTTACTAACTGAGCGCTCCCGTGCTTTGGAAGGCACGTTAAGCCGTTGATCCCGGTTGCTGTCTATGATAGCAGTCGTTAAGCCAAGTTAGAGGCCTCCGGGCGGCTTGAGAACTTCTAACAGTCAAGTTGCCCACTCACTTGACAAGCCTAATCCCAATAAGGTCTAGTTTCTCCCTCGGGTTGGAAGGTCAGATGGCAGTCGCTTCCGTAAAAACTAGTGCCTACGCCAATTCTTGGGATTAGGTAGCGGACCCCAGGCATCGTTCAGGATGCAACTGTACTGGGAATAACGCTAGGATGATGATGATGATAGAATACCTCTATGTAAGTATTTAGCACCTAGAATAAATATTCTCAACTACAAAGCAACATTGTAAAATTTTCCATAAATCTAATGCACCTGCTTATAGATCTAACTTGTATCCAAAACAGCATTTTGTCAGCTAACCCCCTTTGCCTAACGGCGTCAATGCTTATCGCTCGTGAAAAATGGGGCTAGGAAATTGGCTGAAACCTACTCTAGCACTAGCCTGGATACACGGCAGATAGCGCCAACGAGGGATATGGGATTTGTTGGCATATTGAATATTTAACATGTCAGGGAACGTGGAACTGAAAAAATATTGGCATTCATTTTCAATCAAAGAAGTAGCTAAGGGGTTAGTGGATACCACTGGTGACCAAAGGGCTGGCAGTTTTATCGTTTTCAATTTTAACATATCAAAGAACGTGGGGCTGCAATTTTTTTAACATTCATTTTTAATCAAAGATGTGGCTAAGAGGTTAGTGGACACCACTGGTGACCAAACGGCTGGCAGTTTTCTCGTTTTCAATTTTAACATGTCAAATAACATGGGGCTGAAAAAATATTGGTATTCATTTTTAATAAAAGAAGTGGCTAAGCTAAGAGGTTAGTGGACACCACTGGTGGCTGGCAGCTTCCTCACACAACGCATCAGCAATGCTATAGAGCGGCGAAATGCTGCCAGGATCTTTGGCGCTATGCCGCGTAGGTACCCCTTATTTTTGATTATTTATTTTTAAATTTTTGGTTTTCATATATTATTTTTATTCATTAAGCTTGTGCCTTTTTTGTAGTTTGTTTTTTTCTTTTATTACTATAATTGTCAAAAAAATTACACTTTTTTTAATTGATACTCGTATTCTATTTGGGAGTAAAAAGAGGTACAATATAACACAAAAAGACTTTCAATGTACCCCAAATTCACGACCCACTCACTCATCATAAAATGGAACAAGCTATGTTTTATTAAGAAAATACTCGTGAGATTCAGACATATGAATATCACTCGACATGCTTCTTGAACAATATTTCTTTGCTATTCCGCTAAAAAACGTGTAGTTCTATTAGTGTTAATGTATCCACTTGCGTATTTTTGCACGTGGTTAATGCTCCCACCCTCCCTCCGCTCGCACAAACATGCAAATAAACACAAAAAACCACCACACAGAAACACAAAACCTCGACACGTGTTTCACCTCTCTACGAGGCATCATCAGGAGATGCTGGCAGGAGATGTTGCTTGCGCCACGTCCACCGAGCCAAACCTACTTTTTCTATCAATTACTTTATCACTCGGCATGTTAGGCTATGTTTATTGATACTAAAACCTAACGCTCATATGACTTGAACTTTTTCACTAAAGTAATATACGGAACTCGCGTACAGTTTCATCGTAACCGGGATAACGGTTTTCAGATTTCATCGTCATAGAATCCAGTTATTAGAAAATTCAAGCATAAAAAAAATCGTCCAATCACCGGACATTGTTAGTGTTGAGTGTCGGTCGAATTACAACCCTAGTGTGCAAGTGATTAATAAAAACCTAAGTGCGAGTAGAAGATATAAAGAAATTTCATTATATTTGTAGTCCTATTAATAAATAACTTTAGATAAAACAACACAAGTTCATATCCTAATGACTATAATTATTACACTGAGTTGCTAATAGAAATAGCCTTTCAGAGTCTATACAGTCGTCTGTTCGGGATCATTGAGTAGCTAAGTGCTACCAAGCGCAAATAAGCACAATTATTAACCTTTTCCTTTGTAAATAGTGCCTATTAACAATGTCTATTGTCTGTATTTAATGAAAATAACTGTCTGTTACTATGTAAAGTCGCCAGAGCAAACAACATAATACAATAATGATGCGACGGGGGGTCTTAACAGTTTTGTTGATACGATTAGTCATCAAAATGTTTTAAAATTCGCGGTGTTGTTACAACTCCCCCGTGGCCTAGTGGTTTAGATAATGGTCTACGGAGTCGACGCACCTGAGTTTCCAGAATGAACAAACTTTAATAGCAGAAAGATTATCTTCTATGTACGTAAGTTTCCGAACGCACGATATACTTGATATGTTAGAAGTTGTTACACGCATCTAAAAGTTACACGATTAACATGCAGGATTGTCATATTTGTCTAATACTTGAATACTGACTGCACACTTCCATAAATAAGCAGGGATACCGTCCGTTTATATAAATGGATTTATCCATATTGAAATCTTGAACCAGACCGCGTTCCGAATTCGTTCCGGTCCGTCCCGCATCCTTGCTTGTATTTCCGGCACTTCCGGGACTTTGGCGTCAAAGAACGCACAATATTTATATCGTGGTTGTGTGTGTTCAATGGAAAATTGTAATTCCGTCACTCGCTGGGAGGCTTGCGCGAACAAACCGTTTCATTGTTGATCGATTTTAGATTTTTTGTTTTTAAAAACATGTTGTACCACTGTAGCACGCGACTTTCAACCTAAAAGTTGTGTTTTTGATCTCTGGCTCATACCACCGAGTTTTTCAAAAAACTTATGTACGAAATATCCTTTGGTTTTTTTTTTAAAGATAGTAAATGAGATACTAAATGATTACTATCATTTAGTATCTTTTGGTTTGGTTTTGGGTTTTTTCTTTCCGGTGAAAGAAAATATTGTCATTCTTACCCAACAAGGTCTAGTTTTGGATTGGAAGATCCATAAAGCTGCGCTAAATGTTGAAAGAAAGAAAGAAAGAAAATACATTTATTTAGCATATACATAAGAACATACATCACAACAAATAACATAAAGAAATAGCGCTAAAAAGGACCCCGCTCAGCATAATGCCACGGCAAGCCGCGGCGCTGATTTTCAGTGCAGTGATGTTGGGATTTTTTTGGGTATCTACCAGCCAAAGCGGATCGGGCTCCTTTAGGATGATGATGTAAAATATACGCTGCCGGTGAATCTATAAAACGCAGCAGATGTTGGTCTTCTTTAAAAAAAACTGGGATTCATCACCATCATCATATCAGCCGATGGACGTCCACTGCTGGACATAAGCCTCCCCTAAATAGTGCCACAATGATCGGTCCTGCGCTACCCACACCCAGCGAACTCCCGCAACCTGAACCAGGTCATCAGGTCATCCTTGTGGGAGGCCTACCCACGCTGCGCCTTCCAGTACGTGGTAGCTAGTCGAGAAACTTTCCGCCCCAACGGCCATAGGTTCTACGTGCAATGTGCCCCTCCCACTGCCACTTAAGTTTAGCGATTCGGAGGGCTGTATCGGTTACTTTGGTTCTACTGCGGATAGCCTCATTTCTGATGCGATCACGCAGAAACACTCCCAACATAGCCCTCTCCATTAGTCTCCATTGCTCTTTAGTGACTTTCAGCTTTCTTATGAGGCCTATAGTAAGCGACCACGTTCCAGTAAACCCTCGACCCTCCTTTACGTTTTTTTTTATATAATGGTTTAGTGGAAACTAACACGTAACGTGTTCTGCCATAATCAAATCACCACCTCATCTTAGCTTTATCACGGTTGACTTATCAACGAGTTCCAATAGTACAGTCGCCAACAGATGTAGGTACCTGAGCGAACACGGTGCTAACAAATATCTGAACACGGCTCTATTTTCAAAACGTGTTCAGATATTTTTAAGAGCACTTCACACCAATCTAATCTTCCAACCGTGATCAATCATATAATATACTAAATTCACGCTCAAAACGTGAAACGTAGCATAAAAAACCGGCTAAAGCCTGACGCGTTATTACAAACAGTATGAAAAGCTGATCGATGTGAAAGATAATATTTCCTTATTTGCCTGTGACTTTATTTCCCGCTGTGGCTATTTGTGCGTCAACGTTCGCTCGAAGGAGCGAAAATGATAAATTGCTTTTACAATTAACTAATATTACTTCGCCTACAGAAGAACAAGAATGTCTAAACTTTCGTATCAAAATAACCGTACCTCTTTTACAGTTCAGACGCCCGTTTTGTTAAGGGTCCTTATCACATAAAAACTCATATATTTTAGCTGTTTTCTGTGTGGAACATGATACGTTCTCTTTACTATCTAATACAGCACTATTGCGGCCTAATATCATAGATCCCACTTATTTTTTTTCAAAATTTCGTTTCTAAGGATCGTTTCTAACATTACTCGACATCGACAAATTTCAAACTAAACACTGTTTTTTTTCGGTTAAATTCTACTACACACAATTAAAACAAAACCTAGCTCCGTTATTCTTATGGTATTTAAAAATAGCATCGCATTTTTAATTAAATTGGAATCTTCAATAATATTTTCTTAGTTCGAATATAAAACAACAACATTTTACAAATTATAAGGCCTCTTAAGTTTAAAATTAATAGTGACTATATTAAAAGCTATATTTAGACCGTAAATCTATACCAATGTGATGTAAAGGGAACTTGTACGCTGCTAAGATTCAAATTTAACTTAACTCGAGTTATATTTAGAAGTTAATATTCGGAGTTGAAACTGCCTGAAGGGAAGTACGACGTACTTATGTATGTACAGAGTTATGATGTTGCATCATTCAGCATTAGTGAAATGTATGTAGTCTTTATTCTGAAACAAAATATGCACGAGGAGTTTCTTACTTATGTATTATGTAGGTTTAAAACCTGCCCTAAGACTGAATCGGGTTCGATAATTTTTCTACAATTGATATCAATTGGCTTTACCTATAAGTCGTGAATAAAAATTCCAATATCGGCATTCTTGGTACAAAATTGGATGACAAGTAGGGAGTTCGTTCCTTTATCGATATACTCACTTAACAATGCTTAAGATCGCTTAGAGCTTTATTTGTAAATATATATTGATGATTGTGTACTATACTTTACTGAAGTGACTATATGGGTATGACCATAGGGTATTTCACAACACTAAAAAAAATCTTTTACGTTACCAATAAAAACATCATACGAAAATACTCTGAAAAAAACAAACTTCAGCTTATTTATGCAGTTTAAAGATTTTCAAATTCATAAACATGAAAACAAAGGACGTAGTTTGATCATAGCATATTGTAACGTCATTAGGCACATTTCCTTACAAACTTCATACTGAGCGTCTTAGGCGTTTCGTAAAAATATACGATTTCAAGCTAACATGGTCACTAACACTAGAATTACTGTTCAAAACGGGATATTTACAATGTAGATATTTAACATGGTAAATATCCCGTTTTGAACAATAATTCTAGTGTTTCGTAAAAAGTTGCTGATTTGACTATCAGTGAAATACCGAATTGCAATCTGTGCTACGAATAAATGTTTTACTTTCTTTCTTTATTGAAGCGCTCTGTTTGTTTTCTCATATTTTTGGAACCCGTGCTTAAACGTAACTGTTTAGCTGGCGGCAAAAACTGCACCATTGACCATTGACTTTTTTCCGCTTGAGTCCCGCTGGACCCTCCGCATTAAACTGCAGGCCTATAATGTGCAAATATTGTTCCAGGTGTCAACCCGTACAGGCATCGTGTCGCATTACGTGCGTCTCCAAATAGTGGTCCCCGAAGCCTTCATTCTGGGTTCCGGCGAGCACCACGTCGACATGGGCAGCGTTATACACCTCATATGCATTGTGGAGAAGGTCAGTCTCAGGATCGTGTGAAAATGTACCGTAGCGGGATAATCTCCATGCAAAATCTGGAATATTCGCGGTAACGGCGCATCTCATGAATGACATGACAAGTAATCAGGTAATTTATTACGTGTTAAAGGAATGCCTCGGGTCTATAAAACGCGCCCCCCGTAAAGGACACTTATGTCTTCTACGCACGATTTCCCTGGCTATTCGGCGTGGTAACGCTGCCATGGGTGTATTTGAACCAGCTACAATCCGGGGCGGTCTTTAAAACTAGGCAATAAATTAGAGTTTAAGGATGACGATGCCTGTTGCGGTTATTATTTTTGATTAAAATGTTACATTTAGATAAAAAAAAGTTACCGCGGCGCGGCTCGTGTCTTGTTAAAATCAAGAAAGTATTTCCTGTACCATTTCACTAGTTAACAACATCTACAATATTAAACAAAAAAAAAAGGTTTTTTAGATGTAACTTTCGTAAAAACGAATTAAAATTAAAAATTTCTCTTATGTTGTTAGAGACATCAGTAAGGTACAGTTATATGTAGAATTCATTTATTTAAGTCAAAAAACATCATACTAATATCGAATATGAGCTTTTTGGACCATGTTTGGATAAATTATAAAAGAACGTATTCTTTTTTTTCAATGTACGGCTGTTTCACATTTGTAGATAAAATAAGAATCGATATATTTATTATAGTTTTGACGGGGGAATATCAACTCATAACTCAAAAATCGATGTTAGCGCGAGGAGTGCCTTAAGGTTTCGGTACATATTCATGACATTATTAAATGGATAAGTACATATGTTTTTACTTGAATGTACCAAATTTCGATGAAAATAGAGGTAATTGGTACACGAAATTATAATGATCACGGTTGATATATATCTAGCTTCAATTAATCAGTCAGATGATTCAGCAAAATGTTGATTGAATCGAACGAACGTACAAATAATGCGAATGTGGGTTGCATTGCAAAGTCAACAGATTGTCAAAGCGATGCAGACAAACATGATATGATAACCGAACGCGGTTTATGAACGTTAGTTTTATTTAACATAAATATTAAATACATAAGCTCGCGCCTATAATTCCAAAAGGGGTAGGCTGAGCACATGAAAATTACTTTTCAATGCCACTTTTAGCTATTACAGGTTTATAGATAGAGAAAATGTGATATTGCAGTGACAGGTTGCTAGCCCATCGCCCAAAACACACTTCAACCTGGTTCCCATAGTCGACTCTTACGACACCCAAGGGAAGAAAGGGGGTGGTGCTATTCTAACCCAGCACCACACGGGGTTATTTATTTAACAGTAGTGTACTACGCTTCGTTAGTGTTTCCAAGTTTGTTTTACCTCGGAAAAAGCCAGCACGTAGTACGGAAAATTTCCGTATATATGATGTATTCCGTGTATATATAATGATTTCGTATATCCGGATGTCTAGAAGTCCGGATTTCCGGTTGTTCTGCTCCACAGGTCACATTTCTCAAACGATTCTCGTGACATTTTGTGAGCAGGTTCGATAATATTATAGAAGAAATTTTGAAATTACAAAAATAATTGTTGAGGTCTGGTTGATAACTGGGTTTCCATAGGAGCTTATACCTAAACCACTACAAGTAAGTATACCAACTTTGCAATCGCCTACATGTTTAGTGTAAATCAAATTTAAAAAATCAAAACTTGGGGGCATAGTGGAACCCTTCATTGATTTATATTAGATTCGGCGGAGCAAATAGGGGAGGAACTTCCGCAAAGTTTTTGTATAGACCGCGTGCCTGCCCGTATTTTCTCTGAAGACGTCTGGAATCATTGAATCCAACTGCCATGGCCCAGAAAACGCAAACGAAGCGCATGATACCTACTCGTATTCCCGCCGAACTAGTTTTATCTGTACTTAAATGTGGATGCATTTCGCGACGCGGGATAAGAAAGTACGGCAGCCGTGAAACCTACATTTTGACCTAGTTTACGACTATGTGAAATTTTTAGTACTCGTGTGCGGTGTCGACGCTATTTAGGAATTACGGGATTAGTAACAGTGGACGATTGTTTAAACCAATCAAGTTGAACGTATTCGAAAAAATATCACAGATAGTGAAAGTATATAAGCGTCGAAGCGAATAACAACACTAGAACGATTACAAGCTTTTAAATAATAATTTTTAAGAAAAAAAAAACCGACTTCAATGGGGGAGGCCGGTAAAAGATTATTATACTTAGATGGCGCACTCTTAGATAGATATACAATAAAATGAAAATGGCTATAATGTAAGTTTATAATGGTAGAAGACTAAGTACCCTCAATTCCACATGGAATCATGGAAAAACCTTGCTTACTTTACAAACAAAACGAAGAGAACAAATCGCCAAACGTGAACTACGCGTCGTTGAAGAGTTCCGTTCTGATCATCATCAGCAGTTCCACTTCATCAAATGTCACTTTTATGAATGAAAATGCTTGATTAGTTCATGAAAATACTAAAATCACTATTTGTGTGCCTTTCACATTTGAGGAGTTCCCTCGATTCCTAATGGATCCCATCATCAGAACTCGAGCATGACAAAAATCAATCGTGAAAATAGAACTTGCTTAACAAACACAGCTAGAAGGACAAATCGCCAAACGTGAACTTTTCGTCGTTGAAGAGTTCTGTTCTGATCATCATCAGCAGTTCCACTTCATCAAATGTCACATTTTTGTATGATAATGCTCGATTTGTTGATAAAAACACAAAAATCACTATATGTTTGCCTTTAAGATTTGAGGAGTTCCCTCGATTCCTCATGGATCCCATCATCAAAAATCGAGCATGACAAAAATTAATCGTGAAAATAGAACTTGCTTAACAAACGCAGCTAGGAGGACAAATCGCCAAACGTGAACTTTTCGTCGTTGAAGAGTTCTGTTCTGATCATCATCAGCAGTTCCACTTCATCAAATGTCACATTTTTGTATGAAAATGCTCGATTTGTTGATAAAAACACAAAAATCACTATATGTTTGCCTTTAAGATTTGAGGAGTTCCCTCAATTCCTCATGGATCCCATCATCAGAAATCGAGCATGACAAAAATTTATCGTGAAAATAGAACTTGCTTAACAAACACAGCTAGGAGGACAAATCGCCAAACGTGAACTTTTCGTCGTTGAAGAGTTCTGTTCTGATCATCATCAGCAGTTCCACTTCATCCAATGTCACATTTTTGTATGATAATGCTCGATTTGTTGATAAAAACACAAAAATCACTATATGTTTGCCTTTAAGATTTAAGGAGTTCCCTCAATTCCTCATGGATCCCATCATCAGAAATCGAGCATGACAAAAATTTATCGTGAAAATAGAACTTGCTTAACAAACACAGCTAGGAGGACAAATCGCCAAACGTGAACTTTTCGTCGTTGAAGAGTTCTGTTCTGATCATCATCAGCAGTTCCACTTCATCCAATGTCACATTTTTGGATGAAAATGCTTGACTTGTTGATAAAAACACAAAAATCACTATATGTTTGCCTTAAAGATTTGAGGAGTTCCCTCAATTCCTCATGGATCCCATCATCAGAACTGCGTTTTGATAAAAACGGGACCAACTTGGATATATATACTTACAATCAAAAAAAGAATTTTCCTAATCGGTTAAGAAATGACGGAGTTATGGAGTAACAAACATTAAAAAAAAAAAAAAAAAAAAACAAAAAAACAAAAAAAAAACATACAACCGAATTGATAACCTCCTCCTTTGAAATCTTGAAGTCGGTTAATAAAGTTAAAAGTAAGCAAATTTTAAAAATGATCATTAAGTACAAGCATTTAAGCACTGTAGAAATTCGAGTGTTATCATCCCATTTAGACTCCGAATGAAAATCTTATTGCACCTGTTGGCACGTCGCCATACCTTATAGTTTTCCGAACCATTGAAATACAACTTTATAGATCGATAATACAGTTTTGGTACAACCCTACTTTGAATGTTAGTCGATTACCTTAACTCTAGTATCTTAGTTTACAAACTTAATTCACCAATGATTGTGTAGGACATTATCTCTACACATTTCCGAAGAATCGTTAGTCCGAATTCACTAGAATTCCAAGAAGCACGTATCGCTGAAGGAATTTTGGATTCTTCAGGATATAATACTAACCCACTTGAACCTAATTATAAGTTAAATAAATCTACATCCAAACTTATCGGAACAGACACGTCACGCAGAATCATGGGTCATCCGCGCTGCGGAGTAGATTTATAAATAAAACTGTAAAAGTGTAACTCAAGCAGCACATCATCATCACCATCATCATATCAGCCGAAGGACGTCCACTGCTGGACATAGGCCTCCTCCAAAGAGTGCCACAATAACCGGTCCTGCGCCACCCGCATCCAGCGGACTCCCGCGACCTTTACCAGGTCATTAGTCCACCTTTTGGAGGGCCTACCCACGCTGCGCCTTCCAGTACGTAGTTGCCACTCAAGAACCTTTCCGCTCCAACGGCCGTCTGTTCTACGTACACTGTCACTTAGTTTAGAGATTCCGAATATACTTTGGTTCTGCTGCGGAAGGTCTCATTTCTGATGCGATCACGCAGAGATACTCCCATCATAGCCATGTTCCATTGCTCTTTGGGTGATTTTGAGCCTACATATGACGCCCTTAGACCGCGATTCAGTGCCATATGTAGCACAATAATCACATATGCCACTTTTAAAGTATTAAATTATCAAATGAAAACGTTACTGCAGTTAATAAGTATAATATTTTTCGAGATTAAAATCTACTAACAAACTAGACTCATAAATAATAGGCCCAACGAGCTCTACGCCTAAAAAGCTGACGTGCTGAACTAGCAAATTACGATAAACATTATTGCATTATTGCTGTTAACTTTGTGTTTAAGTGGCTTTTTGTGGACTGTGAAAAGTATCATAAGGTGGAAATAAGGGCGACGTACTAAATCGATGAACCGACAAAGTAAATATATACCTATAAGGCGCTTCCAAATGAGATGACAATACTTTAATATAACATTTTTGTTTTCATTTTCCGAACAAAATAATTAAATAAAAATCTTGTCCGAACATAGTCATCCTGTGCATTTACCTGACAAGGTAATTATCACTTTCTGCTGTCAAGTGAGCTACACATTGGATGCTAGTTGAAGTGGCCAGTGAAGTGACAGTAAAGAGGTTTTATACGATATTGAAAGAAGTCTTAATCAATGAATACTGATTATCTCATTAACAAGGTGTTATTACGTGGCATAGTTGTTTTCCTAATTTTCTCCAAAAACTAACATAAACTTTAAATTAGTTTTATACTTAAGACCACTTCTAAGGACAAGTACTATCAGCTCTGAAAGTATTGGCATCTAATTTGGAAGCACCTTATACTAATATATTCTGGCCAGTTAAACATCGCCTTATTTATACACGTACATACGAGTCTTTCACTACATGGCGCGGTTTGACAGATCGGTTGAACTCATCATACCACGGTAACCCGCAATGTAATGAAACTCGCATGCGAGTCTCTTATGTCTGTACAGAGGACTTTATCTTAGATGTTAGAGTCAGCTCCTCGGGACCAACTTAATGAGCGCACAAAACGCTTTGAAAAGCGATTTTGATGTAAAATATATGAATCGGATAGAGTTGCAATTTGTAATCCGACTGGTTTTTAATGAATGAGCCATTAGAAGTAAAAGAGGACAATACATATTGTACACGATAAATGTCGAGCTAGCACAGTCAACAGAATTGGGAATGTCACATACTATCTAAAAGCATTGTCGAATCGCGCCCCTTATATTTGACGCAGAAACGTTCGGAAAAGCCGGCTTTAAACAAGAAACATTCCCAGGTCAAATTCCAAATAACAATTACGAGTTCCGACCATATTCTTCAGTCGTTACCGCCACGTCAATCTCAGTACAAACTGAAGCCCAAATTCAATCTCCCCGTCCCCGTCACCCCAATGTTATGTTAAACTGGATTGACAGAGACGGGAATTAAAATTCGGCGTAGGCTTTTACGAGGAAATTTTACGAGTGTCGTAAAGGCCTGTTTTATTGGCACGCACGGCAATATGGCGCGGACACGAATTTGTGACACGTCTGCGAGTACGTTGCTTAATTAGGAGTGGTTGCATGCCTTTGATTGAATTACGGGTAAAAGGTGTTATAAGGGCTTAGTGAAAGTTCATGGGCAGTCACGGAATTGGTCAGTTATTTGCAACGTTCAGGGAACTGACTATAAAACCTCATTCTTTTAAATAGGTAGTTCAGAGGAAATTGGCTCTTGAATAACACATTTCCAACTTTTATTTCCAATTACTTTAGTATTTATACCAAGTTGCTTAAGACTAACTTATGCTCTTTCTTTGTTACCTTAACGTGCCTTAACTGATCCGATGCGCGTGAGATCGATAGCATCCCTGGCGCCCTCCTATCGCACGATTCAGATACGATAAGGTGTCGGCACATGTCTTGGGACCCTTGGATGTTTCGCCGCCTGGGTGTTGCGGCCGTCATCGACTGGTTCGAGCTTGACTCGGCGGCTTATATTACTACTACGTATTACAGCCTGGCGTAAGCGATTACAGGCTGAGAATGATGATGGTGATTCTCATAGCCATGCATTTATAGGCCTACCCGGTACCCCTATTTATTCAAAGTTAATCAGAAGACATCAAGAGTGGCACAGGTGGCAGGGGCCTGCCCCGTTCTACCGTCCGCTACCGTGATATCTCGCCTCTCAAGTCGCGCGCCGCTTTGGAATCGCCAGAGTAAAGGATAATTCCCACTAGACAGTTCCGTGTCCGGGCCGGCCCGAGACCGTGCTGCTTCCGAGCCTCGGCCGTAGCTAGATTGGCCATCAATCGTTTGCGTTGAATAAAGAGCGGTCGGGCCGGGCCACTTCCGAGTACCACCGGCCCCAGACGCGGCCCGGCGCGCAACGGCCAGCGAGCGTCTTGCTGTCATAGAAAACGGGCCGGCCCGGACACGGAATAGCTTACGTGAATCATCATTTAAACGGCAGGCCACAACTACTAGGTTGTAGCCTGTAGGCTGACGTCTACAAGTCTCTAAAATAAGGTTTAAAAGTGCAAGTTACAATTTACCAATTCCATGTGCATAGGCACATTTTGCTGCTAATGTGTCTCTTAATTAAATATGTCTCATCTAATTCCAGAGCCCGACGCCTCCCCAATACGTATTCTGGTACCACAACGACCGCATGATAAATTATGACGCGACGCGCGGGGGCATCACGGTGGAGACTGAGCCGGGAGCCCGGACGCAGAGCCGGCTGACCGTGCGTGACGCCACGCTGAAGGACTCGGGGAATTATACGTGCAGCGCTAGCAACACCGAACCGGCTAGCATACACGTCTTCGTGTCTGAAGGCAGTAAGTATCATGATATCACGGTGGATACTGAGGCGGGGGCCCGGACGCAGAGCTGGCTGACCGTTCCTGACGCCACGCTGAAGGAGTCGGGGAATTATACGTGCAGCCCTAGCAACACTGAGACGGCTACCATACACGTATACGTGTCCGAAGATAGTAAGTATCATGACATGACGGTGGAGACTGAGCCGGGAGCCCGGACGCAGGGCCGGCTGACCGTGCGTAACGCGACGCTGAAGGACTCGGGGAATTATACGTGCAGCGCTAGCAACACTGAACTGGCTAGCATACACGTATTCGTGTCCGAAGGCAATAAGTACCATGACATGACGGTGGAGACTGAGCCAGGGGCCCGAACGCAGAGCCGGCTGACCATACGTGATGCCACGCTGAAGGACTCGGGGAATTATACGTGCAGCACTAGCAACACTGAACCGGCTAGCATTCACGTCTTCGTGTCTGAAGGCAGTAAGTATCATTACATCACGACCAGAAGCAGAGTCAGCTTATCGTCACTGTGTGTGACGGGACGCTGAAGGACTCAGGCAAATATACATATATGCAGCTCTAGGAATACAGAACCAGCTATGTTAGGCAGTAATTATACTAACTTTTTTTGGTCAAAGACCTTTTTTTAACGTTGGGGAAATGTTTTTACGCATTCCGTCCTATCGGGGCGGACGGGTATGACAGGCTTACCGCGGCTAGAGAGCCTTGGATGACCGTCTAACACCACCAACGAAGTCCGGTTCCCCTTGTATTGGGGCGCCGCAGGATCGCTTTTGGCATTGAACCGCGTACAAAAACATTACATCCATTTCATTGTGTGATTTACGAAAATTAAGCACATCTTTCCCTTGCATTAGCATGCATTTGAGTAACTTAACCAAACCAAAGGTGACGATGGTGGTGGCTGATTGGGCTCTGAGGAGAGTGCATTGTGCATGTGAAAGTAAAGATGGATATAAAGATAAAAACATGATAACGATACATAACATTAATTTCATATACTCGCCAGTGATTAACAAAAGAGAAGCCCTCGTTTATGACTATTTTTCGCACTAAATCCGCAATTTCAATTTCCAGGCAACAAAATGGCGGCGATCCTCCGCCGCAACACCAGCGCCATCACCGGCATAACGTCGAGCGTGACGTGTCTGCTGCTGCTGGCGTCCGTGCTGCTGCAGTGCGGCCTGCGATGACGGATCGCGTCGCGGCACGAGTAGGCTACATCCGTATCTTGTAACTTTGTGGAGTAAGGAAGTTCAGGGTCTCCTGCCATATGATAAACAAAAAAAAATCTTTGTACTTGTTAGATTTCTTCAAAATACAATGTGGATGACTAAGGATCCTGTTCGTCATCGTTTGATAGACATCTACTGCTTCGGTCTTTCAAATAATTTCCATAACTATTGGCCTTGTACCATCAATATACGATCATCGATTTATCCCATAAGAGATTTACTTGTGGTCTATTTTTTGTTACTGAGATGCCACGAGTAAGCTACTTACACCCGTATCTTATACACGTGGTTGAATAAGAAGGCTTAGGATAGGACATCATCTTAGCCGCCATAAGTTCAACATGTCTACCCCAAAGATTCTAAATGCTACTCTTATCCAACCTTTACACTTGTAGTAACCGGTTCTTCAGCAACTTCCCACCATAACGAGATCGTTGTACCGTCTCATGACAGATATTTCTATGTTCCATCTTCCGCTACATATACACCATTTGAGAATGTTGCTGCTCTTTGAGTATTAGTTCTACAACTTTTACTGCAAATTCTGTTTTCCGACTAAAAATTTGTCTCAAAAGGCGTCTATAAAACAGAATTTGCAGTAAAAGTTGTAGAACTAATACTCAACATACTACACATTTGTGAGATTTCAGGCCGGTTACGAGTCTTCTGCGGAGAGATATCAATCATCAATTTCGTTTGTGTTTGATAGTTCTCATGTCATTAAATATCGGTCAACCAAGTCTCGAAAGAATTCGTATTGTAGCCAGAAGTTGATCAAAATACGGCAATCAAATTATTGCAAATATTATTTTCAGTCGTAATGTCAAATTAATATGTTTGACGTGATATTTTGGACTCGACATAACGTAATTGGTGTCATAAAATGAGTATTCATAGTAATGATAGCCCATACTGTGTCAGGCGTCACAGCGCATGAGAGCATCACGTCAGATAATATGAATTAATTAGGTAGGTTTTAAGAGACGTTTTCTGATTGTGTTCATTTGTGGCAAAGGATTTTTAGAAATGCACATTACGAAACTTCAGATGACATTTATTTGCAAGCGCATAAGAGCTGGTTCCCACTTGTCGGATGTCGGGTCCGGATTTTAATCGGATGGTCCAGTGGCAGAACATTTTATATGAAGCTGTTCACATTTGTCGGACACCAATTTGTATGAGCCGCCGACACCCGATAAAAATCCGGATCCGACATCCGACAATTGATTTCAATGCCATCAGAATCTTTGATCATATGTCGGGTCCCATCCAAGTTTGATGAAATCGTCCAATTTCTTTGTCTAATCTATGATCAAATTTCTTTGACGGAGGCCCATTCCATTCATCCAATATCTTTGTCCACGTTTTATTTTATTTCATGCGTAGCCATATGGATTTAAATGTCATCAGAATCTTTGATCAAATGTCGGGGTCCCATCCAAGTTTGATGAAATCTTCCAATTTCTTTGATCAAAATGTATATTGGACAAAGATATTGGACGAGTGGAATACCACCCTTACCCCAGCCACCTACTTCGCACATAGCCATGTGTTACTAGTGTATATGTCAAGAGCTCACAGAAAGTAAAACGAATAAATACGCTTAATAAAAGATGACGGCTAATAGTAAGTTAAAAGAACTCTTTCTGTAAAGCCTCTGAGCTCTCTTATAATAATAATAAAGCTTTTTATTATTGCCTGAGCTCTCTTACTCCTCAACAAACCTAATAGTTCAGAATAAGGCTCGTTCGATTTCTTCCGAAGAACTTTTCTACCAAATAGCGAATTTGTTTATCTTATAACATGTTGTTGCATCTAATCCTTGAACCTGTTGCACCAATTACATACTTAAACACAATTATTATAGTAAGTATTAAGTTGTATTTCATTACTACTTTATAACATGTAATTTTCCTCATAAGGACAAAAAGAGTAGGTACAGTATTTTAAATGTTTTGAGACTACTAAAGTAGATTATATAACTAGGATCTAAAATAAGCCATATGACCACGAAATACAAAATCGTTACCTCACTTCGTTAGGGAACATAGTTCCAGGGGCAATATGGCTTTTAAACCAGAGTTATGTATACACATTTCTTTTCACTTCGATAGCGAGAAAATAAATAAACGAAGATTATCCACTCAATTGAATGATAAATTTCACGGCGAACATAATAAATGCCACTTATATATTATATAATTTGGCGGCATGTTTTTCTTAAACTAGTTACTTTGACACATACAAAATATGAGCGCGTCAAAGCGTTGTTCCAACGATTTAATCATATTTGTGAAATAGGGACAAAAAATTAATAGGTATGTTGAAATAGGTTTTTTTAATGGTCAAATGTTTTGTATGTCATATTTATAATGTCATAAATATGTGATGTCGTAAATTTGGGACTCTTATGAGGATGAAATTCGCCAAATCAAGGATTAGAATCATCAACATTTATATTCCTCATTAAAAGTAATAGACGAATTGTAATTACTTGTGTAGTTCTTAAGAGGGCGCAGTACGCTCGGTTCTCCATACAAACGTATTTACGTTCTCATTTTAAAACGTTATGCTAGAATAACATGAAACTTTGTATACACAATGGGATCCGGCATATCTAGATCGGAAATTAGTTTCTGTTGCTAAATATTGTAAAAGAAAAAAAAGACAGCGGCTTTTTGAGTTTTTTATGGCTTTATGAAAACCTCTATCGCTAATCGCTGTATTTTTCTCCATTATAATTTCAAGCAACAGAAACTAATTTCCGACCTAGATATGCCGGATCCCATTGTGTATACAAAGTTTCATGTTATTTTAGCATGGCGTTTTAAAATGAGAGTGTAAATACTGTATGGAGAACCGAGCGTACAGCGCACTCTTAATTATAAATATCGGAGAATTAAATTGTATGCAACCTAATAATATGTTTATTAATCTATGTAATACTGTAAAATAGGTTTGTATATTATGTTCAGTAGGTAAGAAAAATGTGCAATAAAGGATAAAGGTAATATCAATTAGGAAAGAAATGGCATTAGTAAATATATATTGAAATTATTTGACTTGTTGGAAAGTAAAAGCGTATAAATTAATACATATGGTATCCACCAGACGTGCGAAGTTTTCACATTTTGGTCAGCAGCCGCAGGCAAGCTATCATACTTGCGAGGTGTCATATACACTCAAGAGTAAAAAAAACGGACTAGTGCGAGTCGAACTCGCCCACCGAGAGTTCCGTACAAGTTCGTAATGATTACGTACTTTAAATAAATACTATATTTTTATGATTTAATTACAAATGTATAATTTTCAGATTTTTCCCTGTAAGTACTTGTAGCGTAAGACGATATTACTTGCCAAATTACAAAGTTTTAGGTCAACGGAAAGTAGCTACCCTATAAATTTTAATTCCCTTGAGAGTGTCGAAATATACTTTTTTTGCGGCATAAACGGCCGTATCTTTTTTTACGTTAGTTCAGATGTTTGATTTTTCCCACTTCTTCAAGGGACTGTAGACCTGAGTATACACAGGGTGAGCCCTGTAACAGGAGCAAAAAATTATAGGGTGGACTATTTAGTGGGCCAACAATTATTTCCAATAGTGGTCTCAATAAAAAAAAAATTATAAACGAGGGACAAATGTTTTATGTCGGACATAAAGGGATCATGCTACCAGTACCAGTTTCACTAAGGCCCGATACAGCGCCACGCTGATGTTCACGACAAACAGTAATTATCTGCCTACACGTTTGACAACACACCCTTTGCACAAACGTGACCTTGGTGGAATCACGTTTCAATATCAAGTGAAATTTCAGCGCCCTCCGCCGGCTACACGGTTGGCCCCGCCAAGGTCAGGTCACGTTAGTGGAAAGTGCGTGTTGTCAATCGTCTAGCTTAAAACTATCTAAATCCGCGTCGGCCTGAACGCAGAGAACCGGCAAAATATATTTTACTATACGTCATGACACGGGCATCTGCGTCGCACTGAATTGGGCCTAAAATTTAACGCAAGACCCTATAATCCCTTCCCCTTTCCCTTTAGAGCCCTTCCGCATAATTATAGTATTTGGAAGTCGTTAAAGTTTACCTATTTTATATTCAACTGCTTACATTATTTTCAGCCATTATTACATAGTTGGAAATACTCGATTTCACCCACAATTTAACTGTACAATTGGACAAATAAGTAACTAACATGAACACTTACTAATATTTCAAAAATATTAGACAGTGGCGCTACGCTCAATGTAATCATAAGTTGGTCACCAAATCTAAAATATATTCTAGTTCTAGTATAGATACTTGGATTCAACTTTAAGTCAATTACGATATAATTTATGATTTTATGAAGCATATAACTTGTTATTTCATTAAAAGAAAATTAAAGCTGAATTTCCACTGTGATAGTTTTGGATGAAACAATCTTCCATCGTGTAACGGATGTGGAATTGCTCCTTGTTACACAAGCAATATAATTTGAGATTGGAACAAACATATAGTAAAGATTGTACAACGTTGTGTACCTAATAATTTGATTCCTATAACGTACATTTTGATTTCCAGATACCTCGCGATTTTAAATATATTTCAGTGATTTATTGTGTATATCTATCACGTATAGAAGACAGGGACAGGCAAAGTATTAAAACACTTTAAGTGACCCGACTATCGTTATACATGAAACGTTTCAATGTATAAATATAATAATTCCAAGGAATCAAAACCTAGAAGTAATTAAGTTGTGTAGGTGAAAATGTTGACAATGTGACAATTAATTTATCACTTGAACAGTCGCCATCAATTCTGTACTCGTCAGGGTGCCATAACACTCTTAAGCCTTGACAATAGAGTATTGTTCAGATGTTTGTGAGCACCTTGTACAGTTCGCCAAGAAAGTGGTTTACCACTTTTGAACGTTAAAAGTGGTATAGTGCAGTCAAGGAATTAAATTCCCTACCCATTACTCTAAATTTTTCTATACTTATAGTTTGACACAATCACAATTTAAAATCCTTGACTGTATGTACTTACGTTCGCGTTAAGAAAATAATGAGTCATAAGTACATAAATTTCAAAATTATAATTTTTTTTTCTTTACTTACTTAAGTTTGGTTGATAGAAGGCTTTTTAAAAATAAATAGCAAGTACTAGGAACACATTTCTGTTAAAGTTAACTGTAATTTAGTGCATGCGGTGTCCTTCTATAATTAATAAAGACGTAAAAGTATACTTATTGTTGAAGGTCCTAATAAATAAATAAATAAATAAGTGCAACATCTTTTATAATGCGCACTTCTAAAGTTTGCAATTCCCTGCCGACGTTTGTATTTCAGAGTTCATATAGCCTGACCTTTTTAAGGCACGAGTGAATAAGCATCTGGGTGAGCTCGCTTCATCGTCGTCCTCATCTTTGCCCCCAGGCTAGATTCTGGCCAAGAGCAATCCCATTTTTAATTTTAAAAAAGGCAGGGCAAGTGCGCAGTGACTGTGGAGTAAAATAATTGGTTTTTCCACTTTTGTTTTTACGAATAGATGAGATACTCTTTATTTTACTTGACGATGACGGGCCAAGGACACCGTTGTATACAAAAGTTAACTTTGAAGTGGTCAATGTGAACTCGGCTTTATAATTTACTGCTGACTAATTGGCCAGTGGGCGTGGCTAGGCCGAAAGACAGTGATGACTCACTATTTCCTTAACGCGAACGGCCACTTTTTGTCTGACAGGACGCTTTGATATATTTAATTGCGACTGAGAAGTATGTCATGATAGGATGGCAATTCTAAAGTGAGAAGTTTTTGTCATCTTGTTTAGTCAAGAGCAAAGGTAGATTTTTATCATATAGTTAAAAGTGTATGGTAAAAGTCTTGATCTAGTCTATTTTTTATTAGAGACACTAAAATTACATTTCATTAGCATGAGAACGCATGTCTTGTAACTGTCATTTTAGTTTCTCTAGAGGAAAAAAGTCTTTAGTTAATAATAGGTAAATTAATACATAGTTAAATACTATACTATCAGTATACTTGTATTATAAAATGCTATAGGTAATTATTAAATTAAAATGAATAAAATTTGTTACTTTAATTAATGTAAATATGGATTTAATTGAAGAATAGTTAATTATATCGGTAATAATTTAAAATAAAGGATTGTAAATATTTGTCAGTGTTACTTAAATTACTGTACAAACAATTTTGGTGATCTGTATGCAATAAAGATTTCTCCGGATATAGAGTTTTATTATATTAACATATAACTGCGCCTGCGACACAGCCAGCAAGGCATATATGCGTTTTCTATACTTTCACCCGGTGCCTTGTACGCACAGACGCGTTCATAACAGGGACATACAACAAAGTGCGGCGCCTGGCGAATGTTCAGGAAAAGAGAGCGGCAGTGAATGCGCACAACTTGTGTGCTTGTGCTTGCGGGCTTGCGTGACAATTCAACGAATGATTGTTGCGCTAAATAGCGCAGTGATAAAACAGAACAAACAGAGTACGAAACACATCCTGGTCAATAAAAACAATCGTTTATCAATATAACAGTGATTTATTTACAACAAACCCAGTCACTAACACGCAGAAATAAATAAATATTAATTACATCTATGTTGTGTTATTACGGTACAGCTTTCATTTACTCTTACCTGTAATATATTGCTACAATTGTTTTTCTAAAACTGCACAATAATATTTAATCCGTAGCGATATTAACTCATGTACTGCCGTGAATTTGGCAACCGAATTACTAAGTAATCTTTGGATTGTCGACAGTGAATGGGTTTACATCAATATACAGCATGGGCCCTGTTACATTAGCAAAAAATTAAATGGTCCACTATTGAGCAAGTCGGCATTATTTCCAAGGGGAAAAAAGTTTTTTTAGTTTTTTTTTTTCTTTAAAGATAGGCTATCTTTCTAAGTGTTTTATTTTAAAAACACTAAATATAACTATTAGTTTTAAAAACAAAAAATCCAAAAAATACTTTTTAAAACCAAAAAAAATCATAAGCGAAATATTATGACTTATACTGCATTGACTGGCGCGCTATAATCTCGTGGTATCAAGATACATTACTTGAAGGTAGGCTTAAGATCAAAATTTCCCAGAAAATAATAATAATAATAATATTGGGACACAGGGAGTTACTGCGGATGCTTTAATGAAGCATCCTTTTAAATATTTGCTCCTGTTACACGGCCGCCTTGTATTTGTCAAATGCATAAGGCATGATTGCATTCATATTATAAGTCTCTAGTAGCTAGCTTTAAATTTTTAAATGATTATTCCGACCAAATGCGGTTTAAAAAAACGAGATATTTGTAATAAATAGGTAACATAATGAATTAAGAGATGTCACAGCCATGCTACTCATAAATTATAGTCAATGCTATATATTAAACTTACCTGAATAAGAAATAAATACACCTGTTTATACAAATCTCAAACTAAACAAATGTGACATGAAAATACCAAAACTTGTAAAAAGATATATCTTCAGAACACAATACTGAGTATGTCCTTCAACTCACGTGGTAGTGTTAATTTTTGTAAATTTTCATGAGACTTAGTCGATTTTGTGATTTGTTTGTTGTACCAATAACCTCTTACAAAGTAATACATAATTGAGAACACACAATGGTGTCGTATCTCTAGGGGCGTTCATAGAGTTAGCCAGGAAATGCCATATGAACAAGAATAAACAGATTTTTAAATGCAGTGTAATAAATGCATAAGCACTTTCGTCTAATTAAATTCATTACAGCAACACATATTGCAATCATAGGGTTTTCAGATCAAGAATGCGTTCTGCAGTTCTGACCTGAGGCCTCAGTGTTGCAACCCAGATCGATTATCCTGATATTTATCTCTCGATTAATGCAGGGACGTGACGTCTAATGGAATTAATCGTCGTCGTGAGAATACTATCCCAATATCACAACACCGTCTGGCGAGTCGCGTCATATGGAGCGCATACAAAAGTCATTAAAATTGCGCTCTTTCGCACTTGTCCCATCTTATAGAGCGTTTAGTGCTGGCTCATTCTCATTACGTTTACCGTCTTTAATTACCCGAATCGTCAAATAGTATTAAGGACACTACACTAAAAATTAAATCCATCAGATGCGAATTTCACATTTCAAGTAACAATTTTACAACTCTAAATTGGTAACACTGGTCAAATGGCCAGTCGTTATTGGTCTAGACTCTAGAGCCTCAGTGTTTCCATTTTAACCCCTTATTGGACTACCTGTTAAGTCAACTACTAATGTCAACCTCATAAGGACCTGGTTTCGGCGTCTTGGTCCTGCTGTTTGATCAGGTTCCAATAGAAACCTTTCTGCTTCTTCAGTTGATCGTGTGTCCCCATCTGAGAAACAAAGCGTTTGCGTTATGTATCTGTTAGAAGCTTTTATATAACATGCCCTGATAGTTAGTATGTATGGGCCAAATCTTCCAACTGAATTTTTGACCAGTTCTGCTCAACCAATTGAGCTGAAATTTGGTATACTTATGGAACCTCGGTGATAATAGAATATTATGGCACCATCGAGCTGATCTGATGAAGGAGAGCCACTCTTAAATTTAGAAGGTAAACTCATTGGAGCCAAGATGACTGTGCAAAAAAGTACAGTCGACAATAATTGATCGTGTGTCCCCATCTGAGAAACAAAGCGTTTGCGTTATGTATCTGTTATAAGCTTTTATATAACATGCCCTGATAGTTAGTATGTATGGGCCAAATCTTCCAACTGAATTTTTGACCAGTTCTGCTCAACCAATTGAGCTGAAATTTGGTATACTTATGGAACCTCGGTGATAATAGAATATTATGGCACCATCGAGCTGATCTGATGAAGGAGAGCCACTCTTAAATTTAGAAGGTAAACTCATTGGAGCCAAGATGACTGTGCAAAAAAGTACAGTCGACAATAAGCTTGTATCAAAAATTATTTCTTAAACAGAAACTTATCCTCACGGACATAACCAAGCAATGAAGTGATTATTCGTCACAAATTAATTTCCGTACCTATTCACAATATTTTCAACCCAATTTTAGTAGTATCTTAATCTATGCTGCAGTTTCTAGGGCTGTTTGGACCACTTTCTCACTCGCTGAGTCTAAATCAATCAGAACAGAGACCTACATACCTCTACGCTTTGCCTTTGTTGAGCACAACTATGAAGTCGGCGATCATGACAATCATGATAGTAGACAGCCTGTGAGAGATCACGAGCACAGTTCTTTATCTGCCGTTTCTGGCGCTGTTTGAACCACTTTCTCACTCGCTGGGTCTAAAGCATTGGGAGAAGAGACATACACTACATACCTCTACAATCTTGCCTTTGTTGAGTACAACTATGAGGTCAGCGTTCATGACAGTCGACAGCCTGTGAGCGATCACGAGCACAGTTCTTTATCTGCCGTTTCTGGCGCTGTTTGAACCACTTTCTCACTCGCTGGGTCTAAAGCATTGGGAGAAGAGACATACACTACATACCTCTACAATCTTGCCTTTGTTGAGTACAACTATGAGGTCAGCGTTCATGACAGTCGACAGCCTGTGAGCGATCACGAGCACAGTTCTTTATCTGCCGTTTCTGGCGCTGTTTGAACCACTTTCTCACTCGCTGGGTCTAAAGCATTGGGAGAAGAGACATACACTACATACCTCTACAATCTTGCCTTTGTTGAGTACAACTATGAGGTCAGCGTTCATGACAGTCGACAGCCTGTGAGCGATCACAAGCACAGTTCTTTATCTGCCGTTTCTGGCGCTGTTTGAACCACTTTCTCACTCGCTGGGTCTAAAGCATTGGGAGAAGAGACATACACTACATACCTCTACAATCTTGCCTTTGTTGAGTACAACTATGAGGTCAGCGTTCATGACAGTCGACAGCCTGTGAGCGATCACAAGCACAGTTCTTTATCTGCCGTTTCTGGCGCTGTTTGAACCACTTTCTCACTCGCTGGGTCTAAAGCATTGGGAGAAGAGACATACACTACATACCTCTACAATCTTGCCTTTGTTGAGTACAACTATGAGGTCAGCGTTCATGACAGTCGACAGCCTGTGAGCGATCACAAGCACAGTTCTTTATCTGCCGTTTCTGGCGCTGTTTGAACCACTTTCTCACTCGCTGGGTCTAAAGCATTGGGAGAAGAGACATACACTACATACCTCTACAATCTTGCCTTTGTTGAGTACAACTATGAGGTCAGCGTTCATGACAGTCGACAGCCTGTGAGCGATCACGAGCACAGTTCGTCCCTTTGCAGCCGTTTCTAACGCTGTCTGGACTACTTTCTCACTCGCTGAGTCTAAAGCACTGGAAGAGGGAAACGACACTATTAAAATCGTGGACACTTATTTACTACGTGATTTTTTTTTCGTTAAATATCTCTTTCAGATACGGATACTTTTTTTTATATAACGACGGTAGCAAACAAGCTTACGGCCTGCTTGATGGCAAGCAGCCAATAATAATAATAACGTTACCCTACACGTGACCGGTGACGCGGTGGTGCTAAAAGTGCAACAAACTGGCAACCGTACTTGTCTTCTCGAAGATCTCACGGTTCTAAAATAAATGCCATACGATTAATATTATTATTAGGAGCCACTAAAGCCTATGGACGCTTGTAACTCAGATGAATCACAATCGCGTTGATAGTTCAACGATATAACCTCTACACACGTAATAAATTTCTCACTTTCATACTACATTGGGCATGTTGTCGTGGTTGTATTCGCGAAACTACTATAAAATCTACTAGAAACTAGTATAAATCGTCACGGTATAATGACTACCTTGTACTCAGGCTACTCGTAGCCATTACTTTATCACTCTCTTAAATAAAACCAAATGTAGTATTGGACCCGGGTATGTCCTAAAACTACGACCAAGACCACCGGGGGATGGGCAGCAGCATCCCTGGAGTGCGGTGGAGATACTGCGATCGCCAACCCGCATGCCAAGCGTGGCGATTATGGCATATACCCCCCGTGAATTTGGGGGAGGCCTATGTCCAGCAGTGGACGTCCTTTGGCTGATATGGTGGTGGTGGTGGTGGTAGTATTTTCTGTCCGGAACTGGTTTTGTCTAGTCACACATTATTTGATTTGTAGTGATTTATTCCTACAAAAGCGACCTGCCGCACGGCTGCTTTCACTACTACTGATTTTCTTAAAAACAGACATATTACCGACACTGCAATTATAGGAGATTGTTACAGACCTTATGCCATATCCATCCAATGTCATACAGATAGCCGTGATTGCCTGGGAGCATAAAGCAAATCCATAATATCCCATGGTACATTGGCGATTCCTGGCGACATTGCCACTCACAATTTTCACACTTCGCCTGAACCGAACTAGGCTTAATGCGCATCAATCTAGTCCTCGGGACCCCCGGAATCCAATCATAACACTAGTTTATCACAAACAACGAATTTAGATAGGAATATTCGTATTAGATGAAAACATAACCTGGACACTCAGTTGACATAACAAACGGAGGAGCTTTCCGAACCCATACTAGCGAAATTAGTAACGTATTTGTGCAAACTTAGAAAATAAATAAAAAGTATAGAATAACGACTTCCGAATATTTTAGAATTCGCCTTTCCTTACGAAAGTAATTATTGTAGCGTTAGTTGTTTTAATACAAGTAGAATTGATTTGTAAAATTATATTTTCGTAGCGCGTCAGTTCATTCGCGTGTGTTTTCGGAACGTATGACAGTGTGGGAGGCGGGACTAACAGAGGTCGAAAGAAGGACAGAGGACGGCCGCGCGCCGGTATGTTGGCTTTTTAACAAAATCTTAGAGTTTTTGAAGATGAGTGTGTAAACGTCCAGCATGTTCTAGAAGCGAGCCCTCGTCTCGCGTTTTTACTGATAAGTGGTGAAATCGGTCAGTGGGGTGTTTAGCACGGCGCCTCGCGTGCTGTGACCACGCCATGAGCGTGTGATAGAACGTTCGTTCACCCAAGCCGCAGGCCGCGAGTTTCGACCGACGGCTCGTGTCCCAGTCTACGTCTCGGGACGAGAGCGCTGGGCGATTTCGCGCCCTCGTCGTGACAGCGTAGCTGGGAAGGCCAAGGCTTCGTCACGTCGGTCCTCTTTGTCTTCGGACTTCACCACCGTAGGTCGCGGGGTACATACCCGTCCCGCCCCGCGGGCCATCGGAGCGCCGGCGTCCCGCCGCGCCATCGTCACCGCGACGGGGCACCGCCGCCCCGGTCGCCATACCAAGGTGGCTAACCAAGGGACCACAGAGCCATCGCGACGACCCTTCGAGTCCTTGATCTCCTCGCGGTTGCTTAACCGTTGAGTGACGACTGGGATCTCGACCAGCTCTGGAGCTCATCGTTACTTAGCCCGTACTGGCGGATTCAGGATGAGCGTAATGTTACATCTCGTCGTGATTGAACTGTTGCCGTAAGTGTTTGACTTTTCACTATTTATTTGGCCAAATAAAATTAGCGTCTCGCGTTCGCGTCCGTATCGTGTTGCGTCAGGAGGCCTCCACCCAACCGTCGTTTAGATATAGTATAACGAATGGTACTGGTGGAATTCACCCATGTAATTAGTTAAGTGTCGACTGATCGCTTTTCCCATGTGTAATAAATGCATGTACTTGACTCTGGCCTTATATATTATTAGTTTCCCATGATTGAACCAGCCCAAGTTCCGATAGCACCAGACGGTCCTTGAACCAAAGGTTTGATGAGCACTCTTCGCTGACTATCTGTGCAACTTAAGCAACCTGTCACGGGGTAGGTGAGTATACCATCATTATTGGTCATTATAATTACTCACCCGCATATAATTTAAAATCCAACTTTCAAAGATAAAAACACCCCGTTACAATGGCGCCCGAATCCTTTCATACATGTTCATTTTAATAAACCTGTGCTATTCGAAGCTTGGTCTGGTTGAATTGTGTGGATATAATATACTTGTGCATAATTTCTGTTGACTTTGTCTGGTTATATGAAGATAACTTTGGCCATAATTATGACTGATTAATATTTCCTTTTGATATAGTGTAATATGTGAGCTTATGTGCAGTCAGAGACGCACAATTATTTGAATTATAATTATTATTAGGCCGTGCTATGAATATTTAGCATAGCAACCGCCACTTATGTGACACAGCACTTTGCTAAAGGCATTTGCTAGTGTGTATTTAATTTATTATACTATTTTATTGAAACTTCTCATCAGAGAAGCAATTTATTTCATCATTGGCTCTCTGATTCGCATAGGTAAACTATACTTAGCAACATGTCGGACGATGAATACCACGATCTTGATAAGAAAGACAATAATACCAAGACAACGACACATGACACGACTCCATCAAACCCATCTTACGTTGACACAACACCACGAGACACTACAGGTACTAGCTTGACAATAACATCTACGTCCGGTGTTCGCGATACAAACTTGCTTGTCAATACTAGTAGGCGAAGACCAAAGAAATTGGTCTAAATATTTGCCACAAATTCAGCTATCATTGAATAGCACAATTAACATAGCTACAGGATACACACCATATTTCTTGGCAAGAGGCCGTGAGATGGTAATGGATGGCGCGTTTCACTCTGTACGAGGTGACGCTCCAAATTCCTTAGATAATATCCAACTCACTGACCGCTTACAAAAGGCAGCAGCCATAACAGAGCTAGCCGATATTTTCCAACGCGTAACCACTGCTTTGACCAAAGCGTACAAACTAAACGCGGTACGATATAACCTACGAAGACGCCAATTACGGTTAAGCGTAGGGGATATCGTATGGAGGCGTAACTTCGTACAGTCAAACGCAGCACATTTCTTCTCTGCTAAACTAGCTCCTCGGTTCGTAAAATGCAAAGTTGCAAAAAGGCATTCAGATGTAATATACGACCTCCAGGAGTTAGAAACAGGAAAAGTTGGAAAATATCACGCCAAAGATATAATAAAAGTGCCATGAGGTGTGTACAAACGCAGAAAACTTGCTTTTATAATAAACCACATACTGTGATATGATGGTAAAAACAATTTAAAAATATTATTTTTTGTGCGCACACAAGTTTTGACAAGAAAGTCAAACTTGAATTGTTTCCATGGAACAAAAATTTCTAGATAACTGTACAACCCTAGGTACCAGGGAATACAGGTGGAACCAATATTGGTCCACAACTTTTTCCAAAATAAGGAAAATAAAGTTTTTTTCTATAGTGTGAGGCATGAGCCAAGAAACACTTAAAAATAAAAACTAACTTTAAACAAAGTGCATGTCACTCCAACCAGTGGCATCACATAGACAGAATAACGGTCATTACAATGGACGCATTGTGATGAACCATAAAACATACTTAAGGCATGTTAACATTTAACATACATGTAAGAATGTACATATACTAGATGAAAGCCCGGCTTCGCTCGGGTGAAATAAATAAGTAAGAAATAAAGTAAACATTTATTCGTGACAGTTATGCAAACGACGAAAGAAATAGTGTACAAAAATGTATAAAATATAAACATTACAACAACGGATTATGATGCAACTTCGTATAGAAATATAGTCTGTAGTCTGGATTAACATATGGAATAGGGAGTAAAAGATTACGCTGACGACGTCACGGGCAAAGGCTAGTATCTTTGCAAGTTAATCCTAAGCATTTTTATAAGGGTAGTATTTAAAGGCACATAACAAATTTGACACAGTAATCAGTACTGATTTGTATAGCTAAAATACTAATCGTTCATTAAAATTCAGTTCAGATGTGCAATTGTTAAATATTTATTGATGTGCCAGTCAGTATTTTTGGTGCGAAGTCAGAGCTGCTAACGCGAACGAAAACAAATGAAGTTCGTGTATCTCCCTCTCTGTCGAACTTGCAAAATCGAGCGACACAGAGGGAGGTACACGATGTTCGTTCGTTTTCGTTTCGCGGTAGCAGCTCTGTATTCTCCGCCAAATTCTCTTAAGTGGGGCCCTTTACACTCAATATTATGTGTCAATATTATCGGGTTTTTTAAAATTGTATGGGGTCTGTTAAACGCTTAATATTATCACAATACTGGTGTGTCAATATTATCGTGGTTTTCAAAATCGTATGGACTTTTCTTCAATATTCATTGCACGTGATACGGATCGTGATATGAGTATATCGCGTGATAATAACAACCATGTAACAGGCAATATTCAGTGTCTCGCGTGATAATAATAACAGTTGGTAATACTTTCTCCAATTAATGGAAGCTATTTAACAACTTGTTCCGTTTTGCCAAAGGTTCACATTCCGATACGCGCACCATCCACGAATAGGAGCCGTCAGACCAGAGGGCCTACCGCGATCTGAAAACGAAGTATTTCCCTCTCCGCGCTCGAATATGCAAGTGCGACAGAGAGGCATATATATTTAGTTTTCGGTTGGTAGCACTTTAGTCCGAGCGCGGCGGACGGTCGAAGAAAGTCAAAGAACATTCCGTGTGTTGTCTGTCACACATATAATTTTTTAACTTCCCATCGACCTATGAACTTGAAATTAGGTGATAATGTTTATTATGAAGTATATTTTACCAAAAATATCAATATATTGATAAATCACATTTGTTTTTTAGTTGTACGGAACCCTAAGTGTGCGACTCCGACGCACTTGGCTGGTTTTTATTACATTTTGAATTTTATTTCTCTTATAGTAAAATACCCTATTCGTTTTAAAGTTGACGCCTGACGGCCTACCACGAACCAAAAACGAACTATCTTCCTCTCTGTCGTTCGAATATACATTTGCGAGAGAGAGGCAGATACTTCGTTTTCGGTTCGCGGTAGCGCCTCTAACGTCCGAGCGCGGCGAACAGCATGAGCTGGGGGTCTACTCCGAAATTCAAAATCTGAACTTCGTATGGTGCCGTCCCTTTCACTCTCCTGTCATAGATTATATAAGTGAAAGGGACGGCACCATACGAAGTTTGGATTTCGAATTTCGGAGTAGACCCCCAGTACCACTAAGTTATAAGATAGAGCGAGATAGGGATAGAATTTTGCTAGACGTTTAAAAGCTATAAGTCACCTAGTAGTTTGTCACAACAAAATAGAGACGCAGCTTTACACGATTAATATTATCACAATACTGGGGTGTCAATATTATCGCAGTTTTCGAATTTGTATGGATTCTGCATCAATATTCACGTGATACTTATCGTGATATGAATGTATCACGTGATAATAATAACCATGTAACAGGCCCCATACATTCGCTTGAAGGCGGTTGTTGTGACAATCAGCCTAGCTAGCACGATAGATGATACCGTTACGTTTTATGTGACGTTTTAATACATTTCGCCCATATAACGTGACGGTATAAGTTATCGTGCTAGCTAGGCTGATAGGTGTATAGAACGCTTGAAAACTACAAAAACAAAACGCTGCAGACGCGGCTAGCCGAATCCACGCCCAGCAACCTGGCCAACACACCGGACGCAAACATAGTTTACAATTTCCGAACGTACCCAACCCGACGCTGTCAACAGTATCTTCTTAGTAGTCTGTGCTGTCAACCAACAAATTTAATATGGCGGACCTTTTGTCGTAAAATTAACACTTTTAAATGCAAAATACGCGACAATCCGAATTTTGCGGATACATATGTTCAACTCAAAAATCGTTATTTTTATACGTTCTTCAATTTGAAACAGGTCTCGTTCGGGTCTACCGTACCCCTGCACGAAATTATTAATATAGATAGCAACTAGTTAAACTAGGTATTTAATTAGAACTAGGGCAAACATTCATTATGCTTAGCCAGTTTAGTTTAGCATAGACATGTATAACAGTAATTAGTACATGAGCTGGACTTGTAAAATATTAACATATAAAATTTATAGTCTAAGAGCCAGCTCCAAAAATTTTAAGTTAGTATAATATTAAGAACTAAGTAATAAAAACTTAGAATAAAAGTTAACTCATAATAGATAGACTTAGATAGGGCATGTGATAAGAATCATAGTCCGAGAGACAAATGCATAAAACCCTAAGTAGTAATATATGTAGCATACTTAGTGGATACGTGTACTTTAGCATGTCAAGCTGTATCAACAGCACCTTTAGGAATAATATTGGTAAGGCTAAGCCTTTACATACGTACCCTAGTACAAATTTCATCCGGCCACCCCGGCCGCTTCGGTTAAGTAGGACTTAACCTCTTTCCTGAGAAAGGGGGTATTGTAGTGATTTATTCCTACAAAAGCGACCTGCCGCACGGCTGCTTTCACTACTACTGATTTTCTTAAAAACAGACATATTACCGACACTGCAATTATAGGAGATTGTTACAGACCGTATGCCATATCCATCCAATGTCATACAGATAGCCGTGATTGCCTGGGAGCATAAAGCAAATCCATAATATCCCATGGTACATTGGCGATTCCTGGCGACATTGCCACTCACAATTTTCACACTTCGCCTGAACCGAACTAGGCTTAATGCGCATCAATCTAGTCCTCGGGACACCCGGAATCCAATCATAACACTAGTTTATCACAAACAACGAATTTAGATAGGAATATTCGTATTAGATGAAAACATAACCTGGACACTCAGTTGACATAACAAACGGAGGAGCTTTCCGAACCCATACTAGCGAAATTAGTAACGTATTTGTGCAAACTTAGAAAATAAATAAAAAGTATAGAATAACGACTTCCGAATATTTTAGAATTCGCCTTTCCTTACGAAAGTAATTATTGTAGCGTTAGTTGTTTTAATACAAGTAGAATTGATTTGTAAAATTATATTTTCGTAGCGCGTCAGTTCATTCGCGTGTGTTTTCGGAACGTATGACAGTGTGGGAGGCGGGACTAACAGAGGTCGAAAGAAGGACAGAGGACGGCCGCGCGCCGGTATGTTGGCTTTTTAACAAAATCTTAGAGTTTTTGAAGATGAGTGTGTAAACGTCCAGCATGTTCTAGAAGCGAGCCCTCGTCTCGCGTTTTTACTGATAAGTGGTGAAATCGGTCAGTGGGGTGTTTAGCACGGCGCCTCGCGTGCTGTGACCACGCCATGAGCGTGTGATAGAACGTTCGTTCACCCAAGCCGCAGGCCGCGAGTTTCGACCGACGGCTCGTGTCCCAGTCTACGTCTCGGGACGAGAGCGCTGGGCGATTTCGCGCCCTCGTCGTGACAGCGTAGCTGGGAAGGCCAAGGCTTCGTCACGTCGGTCCTCTTTGTCTTCGGACTTCACCACCGTAGGTCGCGGGGTACATACCCGTCCCGCCCCGCGGGCCATCGGAGCGCCGGCGTCCCGCCGCGCCATCGTCACCGCGACGGGGCACCGCCGCCCCGGTCGCCATACCAAGGTGGCTAACCAAGGGACCACAGAGCCATCGCGACGACCCTTCGAGTCCTTGATCTCCTCGCGGTTGCTTAACCGTTGAGTGACGACTGGGATCTCGACCAGCTCTGGAGCTCATCGTTACTTAGCCCGTACTGGCGGATTCAGGATGAGCGTAATGTTACATCTCGTCGTGATTGAACTGTTGCCGTAAGTGTTTGACTTTTCACTATTTATTTGGCCAAATAAAATTAGCGTCTCGCGTTCGCGTCCGTATCGTGTTGCGTCAGGAGGCCTCCACCCAACCGTCGTTTAGATATAGTATAACGAATGGTACTGGTGGAATTCACCCATGTAATTAGTTAAGTGTCGACTGATCGCTTTTCCCATGTGTAATAAATGCATGTACTTGACTCTGGCCTTATATATTATTAGTTTCCCATGATTGAACCAGCCCAAGTTCCGATAGCACCAGACGGTCCTTGAACCAAAGGTTTGATGAGGACTCTTCGCTGACTATCTGTGCAACTTAAGCAACCTGTCACGGGGTAGGTGAGTATACCATCATTATTGGTCTGTAGCATTATAATTACTCACCCGCATATAATTTAAAATCCCGCTTTCAAACATATTAAAAAACACCCCGTTACAGATTCTAAATTATGAATTATGAGGAACCAAGTTATACCCATACCTAGTCGCCTCATCTAATATGATGACAGGCGGGTTTTTCAAAACTGCACGCGCTATCGCTATCCTTTGCTTCTGGCCGCCGCTGAGCGCCATTCCTCTCTCTCCCACCATAGTGTCATAGCCGGCGGGAAAGCCGAGGATGAAGTCGTGCGCGTTCGCGGTCATGGCTGCGCGGTATACCTGATAAACAATAGATTATGTCTCAAGGGACAAAGTTATATATTTACGACGAGAGCGGTACATATTGAATCTTGAGCGTAGCGAGGGATTCCAATGTTTACGCCCAAGACGGAAATGATTTTGCTACATACTGCTTTTCACACCGCCTATTGAACGATTCACACCGAACGGCTGGAGTCGGCGCGCACCCCATTAGAGTCAAAGGAATTCGAACCCTCCATACAGAAGTTAGATTTCATATTTGAATGGGTTGCAGTTTATTTGAGCTATTTGGTGTGAATCGTCCATATGAGGCCCGCAGCTAAAACATGAAATAAAATTAGATGGTAGGTGTTATTGTTTTTTTTTTTAATGAAAAAATGCCAAAGTATTATCAATACAGGCAGAGAGTAAGGTGAAACTAATGTCATACACATTTTTATGAAAATATCTTCAAACATTGATTATTTTGTCAAAATAAATGGCTCGAAATTGTTTAATAACCCTGTACCTCGAAATGGATCTCGAAATGGATTTCTAAATACGACATTCCCAATAATCAATGCTAATTGGCCTCTTGAATTAGTCGATGTTCGTACGGCTGAATTCAGAAGAAATAGTTTTCTTTCCAAAACCAGAAAATACTCGTGTGAGTTACGTCATCATCACTGGTTTCCGATTGGCCGACGAACAACAATTAGGGATCCATTTCTCGAACGTCTATGTCTACTTGTACTTCGTCATGGTATAATGGCTTTCTGTCGGTCGTATTCACTAATACATGTAGTAATTAATAATATAGTGTAATGAATTAAGAGAAATAATAGTGTATGTCGGCCTTTGTAGCTTAGTTGATAGTGAGACTGCCTCCGAAGCTAAGCTAGTGTAAGCTAGTGTCCCGAGTCCGAATCCCCGGTAAGGGCATTTGTTTCTGCGGTGAGCAGAAACATTTGTACCTGAGACTTGGATGTTTTAGATTTATTTAAAAGTATATTTCTAAAAAATATATCGTACAAGCCTATGGGACTAGTTCGATTTGTGTAAAAATTGTCCCCCAATAGTTATTGATTTCTCCATGTATTTATCTATATGAGTATGTATATCGTCGTCTAGTACCCATAGTACAAGCTTTGCTTAGTTAAGGACTAGGTCAATTTGTGTAAGATTGTGCCCCAATATTTATTTATTAATGACGACTGGTATTTGACCGTCCCTGCGCCACCCACATCCAGCGGACTCCCGCGACCTTTACCAGGTCATCAGTCCACCTTGTACCTTGTTTTTGTTATTGTGTGTGTGTGTGTGCAGTAGTGTCCCGGGTATGTCCTAAAACTACGACCAAGACCACCGGGGGATGGGCAGCAGCATCCCTGTAGTGCGGTGGGGATACTGCGATCGTCAACCCGCATGCCAAGCGTGGCGATTATGGCATATCCCCATGAGTTTGGGGGAGGCCTATGTCCAGCAGTGGACGTCCTTTGGCTGATATGGTGGCGGTGGTGGTGGTGCAGTAGTGTGACATGTAAAACGTGCGTACCTCGTCATCACTGGCTTCCGGTCGGCCGTACCGGATGTTCTCCCGTACACTGGTCGCGAACAACACTGGTTCTTGACTGATCAGGCCAAGTGCGCACCCGCGCAACCATGAGGGATCCATGTCACGCACATCAATGCCATCTATAGTTACTTGGCCAGCGTTCACGTCGTAGAATCTAAAAAGGGTTGGATGAGAGCAGCTGTTAACCTGTTAGTTTTATGTTTAACCGACTTCAATAGGAAGGAAGGAGGTTATTAGCGGGCGTATGATGGTTGCCATTTTATCACTTATCGTCGCGGATAAGACGCCCGTCACTCTCGCACTCGAATACTTGTCAGAACGTAACGAATGTCTTATCCACGACGAAAAGTGATAAAATGGCAACAATCGTAGGCCCGCTGTTCGTCTGCATGTTTGCTTTTTTATTTATTTTTTATGTATGTATGTTCGCCGATCACTCTTGACCACGTTGGCCGATTTTGATATTATTTTTTTGTTTCAAAGCAGGTACCTTGAAATTGGTCCCATATAAATTTGGTGAAGGTCTGATGATGGGAACTCCTCGAATTTGATAAGCACGCATATGCCGATTTCGGTATTTTCTGTAGGTAACCAAGCATTGGATATCACGGAAAACACAATTTGTGGAATAGCAATTTCAAAATTGGAGTCGATTTTTTTTGGTATAAATTACTACATAAACCTGTCTTTGACAACCTAAAGTGAACCTAGTGACCCTACCTGCGAAGCTGGTGGTCCCAGGTTCGATTCTCGGTCAGGGCATTTATTTGTGTGATGAGCACGAATATTTGTTCATGAGTCTTGGATGTGTTCTATGCATAAATTTATACTAACGTGAGACATACTAACACTTAAAAAAATACTGTCGAAATTCACTTGCCAAGTCACTATTTGCGACATGTTTCGGACTACAGTTGGAGTCCTTCATCAGGATGAGTGTTGACATGGTTGCCGACCGCAACATACAATTGTAGTCCGAAACATGTCGCAAATAGTGATGTTACAAGTGAGTTTCAATAGCTTTTCCTTTTTTTTTCTTTACGTGTTCTCTATGCTTTTAAGTATTTATTTATCTATACAGGGTGTAACAAAAATGCCGTGGACCCGTTTAACGCGTTAATTGGTGTCGCATTCTGACTGGAAATAAGTAGATAAAAAAATTTATTGACTCATTTTTTTGTTTTTTTACGAGGAATTAGCAGACTTTGATGAAGGTCCTCACACAAAACCAAAAATATTCTTAAAGTAAAAAAAACGTTACTGGTAAATTACTTTAAGTTTGATACTGACATATGCTCTTATACCATTGGATATTCTACTTTAACACTAATGACCTGTTTAGCCTAGTTGGTAGTGACTCTGCCTCCGAAGCTAGAGGTCCCGGGTTCGAATCCCGGCCAGGGCATTTATTAGTGCATTTTTCACGGATATTTGTTCTTGGGTCTTGGATGTTTTCTATGTATTTATCTATATAAGTATGTATATCGTCGTCTATTACCCATAGTACAAGCTTTGCTTAGTTTGGGACTAGGTCGATTTGTGTAAGATTGTCCCCCAATATTTATTTATTATTTATTTATAATGTGGATAGAGTTTCTTTTACATAGACACTGTCTTAAAATCGTATGTTTGTAATAGAAACTCTTTTACATAGGCGTTAAAGTATACTATCTAATGGGATAAGAGCTATGTAATCGTACTGTACCTACTCATTTATAGTCAGAATGTGATGAAGACAGGGTTTTAACTTTGTTTAATAGGTTTTTGTCACCTCTCCAATAAAGCAGCTATCGTAGACTTCCCGTTGCCCGAAGTACCGACGATGGCTATGGTTTTGCCCGCCGGTATTTTCAAGTTGAAGTTTTTCAGGACTATCTGCAATTTCACGTAAGCACGGTTACAAACAGAGTTTGAAATCGTATAGTACGTATATTTAGTAAAGGCCAATGCGTAATGCGTATGAATAATAATAATAATCGTATGGCATTTGTTTTCGAACCGTGAGATCTTCGAGAAGACAAGTACGGTTGCCAGTTTTTGCTGCACTTTGAGCACCGCCCAGGGGTCACGTGTAGGGTAACGGTGGGTACTCCCTACGGACGTGGTGCAACTTCGACCCCCTTGTCAAGTGGGTGGGCAACTTGGCTGTTAGAAGTTCTCAAGCGGCCCGAATGCCTCTAACTTGGCTTAACGACTGCTGTCGTAGACAATAGCCGGGATCAACGGCAAAAGCCTGCCTTCCAAAGCACGAGAGCGCTCAGTTAGTAACCACTCAAAGCGGTCACCCATCCAAGAACTGACCTGCACCCACATTGCTTAACCTCGCATACCGCACGCGGATCGCGGGCGCCGCTGGGCCACGAGCGCTCCAATGATGAAATGCGTATGTGTGAGTTTAAGGGCCGAGCCTTACGCGAGGCCCCAAAGATACGAGGCCACCTAGTTTCAATTGCAGCCAATTACCATATTCGCACGATTATTTTTCTTTCACGAATACTAAGAAAACCTTACTTCATCAATCGTCATATTATTTGACCTCGATTGTATGTTTTTTCTTACCGCTTCAGGCCGCGTCGGGTAGGCGAATGTGACATCTTTGAACTCAATATCACCGTGGAATTCGTGGTACTTGATCACTTTAGTCCCCGATGTATCCATTTGTGGCTCCTTATTGATGTACTGAAGCAGAAATACAGTGAAATATAGAACCAACCTCACAACTTTCGGCCGCAAACTTTATTTTCTTATAGGTACTGTGGTATTTTTGGATATTTTTTTTCTTAGAGATATCGAATCAATCGAAACACTACTCTACCTTCTTATGCATAAGGTCTAACACCCAACAATCTGCGTTTTCATTCACGATCGACTATATCAGCGTCCGTAAATTATCAAAAAGGAACTCTAACATTTAAAACATAAGGTCTAAGTCCAAACACGCGTCGTTTTGCGCTTACGTCCTTTACATCAATAAGAATGGTGCAACAGATCGCTGGACTGTTGACTAGGATCATGACGTCATCGAACTGCTTCCTTAGTTTGCAGCGGTAGCACTTGGATCACACAAGCCGTCTATAGTATAAACATGGATCAATCAAAACGTAACTCTAATATATTTTAAATAAGGTCTCTTCTCGAATGCGAGGCGTATGCATGACCAACTCGATCACGCAAGCCGACTATAGTTTAAACATGAATCAACCAAAATGCAACTTTAACAAGTTTTAAATAAGGTCTCACCTTGAACGCACGTCGTAAGCATGAACAACTCTATCAACCCAGCCTCCTTTCAGGTTTAAACATCAACATGTTTAAAACGAAATTAATCAATACTCAACTCTAACTAATTAAAAATAAGGTCTAACCTCGAACACGCGTCCACCGGCGCTTAGGCCCTTCACCACCGATCCAAATAGTAGAGAGAGTTGTGCAACAGATCGTTGGACTGTTTGAGCGTTCACCAGGAACGCCATGACGTCACCGGCCGACATTTGCCCGTTGGCCATTAAATGGCCGCCTAGGAACATTGTTGCTAGCACCATTCTGGAACATAAAAATAATTGTATTGGTTCGTTTGTTAAATATTCAGCCGGAAGTCATCTGGAAATATCAAGCTTACTAATCGAATCCTAAACGAAAGACAAATTATACAATTCATTTTGTCTAATAATGTCAGAAATTACAAATACAGGATTAGTTTTTAAAACACTCAATCGTCAAAAATGCAGTCTGAGCTCTTGGTTTCTTGGCTCTTGGGAAATTGCTTATTTTGGTAGGTATAGCACGTGTTCTATTAGTCGTGAGTAAAGTATAGAAAATAAATAAATAAAATAAATATTGGGGGACAATGTTACAGAAACCGACCTATAATAATTATGGTCCCAAACTAAGCAAAGCTTGTACTATGGGTATTAGACGACGATATACATACTTATATAGGTATAGATAAATAAATATTAAAAGACATAGGAAACATCCAAGGCCCAGGAACAATATTAGTGAGTAACTGTTGCCCGAGACTTCGTCCGCGTTTTCGCTCCTTAGATTAGCGCGTTCAAACAAACAAACTCTTTAGCTTTATAATATTAGTATAGATAAATACACAAATTCAATAGACCTGAGGATTATTTTTGACGGACTGCAATCATTATCAAAGAGAATATAATCACTACGTATCATTATTTCTTTTGTAAATAAGTAAATTTATTTATTTTTGACTACTTATTTTTCTTAAATAAAAACGAAAATATCTATACAGTTTGCGTTATACTTATTTTAGTTATATTGCAACAAAATAAGTAGTGTAACCTTTCTGCTAATTACTCGTACGTTCCGTAACATACGTGTGTGTGATGTTATGATGCACTATAATTTACAACTTCTATTCGTGTTTCTATACTGACCCGTTGAGGAACAAATTAGTCCCAGCCTGGAACAACCCGACTCCCAAACCTAGCTCGGTGCTCATTTCGGCTGCGGCGTCGCATTCGCGAGCGAACATTTGCGCCTCGTTCTCCTCGCCGGCGAACGCTCGCACCGTTCTCATGTTAGATATCGCTTCTTCAGCTACTAGTGTCGCTTTTTCAATCTGTAAATTATGAGTTCAAGAATCTGAAAGTGGAATTGAAAAACACAAGAATTGAGGTTAAACGTCAAAATTTTATTGGTTAATCTCGGAATAAACTCTACAAGGCCAACTTATCCTATGAATACGGACTCTCCAAGTATTATTCAAATTGATGCTGTTAGGATTTGCTAATTCGACGAAACATTTTGAGAAAAGGACGGGTTGCGTCGACGTTTAAATGGATCGAATAACGTTAAACATAACGCCAGGATCTGCCATCCTAAAATAAATAACTCAGGTAGAAAGTTTCTGACATTGGCGATGACAATGTTGATCGTGCCGAAGATGATGGTTACCTGTTGCTCCGCCTCCCTAGAGAGCTTCCTCAGCAAGGAGCCGATGAATGTGCCCCCGAGCACGACAGAGGGCACGCATGTGGACAGACCAGTCGGGTGCGTAGATACCGTTGATGATGCCAATGACGATAGCGATGACAATGATGTTCGTAGCGATGATGATTACCTGTTGCTGCGACTCCCTAGAAAGCTTCCTCAGCAAGGAGCTAATGAAGGTACCCCCGACCACGACAGAGGGCACGCACACCATTGTCAGATCAGTCAAGTGCGGAGATATCACTTGCAGCCTCATCGCTGACGATAACAATGACGCTAAACTGGAATGACGACAATGATGGTTACCTGTTGCTGCGCCTCCCTAGAGAGTTTTCTCAGCAAGGAGCCAATGAAAGTGCCCCCAACCACGACAGAAGGCACGCACACCATGGTCAGACCAGTAAGGTGGGGAGATATCACCAGCAGGCTCACTGCTGAACCTACCACCTGGAGAGAAACATTAAAAACATTGATATCATTTTTTACATACAACAATGGTGGCAAACAAGCTTACGGCCTGCCTGATACGACGACCGTAGCCTATGCACGCATGGAATGAAACTATAACCGAACAATCTGGTTATCTGGTAGCTTTCTCTAACGCTAACTCTCTGACTAATGGTCCGTTTCACAAGACAGTAAGTTTAAATTGGCTACGTGACTGTTTTTTTTATGTTGCCATTCGTAATAACATTTATTATAGAGGATAAAACGTATGTGTATGTAAGGGACCAATTTTAATTTAGATCATTTTCACATTTCTTTTTACGTTTTCGGATGTATTTCTTTTTACGTTTTCGGATGTATTTCTTTTTACGTTTTCGGATTATACTAAGACAGATTCACTAAGGAAAGTGAACTGCTGTTCTTTTTTTGCGCTGTGATTGTCATAATTTCATAGTAGTGACGTCATTACGACGATAGTAGGCTGCTTCACATTTTCGTGAATATTTCGCAAACTAATAGAGATAAAAATATAAAAAAAAAATATTTTGGGGTTTCTTGTTAACAAATTAACGAAATGAGTTAAGATTTCAAACTAGTTAAAAAATTTAAATGGTGTTCAATACACACGTAACATATACGGAACATAAGATTAGGAGCAAAAGTAAGTTAACACTTTTTCACTGGCATAAGATGCAAAAGTGTGAACTTTCCACACCACTGACTCTTGACTGACTCTTGGCTCTTGACTGTACCATATATTTGGCAAAACAGTCCATGACAGAATAAAACCATTTATTTATCTAATATCTAGCCATTGTATAGTTAAGTATAATTATACGAGTCTACACAAGCAACCCCCATCAAATGGCCGCCTCTGTATTGTCATTTTAGTTTAGACTAATAATCTGTAACGTGTAGCTTGCTAAAGGTCTTCGCACACTATAACAACTCAACAGCCACTCGATTCAAAGCTAGATATTGAAATTTAAGCCTTATGTCGTATTTCCTAAAGTGCAATTTCCAAAATTGATTTTAAGGGAGTGTACGACGTGTGGTCTATGCGTCGCCCACGTGTCGTACATATTTGAGTTGAGTTGGTGTCGCAGTGGTGTGGAGTTGATGTAGTGTGCGAAGACCTTTTAACAGGCCACCGGTTCGAGAGTTAGCGTGTTCGAACACGATATCATTATGAAAATGAAAAAAAATGAAAAATGATTTATTCGTTAACAAAAGAACTTAACAGTATAACAGGTTGGTGCCTCTTTTTAAGTATTTTATATACCTGTGTCAAGAGATACCGCTCTTCTTTAAAGGTTAACTAAGTTCATAAAACAACATCTAGGGTGCAGGTCTGTAACATTATACTCTTCAAAATCAAGTGGAATAAATTCAGATTTTATTTTAAACTACTACACGGTATAAAGATCCGGCCTCACCGGTGCTCAAAATACGATGATGGTACGGAATCGCAGAATCGCAGTGACACATATACTGTGGCAGTGGTAAGATCAGAACATCGCGCATCAGGCACGTCGCTGCGTTTACGGTGTGTCAGCTGGTGCCTTTTAAGCAACAGTGTGGCCGGACGGTGTGGAACTTTCAATGCTTACCTGAGTAATTGCCCTTAGGCCCCCTGAGATTGTTTGCTTGAATGAACTTTTGAAGTCTTGTACGTCTACTGTTAACCTGAAAATATGATTTTGTGCAGTATTTTAGTACCCTGAAATAAATTAAACCATTTGTGTAGCTGTAAGCGGTTGCAAATAGTACATTACAAGTACATTTTCATACAGTCGTGCGCTCATGCGCCTCGTGGAAGCGAAACACGGCGGGCTTATTACTACCGGGCCCAATGTGTGCACCTACCCTGGAATGCGAAACCCATCCACACCGTACCCAATGCTGTAATGACGTCACACGCCGATGTGCAAAGATGTGACCGTACCCGCTTTAAGGTAACGGACATTTTATGGCAAAATTGTCCAAAAAATGTGGAACGCTTCACGATTTTGCGTGTCATCCTTGCGCAGGGGCCATGCTAATCTTCTCTGTATCGTTCCAATTTTAGTATATGTACTGCCGAAGCAAGTACACTTAGTAAGGTGCTCAATTTCTATATATACCAACTACATTTCAAAACTTTGCTAGTGCGAGTCACGTTTAACTAAGTTTTTAACAACACCATGTATTAAATGTAACTTTTTAATACCTAATATAGTAGTTAATGTACTAAATAATTTTAATATTTAATAAAAAGTAATAACTAATACTTATTAACGATTTTAAACGGAAAAATCTTCAGTATATATGCTCTTCGAGCACAGTAGCGACATCTATTGGCGAGTCTATGAACTTTATTGTACATATAGGCATAAAGGTTTGTAGAGTACTACATAGTTCCTGAGTTAACCCCAAGATGGCGCTATAGACCACATTTCTAACATTTTGCAATCATTTCATGGAAATTAAGGAGAAGAGAATTCAAAGGCGAAATAAGTTAAAGCGTGTCACAGACTGGAGCGGCTGCGGCCGCGGTCAATAGTAAATTTGACAGCTAATGACAAGTTTACTATTGACTGCGCCGCGCCAGTTTGTGACAGGCTTAACTCAGTTACTATCCTCAAGAGCCCAAACTAATTCCAGTTAATTTAATTAACTTTACAGTATTGAGTCAAGGTTTTTTGTTTTTTTGTCTTTCAATAGTTTAATTCAGTATCCTTCTTAAGATTATACAACGTGGAATCATCTGGTAATGGGTCCTTTAATATCTACATAAATATGAATCCCTTGCCATTCATTGCTCATGTGGTTAGCATAGTGAAAAAGTTGTCATACCTATTGACAAGCTCTCCGGTCCTCTCCTGGTCAAAGAAGGCCATGTCCTGTTTCAATATGGACACAAACAGGTCCTGCTTCATCTGCGATGCCACTCGCTCACCCACTTGTGCTAGTAAATGGATGTAGCAAAATGTGAATGCTGCCTGAAAAATAATACATATATACATAAACGCACGCCTATGTTCACAAAAGGAGTAGCGAGAGCACACGAAAATTTATTTTCTGTGCCACTTTTAGCTATTGTAGGTAGAATATAATAGAATAGAATGGAAACCAATTTATTGCAAACCACAAAAGAACAGCACATTACAATTAAAATGTTAGTAGGAACGACAGCAAAATAACTAGCTTAACTTAAAATATTTAACCTACTTAAAATAAGTGAACCATTACAAAAAGCAGTGGTAGGTTTATAGATGCAGAAAATGTGATGTGTGTGTGTAAAAATAATAAATATTTAAATAGTTTTGAAACACCTTTCATTTCTGTTCCATGCCTTTCATGCATGTAGTGGTACTTTTGTTTACGAAACACATGTAGTTAATTGATTCTGGACATGAATATTATTTATGTGTATTTTCTCATTGCAACCGAACTACCAGAGGACAGGATTAATAAAAAAAGGATTTTTATGGTGGTTGGTAAAATTAGCACATAATGTTGTTTTCAACTGACAACAAACTAGTTCTGAATATGTATTGCAACGGAACTTCCAGAAGACAGGATTATTAAAAAAAGGATTTTTATGGTGGTTGGTAAAATAAGCACATAATGTTGTTTTCAACTGACAACAAACTAGTTCTGAATATGTATTGCAACTGAACTTCCACAGGACAGGATTAATAAAAAAAGGATTTTATGGTGATTGGTAACATGAGCACAATAAAGTTGTTTTCAACTGACAACAAACTAGTTCTGAATATAACATATTCTGCTGGTGCAGAACAGAATTTTTGTCTTAGGCTCAGTATTATAAAACTCCTTTGGTCTCATGCTGGTAAGTCACTTTAAAACATGTACTCAATTACTAAAATATTATCTGACATTGGACCTGTTTATAAATAACAATACAAACTCAATTTTACCTGTCCAATGTAAAGTGATATCAATTCCATCGCAGGAAATTTGATCTCTTCAATGAAGTCTGCACTAGGGTTATTCTTCATATTCGCGAGGACATTCACTATCACTCCCAACATGGCTGGTATGTATACATTGAGGAATGCTACTGCTAGTGCTGACTGAAAACCGATATGCAATAAAAGTAAAAAATAGTCCACAAACTCCGGCTGAATGTCCCTTATATGTGGTAATGAATACTATAAACAATATAAGAATATTGTTTGTATAGAAGACTATATGAACACACTTTGGACCTGTTCTTGCAGAAAGAACCAAGAAATCAGGATACAGCAGGATACTATCTTGAGTCAAACTTCTCAGTATTTAATAATATAGCTTAACTGTGATAGTAAAAAGTCTCAAGGTGGTATTCCACTCATCCAATATCTTTGTACAATTTCTTTGTCCAATCTTTGATCAAATTTCTTTGACATAGGCCCATTCCACTTATCAAACTCTCATTACTCTGTCCCATCCCACCATATCAGCCAAAGGCCGTCCACTGCTGGATATGGGCCTCCCCCAAATTCACAGGGAGTATACACCATAATCGCAGTATCTCCACCCATCCAAGTTTGATGAAATCATCCAATTTCTTGGATCAAATGTATATTAGACGAGTGGAATACCATCCTCAGGCTCAACCTGATTATAAGGTTCATAGATTTAACCTCAGTGAATACTAAGTATAGAACATAAATGGGGTCCAGTTTTACATTGACATTATTTGTCCTATTTCATATAAAACATCATCATCATATCAGCCGAAGGACATGCCCTGCTGGACATAGGGCAAGTGAAATAATATCTGCTATTTAGGCATACTCACTGCAACAGCACCAATTAACAGCCATTTGTGTGGCCGCAGATACTCGAACAATCTTCTCCAATCGAACTTTGCACTGTCATCATTTATATTAGGTCTCCTCTGTATTATTCTAGAGTTTGGTGCCGCTTTACAAAATGCCGGTCCATAACTTAATAATAATCTTGCTCCTAAGCCTAAACTCACGCCTGTACACAACTTCCAGGGGCTACAAATGAGTAAAATCCCGGACTTTGCACTTTTTTCCGTAGCCGATTTAGCTTCCGAAAAATACCGTCTAACGACATTTGATGGCTTTTCTTTCGCTATGTTAGTGAAATAACAACTGTTTTTTACTGGTAAAAACCTGAAAATTGAAGATTTTATTTGAATTGTTATCCAAATAGGCAGAAAACACTACGTAACTATGCTAAGTAGGTTATAGAAATTACCTTTGCCGCATTAAGTGACATGACTGATTTTGTAGTAATTGCCACATGTTATTTACGTAATTTTATTAAAGGAATATAATACACGTTCAATAAATCATGATATAAGTTAATTTACGAAACTGTGTGTTGATTCGGTAACAACATAGAGCTGTTAACATAGTGTCAATGTCATGTCAAAGCAGTCAAAGATAAGACACTATTTGAGCCAAGTGTTTTTAGGAAATAAGCTTATTTTCGTTCGCTAAATGAATTGGATGCATAATAAATGAATATCCAATTTTATTTGATTTATTGACGTTACCCAGGTTAGTATACTCTTAAACATTTATTTTGAAATAAAAAAAATCGTCTCGGAATTCATACTGCAGAAGCATTGACCCAAACTCAAACCTTTATTGTACACATAAATTCACGTAATATAAAATGGAACCCGTAAAGTCATTTACAGAGTGTATGGCAGATCGATGGAGATACGTTTATTGGGGATAGGTGAGGTCATCTGCTAGATACGTGGTCAAGCACAAAAAAAAATTGGACCCAGTTTTCTTTTTCAGACTTTTTTTTTTTAATTTTTGAAATTCTCTGTTTTCAAATAACTGAATTTGTAAGATTCTGGAATTAGTCTAGATTAGAATTAAAAAACAATTGTCCGATTTATCATATTTTTGAAGTAACTGAGGTTATAATCTTGAAAACTGAGTTTACTGAGTATTAAATAATTTTTAAGAAAAAAAAACCGACTTCAGTGGGGGAGTCCGGTGAAAGATTATTAATCTTAGATGGTGCACTCTTAGATTCTATACAATAAAATACAAAAATGGCTATAAGTATGTTTATAATGGTAGAAGACTAAGTACCCTCAATTCCTCATGAAATCATGGAAAAACCTTGCTTGCTTGACAAACAAAACGAAGAGAACAAATCGCCAAACGTGAACTACGCGTCGTTGAAGAGTTCCGTTCTGATCATCATCAGCAGTTCCACTTCATCAAATGTCACTTTTATGAATGAAAATGCTTGATTAGTTCATGAAAATACTAAAATCACTATTTGTGTTCCTTTCACATTTGAGGAGTTTCCTCGATTCCTAATGGATCCCATCATCAGAACTCGAGCATGACAAAAATCAATCGTGAAAATAGAACTTGCTTAACAAACACAGCTAGAAGGACAAATCGCCAAACGTGAACTTTTCGTCGTTGAAGAGTTCTGTTCTGATCATCATCAGCAGTTCCACTTCATCAAATGTCACATTTTTGTATGATAATGCTCGATTTGTTGATAAAAACACAAAAATCACTATATGTTTGCCTTTAAGATTTGAGGAGTTCCCTCAATTCCTCATGGATCCCATCATCAGAACTCGAGCATGACAAAAATTAATCGTGAAAAAAGAACTTGCTTAAGAAACACAGCTAGGAGGACAAATCGCCAAACGTGAACTTTTCGTCGTTGAAGAGTTCTGTTCTGATCATCATCAGCAGTTCCACTTCATCCAATGTCACATTTTTGGATGAAAATGCTTGACTTGTTGATAAAAACACAAAAATCACTATATGTTTGCCTTAAAGATTTGAGGAGTTCCCTCAATTCCTCATGGATCCCATCATCAGAACTGCGTTTTGATAAAAAACGGGACCAACTTGGATATATATACTTACAATCAAAAAAAGAATTTTTCAAATCGGTTAAGAAATGACGGAGTTATGGAGTAACAAACATTAAAAAAAATAAAAAATAAAAACAAAAAAAAATAAAAAAAACATAAGTACAACCGAATTGATAACCTCCTCCTTTGAAATCTTGAAGTCGGTTAAAAAAACGGACAACATTTTTATTTCATTTAAATCTAGACTAATTCCAGAATCTTACGAATTCAGTTTTATGAAAAGAATTTCAATAATAAAAATTCAAAATTTAGCAGATGACCTTTGATGTAGGTTAAACGTTAAACAATGTACTGTACATTGTTTAACGAGAGGCGTACGCGGAAAATCACGAACGAAAGGCTATCAGAAGCCCGACGACGAAGAAGACGAGCTTTTGACGACTCGAGTTTGCAAATTTATTACGCTCGAGTTTATCACAATGTTTTTCATCACATTTGCGAGGAAATAAGTAACCCCAGCACCAATCTTTTAACCAATCAGATCACACATAAACTCATAACTCCCTCTGGAGTTATGAAAATCCATAACTCCCGTGGCAGGTAAATCCGCTATAAGAACTGCTCTATACGCCTGCGTGCAATGAGACCCTTTACGAGCAAGTGTGATGAAATAGTACATTACGATACAAGTGCAGAGAACACGAAATTCGCAACGAGTGGTGATAAATTAAAACACGACCGAAGGGAGGGTTTTAAATCGACACGAATTACCTATTCGCACGTGTGTCGTACGTTTTACAGTACATATGGCTCTTTAAAGTTTCGACATATGCACGTAATCTGCTGATTACCGCACTCGTGCGGTAAAGTAGCACCATATGTACCTACTGTAAAGGATTTTTTCCTGATTTTTAAAGATTTCAAATTCAACACTTTAAACTCTTGCGCTTTGTACACATTCTTAAAATAAATAAATTTCGCGTTAGACCCGTATATGAATATTTTTAAGAATGGATTTCAAATTCGATAACTTAGGTAGCTTGTTAAATAATAAAATCGTACTGACGATACGACTCCTTTTTTTAGGGTCTGAAGAAATGTTGTTCCAAGTAGCCCAACATCATAAGTCTCAAATTATGTTAAAATCACAATTAATAAATAAAATCAAATAAAATTCGTTAATAACTACTTACACTACGCAGTTACGAGTATATCCCACTAATATTATAAATGCGAAAGTTTAGATGTTTGTTACTCAATCACACAAAAACGGCTAAACAGATTAGAATGATTTTTTGTGTACTAACAGTATGTAATCTGGATTCACTTATAGTATACTTTTTGTCCCGATAATCACCCTCAAAGGGATGAAATCGGGGGTGCAAATATGATCTATGAAACGGGGTGATTTAAGTCCTCATACGCCATTCTAACCTTTAAGTTTCAGCCAATTGGGAGTATAACGGTGTGTCAATAAATTTAACGTAAGCCATAGCAGAATTTGACGTATTGTAAACTAACTGACGTTTCGATATGTCAAAACCGAAATATCATAATTCCTTCTGATTGATGACGCTATTTTTGAGCATAACCTTTTAGCAATTAGGTCTATTATTGCGTGTAAATCAAAATAAATTTGCGATACTTTGGAATTGTTTGTCTTCATATGCTCAAATACAAAAACAGCTGCTTCAATGCAGTCTTTGTATCGTCGGTCTACAATTTAATTTTGTTGTGTATTATTGTTTACGTAATTGGTGACCCTTCACACTATAATAACTGTTTGATATAAGAGATCACTTGGGCTGGGCAGCCCAATTGTCAACATTGACGGTTGAAGAACCTTAGATCTATGCACAAAGTACAATATATATACTGAGATAGAGATACCAGTGAAATACTACTCCACATAGATCGTAGCGCCGTTGTGTACTTAGTAAGAACTCACCGCACGACCGCTGCATCCATGTCACTTCAATATGCAAGTGCACTCTGTTGGGAAGCTCGGAATCCGGCTTCGCGTGTCTCGCCTCTCTGCTACAGGCCTTCGGCCCTCAACATTACATAAGAAGCCCGCTCTGTGTGAATACTTGGCCTTCCGCCTTGCATGTTTTGCCACTCTGCTTCCGGCCTTCGGCCATCATGCTCACATAAAGAACCCGCACTGTTGGGACGTTTTACGGAAGAACTGCGTAGCGAGACTTTTATCATTGTACATCTAATATTTTGCGGGCTTCATTCGTCTAGAATCGGTACATTTGATATTCTGAAGTAAGCTTAATCATTCGTTTTGATGTCACCCAAAGAACAATGGAGAGGGCTATGCTGGGAGTACCTCTGCGTGATCGCATCAGAAGTGAGGCCATCCGCAGTAGAACCAAAGTAACCGACATAGCCCTCCGAACCTCTAAACTTAAGTGGCAGTGGGCGGGGTATATTGCACGTAGAACCGTTGGCCGTTGGGGAGGAAAGGTTTTCGAGTGGCGTCTACGTACCAAAAGGCGCAGCGTGGGTAGGCCCCCCATAAGGTGGACTGATGACCTGGTAAAGGTCGCAGGTGTCCGCTGGATGCGGATGGCAAAGGAACGGTCATTGTGTCACTCTTTGGGGGAGGCTTATGTCCAGCAGTGGACGTATTTCGGCTGATATGATGATGATGATGATTCGTTTTGAAAAAAGGATTCCTATTAAAATTTTCCGTGCGCGGTAAAGAGCATTTCATATTGAATGTAATCATTTCTTAAGGGGGTGTAAAAAAGGGTGAAAGATGTATGGGAAAACAAATAATTCTAAAGCGAGAATGAGTTCTACGCAGACGAAGTCGCGGGCAAAAGCTAGTCATCTATATTAATAAAAGAAAGTTGAGTTAGTTACGGCACTTATAACAGTTCTAACTCGAGAACGGCTGAACCGATTTGGACGATTTTGGGTTCATTGTGATCTTCTCGACCCAAAGTTTAATAGTATGCTTTAAAAAAAGGAAAATATTCACAAAAAAGACCCCGCAATTGCGATTTACAAATTACGAGTTCAATAGTCCGCCATAGTCCAATGCGGCCAACATTATGAAATTGAGTAACTAGGTTAATAGCAACAGCTCTCTACACTTAAACATAGTCTCTCTTGCACCGCAACATTTTTCCAAACACAACAAAATCACAAATCGCAGTATTCGTCTCAGGGCGCCCCCATAACTCACAAAGTACCGAACGAATACGCAATCACAGATGTTCGAGCACCGGCCATTGAAGAATGGAGTCCATTGTTTAACTCGAGTGGCGCGAATAACTCAATTATTTGTATATCGCGTTTATGAGGGTTCAGGAACGTTTCGAGTGGTTATAATAACATGTAGATTATGATTTTATTTGTATGGAGACTCGAGTGTTGCAACTGTGACTGTCCGTGAAAATGCGTTTGAAATGTTGGTACCTATTGTTCTGTCACAACTGCCTAAAGGAGTTTTTTTTTTATACCACGATGGTGGCAAACAAGCCTACGGCCTGCCTAAGTGTACTGTAAGTAGACATCGTAGTCTGTAGACGCTTTGCGACTCCAGAAGAATCTCAAACGCATTGCCGATCCTTTAGGATTCGGTGAGTTGACAGATAGAGACATATGCTCTCACTCACAACACAGCGTATCCTCGGGAGCTCTGGCGACCTTACTCACTATCAGGAACACTAACGAGCGGGTAGTGGTGTTATTATGGCTTCTGTAAGGTGGAGTGGAGGTACTTACCCAGTTTGCGACTTGTCTGCTGTCTGCTACCTTTATTGATTTGAGGATTCGTTACGTTAGCAACTTGTGTTACGTCGCCTTCCAGCTACCGACTTGAAAGGCAATGTGAGCAGTATATTTGTAAGGGTAAAAAAGTTATTAAGTTCTCTTTATACCTCGTCGGTGGTAAACAGGCTTACGGCCCACCTGATGGTAAGCGGTCACCGCAGCCTAAGAAAGCCTGCAACTCCACTCACTCTAGGTGGAAGGCTCAGCGCCTCGAGGTAGAGGGCGCGGTGCCTCGAGGCAGAAGGCTCGGTGACTCGAGGTAGTAGGCTCAGCGCCTATAGGTAGAAGGCTCGGCGCTTCGAAGTAGAAGGCTCAGCGCCTTGAGGTAGAGGGCGCGGTGCCTCGAGGCAGAAGGCTCGGCGCTTCGAATTAGAAGGCTCAACGACTCGAGGTAAATAGGCTCGGCGCCTATAGGTAGAAGGCTCGGCGCTTCGAAGTAAGGCTTGGCGCCCCGAGGACCTCGAGGTAGAGGGCACGGCGTATCCAGGTAGAAGGCGCGGAGCCTCGAGTAAAAAAATGTCTGTGTAGGATCTTTTTTCTGCGCTGGGATCTAGAGCGCAGGGCGTAGCATTGGTACTGTACTGATCAAATACGACTCGACTGTTACTGCTCGTTCTATTAGGTGATGTTCGACTTTTATATCCATCAATTCCGTCGTTCGAGTTTTTATTTACGAAAATTTAGGGATACCAGTTACACATTTAGATATAACTGAAACTTAGAAAAGTTGAAAAACCCCCGACATGTTCATTTCAAAGTTCAATATCTCAAAGACAGCTGAAACGATTTTGATAAATTCTGTTTTCAAATACAGAAAAACGCATTCAAATCGGTTCACCCGTTTAAGAGCTACGTTGCCAAAGACAGATACACACATAGACATAGGTATGAACGTGTTAAACTTATTTAATTTGTCGGTCTTATCAAAGTAACCAGTTCAAAAAGCAACTTTATGGTCCATGCAAGTAGATTTTAAATCCAATAACAATTTTACATAAAGTCGGACAATTTTAATATTTTTAACTCAAGCTAGAATGGAATACACGCATCTGCAAACGCTATTAAGGATACGACGTGTGTCTTATATTGTAAGCAGATTCCATAGCCTCAAACCTAAACATTGACATTGTCCTGACCTAACATTGTTTATATATATATTATACCTAAACTAAATATTGACATTTTATAAATATCACCATGACCACCAATTCGCGATACAAATGGATCACCACAGACAAATTGAACGATTAACTTTATTCATGGAGGCATTACCTCTATGGTTCATCCGTATGGCCAGCTCAATGGAATAACATTAATATTAACAAATTCCAATAACGGTAGCCATGCGGATATCTCTTAAAACCATAATTTATTGTTTGTGGTGACAGTTAAGTATGCTGAGTGACTTCAAGTTTGCCCTTCTTCACATGATTTTAACATTTCAATTTAAACCTTGGCTTAATAGCATATGACCGATATTTGAATGGACGTTATACTCAAACGCAGACAGCTATGAATTCACCCCATTTCGCTCCCCTAATCGCTTAGGCGTGATAGCACAGAATAGCGTGGGATTATTAAAATTTTATTAGTTTTGAAATTTTCGTAGGAAATTAATATCCAAATTATTCATTTTCTGTTATGCTTGACTGCAATATCGATTTTCATGGCTATTATTTATATTGATTTATTAAATTTTAATAGCTAATGTATCGAAGCACTATGTGTAATGAACCTGCAGATCTTTACTGCCCAAAAACTGTAATATACATAAATGCATGAAGTTAACGTCATGTGGCTGAATTCTCTACATCCATCCATATCAGCCCTAGGACGGCCACTGCTGGACATAGGCCTCCCCCAATTTCATGGGGGGTAAATGCCATAATCTCTACAGTAAAATGTCAAATGAAAAATGGGTACTTATTCATTTTTAATAGGTAACTATTTATTTATGGTCCCGCACTTCGAAAAGAAAAAAAATGAAACCCTTAATAGGTATATCATAAATTCTGCTTTGAATAACCACCAAGTTACAAACATTACAGTTAAATAAAATAAATAAAAAAAGATTTATTGTCGCAAAAAGCAGGAAAAATACAAATACACAGAGGAGGAACACAGCTAAATTTAAATTAAAACAAAATCGGTGCGGCAATAGGTTTTGGCTCAGCGTTTGCTGCGAGCCTGGTCGGCTGTGCAGTGCTGATTTTCAGCCCGCGCCTACTTCACAGCTCAAAAAAGAAGTGAATAGCTGGCAGGAAGTGGAGCATTCGCTTGACTATTCGACCAAACAGGAACTTTATGTTAAATGTGGAATTATTGTGGAAGTTCTTGTCATAGAGATATAATATATCCAAGGTTATATTTTTAGACGACACATGAAATATGTAAAAAGGTGATTTTCGGAGGTATAAGTAAGGCTCTGAAACTACGTAACTATAAAAATGAAAATATATCTGAAGAATAAATGAATCTCACTTCAGAATCCGATTAACAATTTCGTTGTTTTTTTAACAATACATTATATAGCTCTAGACATGGTTCGGGTCAGTCAATATCCATCCGCTCCCCTAATCTCCATACAATACTATCTCCATTCCGTCACTTGCCAAGCGCTTCAATTCGGACTCGGACTAACCATTGTATCAACTTGTTACACGATCAACGCAGAAGTATCGAGAATAAAAGTGCGTAAGAGCCAGCGCTATGTTTTGAAGCAAGTACCTACGCGTTTTGGACCACTTTTCCTTTTGCTACTTCATCTCCTGGTCAAACTACTTAAAGATAGTCAAATGTTTTCTTCTTAAAATGATTCTTAACTATAAATATTTTGATCCCTCTTTTGGGAAAGAATCAAAATGTATTAATATAAAACTTCATCGTTCACTTTTTTAAATAATGAATATAATGATCCATTTTGGCAAAAAACTATTTGTTTGCAGTTGTATGCCGATTTTATAAGTTTCCGTAACCGGGCGATGAGAGCAGCATATCAATCTGACATTAGCGAGCGAGGAGAGTCAATTTTGATGGCTAAATTTACCGTAGTACTCCTCGAGTAATGAACCAGTAACATTTCGGCAAACAGACCGATTGAATCTAAACCATTTGTAATGAGCTCCCCTGCCGAGGTTTTCCCGAGGAACTACAGTATGGGATTCTACAACAAAAGGAGTGTATAAAATTTTAAAGGGTCGGCAACGCACATGTGACACGCCTAGCGTTGCAGACGTCCATAGGGTTGTTTGCCACCGACGTGGTATATATATATATATATATATATATATATATATAAAATCGAAAGCTTCCCATTATTTCATTTTCATTTCATCACTTTTAGAAGTAATTCTGTTCATTAAATTTTGTTTATACAACCAGATTCAAAACAACTTGACTTTTTGTGCACGTGTATAAGTTTAAATGACAGTGAATATTAAGTACTATACATTTATCTGTGTAATCCTATTATTTCTACTACATATTGCGCTATGGGAGGGCACTTTCGGCGCAAGTGTTTAATGAATCGGATTATAGCGGCTTCGATTCCTAGTTAACGATTTGGGGGCGGTAAAATGCTGCAACGTTCAAATCAATAAGTTTCTGTCAAAAATGACATTGTTGGTACAGGCTTTTATTGCCGACTGTACTTTTTCCACAATCAGTAACTACTTGTTGAATGAATCCAAACACGACGTATTTATCTTATGTTAGTTAGGAGTTGCTATGGCCCCCTTATATCTCCATCATCAGATCAGCTCGATGGTACCATAATAGTAAATTGTCACCGAACTTATATAAGTATGCCAAATTTCAGCTCAATTGGATACCGGCAAATGGTTGAAAAAGGGATTGCAAATTTTGATGACAACTTACATACTTACATATTTATACACTATAAGGACAAGGAGAAAACGCACAAAGGGAAAAGAGAAAACTAAACCAGAACCAAATATGCAAATACAATTTCTTTTCAGCTCTAGGGTCGAAATGCATCATTTTCAACCTGCTTTTCATTAACCTACTTTCAGAGTATGAAGGGATAAAAATGTGGATCAAATCCAGTTGCTTCAATACAATACAATACAATTCGTTTATTGGGAAACATCTCTTGTTAACAATAGGTGACATAATCTTTTATATTTTTTTCATTTCTCGTAATCTGAAAGGTCTTCTTCATAATATTTGACCTAAGAAGCGGGTTGAAAGTGAGGCTGTCGATTGTCGCCCCGAAGGTTAAAAAATGGATAAAAAATTGGGCAACAGCAGGTGCCTGTAGATTAGATTAGATTAGATTATATTTCATGACTAAAAAATACAGTATAAATTTACGTTTGTATAGTTTTATACAGGGTGTGGCCTAATAGGAGCAATAAATTAAACGGTACACTATTGAGCTCTCCAGCAATTATTTCCAAATGGTTTTAATTGAAAAAAAAAGTTTTTTTTTTCGCAAATGTAGCTTTTATGTACTTTTTTACACCACTGGAGTGATATTAATAACTATTTATTCAAAAAACACAAAAAAAATATAAAAAAAAATTAAAAATCCCAAAAATATACTATTAAAACAAAAATGCGAAAACGATTATGAGTCATAACCTGAAGCAACCTCAAAATCAGCATTGACTGCCGCGCTATAATCTCTGGGTGCCAAGATCCATTACTTGGAGGTCATAACTTTAGATCAAAGTTTCTCCAAATTGAAAAAAGATTTTTTTTTGGACACAAGAGGTTACTGCAGATGCTCTAAGAAAGCGCCCTTTAAATTTATTGCTCCTATTATAGTCACCCTGTACTTATATATGTATAGTCTCACAGTTAATTTGACAACTTGTGTTCGGTTAGACAAAAATGATTTAACTGATATGTGGCTTAAGTCACGTATCGTATCCCGAAAAGGACGTAACTTGTCCAAAAGCTATACATGAATCACTTCAAAAGCCTTGTACAAGGTCACAAAATATATCTTTTGACTTGTCCTTCAATATCTCGTCTAAAATGGTAAGGTAATTTCAACAAGGTTTGAAAGCCAACTAAGGGCTTAACAATCTATTATGGAAGAGAGTCAAGAATTCAGCTTTTTATTATTTTTTGTATCAGGGGGCAAGGTAGTGCCCTCGCCAAGACGAGTCAAGCCAAGGGTAAGAGGACTCGAAGCGACTCTCAACCTTTTCTCTAAGCGCTTCGTTGTGTAACCCTCATAACTTGGGTTCGGATTATACCAAATAAACTAAATTCTCGGTATATAATATCAATAGCTGACTTATTAAACATATAGAGTTTCAATTGCATAACATTATATAGTTTCTCTAGTAAAGTTAAATGCCTGCACCTGATTTTTCTGTTAATCCCAATGGTTGACTGGTAGAGAATGCTTATGGCATTAAGTCCGCCATTTGTAAATATTTATTTGATTATTCCACCACCACCGCCACCATATCAGCCGATGGACGTCCACTGTTGGTCATAGGCCTCCCCCAATTTTATGGGAGGTAAATGCCATAATTGCCACGCTTGGCATGCGGGTTGGCGATCGCAGCACCTCCACCGCACTCCAGGGATGCTGCCGCCCATCCCCCGGTGGTCTTGGTCGCAGTTTTAGGACATACCTGACGACCTGTTTAGCCTAGTTGGTAGTGACTCTGCCTCCGAAGCTAGAGGTCCCGGGTTCGAATCCCGGCCAGGGCATTTATTTGTGCATTTTTCACGGATATTTGTTCTTGGGTCTTGGATGTTTTCTATGTATTTAAGTATGTATTTATCTATATAAGTACTTATATGTGTGTCCTCGTCTAGTACCCATAGTACAAGCTTTGCTTAGTTCGGGACTAGGTCGATTTGTGTAAGATTGTCCCCCAATATTACTATTATTATTATTATTATTATACCCGGGTCCTGATTATGCAATAAAGTTTAAATAAATAAATAATTGCATAGCTTATACTTTAGATTTTCTTGATATCTATCGAAACTGGAATTTTGTATGAGACTTCCGCAAATTTTGATGCTAGAGGTCTGAAAAGTGATATACTAAGGGACCCTTGTTTACACAGTTCCAAAAAAATGATAATTGAACAAAATAAAACAAATCTTGTCATAAGTAACTTAAAAAAAGTTCGTTACTACAAGAACTATTGTACATATAGAAGCGGAATCGTCCGATTAGCGAAATTATAATTTCCAATTTTGAACCCACGACCTCTACGCGTCCGCGCGCATATGTAGCGTTAGGATAGATGAATTTAGGAGGTCATGGGTTCAAATCCCACCCGGGGTGATCAATTTTTAAGTTTTTCACTCCGGTCGGAAGTTAAGAACTATAATCTGTAACAGAAAAGTAATGAGCAGTGAATACATTTTTCACCTTACGCCTATGATTGTGATGGTAGCACAACGGCCAAGCCACATATTTTGCCCAAGGTGGGAAGTTAGGGCTTTTAGAGTTAGAAGCTTGGTTAACTTTTCGACAAAGCGAGCCATTTATGGTGTCGTCTTGGCAACATTTTACATGACCTCTCGGCCGCAAAGAGGGCTAGAGCGACGGAAGTACGCGGAACCCACGGCCATCAATTACTATGGTCAAAGAACAGGCAGCTACTTAACACCGCGAATATTTAACACCATTACTTTTGAAGACGAGTGTAGCAGTCAAAATATATTTAAATCCAGACTCAAAAAGTTGCTATTGAATGCCTCAAACGATAGAGAAAGTAAAGGCTTAGTACTAAATACAGAAGATAAAATAACTACTAATTTAGGATTATTTAGATAGGTCATCATTAGATAAGGCAAAGTGGTATAAAAACGGAAGTGAGTGTAAAATTCGCCGATAAACTGCACGTTTGGCGAAATGACTATTAATGTTTATGTACCATACTTTATACTACGTATCGGTTTTGTGCCGCCGTTAAAATGTATCACAAAGTTGCGCAAGTACACGATTACGAATAAAAACTAAATAATTTTTTTTATTAATTTTTTTCAGTTGGCAACGCTCTAGCTAAACCGACAAGTCTCACTTTTTGTGATGAGCGCTCTAGCGCTATTTTAGCGCCCTCCGTATCCATCGCAGCTGGTAATGACCACCCGCGAGTTTTGCGGCCCGCACCCATACAGTTTGACTTTAAAATATTACCAACATTTCATTTTCACCCCAACCATTCATAAGCAACTCTATTACAACTGCCTAATGTTCGTATTCATTTACCATCTGTCTTATTCATAGCATTGAATACGTTGCAATTTTAGAAAATAACAAAATTACGCGTGTAACTAAATAACTGGCATACAAGTCTATTCGCTGTAAGATAAGGGTGATATTTAAATCATTCGAATCGCGTGAACAGCAAATGTATGTTTGTAAAAGTTCGGTGTCGGTCCCGGCAGATGGCGATGCTAAGGATAATGCCACTCATAATACTTGTACACTACCGTTTAAACAAAAAGGTCTTATTTTTGTAAGTATTTTTATTGACTTATATCCTTTGTATATTGAGATTAATATAGTTGGTTGGCAATATAATCGTTTGTATGCAATATACGGAAAAGTCTGAAATATTGTTTGTTTGTTTACTGATAGATTTGACTTTTGTTGTTAGAACATATGGGTAATGAGTTTTTAATACGGAAGCGGTCGGTAATACCGTAATACGGAGCTTGTATCGTCAGTCTCTTAGTTATTGGTAGAGTTCATACATTTTACTTTAATACGAATGAGTAGTTACAAAAAATAATGAATAAAATACATTTTTTTGATACATAGGTACATGAAATTTGTTTTTTTTTTGTGTTTTTCCCGGTATCAGTAAACAAGTAACGTATCACATATATTAATTTCGGATAAAAATTTAACATCATGCATTTGGGGTTAAACTTAGATTTATTTAAAGCAGACAGCAGCATTTTTATGTTACTTATAGAATCACAACCTCTTGCCATCCCAATAGGATATAACAAGTGTTCCAATTTTTTTATATCCCTGAAACTCTCCTTTATGTGACCTTTTCGACCTTAACGGAATTAAAATAAAGTTGAGCATTGATGAACCTTTTTATTCCGAAACTGTAATTTGATTTCCGGGCCACTTCGTCCCTTGTCACAGTGATAATAATATGAGATCTCTAGCAGCTTTCATATTGATTTTCACTGTGACAGGGTATCAAATTGGTCGACCGTACATATATACATGGACAATGGTAACACAATAGGAAACAAATTTTGTGACATGTTTTTGTCCTATTAGGACCGAAGCTTGTGATTCTGAGTAAAAATAACACAAAATTCACAAATGTTGTACAAAAATAAATTCATTTATTTCGATCAACATCATATCACAATACATTACTAGAATAGATTAATACAATAGCAAATGTATACAAAAGGATTATTTATGTAGTCATTTACCCCCAACTGCCTTCGCAATTTACTAGGATTTGTTTGCCATTACATGAATCATACGAGTAATAATATGTGACGACCCCATACCCACTGGTCCAGAGCAATCAGTCAACGTAAGGCAGCTTGTGGCGAGCTGTTAGGGAGCAGCGACCTTACGTACCTGAGTGCTCCTTGGGGTGCGCCTGGGGTCAGGCGTTTACTGATCGGTTGGTTGGTTGGACAGGCACCCCCGTCTCTGGCTTGCCTTAACCGGCCGTCCAGAGTGGAGTCGCAAGAGCTGTTGCTCGAGGGTAGATGTGGTCACCTAAGTGGCGAGTTGGCTATATGTTGAAAGTCCAGTAGGGCCACCTCTCTACCTCTCCAGCTCTCTGACCGGTGTTGCCCCTAGGCCAATGTTATATGTCGCTATTAATAGGGGCCCATCTAGCAGGGAGTAAGTCACCGTCTGCCGGAAATAAAATGTGAGACTGTTTTATTAGGCAGGCGTCCGATGTCTCACCCAATAGCCCAGCCATTGCATCCTCACCAAATAACCCGGTTCATTTAGATTCCATCAACCAACAATAGTCCCTGTACGCCTTGGCGGGTGCTGTCTCTGTGTGCGTCCCATAACACAGCAACAGAGACAGCAGTATCCGCTCGTTGTACCCCTTGCATTTCATTAAATTGTAAAAAGGGCCTTTACGTGTTGGCTATGTGGTACTCGTTTGGTACTTCGTTACCTCGGTACTTCGGCTTCGCGCACGCCTTCCAAAGGGCCCGGGACACCATTGTCCCGTGAGTGGAAAATACATACGATAACAGTGAGCTTTGACTTTGACATTCCCATTTCAAACTGGTTCGCTACTTCGGTAAGCGGTTCGGTGGTAGGAAGAGCGTGAATAGCCTCTCCCAGGTCTAAGTATTGTTTGTCTACTTTTCATGTCACTGCCAATCTTCCTTTAAACTTAAGTACTTGTTTGTGTGTGTCGTACTATCTATTAACATTAAATTAATCCACACCCATATTCAGATTAGAAATATTAAGAGTATATCACGGCTGAATTACATACTTATTATATTTAAATTATGCTTAGCAAAAATTGGTAATTTGTAAAGCAAACAGCAATATCAACCTCAAAAAATTAAGCGTTACTTATTTTTTTCTAATACAATGGTGGCATACAAGTATGCGGTCTACCTGATGGTAAACAAACACAGTAGCGTAGCCTATATAGCCAAAAAACAAGTAAAGCTATGAAGTATTTGTGCTTTAATGTTATACTAGATGCTAAAAAGCTAAGCTAGAGGTCCCGGGTTCGAATCCCGGTAAGGGCATTTGTTTCTGAGTGAGCAGAGACATTTTTGTTCCTGAGACTTGGATGTTTTCTATGTATTTAAGTATATATCTATTAAATATATCGTCGTCTAGTACCCATAACACAAGCCTTATTGAGATTTGAGCTCACTATGGGACTAGTTCGCTTTGTGTAAAAAAATTGTCCCCTAATATTTATTTATACTTTGTTTAATAGTTGTTAGTATCTTTATCTATACAGTATTTATAAGAATAACTGAAATAAATATTAAAATAATTAAAACTAAGACTAGAAAAAATATATAAATAAAAAACTTACCCCAAATCGGCGCCAGGCGGTAAGGTGCCCAGGAGGCTGGCGGCGTTGTCACGTTGTATAGCAATGCTAATACGTTGGGCCAGAGGGCCTACTCCGAACTTCGAAAATTGAACTTCGTGTCGTGCCGTCCCTTTCACTCTCGTGTTATACACTATATGACGGAAAGGGACGGCACGATACGAAGTTCGATTTTCGAAGTTCGGAGTAGACCCTCAGGTATGAGACAGCCCTCTGCCCGGCTAGTTTGATAGCTTATACCGTCACGTTTTATGTGACGTTTTAGTACATTTTGGCCATATAACGTGACGCTATAAATTATCATACTAGCCGGGCTGGTCACTAAAAGCGTCGACAAGGCGTTTTGAAATAACTTTAAAAAAATTGTCTCTACCCGTCTAAAGAAGTTTTAATTATTTCACTAGTTAGACATTTGATCCGAGGAAAGCTATGAAGTATAAGTATGAAAGGCTACATACTCGTAATAAAGCTAAATATGTAGCATGATAAAAAATTGCACTAGCTTGGAGCCCATGTCCTTAACTGTATGGACTGGACTGTAAGGTCCGTCCTTTAACCCTATTGTTGCGGCGGAAGACTCACGCGTCCTTCTCATAAGTAAGATTATTCGCTTCATAACTAAAAAAAATCTATAGCCGAGCATATCTTGCGTTTTTTGTGATACAGAAAATTGTAATATATTTTCTAACTACATCCAAACTACCAGAATAACCCAATTTATCTAAAATCCATCCAAAGTCACCTAACTCCGTAATCCAACAAAATCAGTGTACATTACTAGCAGATGACGTTCCGTAAATATTTACCGAATGTGCGCGTCTTAAGAGATTATGGGGAGTTTTACTGTGAGAACTCGCCTTTATTAGTTGTTAGGAGAACAACTGTTTGAGAAAAAATACAAACAATATTTTATTTTATTTTATGGGGTTTTGGTTATTAGTTATAGGGTATTTGATATGTGGGGTTATTAAAGAAAGAAGTGTATAGATGGGTGATTACTGATTACGTAAAGTTTTCGAGCATGTATGAGGTAGATGTAAATGTCATTTTTCGTACTAAAAATTACAGTTAAATCTACCTGACGTAAGTTTGATTTGATACGCAATCAACTAACAATTAATCAATCAATCAACCTTTTATTTGCACATATTTACAAATTCATGCAAATATAGTCATAAAATAACAGAAAAAAAACAATACATTATTTGAATTACAAAAAAATGTCAGGTGCAGATTACAGGTCCAAATAAAATAAAAAAAATAAAAAATAACAGTTATTTAATGGATTTGAATTTTCGCGCTTTATACTCATACTTTATTTGCCCTTAGAAGTTAAAAGAAATGTGTGGCTATTCAAATATTGCGGTCACGAAAAAAAACTTATAAAGTAAATGCAATACGACTAGGTACTATTTTTGCAAACCTGAATAGGTAAACTAATTAATACTCATCAGAAAACTTAAATTATATAGAAGAAAACAAGAGACGGTATTATCACTATAAATACATAAGTATTAAGTAGTGGGTACCTCCAGGTTTATTATTTAGAGACCTCCTCATTCCTAACATCAACTCCATAATAAAATTACCTATAATTATATGTCCAATAGCAAGCCAAATATAACATTATATTTAGCCCCAAATTGCTTATATACGGAAAACAACCACGAGCACACAACAAAGGCCCTTTGACTTCAAAATTCATGATAATTTGAGGAACAATTAACTTTGACTTTCATGTTCACCTTTGTGGCGGCCCAATGCTCCTATTTTACTTTGAAAGCTTAATAGAGAGTAACCTCAAAGAAAAATGTACTTACAAACAATTACACCTACGTATGAAACTATGAGGCACTTCGGAGGAAGCTGAGTCAGCCTATAGTGATGGGAGCAGGTTGATTTTATCGATGTTGTATCGATGAGCCACATTTTTAAATCCAATCGGGGGTAAGTATCCTAGACCATCCTAGACCGGCTCGTTACAAGGCGGTCTAACAGCATACTGTCACGATCTTTAATTTAGGACCCCCTTAAAGTTGATAGTCCTGTCAAATAAATAAATAAACTACTTTTACTTTTACTTTTTAAACTTTATAGAAATTCAATGATTCTTTTGTGTAATGGGTCACAAATTAAAGAATGTAACCATATATGGTTAAGCTCTTGAAACCATGCCTCGCTTAGCATACTTACCTCGCTTTGCATGTATGCCAAGCGTGGCCTTTTACAACCATATTTTCTGGCCAATACAATATGGAGGGATATTATGATTGATCATAACGAAACCACGAAAAATAATAGAAATACTGCGCCACATATTTAATATATTCTTTCAGATATGTTAAAGGTAGTTTAAGCTCTGTGCACTCCTTTAATCATTCATTATTATTTTTATTATGAGGTTACAATAAAACTCAATGTTATCAGGGCATGACACTGATTTACATAAACATGTCTTACATTGACTATAATATCTATTAAGAGAAACTGCTGAGAACCTCCTTTTTTATATAGGTTAAAAAGTTTGATCACTAGGTATTTTTGGTATTATATTTCTGTGTGAAACGCCTGTTAGAAGAAACGCATTTTCAACGATAAACCTGAACTGCTTGGAACTATAAATCAGCTAAATATACAATACAATACACAATTTATTTCACACTTCACACAATTGATTTATTACGTAAGTAGAGGTAGACAAAAGACGGTCTTATCGATAAAGAGCGATCTCTTTCAGACAACCTTTGGGTAGTGGAAAAAAAAAGATAATAAATGCAATAGGTGGTGCAGAGATTAATATGAAACATACAAAATATATTTTATAAACAATAACAAATCTGGTTACGCTTGACTTATCAATGCCCGAAAGAAAGAACCTGGTCTAGCAGACGCGCAAGCGAATCACAAGTGTTAAAATAAAATCAAGAGTTTCATACCGCGCCAGCAATTCCTCTTTATTTATTTATTTATTTAATTCGAACCAAGCGCTATGCATCATCCTTCATAATGCGCACTTTTTAACGTTTAGAATTCTCTGCCGGCGTCTGTTTTTCCGAGTTCATATAACCTGGACCTCTTTAAGGCACGAGTGAATAAGCATCTTCTGGGTGAGCTCGCTTCATCGTCGGCTTCATCTTTGCCTCCTGGCTAGATGCTGGCCAAGAGCAATCCAATATTTATTAAAAAAAAATCTTTATCGACACACCCGCAACCTGTATTCTTAACAAGTTTCATCGACTTAATTCAGCGCTAAGTCCCCTCCCTATTCCCCCCGGCCTTTGTGGGGCTCTCCAATATTCGCTTTGTTACCCGGCAAAATGTTCCCTCAGCGGCCTCAGCGGTAGGCATTACTTTTTTATTTATTTATGCGAGTCGCAAACGGCTCGGAAAAATATGTAAATGCGACGTTTTACTTTGAAACGGAAACAATTTTTTAAAAGTTAAAGGAAGAGGGAAAATATAGAAATGTGCTTGAGGTTCTGGAAATGGAAAATTTTGGTCGCATAATAGGAGTTATCGATGTTAACCTTGAGTAACGTACCTAATCATTTATATATCTGTTATCTTGTAATAAAATGAAGAGCAAGGAAAACGGGTAGGTGCTGCTTTTATTGAAAGTATGTACAATCAACTCGCTTTCGTTGCTCTTATCTTAAGTGTAGTTTTCTTCGGCTTTCTCTGCCTACGTCTGTTTTAAACCTCATTTACAGGCGTTTTAGGAATCGCATATAAGTTTAACTACATTGCGGGGATTGATAGGTCGATTGAACTCATCATACTCCGGTAACGCGCAATGTAAGTATAGGCCGATTTATATTTGCAAGAACTTGTAAACTATTTTCATTATATTGCAGGTTTTGATCGTATTCCTCTTACCTCGGTACCCCGCAGCCCCGCAATCTAACAAGTTACCGTAAAAAATCTCATTTTTGGTACAAGCTTTTATTGCCGACTGTAGTTTTTTTTTCAGTCATCAACTACTGTTGAGACGGTTCGAATGAGACCAAACAGGACGGGTTTATTTGGAGTAGTTTAGGAGTTGCTATGACTACTTTCTGTCTTCATCATCAGATCAGCTCGGTGATACCATAATATTGCATTGTCACCAAACTTACATAAGTAAAAAATATAAATTGTATTCTTATGATATAAATTCTAAATGCAAATCTTTTTATTACTTGAATACTTTTGTAACTTTTTTTCAGTATGTTGCACCAAATAATAATCAATTGATTTTTCTACTAGTAGCTAATACTATAAGTACCTACTTCACATAATTTTTTTCATATAATTGTACTTCAAACAAATGTCGTTGAAAAGAGCTGTCAAAAAAATAAATTGACGTTATCTCTTTTATTTTTCACGTATTAAATATTTATAAAATTGTAGGGTATAGCCCCACTAAAGCTAAATAGCTGTGATTTTGTTTCGATGCTATAGTTGCTATGGATTAGAAGATAGACGAGTTTGAAAAAATTTGACAAGAAAATACTTTTTACACATTATCTCTGTGACAGTTCACGATAGAGGGGTAAAAGTTGGAGTGATTACTAGTTATGAGGTGACAAACAATTGACATTTACAAATTTAAATATCCCTGACAGGGGCCACACGTCCCTCCTTAGCCTGCTAAACCCTTTCAGCTCAATCGGATAGAGGCAAGTGGCTGAAAAAAAGATTGGAAATTTTGATGACAACTTACATACGAACAGTGCAAGTAAAAAAGCTTGTAATGAAATTGCGTGCAAGTAACCATGGCTTTAAAAAGAAACGTCTAAGATAGAGGTGCGTAACCAACGTAAGAAGTTTGTAAGGCCAATACTTTAAATTAACACAAATACACAAGGAAAATGGAAAGACGTTCGGTTGCGAAACGAAGTGCGGACGTAACACAAAAAACAATAAAGCTTAATATATTTTTGTTAACAGGAAGTCCGAATACATTCCGGGTCACCCCGGACCCGGGTCCGGCGATCCGGTACTCCGCTCCATTACAGGAATTCATTACACCCAACTGATTGCTTTTGGGAAAAAATGTCCGGGATGTGTTTGCTGTAAGAAAGTGTTATTAGGGGTTGTTTTTGTAGTACATACACAATTTTGGAATCGAATGGGTTCGATCAGGTTGCTAAAATGGAAGGACTAAATAGAGATAAATCTGTACTTGTTTTAGGGGTGTATCGCCTTTGATCGGCTGGAAAATCTTAACTCGAAACTCGAAGTAATATGTAAAATCAGTATCGTCCCCGTGTTATTTATTAACGAACCGTGAGATCGTCGAGAAGACAAGTACGGTTGCCAGTTTTTGTTGCGCTTTTAGCACCACCCAGGGGTCACGTGTAGGGTAACGGTGGGTACTCCCTACGGACGTGGTGCAACTTCGACTCGCCTTTGTCAAGTGAGCAACTTGACTGTTAGAAGTTCTCAAGCCGCCCGAAGGCCTCTAACTTGGCTTAACGACTGTTGTCATAGACATCAGCCGGGATCAACGGCTTAACGTGCCTTCCAAAGCACGAGAAAGCTCAGTTAGTAACCACTCAAAGCGGTCACCCATCCAAGAACTGACCTGCGCCCACATTACTTAACCTCGCATACCGCACGCGGTAGGCGGGTGCCGCTGGGCCACGAGCGCTCTGAATTCTTGATAGTTTGTGCCAAATTTCAATTCAATCGGTCCAGTAAAAACAACTCGTTTGTAACAGACGGACTAACAGTAAGGAGTGCGAATGAAAGTGAAACCAAATTTTTTTTTGGATTTTGGCGCCGCTGGGCCACAAGCGCTCTACACACACAGTTTTCTTATGATACTCCCTTTTCAACGAGTACATGCAATTGGTCTTCTCACTTACTTATTTCTCAATTAAATATATACAAGAATAACAACAATAACTTAAAAAATATAAATAAAATTAAAAAATATAAATCTAATACAGGCCCTTTAGGCATTATACCGAGGATGCTGCTGGAGGAGGCGGCTGGAATGCTGGCATTGTTTCCTCGCTGTATCGCAATACTGATACGTTGTGCGAGAAAGTTGCCAGCTCTTCCATCATCAGTTACGTCAACCAGACGCTTCGCGATTTCTGAAAATAACTTGTGCGCGCTGGACCTCTGTGAAGTTGGCCCCCCACTTTGGCCGTTATTTTTCGAAAAAAATTTTTTTGATAGTCTTTCGTTTGTAGTTGATTGTAGTGAAAAACATTTCGTTTGTAGTTGCGTGAAAAAAAAATTAGGGGACCCGGAAAAAACCCCAGCCCCCCACTTTCAAAAAACTTTACTTTACCCATCGATTCTCGATAAGAATCGTTTGTAGTTGATTGTAGTGAAAAGCATTTCGTTTGTAGTTGCGTGAAAAAAAAATTAGGGAGACATGAAAAAAACCCCAGCCCCCCACTTTTAAAAAACCTTACTTTAACCATCGATTCTCGATAAGAATCGTTTGTAGTTGATTGTAGTGAAAAGCATTTCGTTTGTAGTTGCGTGAAGAAAAAAATAGAAAGAGATGAAAAAAAACTCAGCCCCCCACTTTCAAAAAACATAACTTTATCAATTGAATCTGGTTTAGAATCGTTTGTAGTAGATTGTAGTGAAAAGCATTTCGTTTGTAGTTGCGAGGAAAAAAAAATACGGGGGCATAAAAAAAACCTCGGGCCCCCCACATTAAAAACACTCGAGTTTATCGATTGAATCTCGTTCATAATCGTTTGTAGTTGATTGTAGTAAAAAACATTTCGTTTGTAGTAGCGTAAAAAAAAAATTAGGAGACCCGGAAAAACCTTAGCCCTCAAATAAAAAAAAACAATACTTTAACAAATAATACTCGTTCCGAATCGTTTGTAGTTGATTGTAGTGAAAAGCATTTCGTTTGTAGTTGCGTAGAAAAATAATTAGGGGACCCGGAAAAAAACTCCAGCCCCCCACTTTAAAAAAAAAATACTTTAATGGTTTATTTACGTTCAGAATCGTTTGTAGTTGAATGTAGTGAAAATCATTTTGTTTGTAGTTGCGTAAAAAAATACTTGGAGGAACATTAAAAAACCAGAAACTAAAAGTAAAAATAATCTCTAGGTACTTGAAAATATTTTATTTTTTACTTTTTAGAGTTGAATATTGTTTATAGTGGTTTGTAGTTGATTGTAGTACTCTTATTTTCGTTTGTAGTAGCCTAAAATTGGATATTAATAAATAAGAAGAAAAAAGTAACATAATCCGGGTACGAGGACATCAAAGTATTTCCAACTTGTGGAAATATTTACTTTTCCAGTCGAATATTGCTCAATGTCATTTGTAGTTGATTGTAGTTCTCTTATTTTCGTTTGTAGTAGCCCAGTTATAGCACTAACAGTTATAAAAGGAAAAAAGTTATGTTAATCCAGTCAAGAGAAAATTGAAGAACTTCCAACTTCTGAAAATCTTTACTTTTACAGTCGAATTTTGTTCAGTGTCGTTTGTAGTTGTTTGTAGTTCTCTAATTTTCGTTTGTAGTAGCCTAAAATTGGCGATAAACAAAAAAGAAGAAAAAAGTTACGTAATCCGGCTATAAGGACATCAAACTATTTCCTACTTGTGGAACTCTTTACTTTTACAAACGAATATTGTGCAGTGCCGTTTGTAGTTGATTGTAGTTCTCTTATTTTCGTTTGTAGTAGCCTAATTATAGCACTGGCAGTAATTAAAGGAAAAAAGTCACGAGAAAATTGAAGTATTTCCAACTTGTGGAAATCTTTACTTTTACAGTCGAATATTGTTCAGTGTCGTTTGTAGTTGATTGTAGTTCTCTTATTTTCGTTTGTAGTAGCCTAAAATAGAAGATAAACAAAAAAGATGAAAAAAGTTACGTAATCCGGCTATGAGGACATCAAAGTATTTCCAACTTGTAGAAATCTTTACTTTTACAGTCGAATATTGTTCAGTGGAGTTTGTAGTTGATTGTAGTTCTCTTATTTTCGTTTGTAGTAGCCTAAAATAGGCGATAAACAAAAAAGAAGAAAAAAGTTACGTAATCCGGCTATGAGGACATCAAAGTATTTCCAACTTGCAGAAATCTTTACTTTTACAGTCGAATATTGTTCAGTGGAGTTTGTAGTTGATTGTAGTTCTCTTATTTTCGTTTGTAGTAGCCTAAAATAGGCGATTAACAAAAAGGAAGAAAAAATTCACGTAATCCGGCTATGAGGACATCAAAGTTTTTCCAACTTGTAGAAATATTTACTTTTACAGTCGCATTATATTCAGTGTCGTTTGTAGTTGATTGTAGTTCTCTTATTTTCGTTTGTAGTAGCCTAATTATAGCACTGGCAGTAATTAAAGGAAAAAAGTCACGAGAAAATTGAAGTATTTCCAACTTGTGGAAATCTTTACTTTTACAGTCGAATATTGTTCAGTGTCGTTTGTAGTTGATTGTAGTTCTCTTATTTTCGTTTGTAGTAGCCTAAAATAGAAGATAAACAAAAAAGATGAAAAAAGTTACGTAATCCGGCTATGAGGACATCAAAGTATTTCCAACTTGTAGAAATCTTTACTTTTACAGTCGAATTTTGTTCAGTGTCGTTTGTAGTTGATTGTAGTTCTCTTATTTTCGTTTGTAGTAGCCTAAAATAGGCGATAAACAAAAAGGAAGAAAAAATTCACGTAATCCGGCTATGAGGACATCAAAGTATTTCCAACTTGTAGAAATCTTTCTTTTTACAGCCGAATATTGTTCAGTGTCGTTTGCTGTTGATTGTAGTTCTCTTATTTTCGTTTGTAGTAGCCTAAAATAGAAGATAAACAAAAAAGATGAAAAAAGTTACGTAATCCGGCTATGAGGACATCAAAGTATTTCCAACTTGTAGAAATCTTTACTTTTACAGTCGAATATTGTTCAGTGGAGTTTGTAGTTGATTGTAGTTCTCTTATTTTCGTTTGTAGTAGCCTAAAATAGGCGATAAACAAAAAAGAAGAAAAAAGTTACGTAATCCGGCTATGAGGACATCAAAGTATTTCCAACTTACAGAAATCTTTACTTTTACAGTCGAATATTGTTCAGTGGAGTTTGTAGTTGATTGTAGTTCTCTTATTTTCGTTTGTAGTAGCCTAAAATAGGCGATTAACAAAAAGGAAGAAAAAATTCACGTAATCCGGCTATGAGGACATCAAAGTTTTTCCAACTTGTAGAAATATTTACTTTTACAGTCGCATTTTATTCAGTGTCGTTTGTAGTTGATTGTAGTTCTCTTATTTTCGTTTGTAGTAGCCTAATTATAGCACTGGCAGTAATTAAAGGAAAAAAGTCACGAGAAAATTGAAGTATTTCCAACTTGTGGAAATCTTTACTTTTACAGTCGAATATTGTTCAGTGTCGTTTGTAGTTGATTGTAGTTCTCTTATTTTCGTTTGTAGTAGCCTAAAATAGAAGATAAACAAAAAAGATGAAAAAAGTTACGTAATCCGGCTATGAGGACATCAAAGTATTTCCAACTTGTAGAAATCTTTACTTTTACAGTCGAATTTTGTTCAGTGTCGTTTGTAGTTGATTGTAGTTCTCTTATTTTCGTTTGTAGTAGCCTAAAATAGGCGATAAACAAAAAGGAAGAAAAAATTCACGTAATCCGGCTATGAGGACATCAAAGTATTTCCAACTTGTAGAAATCTTTCTTTTTACAGCCGAATATTGTTCAGTGTCGTTTTTAGGTGATTGTAGTTCTCTTATTTTCGTTTGTAGTAGCCTAATTATAGCACTGGCAGTAATTAAAGGAAAAAAGTCACGAGAAAATTGAAGTATTTCCAACTTGTGGAAATCTTTACTTTTACAGTCGAATATTGTTCAGTGTCGTTTGTAGTTGATTGTAGTTCTCTTATTTTCGTTTGTAGTAGCCTAAAATAGAAGATAAACAAAAAAGATGAAAAAAGTTACGTAATCCGGCTATGAGGACATCAAAGTATTTCCAACTTGTAGAAATCTTTACTTTTACAGTCGAATTTTGTTCAGTGTCGTTTGTAGTTCTCTTATTTTCGTTTGTAGTAGCCTAAAATAGGCGATAAACAAAAAAGAAGAAAAAATTCACGTAATCCGGCTATGACGACATCAAAGTATTTCCAACTTGTAGAAATCTTTCTTTTTACAGCCGAATATTGTTCAGTGTCGTTTGTAGTTGATTGTAGTTTTCTTATTTTCGTTTGTAGTAGCCTAATTATAGCACTGGCAGTAATTAAAGAAAAAAAGTCACGAGAAAATTGAAGTATTTCCAACTTGTGGAAATCTTTACTTTTACAGTCGAATATTGTTCAGTGTCGTTTGTAGTTGATTGTAGTTCTCTTATTTTTGTTTGTAGTAGCCTAATTATAGCACTAGCAGTAATTAAGTGAAAAAAGTTATGTTATTTAGTCATGAGAAAATCGAAGTATTTCGAACTTGTGGAAATCTTTACTTTTACAGTCGAATATTGTTCAGTGTCGTTTGTAGTTGATTGTAGTTCTTTTATTTTCGTTTGTAGTAGCCTAAAATAGGAGATAAACAAAAAAGAAGAAAAAAGTTACGTAATCCGGCTATGAGGACATCAAAGTATTTCCAACTTGCAGAAATCTTTACTTTTACAGTCGAATATTGTTCAGTGTAGTTTGTAGTTGATTGTAGTTTTCTTATTTTCGTTTGTAGTAGCCTAAAATAGGCAATAAACAAAAAGGAAGAAAAAAATCACGTAATCCGGCTATGAGGACATCAAAGTTTTTCCAACTTGTAGAAATATTTACTTTTACAGTCGCATTTTATTCAGTGTCGTTTGTAGTTGATTGTAGTTCTCTTATTTTCGTTTGTAGTAGCCTAAAATAGGCGATAAACAAAAAGGAAGAAAAAAGTCACGTAATCCGGCTATGAGGACATCAAACTATTTCCTACTTGTGGAACTCTTTACTTTTACAAACGAATATTGTGCAGTGTCGTTTGTAGTTGATTGTAGTTCTCTTATTTTCGTTTGTAGTAGCCTAATTATAGCACTGGCAGTAATTAAAGGAAAAAAGTCACGAGAAAATTAAAGTATTTCCAACTTGTGGAAATCTTTACTTTTACAGTCGAATATTGTTCACTGTCGTTTGTAGTTGATTGTAGTTCTCTTATTTTCGTTTGTAGTAGCCTAAAATTGGCAATAAACAAAAAAGAAGAAAAAAGTTACGTAATCCGGCGATTAGGACATCAAACTATTTCCTACTTGTGGAACTCTTTACTTTTACAAACGAATATTGTGCAGTGCCGTTTGTAGTTGATTGTAGTTCTCTTATTTTCGTTTGTAGTAGCCTAATTATAGCACTAGCAGTAATTAAAGGAAAAAAGTCACGAGAAAATTGAAGTATTTCCAACTAGTGGAAATCTTTACTTTTACAGTCGAATATTGTTCAGTGTCGTTTGTAGTTGATTGTAGTTCTCTTATTTTCGTTTGTAGTAGCCTAAAATAGGAGATAAACAAAAAAGAAGAAAAAAGTTACGTAATCCGGCTATGAGGACATCAAAGTATTTCCAACTTGCAGAAATCTTTACTTTTACAGTCGAATATTGTTCAGTGTAGTTTGTAGTTGATTGTAGTTCTCTTATTTTCGTTTGTAGTAGCCTAAAATAGGCAATAAACAAAAAGGAAGAAAAAAATCACGTAATCCGGCTATGAGGACATCAAAGTTTTTCCAACTTGTAGAAATATTTACTTTTACAGTCGCATTTTATTCAGTGTCGTTTGTAGTTGATTGTAGTTCTCTTATTTTCGTTTGTAGTAGCCTAAAATAGGCGATAAACAAAAAGGAAGAAAAAAGTCACGTAATCCGGCTATGAGGACATCAAACTATTTCCTACTTGTGGAACTCTTTACTTTTACAAACGAATATTGTGCAGTGTCGTTTGTAGTTGATTGTAGTTCTCTTATTTTCGTTTGTAGTAGCCTAATTATAGCACTGGCAGTAATTAAAGGAAAAAAGTCACGAGAAAATTAAAGTATTTCCAACTTGTGGAAATCTTTACTTTTACAGTCGAATATTGTTCAGTGTCGTTTGTAGTTGATTGTAGTTCTCTTATTTTCGTTTGTAGTAGCCTAAAATAGGAGATAAACAAAAAAGAAGAAAAAAGTTACGTAATCCGGCTATGAGGACATCAAAGTATTTCCAACTTGCAGAAATCTTTACTTTTACAGTCGAATATTGTTCAGTGTAGTTTGTAGTTGATTGTAGTTCTCTTATTTTCGTTTGTAGTAGCCTAAAATAAGCGATAAACAAAAAGGAAGAAAAAATTCACGTAATCCGGCTATGAGGACATCAAAGTTTTTCCAACTTGTAGAAATATTTACTTTTACAGTCGCATTTTATTCAGTGTCGTTTGTAGTTGATTGTAGTTCTCTTATTTTCGTTTGTAGTAGCCTAATTATAGCACTAGCAGTAATTAAAGGAAAAAAGTTATGTTATTTAGTCACGAGAAAATCGAAGTATTTCGAACTTGTGGAAATCTTTACTTTTACAGTCGAATATTGTTCAGTGTCGTTTGTAGTTGATTGTAGTTCTCTTATTTTCGTTTGTAGTAGCCTAATTATAGCACTGGCAGTAATTAAAGGAAAAAAGTCACGAGAAAATTGAAGTATTTCCAACTTGTGGAAATCTTTACTTTTACAGTCGAATATTGTTCAGTGTCGTTTGTAGTTGATTGTAGTTCTCTTATTTTCGTTTGTAGTAGCCTAAAATAGAAGATAAACAAAAAAGATGAAAAAAGTTACGTAATCCGGCTATGAGGACATCAAAGTATTTCCAACTTGTAGAAATCTTTACTTTTACAGTCGAATATTGTTCAGTGGAGTTTGTAGTTGATTGTAGTTCTCTTATTTTCGTTTGTAGTAGCCTAAAATAGGCGATAAACAAAAAAGAAGAAAAAAGTTACGTAATCCGGCTATGAGGACAGCAAAGTATTTCCAACTTGCAGAAATCTTTACTTTTACAGTCGAATATTGTTCAGTGGAGTTTGTAGTTGATTGTAGTTCTCTTATTTTCGTTTGTAGTAGCCTAAAATAGGCGATAAACAAAAAGGAAGAAAAAATTCACGTAATCCGGCTATGAGGACATCAAAGTTTTTCCAACTTGTAGAAATATTTACTTTTACAGTCGCATTTTATTCAGTGTCGTTTGTAGTTGATTGTAGTTCTCTTATTTTCGTTTGTAGTAGCCTAATTATAGCACTGGCAGTAATTAAAGGAAAAAAGTCACGAGAAAATTGAAGTATTTCCAACTTGTGGAAATCTTTACTTTTACAGTCGAATATTGTTCAGTGTCGTTTGCAGTTGATTGTAGTTCTCTTATTTTCGTTTGTAGTAGCCTAAAATAGAAGATAAACAAAAAAGATGAAAAAAGTTACGTAATCCGGCTATGAGGACATCAAAGTATTTCCAACTTGTAGAAATCTTTACTTTTACAGTCGAATATTGTTCAGTGGAGTTTGTAGTTGATTGTAGTTTTCTTATTTTCGTTTGTAGTAGCCTAAAATAGGCGATAAACAAAAAAGAAGAAAAAAGTTACGTAATCCGGCTATGAGGACAGCAAAGTATTTCCAACTTGCAGAAATCTTTACTTTTACAGTCGAATATTGTTCAGTGGAGTTTGTAGTTGATTGTAGTTCTCTTATTTTCGTTTGTAGTAGCCTAAAATAGGCGATAAACAAAAAGGAAGAAAAAATTCACGTAATCCGGCTATGAGGACATCAAAGTTTTTCCAACTTGTAGAAATATTTACTTTTACAGTCGCATTTTATTCAGTGTCGTTTGTAGTTGATTGTAGTTCTCTTATTTTCGTTTGTAGTAGCCTAATTATAGCACTGGCAGTAATTAAAGGAAAAAAGTCACGAGAAAATTGAAGTATTTCCAACTTGTGGAAATCTTTACTTTTACAGTCGAATATTGTTCAGTGTCGTTTGCAGTTGATTGTAGTTCTCTTATTTTCGTTTGTAGTAGCCTAAAATAGAAGATAAACAAAAAAGATGAAAAAAGTTACGTAATCCGGCTATGAGGACATCAAAGTATTTCCAACTTGTAGAAATCTTTACTTTTACAGTCGAATATTGTTCAGTGGAGTTTGTAGTTGATTGTAGTTCTCTTATTTTCGTTTGTAGTAGCCTAAAATAGGCGATAAACAAAAAAGAAGAAAAAAGTTACGTAATCCGGCTATGAGGACAGCAAAGTATTTCCAACTTGCAGAAATCTTTACTTTTACAGTCGAATATTGTTCAGTGGAGTTTGTAGTTGATTGTAGTTCTCTTATTTTCGTTTGTAGTAGCCTAAAATAGGCGATAAACAAAAAGGAAGAAAAAATTCACGTAATCCGGCTATGAGGACATCAAAGTTTTTCCAACTTGTAGAAATATTTACTTTTACAGTCGCATTTTATTCAGTGTCGTTTGTAGTTGATTGTAGTTCTCTTATTTTCGTTTGTAGTAGCCTAATTATAGCACTGGCAGTAATTAAAGGAAAAAAGTCAACAGAAAATTGAAGTATTTCCAACTTGTGGAAATCTTTACTTTTACAGTCGAATATTGTTCAGTGTCGTTTGTAGTTGATTGTAGTTCTCTTATTTTCGTTTGTAGTAGCCTAAAATAGAAGATAAACAAAAAAGATGAAAAAAGTTACGTAATCCGGCTATGAGGACATCAAAGTATTTCCAACTTGTAGAAATCTTTACTTTTACAGTCGAATATTGTTCAGTGGAGTTTGTAGTTGATTGTAGTTCTCTTATTTTCGTTTGTAGTAGCCTAAAATAGGCGATAAACAAAAAGAAGAAAAAAGTTACGTAATCCGGCTATGAGGACATCAAAGTATTTCCAACTTGCAGAAATCTTTACTTTTACAGTCGAATATTGTTCAGTGGAGTTTGTAGTTGATTGTAGTTCTCTTATTTTCGTTTGTAGTAGCCTAAAATAGGCGATTAACAAAAAGGAAGAAAAAATTCACGTAATCCGGCTATGAGGACATCAAAGTTTTTCCAACTTGTAGAAATATTTACTTTTACAGTCGCATTTTATTCAGTGTCGTTTGTAGTTGATTGTAGTTCTCTTATTTTCGTTTATAGTAGCCTAATTATAGCACTGGCAGTAATTAAAGGAAAAAAGTCACGAGAAAATTGAAGTATTTCCAACTTGTGGAAATCTTTACTTTTACAGTCGAATATTGTTCAGTGTCGTTTGTAGTTGATTGTAGTTCTCTTATTTTCGTTTGTAGTAGCCTAAAATAGAAGACAAACAAAAAAGATGAAAAAAGTTACGTAATCCGGCTATGAGGACATCAAAGTATTTCCAACTTGTAGAAATCTTTACTTTTACAGTCGAATTTTGTTCAGTGTCGTTTGTAGTTGATTGTAGTTCTCTTATTTTCGTTTGTAGTAGCCTAAAATAGGCGATAAACAAAAAGGAAGAAAAAATTCACGTAATCCGGCTATGAGGACATCAAAGTATTTCCAACTTGTAGAAATCTTTACTTTTACAGTCGAATTTTGTTCAGTGTCGTTTGTAGTTGATTGTAGTTCTCTTATTTTCGTTTGTAGTAGCCTAATTATAGCACTGGCAGTAATTAAAGGAAAAAAGTCACGAGAAAATTGAAGTATTTCCAACTTGTGGAAATCTTTACTTTTACAGTCGAATATTGTTCAGTGTCGTTTGTAGTTGATTGTAGTTCTCTTATTTTCGTTTGTAGTAGCCTAAAATAGAAGATAAACAAAAAAGATGAAAAAAGTTACGTAATCCGGCTATGAGGACATCAAAGTATTTCCAACTTGTAGAAATCTTTACTTTTACAGTCGAATTTTGTTCAGTGTCGTTTGTAGTTGATTGTAGTTCTCTTATTTTCGTTTGTAGTAGCCTAAAATAGGCGATAAGCAAAAAAGAAGAAAAAATTCACGTAATCCGGCTATGACGACATCAAAGTATTTCCAACTTGTAGAAATCTTTCTTTTTACAGCCGAATATTGTTCAGTGTCGTTTGTAGTTGATTGTAGTTTTCTTATTTTCGTTTGTAGTAGCCTAATTATAGCACTGGCAGTAATTAAAGAAAAAAAGTCACGAGAAAATTGAAGTATTTCCAACTTGTGGAAATCTTTACTTTTACAGTCGAATATTGTTCAGTGTCGTTTGTAGTTGATTGTAGTTCTCTTATTTTCGTTTGTAGTAGCCTAAAATAGGCGATAAACAAAAAAGAAGAAAAAAGTTACGTAATCCGGCTATGAGGACATCAAAGTATTTCCAACTTGTAGAATTCTTTACTTTTACAGTCGAATTTTGTTCAGTGTCGTTTGTAGTTGATTGTAGTTCTCTTATTTTCGTTTGTAGTAGCCTAAAATAGGCGATAAACAAAAAGGAAGAAAAATTTCACGTAATCCGGCTATGAGGACATCAAAGTATTTCCAACTTGTAGAAATCTTTCTTTTTACAGCCGAATATTGTTCAGTGTCGTTTGTAGTTGATTGTAGTTCTCTTTTTTTCGTTTGTAGTAGCCTAATTATAGCACTAGCAGTAATTAAAGGAAAAAAGTCACGAGAAAATTGAAGTATTTCCAACTTGTGGAAATCTTTACTTTTACAGTCGAATATTGTTCAGTGTCGTTTGTAGTTGATTGTAGTTCTCTTATTTTCGTTTGTAGTAGCCTAAAATAGGCGATAAACAAAAAAGAAGAAAAAAGTTACGTAATCCGGCTATGAGGACATCAAAGTATTTCCAACTTGCAGAAATCTTTACTTTTACAGTCGAATATTGTTCAGTGTAGTTTGTAGTTGATTGTAGTTCTCTTATTTTCGTTTGTAGTAGCCTAAAATAGGCAATAAACAAAAAGGAAGAAAAAAATCACGTAATCCGGCTATGAGGACATCAAAGTTTTTCCAACTTGTAGAAATATTTACTTTTACAGTCGCATTTTATTCAGTGTCGTTTGTAGTTGATTGTAGTTCTCTTATTTTCGTTTGTAGTAGCCTAAAATAGGCGATAAACAAAAAGGAAGAAAAAAGTCACGTAATCCGGCTATGAGGACATCAAACTATTTCCTACTTGTGGAACTCTTTACTTTTACAAACGAATATTGTGCAGTGTCGTTTGTAGTTGATTGTAGTTCTCTTATTTTCGTTTGTAGTAGCCTAATTATAGCACTGGCAGTAATTAAAGGAAAAAAGTCACGAGAAAATTAAAGTATTTCCAACTTGTGGAAATCTTTACTTTTACAGTCGAATATTGTTCACTGTCGTTTGTAGTTGATTGTAGTTCTCTTATTTTCGTTTGTAGTAGCCTAAAATTGGCAATAAACAAAAAAGAAGAAAAAAGTTACGTAATCCAGCGATTAGGACATCAAACTATTTCCTACTTGTGGAACTCTTTACTTTTACAAACGAATATTGTGCAGTGCCGTTTGTAGTTGATTGTAGTTCTCTTATTTTCGTTTGTAGTAGCCTAATTATAGCACTAGCAGTAATTAAAGGAAAAAAGTCACGAGAAAATTGAAGTATTTCCAACTAGTGGAAATCTTTACTTTTACAGTCGAATATTGTTCAGTGTCGTTTGTAGTTGATTGTAGTTCTCTTATTTTCGTTTGTAGTAGCCTAAAATAGGAGATAAACAAAAAAGAAGAAAAAAGTTACGTAATCCGGCTATGAGGACATCAAAGTATTTCCAACTTGCAGAAATCTTTACTTTTACAGTCGAATATTGTTCAGTGTAGTTTGTAGTTGATTGTAGTTCTCTTATTTTCGTTTGTAGTAGCCTAAAATAGGCGATAAACAAAAAGGAAGAAAAAATTCACGTAATCCGGCTATGAGGACATCAAAGTTTTTCCAACTTGTAGAAATATTTACTTTTACAGTCGCATTTTATTCAGTGTCGTTTGTAGTTGATTGTAGTTCTCTTATTTTCGTTTGTAGTAGCCTAATTATAGCACTAGCAGTAATTAAAGGAAAAAAGTTATGTTATTTAGTCACGAGAAAATCGAAGTATTTCGAACTTGTGGAAATCTTTACTTTTACAGTCGAATATTGTTCAGTGTCGTTTGTAGTTGATTGTAGTTCTCTTATTTTCGTTTGTAGTAGCCTAATTATAGCACTGGCAGTAATTAAAGGAAAAAAGTCACGAGAAAATTGAAGTATTTCCAACTTGTGGAAATCTTTACTTTTACAGTCGAATATTGTTCAGTGTCGTTTGCAGTTGATTGTAGTTCTCTTATTTTCGTTTGTAGTAGCCTAAAATAGAAGATAAACAAAAAAGATGAAAAAAGTTACGTAATCCGGCTATGAGGACATCAAAGTATTTCCAACTTGTAGAAATCTTTACTTTTACAGTCGAATATTGTTCAGTTGAGTTTGTAGTTGATTGTAGTTCTCTTATTTTCGTTTGTAGTAGCCTAAAATAGGCGATAAACAAAAAAGAAGAAAAAAGTTACGTAATCCGGCTATGAGGACATCAAAGTATTTCCAACTTGCAGAAATCTTTACTTTTACAGTCGAATATTGTTCAGTGGAGTTTGTAGTTGATTGTAGTTCTCTTATTTTCGTTTGTAGTAGCCTAAAATAGGCGATAAACAAAAAGGAAGAAAAAATTCACGTAATCCGGCTATGAGGACATCAAAGTTTTTCCAACTTGTAGAAATATTTACTTTTACAGTCGCATTTTATTCAGTGTCGTTTGTAGTTGATTGTAGTTCTCTTATTTTCGTTTGTAGTAGCCTAATTATAGCACTGGCAGTAATTAAAGGAAAAAAGTCAACAGAAAATTGAAGTATTTCCAACTTGTGGAAATCTTTACTTTTACAGTCGAATATTGTTCAGTGGAGTTTGTAGTTGATTGTAGTTCTCTTATTTTCGTTTGTAGTAGCCTAAAATAGGCGATAAACAAAAAGAAGAAAAAAGTTACGTAATCCGGCTATGAGGACATCAAAGTATTTCCAACTTGCAGAAATCTTTACTTTTACAGTCGAATATTGTTCAGTGGAGTTTGTAGTTGATTGTAGTTCTCTTATTTTCGTTTGTAGTAGCCTAAAATAGGCGATTAACAAAAAGGAAGAAAAAATTCACGTAATCCGGCTATGAGGACATCAAAGTTTTTCCAACTTGTAGAAATATTTACTTTTACAGTCGCATTTTATTCAGTGTCGTTTGTAGTTGATTGTAGTTCTCTTATTTTCGTTTGTAGTAGCCTAATTATAGCACTGGCAGTAATTAAAGGAAAAAAGTCACGAGAAAATTGAAGTATTTCCAACTTGTGGAAATCTTTACTTTTACAGTCGAATATTGTTCAGTGTCGTTTGTAGTTGATTGTAGTTCTCTTATTTTCGTTTGTAGTAGCCTAAAATAGAAGACAAACAAAAAAGATGAAAAAAGTTACGTAATCCGGCTATGAGGACATCAAAGTATTTCCAACTTGTAGAAATCTTTACTTTTACAGTCGAATTTTGTTCAGTGTCGTTTGTAGTTGATTGTAGTTCTCTTATTTTCGTTTGTAGTAGCCTAAAATAGGCGATAAACAAAAAGGAAGAAAAAATTCACGTAATCCGGCTATGAGGACATCAAAGTATTTCCAACTTTTAGAAATCTTTACTTTTACAGTCGAATTTTGTTCAGTGTCGTTTGTAGTTGATTGTAGTTCTCTTATTTTCGTTTGTAGTAGCCTAAAATAGGCGATAAACAAAAAGGAAGAAAAAAGTCACGTAATCCGGCTATGAGGACATCAAACTATTTCCTACTTGTGGAACTCTTTACTTTTACAAACGAATATTGTGCAGTGTCGTTTGTAGTTGATTGTAGTTCTCTTATTTTCGTTTGTAGTAGCCTAATTATAGCACTGGCAGTAATTAAAGGAAAAAAGTCACGAGAAAATTAAAGTATTTCCAACTTGTGGAAATCTTTACTTTTACAGTCGAATATTGTTCACTGTCGTTTGTAGTTGATTGTAGTTCTCTTATTTTCGTTTGTAGTAGCCTAAAATTGGCAATAAACAAAAAAGAAGAAAAAAGTTACGTAATCCGGCGATTAGGACATCAAACTATTTCCTACTTGTGGAACTCTTTACTTTTACAAACGAATATTGTGCAGTGCCGTTTGTAGTTGATTGTAGTTCTCTTATTTTCGTTTGTAGTAGCCTAATTATAGCACTAGCAGTAATTAAAGGAAAAAAGTCACGAGAAAATTGAAGTATTTCCAACTAGTGGAAATCTTTACTTTTACAGTCGAATATTGTTCAGTGTCGTTTGTAGTTGATTGTAGTTCTCTTATTTTCGTTTGTAGTAGCCTAAAATAGGAGATAAACAAAAAAGAAGAAAAAAGTTACGTAATCCGGCTATGAGGACATCAAAGTATTTCCAACTTGCAGAAATCTTTACTTTTACAGTCGAATATTGTTCAGTGTAGTTTGTAGTTGATTGTAGTTCTCTTATTTTCGTTTGTAGTAGCCTAAAATAAGCGATAAACAAAAAGGAAGAAAAAATTCACGTAATCCGGCTATGAGGACATCAAAGTTTTTTCCAACTTGTAGAAATATTTACTTTTACAGTCGCATTTTATTCAGTGTCGTTTGTAGTTGATTGTAGTTCTCTTATTTTCGTTTGTAGTAGCCTAATTATAGCACTAGCAGTAATTAAAGGAAAAAAGTTATGTTATTTAGTCACGAGAAAATCGAAGTATTTCGAACTTGTGGAAATCTTTACTTTTACAGTCGAATATTGTTCAGTGTCGTTTGTAGTTGATTGTAGTTCTCTTATTTTCGTTTGTAGTAGCCTAATTATAGCACTGGCAGTAATTAAAGGAAAAAAGTCACGAGAAAATTGAAGTATTTCCAACTTGTGGAAATCTTTACTTTTACAGTCGAATATTGTTCAGTGTCGTTTGCAGTTGATTGTAGTTCTCTTATTTTCGTTTGTAGTAGCCTAAAATAGAAGATAAACAAAAAAGATGAAAAAAGTTACGTAATCCGGCTATGAGGACATCAAAGTATTTCCAACTTGTAGAAATCTTTACTTTTACAGTCGAATATTGTTCAGTGGAGTTTGTAGTTGATTGTAGTTCTCTTATTTTCGTTTGTAGTAGCCTAAAATAGGCGATAAACAAAAAAGAAGAAAAAAGTTACGTAATCCGGCTATGAGGACAGCAAAGTATTTCCAACTTGCAGAAATCTTTACTTTTACAGTCGAATATTGTTCAGTGGAGTTTGTAGTTGATTGTAGTTCTCTTATTTTCGTTTGTAGTAGCCTAAAATAGGCGATAAACAAAAAGGAAGAAAAAATTCACGTAATCCGGCTATGAGGACATCAAAGTTTTTCCAACTTGTAGAAATATTTACTTTTACAGTCGCATTTTATTCAGTGTCGTTTGTAGTTGATTGTAGTTCTCTTATTTTCGTTTGTAGTAGCCTAATTATAGCACTGGCAGTAATTAAAGGAAAAAAGTCAACAGAAAATTGAAGTATTTCCAACTTGTGGAAATCTTTACTTTTACAGTCGAATATTGTTCAGTGTCGTTTGTAGTTGATTGTAGTTCTCTTATTTTCGTTTGTAGTAGCCTAAAATAGAAGATAAACAAAAAAGATGAAAAAAGTTACGTAATCCGGCTATGAGGACATCAAAGTATTTCCAACTTGTAGAAATCTTTACTTTTACAGTCGAATATTGTTCAGTGGAGTTTGTAGTTGATTGTAGTTCTCTTATTTTCGTTTGTAGTAGCCTAAAATAGGCGATAAACAAAAAGAAGAAAAAAGTTACGTAATCCGGCTATGAGGACATCAAAGTATTTCCAACTTGCAGAAATCTTTACTTTTACAGTCGAATATTGTTCAGTGTCGTTTGTAGTTGATTGTAGTTCTCTTATTTTCGTTTGTAGTAGCCTAAAATAGGCGATTAACAAAAGGAAGAAAAAATTCACGTAATCCGGCTATGAGGACATCAAAGTTTTTCCAACTTGTAGAAATATTTACTTTTACAGTCGCATTTTATTCAGTGTCGTTTGTAGTTGATTGTAGTTCTCTTATTTTCGTTTATAGTAGCCTAATTATAGCACTGGCAGTAATTAAAGGAAAAAAGTCACGAGAAAATTGAAGTATTTCCAACTTGTGGAAATCTTTACTTTTACAGTCGAATATTGTTCAGTGTCGTTTGTAGTTGATTGTAGTTCTCTTATTTTCGTTTGTAGTAGCCTAAAATAGAAGACAAACAAAAAAGATGAAAAAAGTTACGTAATCCGGCTATGAGGACATCAAAGTATTTCCAACTTGTAGAAATCTTTACTTTTACAGTCGAATTTTGTTCAGTGTCGTTTGTAGTTGATTGTAGTTCTCTTATTTTCGTTTGTAGTAGCCTAAAATAGGCGATAAACAAAAAGGAAGAAAAAATTCACGTAATCCGGCTATGAGGACATCAAAGTATTTCCAACTTTTAGAAATCTTTACTTTTACAGTCGAATTTTGTTCAGTGTCGTTTGTAGTTGATTGTAGTTCTCTTATTTTCGTTTGTAGTAGCCTAATTATAGCACTGGCAGTAATTAAAGGAAAAAAGTCACGAGAAAATTGAAGTATTTCCAACTTGTGGAAATCTTTACTTTTACAGTCGAATATTGTTCAGTGTCGTTTGTAGTTGATTGTAGTTCTCTTATTTTCGTTTGTAGTAGCCTAAAATAGAAGATAAACAAAAAAGATGAAAAAAGTTACGTAATCCGGCTATGAGGACATCAAAGTATTTCCAACTTGTAGAAATCTTTACTTTTACAGTCGAATTTTGTTCAGTGTCGTTTGTAGTTGATTGTAGTTCTCTTATTTTCGTTTGTAGTAGCCTAAAATAGGCGATAAGCAAAAAAGAAGAAAAAATTCACGTAATCCGGCTATGACGACATCAAAGTATTTCCAACTTGTAGAAATCTTTCTTTTTACAGCCGAATATTGTTCAGTGTCGTTTGTAGTTGATTGTAGTTTTCTTATTTTCGTTTGTAGTAGCCTAATTATAGCACTGGCAGTAATTAAAGAAAAAAAGTCACGAGAAAATTGAAGTATTTCCAACTTGTGGAAATCTTTACTTTTACAGTCGAATATTGTTCAGTGTCGTTTGTAGTTGATTGTAGTTCTCTTATTTTCGTTTGTAGTAGCCTAAAATAGGCGATAAACAAAAAAGAAGAAAAAAGTTACGTAATCCGGCTATGAGGACATCAAAGTATTTCCAACTTGTAGAATTCTTTACTTTTACAGTCGAATTTTGTTCAGTGTCGTTTGTAGTTGATTGTAGTTCTCTTATTTTCGTTTGTAGTAGCCTAAAATAGGCGATAAACAAAAAGGAAGAAAAAATTCACGTAATCCGGCTATGAGGACATCAAAGTATTTCCAACTTGTAGAAATCTTTCTTTTTACAGCCGAATATTGTTCAGTGTCGTTTGTAGTTGATTGTAGTTCTCTTTTTTTCGTTTGTAGTAGCCTAATTATAGCACTAGCAGTAATTAAAGGAAAAAAGTCACGAGAAAATTGAAGTATTTCCAACTTGTGGAAATCTTTACTTTTACAGTCGAATATTGTTCAGTGTCGTTTGTAGTTGATTGTAGTTCTCTTATTTTCGTTTGTAGTAGCCTAAAATAGGCGATAAACAAAAAAGAAGAAAAAAGTTACGTAATCCGGCTATGAGGACATCAAAGTATTTCCAACTTGTAGAATTCTTTACTTTTACAGTCGAATTTTGTTCAGTGTCGTTTGTAGTTGATTGTAGTTCTCTTATTTTCGTTTGTAGTAGCCTAAAATAGGCGATAAACAAAAAGGAAGAAAAAATTCACGTAATCCGGCTATGAGGACATCAAAGTATTTCCAACTTGTAGAAATCTTTCTTTTTACAGCCGAATATTGTTCAGTGTCGTTTGTAGTTGATTGTAGTTCTCTTTTTTTCGTTTGTAGTAGCCTAATTATAGCACTGGCAGTAATTAAAGGAAAAAAGTCACGAGAAAATTGAAGTATTTCCAACTTGTAGAAATCTTTCTTTTTACAGCCGAATATTGTTCAGTGTCGTTTGTAGTTGATTGTAGTTCTCTTTTTTTCGTTTGTAGTAGCCTAATTATAGCACTGGCAGTAATTAAAGGAAAAAAGTCACGAGAAAATTGAAGTATTTCCAACTTGTGGAAATCTTTACTTTTACAGTCGAATATTGTTCAGTGTCGTTTGTAGTTGATTGTAGTTCTCTTATTTTCGTTTGTAGTAGCCTTAAATTGGCGATAAGCATTAAAAAAAAAATTTTTCGTAGTCCGGCTATGAGGACATGAAAGTATTTCCTACTTGTGGAACTCTTTACTTTTACAGTCGAATTTTGTTTTGTGTGGTTTGTAGTTCTCTTACTATTATTAACCTCACAGGGTAACATGTTCAATTTGAAGTAAATCTGTGTCACCTGTGAGTGACGGTTTTCAGGGGGTCTGCCTCAAACACCCGGAGATCGAAGTTCATATATTTCTTCTTTGTCAAAAGTAGTAACTTGGTTAAAATCTTTCGTTATCATCATCTATATCTATAAAGATGGAAATAACGAAAGATTTTAACCAAGTTATTTAACCAAGTGAGAGATTTCTCTCTAATAAAACCCAGGATCTCTTCTTAGTTTATTACAACAATACGACGTCATAACATTTTATTTGGTTCTGTTACGTCATTGTCAAATCGCTGGCTGTCTTCTGTCATCCTCGTCATTTTTTGAATATTTAAAATGACGCCAATACATTCGAGATAGCTATCAAAAAGGTTTTATACAATTTTAATAGTTTTACAATTGATACTACATTTTAACACTAGGTAGTATAAATAATCATGTTTATCTAAATACATTAAAGTTCCTTTTCAATGTTGAACTCGAATACAAAATTGATAGCTTAGCCTAGCCACCAACCGTACTTGCCTCCAGAGCGGCTAGTATGATAGCTTATACCGTCACGTTTTATGCGACGTTTCAGTACATTATAGCCATATAACGTGACGGTATAAGCTATCATACTAGCCGGGTAGGCACACGTGCCTTAAAATATACATATACACGTGCTCGTCTCCAGACGGCCATGCCTTAAATAAACATATACATGTACTTGCCTCCAGGCAGCCGTGCCTTAAAATATACAAACACGTCACGTGCTTGCCTCCAGACTGGCTACCTGTCTGGCCCGCCGACTGCACGGGCTGTAAAAAAACCGACTCCAAATTTGTAATTTGTGGTTTCCGTGAGCCAATGCTTGGTTACCTATAGAGAATATTGAAATCTGCAAATACGTGCCTATCAAATTCGAGGAGTTCCCTCGATTCCTCCTAGATCCCATCATCAGAACTTCACCAAATTTATATTGGACCAATGTCGGGATACCTGCTTTGACACAAAAAAGAATTATAAAAATCGGCCAACGTTGTCGAGTTATCGGGGAACATACATACATAAAAAATAACTAAAAAAAAAGAAGGAACAAGCAAACATGCAGACGAGCTGAGTACCTCCTTTCTTCTATTGAAGTCGGTAATAAAAATACTCCACGAAAGACGTTGTCTGCCTACTTGACACTGCTTATATCATAGATAACCCCCTCTAGATGGAGATTATAGGGCGACCAAAGAGTACATTATATATACTGACGGTCACCTCACCTATGTACCACTAGTACATGTAAGCAGCAACGCCTCGCGCTCTGTCAGACTCGACCAGTGATGTAAAAGTTACCGATTTATCGGTAGAACTCCCGATTTTGATAAATAAATAACGATAAAACGATTTTTAGGTAAAATCTCCCGATTTACACAATTTTAGAACATCTAACTTAAATTGTAGGAGATTTTAGGTTTGCAACACTTTTTTTACCTAAATATAGCAAGAAAATGTACAAAACATGAATGGTGATTCCCCGAGGCATTTTGTATTTCCCTGTTACGAAACAAGCAAATCAAAGCTGTATTTCATAGTTGCTAAGGTTTGGATATTACTGTCATTGGAAAGTAGGGGCTTCCCACAGTTATCAAATATTAAGTTTTCCTGAGGTATGCATTTTATTAACTGACTTCAATAGAAGGAAGGAGGTTCTCAGTTCGTCTGCAAGTTTACTTGTTTTTTTATGTCTCCCGATAACTCTTGACCACGTTAGCCGATTTTGATAATACTTTTTTTCTTTCAAAGCAGGTACCCCGGCATTTTCCCATATAAATTTGGTGAAGGTCTGACGATGCGATCTGGGAGGAATCGAGGGAACTCCTCGAATTTGATAGGCACGCATATGCCGATTTCGGTATTTTCTGTAGGTGTAACCAAGCATTGGCTCACGGAAACCACAAATTGTGGCATAGCGAAGTACAAAATTGGAGTTGGTATTTTTTATACCTATAAATTATATTTTTTCCCGATACTACGTTATAGAAACTCATACTCTAAAAATAGTTTATTTTACATCTTATTGCTACACTCGTCGAGACAATTCTCTCGAATGAATACATTTTTACTTTAATCTACATAGATATTATATGAGTAATAAAAATAAAAACAGGACAATATTATTGTCAGCTGACTTTTAATTTTCAATAGCATCCAATAATTCAATATTAAAATAAAATACTTATGTGTATATTCAGAGTTTTAACATATACCTACTATCGGGAAAAAATATTAAATGCACACTTTTGTGAAACGCAATGATCGCAATCGGCTATGTGCGGCACCACAGAAAAATATTTATTAGGATTCGGTACAAAATAATCGATTTCGATAATTTTTGTGTTGCCATAGTACAGCACTATTTCACTCACACATATATGCATTTATTTTTGGTAAAGCGTAATTTTTGAATTTGTTGTTCTCGTACATCCTAATTCTATGGTTACTACACACACCCGTCTCCAGACTGGCGTGTCTAAATACAACATGTTACTATACACGCACACGTCCCCACACTGGCGAGTATAAATACTACATGTTACTATGTACTATCACTTATTATGTGATGTTACTTACTACACACACCCGTCTCCAGACTGGCGTGTTTAAATTCCTCATGTTATTACACGCACACATCTCCAGACTGTCGTGTTTAGACAGACTTTTACTCACCACTATATATAGTAAACAACGGACTGTAATATTATTTTTAATTGTTCCCTCTTATTAAGAAAACTGCTCAGTATCTCTGTCAATACTAAGATATAGCATATGCTGCATGTTATATCACAAATATCACAATCATGAAAATTTGATTATCAGTTACGGGTTCCGTTTATGACATATTGAGCTCTTCTTTTTTTTTTGCCAAGAGCAGACTTTTACTCTTACGGGTATTACTAGTATATGCGTGGAATCTGTCAACTAGTCAGACTTTATTTTTATACAGTGCTTCTTTTTTCATAAATTAGTATAATCTAAGTCTCTAGTTTCAGATTGTTGAGAATTCCTTGTTGTATTTGGACTCTTTACATTAAGGTCAGACTCTGGTAAAACAATTAAAGTTAAGATATATTCTTAGGAATGTGATGATGATGCTAATACTGTTGTTATTTTTTGCAAGCATTGTTTTTCATTAAATAATTTACAAAATTGGTTCTTAGTGAAGGTAAATTAGATAGTGTTACCTGCAGTAGTAGGCATAATTGTAATTTACTAATTATTTAACTGTGTATGCTGTACTCAAAGTGGACTTTATTTTGTAAATTTTGTTTCTATAAACTGACATCAGTTGATAGTGACTATATATAATCAGTTTTGATGTCTGACTTTATAAACTGGACTTAACACACATTATTTAAAATAATTCAGAGTTTCAGGCTTAGGAGTACAGTTTTATAATATTTTTACACATGTTATTCCTTTAAACTGACTTGGGTTCAAATAACTCAGATGTGTGTTATGTATTTATATCAATTTATTAAATAAGTATCTCACAGTTATGCATCTGATATAGAAATCAGATTATCTATTTTACTGCAGTCATGACACTCATGACACAAGATTCAGCTGTCTATTACCTACTGTATGAATTTAGGCTTGAGTGCCCAGTCAGTCACGAATGTCACATTTGATTGATGGTGCATACAACTTCTCAACCAACTTAAGTACCTGAATTAAAGCTGAACATAGCCTTGTTAGGCTAGATGTTGTATCTTACGATCACGCCGCCCAGATGCAGCGGTCGCACGCTCGTGCTGGCTTCGTGCTGATGACGGTGTTTTTTTGTCATGGTGCTGCTTCAACCTTAATTGCTCATGCTGGCTCCTCTGAAACCACCATCGCTCACGCCGGTATCTCTCCTCCTCAACAACTCGCCAAAACGCCGTTCTGACCGCTTCCGCGGTCACTGACTTAGTTTCGCCCTCAAGTGCATCACATAAATCGCGAACCTGTTCTTGGTCTCCTTGGCAAAGGTGGCCGGCGACCATGCTTAAGCATATTATCTGATTATAATTCTGAAATATACACACAACCCAATTAATGGACCATAGTCCCTGACTCAAGTATTTTTCATTAATATACTGTAAAACACTTAATTCAGTTCGTAATTTTATTACTAAGACATTCAATTCCACTAAATATATGATGTTCCAGTTTCAGTAAATATATGGTAGTTATAAAGTACTTTAGTCTCCTCGAATAGCACTAATAGAAATTATTGCATTCTCTTGTTACTCATCAACAACAAATAAAATAACTAGTTAAGTACATAACTTAAAAGAATATAACTCATATCTCCTATGTAGGTAGTCGATTCATTGTATTTTCACCAGTTCCAACAGTTACGACCTTACGACATACTTACATCCTAAAATCATGTTAACATTCCTGTTTTACAACAGAAAAACGATCTTGTAATGTTTGTATTTCAAAAATCTCTTATTGTACTATATGTACATACTAATACTATATATGTTGTGTCTGTATCTGTACAATATATTATGCACTTAACTCACGTTATAATATACCCTTAGTTTTAACTTTACCTTTTAAGTTCCAAACTTCTCTAAGTCAGACTTTTTAATCCAGTAAAATTGATATTTGATAAGTAGATGACACGCAGATTTCTTCGGCACGTAGTTACTTATCTCCATAGTTCCTTTTGTGAATTTGAGAGATTTTTAAAACCCAGGATTTCTTCTTCTTAGTACAATAGTTTAATAATTTTTACAACAATAATAACATTTTATGCAGTTCCGTTACGTCAACATCAAGTCGCTGGACTCGCTGGCTGTCATCTGTCATCCTCGCCATTTTTTTTAATACTAGATTAAAGCCCGGCTTCGCTCGGGTGAAATAAATAAGAAAGAAATAAAGTAAACATTTATTCGTGACAGTTATGCAAACGACGAAAGAAATAGTGTACAAAAATGTATAAAATAAAAACATTACAACAACGGATTATGATGCAACTTCGTATAGAAATATAGTCTGTATATGGAACAGGGAGTAAAAGATTACGCTGACGACGTCACGGGCAAAGGCTAGTATCTTTGCAAGTTAATCCTAAGCATTTTTATAAGGGTAGTATTTAAAGGCACATAAAAAATTTGACACCTTAATCAGTACTGATTTGTATAGCTAAAATACTAATCGTTCATTAAAATTCAGTTCAGATGTGCAATTGTTAAATATTGATGTGCCAGTCAGTATTTTTGGTGCGAAGTCAGAGCTGCTAACGCGAACGAAAACAAATGAAGTTCGTGTATCTCCCTCTCTGTCGAACTTGCAAAATCGAGCGACACAGAGGGAAATACACGATGTTCGTTCGTTTTCGTTTCGCGGTAGCAGCTCTCTATTCTCCGCCAAATTCTCTTAAGTGCCCTTTACACTCAATATTATGTATCAATATTATCGCGATTTTAAAAATTGTATGGGGTCTGTTAAACGCTTAATATTATCACAATACTGGTGTGTCAATATTGCCGTGGTTTTCAAAATCGTATGGACTTTTCTTCAATATTCATTGCATGTGATACGGATCGTGATATGAGTATATCGCGTGCACGGATCTATACCTAAACCGGATTGAGTACTGTGACGAAAAAGTGTGACCGACAGAGAAGCCAAACTCGAGGATTGCATCTCGTTTTAATTAGGGTGACCAAGTACATCTGTGGATATGAGGATTATTTCTAATTAGGTTCTATGTACAATGAAAATCTCAACTAAATTAGGTAGTAAATAAAATAAGAATATTTTTCAAAGAAATATTTATTTTGGCTAATCACAAGTTTGTGTATCCAATTATCCATACATTGTTAAACAATATAGTCTTGTGTAATTTTTGCCTAAGCCCTACTTTATTTTCCAAATCTCTTAACAAATGTGTTCTCCCGTGATGGGCCATGCGTAAATTAAAAAAAGACGAGGACGAGTTTTAATTCACCATCAACAGATCAGCACGGTGGTGCCATGATACACGAGTTCGGTAGGTAACAATACAATATAACTGTTACCGAACTTGCCGGTATCCAATTGAGCTGAAATGTAGCATACTTATGTACAGTATGCGTGAAAATTAGCATACTGTACATAAGTATGCAAAATTTCAACTCAATTGGATACCGGAAAGTAGCTGTAAAATGGTTAAAAAATTGGAACGACAACTTAAGTACTTGCACAGTTTAATCACATACAGTCCAAGTTAAACAAAAGCTCATAATGATAACAAAATTGTTAAAAGATTGAATTTCAACTGACCTTTAGAAAAGGTTTTCTCACTAAACACTTAATAACGAATATTTCTGCAAAACCAGCCCAAGTCATAGTCACCCTAATCAGTTTGACATTTGTCTTGTCGTTTTATCGTAAAATATAACAAATTGTTCCTTACCTGTGAAATGATATTCCACAATTAATAAAACTTTCACTTTTACAACCCTTTACACAACATGTTTTCACTTTTTCAACTAATTTCATCAGCCGCTTATTTTCATAATTTCAAATTTGACACCATTAAGGTTGGGGATACCAATTAATATTTGAACAATATTACTATATTTATTGCAATACTAGGTTTTAGTCAGTTAATAATGTTGATATTTTATACAATTACGAATGAGGTCAAATGTAAATTATGCCTTATAAATATGCAGTACTAGTTAGTACAAGCAAGTAATTGTTTTCAGTATTCTAAAATACCACAACATTTTTATTTACACTGGCAAGTTGTGCGAGTGGGACACCGCCCTCCGGTTGGTTGCTCTCGCTCGGACCGCTTTCTCTAGTCTGTCTGTCATAACAGGATATTAACTGTATTACGCTAGAATAAGGTTCTGACGTCTTACCACGAACCAAAAATGAACTATCTACCTCTCTGTCGTTCGAATATACATGTGCGAGAGAGAGGCAGATACTTCGTTTTCGGTTCGCGGTAGCGCCTCTAACGTCCGAGCCTAGCTAGCACGATTATACCGTTACGTATTATGTGACGTTTTAATACATTTCGCCCATATAACGTGACGGTATAAGTTATCGTGCTAGCTAGGCTGATACCGCTTGAAAACTACAAAAACAAAACGCTTCAGACGCGGCTAGCCAAATCCATTTTAAATTTACGTTCAAATTTAGATTTACGATTACACGAAGAAAACATCACGAAGAAAATATAATAATAATAATAAATAGACCGTAAGCAACTATATTTAATCTGTACCCGCTGGTAGATTTTTGACGTTTCTTTTTTTTAATTATTTAATGGCACTGTGGCAATGGAACTTACTGTGAACATCCAATAATAAATATATATATATAGCTCATTTAAATTTAACTTTGTGTAGAAGCTCACGGAATTTCCAATTGAACACCCCTGGGCTGTGTTCCGAATCACGCTTATAACGCTCACAACGCTTACTTATACAGTGCTAACGGCCGGTCCGAATCAGTTAGCGCGCTCAAGGCCGCGTAAGTGGTGTTTTGTTTCGGACCAGTCATGAGCGTGTTTACTGTCATGTTCATGTCAACGTCGACTGAATTTGAATTTTGAGTTCGTCAATTAATCGTAGTCGGAAATCCTGGGCTGGGTTTTTGATTTGCAGAAAATTGAAATTAATGGCAATCTGCAACTAACTAATATAAAACTACTACTACTACTACCACTACTTTACTAGTTAGTAAACTAGGCTGACACGACGACCAAAAATTAGTATTAGTTGTTGTGTAGTAGACAAGAGCACGCCACTTTTCTGTACTGCGCTATTTTTCGCCAGCTTGCACCGGCTCCAAGCTCACACAGGTCCTCGTCCACCAAATCCTTGCAGCGATACTTGGGGCGATCCACAGGACGCCGTCCGGTTGGTCGGCTCAAGTATGCTCTCACCTGGCGATCTTCTCGAGGTGACCAAACCCATAACATTTGGTTCGGCCACCAGCTCTTCTATTTCGGCATTTTTACGTATCATCTAACTCCCAAGTCCCATCGTCTCTTTTCACTGGTCCCAGGATTTTTTGGAACACCTTACGTTCTGCTTCTAACAGGCTAACTGTTAAATAGCGTCCAGGCCTCACACCCATATACATTAAGATGGGGCGGATTGCGGTAATATATATCCGAAGTTTAGATCGTTTACTGAGGAGCTTGGACGCCAACACTGTGTGCAGAGCAACACAGCAGCGTAAGGTGTTCTGGGCCCTTACCGCGAAGTGCAAACGAAATTTTCCTTCTCTGTCATACTTGCACGTTCGTACGTAAGTGCGACAGAGAGAGAAAACTTCGAAAGCCGTTCGCGGTAGGCACTCTGGATACGGGTGTTAATTTTTTTCTCTCTAGCATGCGTATCAGTGACAATGCATCCGAGATATTAATTTGGACACTCCCTTGTAAGAGGTTTCTTTCTCCTACAAGTAGGACTTCTAGTTTGGCACGACTGTTTCTGAAACGCATGTGGAGATATTCCGTCTTCCATGATTAATCCTGAGCCCCACTTTCGCTGCTTCTTGATCCAACATTCTCGCTGACATTTCCACCCTTTCTCGGTTTTTGCATAGCAAACCAAAGTCTGCGTAGACGCGTAGAAATCATAGGCTGATAGGGTCAACACTATCAGCCTATGTTTTCCGTTTAGTTCAATTCCCTAATCCTGTGAAAGCAGTTTCCGAACGACATGTTCCAGGACCAAATTGAAGAGCATAGGAGATAGTGAAATTAGTGATTATTATATTATAGTAATAAATAAACTAATATAACCTGTGAAGTTTTGTTTTTTCGCGCCTATAATGAGATGTCATAACGTGTCAAACGTCAACTTGACGTTTGCGCTCAAGGTGCTTACGGCTAGGAGTGTGAGCACCGTGATCGCCGACCATGACGTCATCAATGACGTCACGAAATCTCGTGTAAGCGCTGTGAGCGTGAATCGGTCCGACCGTGAGCGCGCTCAAAGCGCTGTGAGCGTGATTCGGAACACAGCCTTGGTGTTCAATTGAAATACCGTGAACTATGTTGAGCCATATCTTAGTTAAATGAAATTAAACAAACATTTTACTAATGAGCAGATTTATTTTTTAATGTATCTCATCTCTTATCCGGGAAAACGATATATCTTCGTCCTTTCACAGAGTTCTACGTTTTACAACCACAATACTCGTACATTTTGCAAAATGAGAACGTGCATGCCTTGCCACATACGATGCACTTCACTATCTTCCATTTGTTGTCCAAACAATGGTTAATACGCGCTTCCAGATGAATTTTCGATTAGCTACACACTGTTTCGTTTGTTTACTGCTTAGTAAACTATTAATACTCCAATTTAAATAACAACATTAGAAAAAATTAAAAAAATATTCAGAGACGACTAGACGAAATTCCGAGGAGACGCCATTTTATTTTTATTTGTCACTTTATTTTGGCGTTTGACGTAGGCAGTAGCCAATCAAAGCTCAGTATGTCGTCAAAATCTTTTGACACAATATGGACGCTATCATACACGTTTCGTTCTACGTAGATAAACAGCCGTGGTCTGAACCCTTACTAGTCTGTGGAGTTTACTTAATGAAACAGTGCGCATGCTACTTTCAGTTTTCGATTTACCTCCGCGCTGTGCACTTCTTTTGGACGGGTCATTTTTGTGGGAAAACAAATAATTTGGGTTGTAATTTGGAATTCGATTCGCTTTTCTACTGGGTTTTGGTTTGGTTGTTTATTTAATTTCAAACACAACGTCGTGGCTGTGTTATTTTGTTTTCTGGTTACCTCTGTGAACTGTTTTTTTTTTGTTTAGGCATCTCTATTGGAAAAAACTTTTCGGCTAGTGGTTTTGGACTCCGATTATGCTTTGTTGGTTTTTTTTCGCAGCGTCGAACTATCTTTGTTATTTTAATCCATTTTTGACTGGGATAGATAGGTAAATAAAATATAAATGCTTTCAATTATTCATTAGTTTGTATCAGCCTATGTTTGAAATTGTATAAACCTGCTCGTTTACTAAAATAATATAAAGGAATTCGCAGTTTCGAAAGTTACAGCTACGATTACTATTTCTAGTCATTTTTTGCAAATAAATGAATAGTCAGTAGGTATATATTTTTTAGCGAAACCAAGCGAACTACAAACGAAAATAAGAGAACTACAATCAACTACAAATGACACTGAACAATATTCGGCTGTAAAAAGAAAGATTTCTACAAGTTGGAAATACTTTGATGTCCTCATAGCCGGATTACGTGAATTTTTTCTTCCTTTTTATTTATCGCCTATTTTAGGCTACTACAAACGAAAATAAGAGAACTACAATCAACTACAAACGACACTGAACAAAATTCGACTGTAAAAGTAACGATTTCTACAACTTGGAAATACTTTGATGTCCTCATAGGTGGATTACGTGACTTTTTTCTTCTTTTTTGTTTATCGCCTATTTTAGGCTACTACAAACGAAAATAAGAGAACTACAATCAACTACAAACGACACTGAACAATATTCGACTGTAAAAGTAAAAATTTCTACAAGTTGGAAATACTTTGATGTCCTCATAGCCGGATTACGTAACTTTTTTCTTCTTTTTTGTTTATCGCCTATTTTAGGCTACTACAAACGAAAATAAGAGAACTACAATCAACTACAAACGACACTGAACAATATTCGACTGTAAAAGTAAAGATTTCCACAAGTTGGAAATACTTCAATTTTCTCGTGACTTTTTTCCTTTAATTACTGCTAGTGCTATAATTAGGCTACTACAAACGAAAAAAAGAGAACTACAATCAACTACAAACGACACTGAACAAAATTCGACTGTAAAAGTAAAGAATTCTACAAGTTGGAAATACTTTGATGTCCTCATAGCCGGATTACGTGAATTTTTTCTTCCTTTTTATTTATCGCCTATTTTAGGCTACTACAAACGAAAATAAGAGAACTACAATCAACTACAAACGACACTGAACAAAATTCGACTGTAAAAGTAACGATTTCTACAACTTGGAAATACTTTGATGTCCTCATAGGTGGATTACGTGACTTTTTTCTTCTTTTTTGTTTATCGCCTATTTTAGGCTACTACAAACGAAAATAAGAGAACTACAATCAACTACAAACGACACTGAACAATATTCGACTGTAAAAGTAAAAATTTCTACAAGTTGGAAATACTTTGATGTCCTCATAGCCGGATTACGTAACTTTTTTCTTCTTTTTTGTTTATCGCCTATTTTAGGCTACTACAAACGAAAATAAGAGAACTACAATCAACTACAAACGACACTGAACAATATTCGACTGTAAAAGTAAAGATTTCCACAAGTTGGAAATACTTCAATTTTCTCGTGACTTTTTTCCTTTAATTACTGCTAGTGCTATAATTAGGCTACTACAAACGAAAAAAAGAGAACTACAATCAACTACAAACGACACTGAACAAAATTCGACTGTAAAAGTAAAGAATTCTACAAGTTGGAAATACTTTGATGTCCTCATAGCCGGATTACGTAACTTTTTTCTTCTTTTTTGTTTATCGCCTATTTTAGGCTACTACAAACGAAAATAAGAGAACTACAATCAACTACAAACGACACTGAACAATATTCGACTGTAAAAGTAAAGATTTCCACAAGTTGAAAATACTTCAATTTCTCGTGACTTTTTTCCTTTAATTACTGCCAGTGCTATAATTAGGCTACTACAAACGAAAATAAGAAAACTACAATCAACTACAAACGACACTGAACAATATTCGGCTGTAAAAAGAAAGATTTCTACAAGTTGGAAATACTTTGATGTCCTCATAGCCGGATTACGTGAATTTTTTCTTCCTTTTTGTTTATCGCCTATTTTAGGCTACTACAAACGAAAATAAGAGAACTACAATCAACTACAAACGACACTGAACAATATTCGTCTGTTAAAGTAAAGATTTCTGCAAGTTGGAAATACTTTGATTTCCTCATAGCCGGATTACGCAACTTTTTTCTTATTTTTTGTTTATCTCCTATTTTAGGCTACTACAAACGAAAATAAGATAACTACAATCAACTACAAACGACACTGAACAAAATTCGACTGTAAAAGCAAAGATTTCTACAACTTGGAAATACTTTGATGTTCGCATAGCCGGATTACGTGACTTTTTTCTTCTTTTTTGTTTATCGCCTATTTTAGGCTACTACAAACGAAAATAAGAGAACTACAATCAACTACAAACGATACTGAACAATATTCGACTGTAAAAGTAAAAATTTCTACAAGTTGGAAATACTTTGATGTCCTCATAGCCGGATTACGTAACTTTTTTCTTCTTTTTTGTTTCTCGCCTATTTTAGGCTACTACAAACGAAAATAAGAGAACTACAATCAACTACAAACGACACTGAACAATATTCGACTGTAAAAGTAAAGATTTCCACAAGTTGAAAATACTTCAATTTTCTCGTGACTTTTTCCCTTTAATTACTGCTAGTGCTATAATTAGGCTACTACAAAAGAAAAAAAGAGAACTACAATCAACTACAAACGACACTGAACAACATTCGGCTGTAAAAAGAAAGATTTCTACAAGTTGGAAATACTTTGATGTCCTCATAGCCGGATTACGTGAATTTTTTCTTCCTTTTTGTTTATCGCCTATTTTAGGCTACTACAAACGAAAATAAGAGAACTCTAATCAACTACAAACGACACTGAACAAAATTCGACTGTAAAAGTAAAGAATTCTACAAGTTGGAAATACTTTGATGTCCTCATAGCCGGATTACGTAACTTTTTTCTTCTTTTTTGTTTATCGCCTATTTTAGGCTACTACAAACGAAAATAAGAGAACTACAATCAACTACAAACGACACTGAACAACATTCGACTGTAAAAGTAAAGATTTCCACAAGTTGAAAATACCTCAATTTCTCGTGACTTTTTTCCTTTAATTACTGCCAGTGCTATAATTAGGCTACTACAAACGAAAATAAGAAAACTACAATCAACTACAAACGACACTGAACAATATTCGGCTGTAAAAAGAAAGATTTCTACAAGTTGGAAATACTTTGATGTCCTCATAGCCGGATTACGTGAAATTTTTCTTCCTTTTTGTTTATCGCCTATTTTAGGCTACTACAAACGAAAATAAGAGAACTACAATCAACTACAAACGACACTGAACAAAATTCGACTGTAAAAGTAAAGATTTCTACAAGTTGGAAATACTTTGATGTCCTCATAGCCGGATTACGTAACTTTTTTCATCTTTTTTGTTTATCTTCTATTTTAGGCTACTACAAACGAAAATAAGAGAACTACAATCAACTACAAACGACACTAAACAATATTCGACTGTAAAAGTAAAGATTTCCACAAGTTGGAAATACTTCAATTTTCTCGTGACTTTTTTCCTTTAATTACTGCCAGTGCTATAATTAGGCTACTACAAACGAAAATAAGAGAACTACAATCAACTACAAACGACACTGAATAAAATGCGACTGTAAAAGTAAATATTTCTACAAGTTGGAAAAACTTTGATAACCTCATAGCCGGATTACGTGAATTTTTTCTTCCTTTTTGTTTATCGCCTATTTTAGGCTACTACAAACGAAAATAAAAAAACTACAATCAACTACAAACTCCACTAAACAATATTCGACTGTAAAAGTAAAGATTTCTGCAAGTTGGAAATACTTTGATGTCCTCATAGCCGGTTTACGTAACTTTTTTCTTCTTTTTTGTTTATCTCCTATTTTAGGCTACTACAAACGAAAATAAGAGAACTACAATCAACTACAAACGACACTGAACAATATTCGACTGTAAAAGTAAAGATTTCCACAAGTTTGAAATACTTCGATATTCTCGTGACTGAATAACATAACTTTTTTCCGTTAATTACTGCTAGTGCTATAATTAGGCTACTACAAACGAAAATAAGAGAACTACAATCAACTACAAACGACACTGAATAAAATGCGACTGTAAAAGTAAATATTTCTACAAGTTGGAAAGACTTTGATGTCCTCATAGCCGGATTACGTGAATTTCTTCTTCCTTTTTGTTTATCGCCTATTTTAGGCTACTACAAACGAAAATAAGAGAACTACAATCAACTACAAACGACACTGAACAATATTCGACTGTAAAAGTAAAGATTTCCACAAGTTCGAAATACTTCGATTTTCTCGTGACTGAATAACATAACTTTTTTCCTTTAATTACTGCTAGTGCTAGAATTAGGCTACTACAAACGAAAATAAAAGAACTACAATTAACTACAAACGACACTGAATAAAATGCGACTGTAAAAGTAAATATTTCTACAAGTTGGAAAAACTTTGATGTCCTCATAGCCGGATTACGTGAATTTTTTCTTTCTTTTTGTTTATTGCCTATTTTAGGCTACTACAAACGAAAATAAGAGAACTACAATCAACTACAAACTACACTGAACAATATTCGACTGTAAAAGTAAAGATTTCTGCAAGTTGGAAATACTTTGATGTCCTCATAGCCGGATTACGTAACTTTTTTCTTCTTTTTTGTTTATCTCCTATTTTAGGTTACTACAAACGAAAATAAGAGAACTACAATCAACTACAAACGACACTGAACAATATTCGACTGTAAAAGTAAAGATTTCCACAAGTTCGAAATACTTCGATTTTCTCGTGACTGAATAACATAACTTTTTTCCTTTAATTACTGCTAGTGCTATAATTAGGCTACTACAAACGAAAAAAAGAGAACTACAATCAACTACAAACGACACTGAATAAAATGCGACTGTAAAAGTAAATATTTCTACAAGTTGGAAAAACTTTGATGTCCTCATAGCCGGATTATGTGATTTTTTTCTTCCTTTATGTTTATTGCCTATTTTAGGCTACTACAAACGAAAATAAGAGAACTACAATCAACTACAAACTACACTGAACAATATTCGTCTGTTAAAGTAAAGATTTCTGCAAGTTGGAAATACTTTGATTTCCTCATAGCCGGATTACGCAACTTTTTTCTTATTTTTTGTTTATCTCCTATTTTAGGCTACTACAAACGAAAATAAGATAACTACAATCAACTACAAACGACACTGAACAATATTCGACTGTAAAAGTAAAGATTTCCACTAGTATAAACCTGCTCGTTTACTAAAATAATATAAAGGAATTCGCAGTTTCGAAAGTTACAGCTACGATTACTATTTCTCGTCATTTTTTGCAAATAAATGAATAGTCAGTAGGTATATATTTTTTAGCGAGACCAAGCGAACTACAAACGAAAATAAGAGAACTACAATCAACTACAAACGACAGTGAACAATATTCGACTGTAAAAGTAAAGATTTCCACAAGTTGGAAATACTTTAATTTTCTCGTGACTTTTTTCCTTTAATTACTGCCAGTGCTATAATTAGGCTACTACAAATGAAAATAAGAGAACTACAATCAACTACAAACGACACTGCACAATATTCGTTTGTAAAAGTAAAGAGTTCCACAAGTAGGAAATAGTTTGATGTCCTCATAGCCGGATTACGTGACTTTCTTCTTCCTTTTTGTTTATCGCCTATTTTAGGCTACTACAAACGAAAATAAGAGAACTACAATCAACTACAAACGACACTGAACAATATTCGACTGTAAAAGTAAAGATTTCCACAAGTTGGAAATACTTCAATTTTCTCGTGACTTTTTTCCTTTAATTACTGCCAGTGCTATAATTAGGCTACTACAAACGAAAATAAGAGAACTACAATCAACTACAAACGGCACTGCACAATATTCGTTTGTAAAAGTAAAGAGTTCCACAAGTAGGAAATAGTTTGATGTCCTCATAGCCGGATTACGTAACTTTTTTCTTCTTTTTTGTTTATCGCCAATTTTAGGCTACTACAAACGAAAATAAGAGAACTACAATCAACTACAAACGACACTGAACAATATTCGACTGTAAAAGTAAAGAGTTCCACAAGTAGGAAATAGTTTGATGTCCGTATAGCCGGATTACGTAACTTTTTTCTTCTTTTTTGTTTATCGCCAATTTTAGGCTACTACAAACGGAAATTAGAGAACTACAAACAACTACAAACGACACTGAACAAAATTCGACTGTAAAAGTAAAGATTTTCAGAAGTTGGAAGTTCTTCAATTTTCTCTTGACTGGATTAACATAACTTTTTTCCTTTTATAACTGTTAGTGCTATAACTGGGCTACTACAAACGAAAATAAGAGAACTACAATCAACTACAAATGACATTGAGCAATATTCGACTGGAAAAGTAAATATTTCCACAAGTTGGAAATACTTTGATGTCCTCGTACCCGGATTATGTTACTTTTTTCTTCTTATTTATTAATCTCCAATTTTAGGCTACTACAAACGAAAATAAGAGTACTACAATCAACTACAAACCACTATAAACAATATTCAACTCTAAAAAGTAAAAAATAAAATATTTTCAAGTACCTAGAGATTATTTTTACTTTTAGTTTCTGGTTTTTTAATGTTCCGCCAAGTATTTTTTTACGCAACTACAAACAAAATGATTTTCACTACATTCAACTACAAACGATTCTGAACGTAAATAAACCATTAAAGAATTTTTTTTTTAAAGTGGGGGGCTGGAGTTTTTTTCCGGGTCCCCTAATTATTTTTCTACGCAACTACAAACGAAATGCTTTTCACTACAATCAACTACAAACGATTCGGAACGAGTATTATTTGTTAAAGTATTGTTTTTTTTTATTTGAGGGCTAAGGTTTTTCCGGGTCTCCTAATTTTTTTTTTACGCTACTACAAACGAAATGTTTTTTACTACAATCAACTACAAACGATTATGAACGAGATTCAATCGATAAACTCGAGTGTTTTTAATGTGGGGGGCCCGAGGTTTTTTTTATGCCCTCGTATTTTTTTTTCCTCGCAACTACAAACGAAATGCTTTTCACTACAATCTACTACAAACGATTCTAAACCAGATTCAATTGATAAAGTTATGTTTTTTGAAAGTGGGGGGCTGAGTTTTTTTTCATCTCTTTCTATTTTTTTCTTCACGCAACTACAAACGAAATGCTTTTCACTACAATCAACTACAAACGATTCTTATCGAGAATCGATGGTTAAAGTAAGGTTTTTTAAAAGTGGGGGGCTGGGGTTTTTTTCATGTCTCCCTAATTTTTTTTTCACGCAACTACAAACGAAATGCTTTTCACTACAATCAACTACAAACGATTCTTATCGAGAATCGATGGGTAAAGTAAAGTTTTTTGAAAGTGGGGGGCTGGGGTTTTTTCCGGGTCCCCTAATTTTTTTTTCACGCAACTACAAACGAAATGTTTTTCACTACAATCAACTACAAACGAAAGACTATCAAAAAAAATTTTTTCGAAAAATAACGGCCAAAGTGGGGGGCCAACTTCACAGAGGTGCGCGCTGGGACCCCATGAAACTAGAGTTTCGACGCCAATAGGTACAAAGTAATCTCTGCCAAGGCTCTTGTATTTATTAGGTATCTACGCTTTAAAATGTCGGCGTTTTTCGCCACTGCATCCGCTTTTACTGTAGTCCGTTGGAGGTGGAACAGTGCCCATGTGTCAAGACGGTGCAAGGAACTAAGGACACCCCATCAGGTTTGTTTTTTTTTCAATACCACGTCGGTGGCAAACAAGCGTACGGCCCGCCTGATGGTAAGCGGTCACCGCAGCCTATGGACGCCTGCAACTTCAGAGGTGTCACATGTGCGTTGCCGACCCTTTAAAAATGTATACACTCCTTTCTTGAAGAAATCCCATACTGTAGTCCCTCGGGAAAACTTCGGCAAGGAGCTCATTCCACATCCGGAGCGTCCGAGGGAGGAAATTTCTCTGAAACCGTACCGTACGCGACCATTTAGGTTCTAATCTAAGGTGTGAGGATGAATGCCCTGCCGACGGCGAGCGGTGCGATGGTAGAAAGTGGCCGTGGCACAACCCATTATACAAGCGATAGAACACGCACAAGGAGGCAAAGTTTCTCCTTGAACTTAACGGTTCAATATCGCTCGTCAGTTTGGGATCGTCCACGATTCGCACAGGACGTCTCTGAAGCGAGTCAAAAGGCCCATCAAGCTGGTATCCAGGTATCTTACTATTGTCTCTGACCATGCCAGTCGGCTCAAGAAGAGCAGGCACATTGACAGTGGCAAGAGACCGGTGAATTGTGTCACTAAGAGTCACATGTCTTGAAAAACGGCCTGCACTTTTTTGTCATCATAATCCATGGTGTCCCCGTCGGTCCACGTCTGTGCCTCAAGAGCATATATGTGGAGTACATATCGCGACCCCGAGTCGCAATGCAGTCGCCTGTCTAAGGGAGGTCGGATCCAGAAAAGTACCGGTATTTGGCGAGGGATGGGCATGTAGCCAGTAACCAGCTTCCCGGGCTCCGATGACCAAAAGTAGAAAACAAATTATATTGAACTATTTCTTATAATGAACCATTTCTTCAAAACACCACGAAACTTGTTGATCTACTACGGTCAAAAAGCTTCAGTCAGCGAAATCTCGCCAAATATCCCGCATACAAACAAGCCAGCAATGTCGTGTTTATTGCACATAACGTTACGAGTATATGGCCGCGAAGTATGGTGTCCGGCGTCTCCTCCGCACATTATTGACTCGTCCAATAAACGTGATGTCCGCGCGCCTTTTGTCAGCTGCTGCGGTGTTTGTATGGAGACAGAATGTTGAAACAATGTTTTCCCAAACATGCAATGATATATAGACGTTATGTTCGTTTTAATTGGCTGCGAAGTAAGTACCCCATCCATTTATAGCGATTGTTTGTAACTTTTTTTTTAATTTATTTGGGACACAAAACAGTTTGTGTGTAACTGTTTTGTGTCCCAAATAAATTAAAAAAATTAAGGTTTCATGCTTAATATGTAGAAAATGTACAATTACAGAGTGTGAAACCAACGACATTGTCCACAGATCAAAAGATTAGTATATAGCGCAAATTACTTATAAGTATGTTAAAAATTATATTTTCTCAAACATGCAATGAAATATTCATGTTATGTTCCTTATAATAGGCTGCGAAGTATGACGTTTCAGGCGCGGCTATGACAAGAGGTCGTTAATGGAATTTCATACAAATCTTGCAGGCCTAGGCCGGCAAAGTCCTCTTTTTTAATTCCATTCCACATAAATTTGTGGCACAGGCATCATGACATTCTGCCACTATGCGTATTAAAAATAAAATTTTGATTTTTTTTGTTATTTATTTCATTTCATGTTTGAGAAAAGCACTATACATACCTCGGCGGGAAATTTGGGGTTGCCAGCCTTAGACCTATCCGGCCTCGCTTCGCTCGGCCGTATATATGTCTTCGGCCGGCAACCCCTTTCGTCCCGGCCTCTGTAGTAATGTACTATTTTTATAGGTTTAATTTTAAGGATACATACAAAATGCAGAGGAAGTAGAGTAGCAGGTAGTAGCGTGCGGTAAAATATGAATTATTTTTTAAATAAATTACAATACTTATATTGGGTACATTTAAGTATGTGACAACGGATACTTAATGAAAAAAATACGAGACAAAGAAAAGCAAAAATGAAAAGGAAAACCGGAGCCACTTTTACCTTAGTCGGTTCCGGCATCTAGCAATTTAAGTAAAACTTTTCTTTTGTATACAGTGTCGGAGGCCATAAAATGTCGATATCGTTAATGTGAGTGTTATACGACTTAACCAGTCTATGTAAAGGATCACGTTCGCCCGCGTGGGTGCGGCAGCGCGCGGTCGCGAACAGTTGATGCTCTCGAGCGGCGCGCTGCCGCGCCCGCGTCGGCACGCGGTGTCATAGCGCCCCGCTTAGGCTGGGACAATCAAAATTGCTGTGGCACAGGTTGTATAGGACCATCGATTCCAAAAGGATGCGACGATTGTGTAAATCTAGTAATTTGTATTTGCTGAGAAGCTGCTGGTAACTAAGACGCGAACGTTTGCATCTGAACTGCATGGCACGCAAAAATCTCTTCTGTACTCTCTCAATTGAATTGTTATATTTCTTATAAAATGGATTCCATATTGACACTGCGTATTCGAGTTGTGACCTAACCAACGACTTATATAGGTAGAGATAAGTAGAGGGTTGTTTGAAGTCCATTCCAAGACGCATTATGAAACCGTACATTTTGTAAGCTTTAGAGATCATGTGATTTACATGGGCATCTAGATGAAGCTTACTATCGAGCATAACTCCGAGATCCCTTATCATCGAAACTTTTTCGAGGGTTGTTCCGTTAAGAGTGTAGGATGTGGGAAGGCAATTGAACTTTTTAGTAAAAGTTATTTGTTTACATTTTGTCAAGCTGAAACTTAATTTATTTTTACGACAATATTCACTGAGCCTGTTCAGGAGCGCTCGTGGCCCAGTGGCACCCGCGTACTGCGTGCGGTATGCGAGGTTAAGCAATGTCGGGCGAGGTCAGTCCTTGGATGGGTGACCGCTTTGAGTGGTTACTAACTGAGCGCTCCCGTCTTTGGAAGGTACGTTAAGCCGTTGATCTCGGTTGCTGTCTTTGATAGCAGTCGTTAAGCCAAGTTAGAGGCCTCCGGGCGGCTTGAGAACTTCTAACAGTCAAGTTGCCCACTCACTTGACAAGCCTATTCCCAATAAGGTCGGTTTCCCCCTCGGGTTGGAAGGTCAGATGGCAGTCGCTTCCGTAAAAACTAGTGCCTACGCCAATTCTTGGGATTAGGTAGCGGACCCCAGGCATTCTTCAGGATGCAACTGTACTGGGAATAACGCTAGGAGGATGATGATTCACTGAGCCTGTTCAAGTCAGCTTGAAACTGGATGCGATCCTCGTTATTTTCAATAGTATGGTAATCCCTTAAGGTCATCAGCATAAAGTAAGAAGTTACTAAACTTAAAACCGCTGTCGATATTATTAATGAATAAGACAAATAAACAAGGTTCCAATATAGAACCCTGAGGAACTCCAGAGGTTACAGGGACGCAGTTGGATTCATACCCGTTTACCACAACTTTTTGTGTGCGGTTTGTAATGTAAGACTTAAACCATCTCCACAAGTTACCGCGAATGCCATTGAAATATATTTTTTTTTTTTTAAGAATTTGGTGATCCACTCTATCAAAGGCCTTACAGTAGTCTGTATAAATGCTATCCACTTGTTTGTTTGAGTCCAGGCTTCTGAACAGGTATGAAGTATATAGGACAAGATTTGTTGTTGTCGACCAAAACCGTGTTGCTGTGGTAGGATTATTTTGTGTACAATTAGATAAAGTAGATTATGCACAATTTTTTCAAATAGTTTAGACAATATAGGGAGAAGAGATATTGGGCGGTAATTTTTAACATCTTTTTTGGATCCTCCCTTATAAACGGGGACAACTCTTGCCATTTTCCATACTTCTGGAAATGAGCCTTCTTTTAAACAACTATTAAAAAAAATGATGCAATGGTTGAGAAATGGCATCAGCGACATTTTTTAAGAATATAGGGGGGATGTTGTCCGATCCAGGACCCTTCGAGGTGTCAACAATTTTAAGCGCCCGTAACTTTAGTATTAAAATAGAAGCATGTTACTTGGTTCAGCGGTATCACAGTTACCTGAGCACTTATAAGCCTTATTGCAATGAGATAACGTCTATAGCATCTGGTCAGCTAACTGTGGCGCTGTTAGGTATGTTACACAGTAGATGAAGTGGGTTGAGTGTCGCCGTTCGCTAACAAACTGTCATGCAGTTTGGCGAAAAGTTGTGTGTATTATACTGTGGGAATTGTGATTGAATAAATAAATAAAAAATACAAATTTCGGGTGCGGTGAATACGTCAACAGGCGTATGATGGTTGCCGTTTTATCACGTATCGTCGCGGATAAAACGTTCGTTACGTTCTGACAAGTTTGTGAGTCCGATAGTGTCGATCGTCTTATCCTCAACGATAAAATGGCTACTATCGTAAGCCGACATATACTCGAGGGGCGGTCAGTTTGAATAAATGAACATGACATACACCCAGCCACGAAGCAAGTCTGATACTGGTAACTCCGCTGTCTACCATCGCACCGCTCGCCGTCGGCAGGGCATTCATCCTCACACCTTAGAACCTAAATGGTCGCGTACCGTACTGTTCCAGAGGAATTTCCTCCCTCGGACGCTCCGGTTGTGGAATGAGCTCGAGGCCGAGGTTTTCCCGGAGTTCTATAGTATAGGGTTATTCAAAAAATGAGTGTATAATTTTTTAAAGGGTTGGCAATGCGTATGTGATGCCCCTAGAGTCGCAGGCGTCCATAGGCTGCGGTGACCGCTTACCATCCGGCAGGCCGTAAGCTTGTTTGCCACCATTTTGCCACCGTTGTTGTATAAAAAATTGAACCCGGGTATGTCCTAAAACTACGACCAAGACCACCGGGGAATGGGCAGCAGCATTCCTTGAGTGCGGTGAAGATACTGCGATCGCCAACCCGCATGCCAAGCGTGGCGATTATGGCATTTACCCCCCATGAAATTGGGGGAGGCTTATGTCCAGCAGTGGACGTCCTAGGGCTGATATGGTGGTGGGTGGTTGTATAAAAAATTGTGCTCCTCCATACTTTTTACCACGAGCCCTCCCCCGCACATTCCGGCGCGTGATTAAACGAGCCGGGCGATATTGCCGCCAATCCCGACTACAGCTATACCGCCACGACTATTTTCAGCGCGGGAGGTGCCAGAGATACTTGAGCGATGATATAGCTTATGATTACTTTTGTTACGTCTATAAAGGATAATCGCGACACAATACGCTTGTCTCTGAAGTATCGTTTCTATGTAACAAACTAAATACATATTACAAATATTATTTATAGTTCATCAAAAGGAACTAAAACAAAGGTAATAAAACAACATAATGTAATGTATTTACATCAAGTTAAAACACAATATTGATTGGCAGTCTTATTGCTAAAGAGCAATCTCTTTCAGACAACCTTTGATTCGCAATGGTTCGCTATTTCCATTTTTTGCAGACATCTTTTGCTCTACAAATCACCAACCAAAATTAATGTGCGAAGTTAGGTACTTAAATTTATGCGAACGAGACACTTATCTTTAACAAAAATCACTTTAAAGTAAACTGTTTCCTGAATCAAAAAATTGATAACCATTCCTTCCACGACAAAGCTCATTGAAAGGACATCTTACATCGTATCCAAGGGCAACCAAGTTTTTTTTTCGCTATTGGCTTGCAAAAGCACGTTTCCACGGTTACATCAAGACAACACATGCGCACAGCAAATTTTTCGCAGCGTGCTGTTTCTGCGCATATCACCATGCATAGTGTTTTTGAAATTCCCACGTCAACAGTGTGACTTTGACATTTGTTTTATTTATATTGTTATTTTTATAAGTTTACTTTTTTTGCTTTATGAGTACTAGTGAATGTCTTTAATTTTACAAGAAACGTGTAAGTGTGGATGCAGTCGTCAACCCAGCCTGGTGGCAGCACCTCGTCTAACCACTCTTGTAGCTTGTGCAACAAATGTTTTAAATCTGTAAGGGGCCTAAACATACATTTTACAAAAACCCACAAACATTACCTTAGCCAAAATGACATTAATTCAGTATCTAGTCCTCCTATACCACGGCCTGTATCTCCTATCACTACTGGTCATACAACCACTCCATTCCACCTCCGCATTAGTAAACTTAAACACAGCACCCCAGTAGTTAAAAGAATTCCCCGGGGTGCTAGAATCACCGTCGCAACTCATCTCTATAAACTCATCGATAAATGTACAGAATCCAATAATATCGATGACTGGCACAACCTTCTTCTTTTTGCTTATCGCACACTTCATGTTAATAACAATTCATCGACTTCACTTACACAAAAAATCAAGAACAACTGCTCCTGTCAAATACCCGTCCTCAGTGAACCTGATAAATTAAACAACTCTTCCTTTAACCGCCGCAAGGCCATTGAAAACAAAATTAGTGACGGAGATTTGAAAGGCGCCGCTCGTCTCATTTTTTCAAACGACACACTGTCCCCAGATTCCGCAGAAACCTTTTTGGCTTTACAGACAAAACACCCCCCAGCTCCTTCTACTCCATTCTTCCTTGACCCCCCTACGCCTAGCCAGGCAATTTTAACAATCAGCAACAAAGACACTCTTCAGGGTATTCTTTCTTTTAAAACCGGGTCTGCCGCAGGTTTGGATGGTATTTCACCGCAACACCTGAAGGATCTTATTGCTGTCTCAGCCGGCGACGCAGGTGAACAACTCCTAAATTCTATTACAAAATTAATTAACAAATTGTACTCCGGCAACATCCATCCTGACATAGTCCCTATTCTGTTTGGCGCTAACCTCGTCGCACTTACAAAGAAAGACAGTGGAGTCAGAGGCCTATAGCTGTCGGTACAACTTTCCGACACCTTGCTTCTAAAATAGCCGTCCGGCACATTATATCAAAATTAAAGTCTAAATTCGAACCAGTACAGTTAGGGTTTGGTACCAAAGGAGGATGCGAAGCAGCGGTACACTCCCTCCGCACCTTCCTCTCTTATTCACCTTCTGATGTTTTGGTTAAAATTGATGTGAAAAATGCTTTTAATTCGATTAATAGGGAAACCCTGTTGTCAGAAACTAAACAAAACATTCCTGAAATTTATAATTATCTTCTACTTTCTTATGCAGACCCTACTAAATTATTATACCGTGAAAACGTCCTATCATCCGAAGTAGGCTGTCAACAGGATGATCCTCTCGGGCCAGCAATTTTCAGTTTAGCGATAAACCCTATTATACAAAAATTGAAATCTAAATTTAATGTGTGGTATTTGGACGACGGGACTCTAGGAGGTGATGTAGACTCTGTTATTTCTGATCTAGTTACCATCAAGACCGAATTCCATAACATTGGTTTAGATTTAAATTACAATAAATGTGAGCTTTATATTCCGGATTTACAATTAAATTCTTCTGAAATTCAACAAAAGTTTAGCAATTTGTTACCTAACATAACATTAGTCAATAACAACTCTCTGTACCTCCTAGGGTCCCCAATTTTCGAAAATTCGTTTCCTATTTATGTACAAAATTCAATATCTAAATTCCAAAACTATGCAAACCGTCTCCTCGAAATAAGCCCCCATTACGCAATGTCTATAATAAAATTTTGTCTATTCGTACCTAAATTAACATATGTCCTCCGCTGCAGCCATTTTTGGAAATTCCAAAATATTTTATTACCTTTAGACGACCTTATCAAATCAACTTTAGAGTCTATTTTGAATATACAGCTCAGCGACCAGTCCTGGACCCAAGCATCCCTCCCCATTCGGCACGGTGGTCTAGGGATCAGAAAAATTTCAAATGTTTCGCTACCAGCCTTTTGTCCTCCCTCCACAGTTCAGCTTTTCTCATTGGTAAAATCTTACGGGGTCTCCCGTCAAACTTTGAGTTGGCTGGCCTGGAGGAGGCCAAGAATGCCTGGTCAATTGCTTGCCCGGGAAAAGATGTGCCGGACCATCCAAATTGCCAAAGGAGCTGGGACGACCAATTGTGCCAAATTACTTATAATTCATTACTAAGCAATAGCACCGGACTGGAGCGGGCTAGGTTGCTCGCGTCAGGTGCTAAAGAGTCCGGTGAATGGCTACATGCATATCCTTCGCCAAACACCGGGACCTTCTTGGAGCCTGACACCATCCGCCTGGCAACCTCCCTCCGGCTAGGCGTCAGAGTCTGCACTCCACACAGGTGCCCCTGCGGCAGTGAAGTCGATGAACTGGGACACCATGGGCTTTCTTGTCCAAAAAGCGCAGGCCGCTTTTCTCGCCACGCCGCACTGAATGATATCATCCGCCGGTCTCTTGCTTCAATCAACGTGCCAGCCCTTCTTGAGCCAACCGGCTTAGCAAGAGATGATGGAAAGAGACCGGATGGGATGTCATTGGTTCCGTGGAAGTTGGGAAAGGTTCTGTATTATTTTAGTTTAGTTTAGTTTTAATTTAGATATATTTTCTTTCATTTTTAGGTCCATTTTAAGATGATTATTATACGATAATTAATAAAAAATAAATAAATGTAAAAAAATATATATAATTTAATATAATATATAATATATAATATAATATAATACATAATATAATATATATTTAAAACTAGTCCGCGTGATCAAGGACATCTCGGATTGTCATGGGTTGCAGGAGGACATCGATAGGGTTGTGCACTGGAGTGAACTTAATAAACTGTACTTCAACGATAGCAAGTGCACGATCATCTCGATTAGCCGTACACGCTGCCCTGTGCTCCACCAGTACGGGGTCGGGGGAAAGCCAATGCAGCGTGTGACGGAGGTACGTGATCTCGGAGTCCGTCTAACTACCGATTTGTCATTCCGTGATCACATCATTGGTGTGTGCAAGAAAGCATTTCGTAACCTCGGCTTTCTGATGCGAGTAGCAAAGAGCTTCACTAACATCTCGGCGATACGAGCGTTGTACGATGCTCTCGTAAGGAGCCACCTCGAATGCAACGCAGTAATTTGGAGTCCACGAGAGGCCAAGTATAAACTCATGTTGGAACGTATTCAAAATAAGTACATCAGGTTTCTTTACTTAAAGCTTTACGGTGTCTATCCTGGATATCCCTTGTTGTATCCCACACTCTTCCTGCTCGGAATGTTAGGGTATAATAAGCTGGAGGTGAGGCGGGAAGTGGCCCTCGCCTTATACGTTATTAAGGTACTGAGAGGCGAGTTGTGCAACCCAGGGGTTCAGTGCTCCTTGGCGCTGAACGTACTTACCCAACGGCTTTATGCAGCGCCGCCGCCGGCCGCCGCTGCTGGCCGTGCCCGCCGCTCGCACAAAGTTGTTGCAAGAGGCACCGCTGACGAGAAGTATACGCACTATCAATCTGGTTGCACTAAAGTTGGACGTGTTTACATGCTCCCTCAATGATTTCACAAAGGCCACTATATCTGTATTGTGTTTTACTTAGTTTGTTAGTTAATATTATTTTTTATGATGGAACTTTAGTTATTTAGAAGTTTTATGTGTTATGGCTTTTTTTTTCCTATTATAATACCAATTACGTTCTTGTCTGTCGCATTAGGTACCCTGTAATGATAGACTTAAGTTATTAAATAAATAAATAAATATTATTAGGCTACACAATATAAACTTATTTTTCGCATCCAGCATTATAGGTACCTAATCTGTCAATTAAATGAATGACAGCAGTATTAAAACAATAAAGTTTTAAACAAATGCAAGTCTAAAGGTACCATAAATAAGTCATTATAATGTGACTGGTGGGAGAATCAAAATGGATTTCCATACATTATTATACAGCCTTTACTTTAATTTATTCTACCACCATATACTTTATTTATTTAATAAAATTATTTTGCTATCGTACAAAAAATATTATATGCAACGTTAAATATTTAGGTCTTAAAATTTTCGAGTCTTTAATAACAAAACATTTTGAGACTAAGAAATAACAAACATTACAGCGACTGTCGAATTTTAAGAACCCTTATTTGTTATGTAACTTTTGCATAAAATACTATTTTACAAAAGTACATACACACAATAGTACATTACGATGCAAGTGCAGAGAACAGGAAATCTGTAACGAGTGGTGATAAATTAAAACACGACCGAAGGGAGTGTTTTAAATCGACACGAGTTGCGAATTACCTATTCGACGTGTATCGTACAACGTTTTACAGTACATATGGCTCTTTAAAGTTTCGACATATGTACGTAATCTGTTGATTACCGCACTAGTGCGGTAAAGTAGCACCATATATGTACTGTAATCTAGACACGCGAACCGTTTGGAGCCACTTTTGACCCCCCAATAACTCCAAATCTATCTAACATAAAATCATGAAATTTGGTACATATATTAAGCTCCTTTAGAACAAGTAGAACCAAAATGTCATAAATATAGGTTTAATAGTTATTTAGATAATAAATTCCAAAAAACGGCATTTTTACCACTGACTAACTGACTGACTGACTAATAATCAAAAACCTAACCCACATCCAGATGACCTAGAAAGCTGAAATTTGGCATGCAGCTTGGTAATTATGTGTATACACCAGAAAAAATCTGAAAACAGTGATTTTATTATTAGTTTTATTATTATTATTAATTATGCTAGTTACCCCAGACCTCAGTCTTTTAAGAACCGATTTGGAAAATTCTTTTTTTGTTTAAAACGGTATACTTTCGGGGTGGTCCCATTGTCATCGGGTCAGAATCTGATCATAGGGTCCTGGAGAAATCGAGGGAACTCTTTAAATATTTTAGGTGCACCTATAGCGGTTTGGGTATTTTGTATAGTAACTGCATTCGCACGGAAAGCACCATTGAATGAAGTTTGACAAAAAGTAATGATATCCCATCAAAAACATAAATGTGAAAATGGCAGCCAAGTTCACCGACAAAAGAATTGAGACCTAAATGGGCGCCAATTTCCGTAGATTATCTGAAAAGTTGCCAAGTTTGGCACTAGATTGTTTACAGTAAAACTAATTTACTGCGGCTTAATGCATTTTGAGCTTTAACTTAGCAGTTTTCATAAATATAACAGCTTTTATAGTATTATAACATACTGCATAGAAAACTGCCAAGTTAAGGCACAAAAGGTCTCAATTCTTTTGTCGGTGAACTTGGCTGCCATTTTCACATTTATGTTTTTGATAGGATAGCTTTTTACGATACAAGGGTTGTAAAACAAAGAAAGGCCGATGTCGCAGATGTTTGAGGCCCGAGCCGCAGGCGAGGGTCATAAATATGCGAGAGAGGGCTTTCTTTTTTACGACCCGTGTTTCGTACACAATTTTACGTCACCACTCGGCCAAAAAGTTGGCCGCGCAGCGTGCGGAAAAACGCGCTTTTTGGCAAGGTGTGGTGTAAAATACATTTTAGTTGAATGAGTAAATTGAACATCGTTACAGCATCGAGGCAACAGCATTATGTTTAGGGAAACTTATAACTAAGTAATATTATACTACATGTCCTGACGAATGTCGTACCCGACCCTTTTCTTACAAAATATGAAAAACTAAGTAAATTATTTCCTTCTTCGTATATTTTACCGATATTTTAATAATTATTCAGCTATTCGGAGCAAAGATGAATCCAAAAAACCATATAAATCGGCCCAGCCGTTCTTGTGTTATAAATGGTGTAACCAACACGGCTGTGTTTTTATAAGAGATAGTTGAATGCTTAGAAAGTTTCCTTCGTCTTAAAATTATTTTTGCTCACTTTAGTAAATCTATAGTCTATAGTCTTATTTTATACTACCTACCGCTAAAAATAACGCATATCTAAAGCTAAAATTTTCTGAAAACTCTGACTCGCAATAGACCAAGCAAGACACGGTTTACCACAAACCCACTGAAACCTCAAACGCCGTCGCAAACATTCCAAACAGGCTGAAAATCGTAAAAATCAAGTCTATTGAGCACAAAAGAAAGCCAACTCGTAAAGGCTCCTTAAAACCCACATTTATACTCATTGTCCAAGACATCATCGTCACCACTTCAACGGCATGCCGTTTGGTCTTATAATGCGCCCATTTGAATAGGACTTAGGATTTTTATCTTCTATGTTGGGTTCTCGACAGGACATTAATCTGCGTCTCGGAGACACGGGATCCATCAATTGTCAACATTGGACTGGCTGGGGGAAGGGGGTGGAAGGGTGGGGCAAAGATTAAGGCGAGTGCATCGGGTTACAGGGGAAGTTGTAAAGGTTTTTACAACTAGGCGCCGTGACTTCTTGATTCATGATATTTTCATTAAGTTTTATATTAAAATATTCAGAAATATTAGTCGTAGAACTTCACAATGCACGTTATTTTGCAGGTTTTTTTAAACAGGTTTTTATGATGTTTTTTTATCATCACATTCAGTGTCAAGAATTTCGTACGCTTGTAGCTGACAATATGAAAAATGTAATTGGAAAGCGCCTTCAAGCAGATCCCACCTAGCGGGTTTACAGAGTACTTAAGGGTCATACCTACACAGAGTAACGTTCGCATCTTTCCTGGACATTTTTTTGGCTGGACTCATAATCAGCATAAACGATGTCACCCTGACGTCACCGTTGTTATATAAAACATAACTCATAAGTTCATAACGGTTGACACGATAATATCGCTGAAAATCTCAAGATTTGGTATCCAAAGTTAAACTCCCTCTCTGCCTAACCTACTCTATGCCCTCCCCAAAGGGGGCTAGTGATTGTCAAAATTTGGCTTGGAACAAAGCGCTATTTACCAACCGGGGGAGCCTTTGTCCCGGCATTACGGCTCTCTACATAATATTGTGAAAGTTACAGACAATGTGCTGTTTGCTCCCGGCTTAGGGAAAACCTGAGGTGTTGCCGATGAGTTTTGGATTTCCGGCTGTTTGGGTTTAGGATTGTTAGTCTCTAGGGCTGGAAAGTGAAGAGGTTCGTTTGTTTCCTAACACATTGATTTGGGGATGCTGCTGGTTGAAAATAACCGTTAGAGTTTTTATATTTCAGTTGACAACCAAATTAAGCTCGTATCTTACCATCGCTTCAGTTCTAAGATAAGAGGATTCTAAAAGTAACGTTATTTTTTTTTTTTATTAAAACTTTTAGTTGTCGCCCGGCGATTTATACTGGTACCTATACTGTACTATCAAATAAATAACATTTATATTAGGTATTTCTTTGTATTTAAATTCTTAAAAACAGATTTAATGGATTCGTTGATATTTACAACACAGGGGTTTATGTGGAATAAAAGTAGATTTTACGGGGTTTGTTTGTCAGGAAAATTCGCTTGTAGGTTAGGTATTGTATTGGTATTTATGAATGTATAGTGATAGTCATATGAACGAGGATTGTGTCTGCGATTTTTGTTCTACAATGTGTTTTCGAGTATTTATACATAAGCCAGACATTATTTATTTGATAGTTAGAATAAAATCGTTGAAGAAAAATTATGTAATACCTACATACGTATGTAAACTGTTTAAAATTAGATATAAACCACCAACAAACCATATCAACCAAGTCAATATAAAAATACCTAATTAAATGCTAACGCCTTATTTAGGTAGGTACCGGTTTTTTAGAGGCAGCAGAACAGTAAAAATACTACCCCAGTTTTATTACTCTTAATTGTAGGTAAAACAGCATAGGTACACTACACTACATACCGATTTACATTGATAATTTTATTCAAACAGCTAGCAAAAAAGTGGTCTACTACTATTCGACTCTATTTTTTGCGTATTACGGGCCAAAAAATATAGTCATCGTCAAGCAAATCTGATTCTGTGCCCAAATTTCATGAATCAAACTAAGATCATACATAATATATGTAAACACGAACATCCCAATAGCAACTCTTTATTTAATAGCTCACAAATTTAAAAAAACCACCCTAGTTAAATTCATTCTTAATAACGCAATCCCCAAGCACCAATTACCAAACAATAAAACCATACAGCCAGTACAATTAACAGAAACCAAGTTATGTCAAAATTAATTGGCCGAAAACCGTTATGCAGAATTCGAGCACACGTTCAGAAAGCATCGGGTTCGAATTTCAAATGAGGCACGCCCCACCCCCTGCCCCGCCCCGCCGCCATCTTGAATTCGAGAGGGGGGACGAGGGAGCTAAATTATTTCATTCCGCTTCGGGCCGCGTCGACTAACGGATTTAAACAATTGCCCCACAGTGAATGGATAATTTTTGAGAGGAAAATGCGGTGTGGGTATTTATTTAAAGGAAGCTTTGATGTTTGTTTTAGATATAAAGGAAAATTGTGTGACCTATGACGTATATACGGCGTATGAAATATATACGATAAGTCAGATATTTATATGAAAATTGAAAACCTACTTATATGATTTCCGGAATAAATAATTGTTTAGGTACCTTTGTTTTACAATAAAGCAACGTGTTTATGGCATATTTAACCAAAATGTAATGCTAATGTGGGTATTTGCGCTACTAAAGCTATCAAAAATATTTCTTCGCCAACTTAATTATTGCACGGCGGTTAAGAAGTCAATCCTGACACCTGTCATTTCCATACAGTTTATAACCTAAAAGTCACTTTGAGGTTATAAACTGTATGGATATGACAGGTGTCAGGATTGACTTCTTAACCGCCGACCACTATAATAACGAATTCATGGGTTAATCTGAAACAGATTTCGCGTTCAAATTTGATTTCAGTATATTTCACGCTCTTGTCCCAGACTCACAGGAAATCCTGCGAAAAACTTTATTTAGTTCGTTAGGAATACATAGAAGCTAAATTATCTAAACGATTGTCGTCCATTTAATTCTCTAGTTCACTAGCAGAGGTGCATATAACGGAATAGATCTACATTTTCTTAGGATTTGTATCTGATCAAAAAGGCTTTAAAAATCCAGCGAAAGCTTAGTGTTTCTATCACAATTATTTTTTATAGAACTAAATCGGTCTGATACAAAACTTTCTTATGATTTGCACTAATCTCTAGTTACTAATACTCTCTAAACTTCCTATCTAACATCACGTTGATAGCAAAGGTAAATAAAAACTTATTTTATGTGGCTTTTACTTCTCCGTGAGCACGCACCCTAACTCCGCAAAGCCGCATAAATCCCGCAAAACTAAAACTTGAAAGTCACCTATCATATTAAGTTGCAACTCCAAGTGACCCGGAACTCAAAAACTCGGCGTTCGCTTAGCAACTTAAGGAGTTAGCGAAACTTGCGGGCGTCTGTCGGGGCGACATCGGCGACAGTTGCGGTTGTGTCATGTCGCGACAGTGGCTGCTTCGTCGCGTGGGATACTCTGCTACAGTTTGACTCAAAAATAACTATTTTTATGTAATCTTTTAGTACGTTTTGAGAGCGAGACAGATACGTTGATGTGTATTATCGGAACGTACATGATAGGGATCTGCAGCGATAACGCCGCAACCTCGGTGAGCACGCAGTGTATCGAACACGTTAATCAGAGGTTAATTCGATTTTTTTATTCCTAACAACAGTCTCTTACTCGCCTTATCAACTGTTGTCATAGACGATAACCAGTATCGCTTTGCTTAACATGCCTTGCAAAGCACGGAAGCTCACAGATTGTAACTATATTGCTGTTGCTACTTCCTCGATTGGCTTGCTGTAGATCAAGCCACTGACACTAGGTGACTATAGACTCACCCTAAGAATTAAGCTTAAACAAATTAATGTGGATACTCTACTTTGCTTCTTTGGGTGACTGGAAGATGACTTGGATCGGGAGGAAGGATCAGGGCATCCGACATTAATTAATATGTGTTGTGATTAAATATATCGATATTTGGCTCCATTGGCTGAATTTGTATGTTGCTGCTCCCCCCCCCCCCCCCCCCCCAACCAAAATTTGGATCCGTCCTGCCTGGATCAGTATAAATTGCCTTTCACAGTACAGAAACTGACAATTTACAAGTCTACCTCTTAATGCAGGTGGTTGCGGCATGCGTGACGCACGGCAAATGTGAGAAGACTTCAAAGGTTTCCCCATTGTAATACTTGTCCAATACAGATACAATTGACTTAAAGAAGAATTAAAACGCTGAATAGAGCGAAATTGCCATTTTTAAATGGTGATTCAACAAAAACCATTTGTTTTGGTAAAAAAAAATACACGTTATTATTTATTATATTTCAAAAGGTGTGGACGATTCAAAAACACAATTTAAGAAAATAGGCTCGATCGAAAAAAAAATGAAAAGCTAGGTCTTCAAATAATCATAATGTCTTTATTTTTCAACTGAAACATGTATAATTAAAAACACAGTTCCAACATACCTAAAGCATAGACGATTCATATTACACATGTGGTGAATATAATTTAATTTCTGATTATCTGCTTGTATAGCAGGTATATAGTGTCTCTTTCACTCCGGCGCAATTTAATTATATTATTTCAAAAGGTACATAAAACAGACAGTAATCAAAATTAAAAAAGAAATACATATACGAAGACACTTATAACTAGATTACAGTCCAAAACATATGTACACGTCATGGCATTAAGTTACAATTTAGAGATAAAGATATATGTATGTATTTATGAGAAATAATTACAAAGAGTGTGATAAAAGAAGGCAAACAATTACCAGCACACTTAACAATTATTGAAATAATATAAATTAATTGTTTGTTGTTAAATATACAAATTTTTTGAATTGAGATTTTTGGAAACATGAACATAAAGATCCTTAGAGACGCGAACCAAATCATCAAACTCCCGACACATGCGAACAATTGAATTAGACGCAGACGGACATAGCCAAGGTCATTGGCGCTTGTCAGCCTCTTAAACAGGATTCTTATGTATCTGACACGAGTTGTGACATGAGAGAACGATATCGGTTTCATACATTTAGTATAATTTAGACACATTCATCTGATGCGCTCTGACGTGACGGCTCGTACTGTGTCTGACGTCAGAAATCATCACGTCAGATAAGTATGAATCCAGCTTTATTAAAGTAGAGCCACCGGCCAGGCCATCAAACTATTCAGGTGCGAATCGAACACGGTTTAACCATCAGCGCCCCCACCTCCCTCCCCCCACTCTTGACTGATTCAAATTGAATGAACTGCAGTGTGCAAGCAATTGGGCGGATGTGGCTTTGGAGCGGGACGAAGATTGGTAACGGAAGGTTCCCTAGTTTAGTTACTTGGTAACTGACAAGTAATCCAACCGTTGGATTCCAACCAATACTCGTAAGGTAAGTTACTTCAGCTTTATAGGCTATTTTTATTTTTTATTATTTTTATTAGTACAAACCTATACCGGTTATTTTGCTCCGCGGCACCTACATACCTTGCCCGAAGAGTAAAAATGCACGCAGGCAGTCATCTATGAAAAAAAATATATATATCTATAAATTCAGTAAATTTTATCTTCCAAATAAAGAAACAATCCACGCAATAGACTAACAGCCCCCAACGTATCGGATCCGACCCCGCTAAGTGTTTTGTCCGCTACCCTGCATTATTGATGCACAGCCTCTCGTTCCCAGCCACTATCCACCCTGTATTCTGTACATGTACATGTATACAATATAGGTACACCCTGTGTATACAATGTATACTTGTGTATTGATTGAGGTGGGAGTAAGCGACTGTAGCTGAGGTCTATTAATCTTCAGGTCGTCGGTTTGAATCCTGGCTCGTATCACATAAGTTATTCAAATAAATAAACCAGACAAGTGCGAGATGGACTCGCACACGAAGGGTTCCGTACTATTATGTATACAACATTAGACACTTTATTATAACCTTTTTTAATTTAATTTTAATAATAATATTTTTTAAATTATTTTATAAGTATTTTTGGTCAAGTGCGAGTCGGATTTTAGTGCTCCCATACATTTTGAGACCCAGCGCCTAATGAACTCAACGAGTACTTAATATTTTTTTTTGTTGTACGCGAGCTCCCTTCATAGTGCGCAGAACGCTCGGTTCTCCATAGAAACGTATTTACGCTCTCGTTTCAAGGACATCAAGGACGGAGGAGTGTCAAAACGCCATGCTAGAATAACATGAAACTTTGTATACACAATGGGATCCGGCATATCTAGGTCGAAAATTAGTTTCTGTTTGCTTGAAATTATAATGGAGAAAAAATACAGCGATTATTAAGGTTTTCATACAAGCCGTAAAAAATTCAAAAAACCGCTGTTATTTTGTTTTTTTTTTATAAATAGCATGACGTTTTTAAATGAGAGCGTAAATACGTGTGTATGGAGAACCGAGCGTACTGCGCACTCTTAAATACTTATTTTATTTTGTTTTTAGTATTTGTTGTTATAGCGGCAACAGAAATACATCATCTGTGAAAATTTCAACTGTCTAACTATCACGGTTCACGACATACAGCCTGGTGACAGACGGACAGACAGACAGACAGACGGGTGGACAGCGGGGTCTTAGTAATAGGGTCCCGTTTTACCCTGTGGGTACGTGACCCTAAAAAGTTATGAAACATCATTTGATACTTAACAGTAGTTTCTCGGTAAAGCAAGAAATCGTGAGAGAACCGGTATAATCAAAGTCTATTTTTCTTTTTGGGTTAGAAAGTTAGATGGCAGTTGCTTTCGTGACACTAGTGCCTACGCCAAATCTTTGGATTAGATTTTTTTTTGATACCACGTCGTAGGCAAACCATCCTACGGCCCGCCTGATGGTAAGCGGTCACCGCAGCCCATGGACGCCTGCAACTCCAGGGGTGTCTCATGAGCAATGCCGATCAGATCCTGCTTGATGTCTTCTTCTTCTATTTATAGGCTTCTAGACCAGACACGACTAATAAGAACTTGTATTGCCTCTGTGGATTTTAAACCTAGAGACTTTTTTCGAAATTCAAAATTCCCAGAAAAGTGTATCAATAATAAATTTCTACATAGTTATGGAACCTGCTCACGAAATTTCACGAGAGTCTGTTGAGAAATGTGACCTGAAGAAGAGAAAAAACACAGTAACGGAGACGCTACACTCACTTCGCATGCTGGTTCATAATGTCATAAATGTTGTATATCGTATATCTAGCATTGTACAGTCACACCATATATTTTGTATGCAGTCAGCGTCATATTCATATAGTATGAAGCAGCCAAAGTGGCCAAATAGTTAGGTACACTTTACAGAATATATGGTGTGCCGAACTATTTGGCCATATAGTAGTCATATAACTAGCACGTAGCACCCAAAGTGGCCAAATAGTTCGGCACACCATATATTTTGTATGCAGTCAACGTCATATTCATATAGTATGTAGCGGCCAAAGTGGCCAAATAGTTCGGCACACCACATATTTTGTATGCAGTCAGCGTCATATTCATATAGTATGTAGCGGCCAAAGTGGCCAAATAGTTCGGCACACCATATATTTTGTATGCAGTCAGCGTCATATTCATATAGTATGTAGCGGCCAAAGTGGCCAAATAGTTCGGCACACCATATATTTTGTATGCAGTCAGCGTCATATTCATATAGTATGTAGCGGCCAAAGTGCCCAAATAGTTCAGCACGCCGTATATTTTGTATCACACATATGTGCCGAACTATTTGGCCACTTGGGCTGCTACGTACTATATGACGCTGAGTGTACAGGTCACAGAACTATATTGAATTGAATGCACAACACAACCCCTACATCATACTACAGAGACAAACCACCATGGTTTAACGATACTGTTTTTAATTGTAACGCAAATAACCTTGTAATTACCTTGATAAATAAATAAATAAATAAATAATAACAGCTGTTTTCAGTAAACTTCAGCAAGCTGAAGCTTGAGAATGGTTAGAGATATTAAACCAGTTGAAACATACAGTGATTATTGGCTATGTGCACATTGTGCACGACAGAAGGGCAATCTACCGTTGATTTATTTCATTCTATTACATTATTAGCTATTTACGATACAAGGGTTGTAAAACAAAGAAAGGCCGATATCGCAAATGTTTGCGGCCCGAGCTGCAGGCGAGGGTCATAAATATGCGAGAGAGGGCTTTCTGTTTTACGACTCGTGTTTTGTACACAATTTTACGTCACCACTTGGCCAAAAAGTGGGTTTTTCCGGACGCGCTGGGTGCGGAAAAATGCGCTTTTTGGCAAGGTGTGGTATAATAGTACATTACGATACAAGTGAAGAGAATAGGGACTCTATTATATTAATACTATTCGCACGTGTTTCTTACGACGTTTTACAGTACATATGGCTGTTTAAAGTTTCGACATATGAACGTAATCTGCTGATTACCGCACTCGTGTGGTAAAGAAGCACCATATGTACTGTAAAATAAATTTTCAATGAAAGCAAAGCGTGGAAGAGTATTTGAAAAACCCTTAGAAACATAGGTACCATGTAGACAAATGGCTATGTATTATAATAAAAACCGATTTTGAAAGTCTGCAACACAATAATATACTCGTAAGGTAAAAACAAACTGGCGACCGTACTTGTCTTCACGGAGATCCACGGTTCGAAAATAAATGCCATACGATTATTATTATTATTATATAAGGTGCTTCCAAATAAGATGCCAATACTTTAAAAGATGATTTCTTACATCTAAATAAAACATTTATATATGAAATTTTCGTTTTCATTTTCCGAAAACAATAATGAAATTCAAAATTTTCCCAAAAATAATTATCCTGTACATTTACCTGACAAGGTGGTTACCAGTTTCAGTTTAGTGAGCTACATATTGGATGCTAGCTGAAGTGTCCAGTCAAGTGACAGTCAAGAGGTTTCATACGATAATTAAAGAAGTCTTATTCATTGAATAGGTACTGATTATCCCATTAACAGGGTGTTATTACGTGGCAAAGTTCTGCTCCCATTTATTAGTATAGATATATAGTAACAACAAGTACAGAATGAATTTCCAGTCTGTTACACGATCGAACTTCCAAACTGCATCGTTTGCATGTTTAATGCGTGCAAATGGACGCCAGTCAAAATGGCCGATCATACTCAATTTAACAGCGTAAATTCGTTGTTGGGTTAAACAAAATACTTAAGTTTGTGGTATTTATCTACAATATATGACAAAATAAAGTGCGCAAATATATTTGACACGCTCTAATGATTATATGTAGTGAAGTGTCAGATCGCTATACTGTCAGATTAGTTCAGGATAACTGTACTGGGTACACAAGAAAGAGGTTCCCTTATTTTTTTCTTTAATTTATGAAACTGTAAAATTAAAATAAGTCATTTTTTGCTATATATTATTTCCTCATATTGTTTGAGAATTAATAACACTATCCCTCTTATTTAAATATTATAACAAGCCTCTTCTGTTAACAAAAAAATGTTTTGTCCTTTTCTCACAAACATACATGTCAAAGTGACAGATAAGGACAAACGAATTATTAATTTTAGATATAGATAGGTAAATAACTAAATATCTTGGCAAAAACCAGGATTGCCTGACTCGACTCTTAGCAGGTGTTGGCAAAGCTTCGCTCTGCCACCTCGCTAAGCAACCTCTTACTTTGCGCACCTCAGTAATAATATACAGGTTTTTAATATGCATTAAATTAAGGTGCTGCGAGGTCAGCCAATAGACTTTTCGAAAATTCATAACGCGCTTGTGGAAGATAATATGGCTTCCAAAAATTATGCTCAACAATCTTGAGACCTTTCTCTAGGGATTTTTGTGGACAAAAACATATTCAGAGAGTGGAGAATACAATTCAATACCAATATACTTTATTGCTCGCTCCAAAAAATAACACAATACAGAACATAAAGCGTAAAGTAGAGGTAAACAACCAGGCGGTCTAACCGCTAAAGAGCCATGTCCCCCAAGACAACCTTTGGGTAGCGGCTTTGTGCTGGGATTATTTTTTCTTGAATTCTCGGAACCTAGCTAACCCACAGCATACAATCAGCAATAAGAGGGAACAGAAGTATGTGAACGTGGACCACTGGACACCCTGTATCTTTAAAGCTTGGAACGCACAGAGCGCGGCGCGGCGTCGTTGCGGGTTGGAGGCGGGTTTTGAGCGAACGCGATCCGGGAGACGTCACACCAAAAAACCGGCCAAGTGCGAGTCAGACTCGCGCACGAAGGATTCCGTACCAACACCTAATCTACTTTTAAAACCACTATACAATACATTTAATCAAAAGAGGTCGTATCTTCATAGGAAACTTACGGCACTTAGGCCCTTTTGTTTGGGAAAGACAGTTTTTCAGAAATAACTCAAAAACCATTAAACCTATCATGTTCAAACCAAAAGTTGTTGAAGGTATTTATTAATTTACATCATCTTTTTATATAGAAAACTCCCGTGAGTTTGAGACATATTAAATATAATGCAACGGGTCACTCACGTCTTAAAGGTCGAATATCGCTCGACATGTTTCAGACCGGTTCGCGGTCCTTAATCATGAGCACCTATCGCGGCGGCGGTTTTCTTAGCACTGCGTGCCCGTGCCCTGTCCGCTCGGTTGCTCGGCGCGGGTAGCCGCCGCGATAGGTGCTCATGATTAAGGACCGCGAACCGGTCTGAAACATGTCGAGCGATATTCGACCTTTAAGACGTGAGTGACCCGTTGCATTATATTTAATATTACATCATCTTGATTTTTTTTCAGAATTTTAAACTTCATTGTTTGGTTTTGTAAACACTTTTTACCACTTTGACAGCTAATATCTGGCCAACTGTTGACTGAAATGGAAAAGTTTTCTAGGAACCATTTTTGAAGGCCTATCCAGAGATGCCCGACACGCTTAAGTGCATTTAAAAAAAAATTGACCCGCCAGTTACATGTACGGGGTTTAATATTTTTAATAAACCCCCCCCCTCTCCACCCCAGTTTAATATTTTTTCATAATTTCACATCATATTTCTATAGCGGTTCATAGCATACACCTTCCTACCAAATTTCATAATTGTAGTGCTCACCTGTCTCCGAGTAAATCGGCTGTGACATACGGACGGACAGACAAACAGACATGACGAATCCATAAGGGTTCCGTTTTTTGCCATTTGGCTACGAAACCGTAAAAACCGCGCGGGATACCGGAGCGGTGGCGGCCTGTGTGGCATATGAAGCAGTAATCGACTCTATAGACAGTCGACAGTTTGGGAAAAATCAAAAATGCAAAACCGCCTCCGCCCCGCACCGCGCCGCGCCCGCTCTGTGCGTTTCGAGCTTTAAAGATTTACCCCCTTATTCATAAAACTTAACGGACCTCTGTTAACTAAAAGTTGTTTTGTCCCTTTCTCACAAACATAAATGTCAAAGTGACAGATAAGCGGCTTGTTAACTAATAGAGGCTTGATGGACGTTTATGAATAAAGGGGACAGTGCCCAAGTTTGAAATGCTTATGCACATATATGAAAGGTCTTGCATTAATATGTGCATAAGCATTTCAAATGCGCCCCAAGAACCACCAAAACAAAACATTTCATTAACTAAAGGAAAAGTAAAAACAAAAGAAAGAATAAACGGCCTTTTAAAATGAACATTCTTCATCAAGGAACGTAGGAATGTGGGATCTTTCTTTCAAGTCCATCACGACTTTTCTAGCGAGGACTTAATGAAATACCTTTTTGATGAAGCCGCGGACCCGAGGTTTTTAGTGAAAACAATTGTCAGCTGGTGTGAATTTTCCTTTATTTTTTAAAAAGGTTTGTGCAATTTGAACTATTTATCATTCGTCGTGGGTTAGCAGCACTGAGATTTTTTAAAATACACATTAGCCTTAAGAATTCCACGCAAGTTTAACTAAGTACATTGCGGGCTACGGACGTATAGTGATTTCAATCGATCTATCAAAGCCAGCCGTGTAATTAAGCATAATAAATCAATATTGGGAGAAAATCTTACACTAAATCGAACTACTAAGCAAAGCGTTTATCATCATCCTATAGTGTTATCCCAGTAGTAGGGGCGCTAGTCGGGTAACCTCTACGAGTGTCTGGGCTCTTCCAGTTCCTGTGGACCCTCGCGGGTCTGTTGGAAGGGGAAGGGTTCGGGCCGGTGCGCCCTAGAGGCAACGGTAAGTGATTTATCTTCGGAGGGATCGGTTACCCGTGCTACCAATAACCTGGGGACGGGGTCGCTCTGGGTGTTCCCCTGTTTTAGCGGTGGACACACCAGGGAGTCGTAAGACACCCCAGGTGCAGCGAGCGGGGGGGCCATGCCGTATGCCTGTAAAAATAACTACGAACCCGTAACCCTGACTGCGGTAGAGGGCCGCTATAGTCGGGAGCGGGGACTGTCACCGTCAGGCCAGGGCTGGGACCACCCAGCCCGGTGCACCCAGACGGTGTAACTTTTAATAGAAGTTTTCCCCCTCGCAGCCACCAAAACTTCTATGAAAAGTTACAAGCGAAAATGAGGGAGTGAATCCGGGGTTTTTCACCCTCATTGGGAGCTGAGGTCCTGTGGTGTCGCCCTGCACGCTTGCCGAAGGATGGGAGGCGTTTGCCTCAACCGTGAGAGAACAGCTTCGGCTGTTGCAGCAGGCAGTGTTAGTGGTTGTGTGCCTTAGCGATTGGCATACCCTGGTGGTGTTAGACGGTAGTCCGTCATATCCGTTCTAGTTCCCCGGGTAGGCGGGATGCGTAAATGCATTTCCCCGGATAAAAAAGTGTTATCCCAGTACAGTTGCATCCTGAAGGATACCCGAGGTCCTCTAATACCTAATTCCAAGAATCGGCGTAGGCACTAGTATTTACGGATACGGTATCTTAACTCAAGGGGGAAACTAGACCTTATTGGGATTAGGCTTGGGTGAGTGGGCAACTTGACTATCAGAAGTTCCAAGCCGCCCGACGGCCTCTAACTTGGCGTAACGACTTAGTAAGAGAGGTGAGGCACAGCGGGACGTCATATCGATCATATTTTGTGCAGTCCAACTGGGGAAGTACCGATACCATACAGAAGGCCGCACCACAATAAAAAGAAAAAAAAACACCACTTGGTCGACAGAGCTCCCGAGGACGCGCTGTGTGAGAGTGAAGGGCCTGCATATATCTCTAGCTGGTCAACACAGTCAATGCATCATCAAGCGCGTTCTTGTGATTCATGATGCATTGTTGCGTATATTATGGGACGACTATGTTCCCATTTGTTGCATCCATCGAAAACAAACTCATATCACTAATAACAGTAAGAACACATTAAAGCACTTATCAGCGTTTAAATAAGGGCGCAATCAATGTAATCTGTTATTTTTAAATCCAAAATACTCCTAATCCATTCATGGGAATAGACAGCCAAAGAATATTGTCAAATAGTTTACCACTCCAAAGGACGCATAATATCCTATGTGCAAACAACCAAACTCAATCACAATATGCCGTCGGCAAACTGTCTCTGTACCTTTATTTTTAAAACTATACGGTCTAGTTTAGTATGACTTTTGTTTTTCCAACTGAAAAAAGGGTTGTAGGGTTAGCAACGAAACATGTTGACAAGTTCTAAGGGGTGTTGAGGCAAATAAAAAAGTAATATCAGGCGGGCACGTGGCAGCGCGCCGATATTGAGATCGTGTGGTGATAATTGCATGTTTGTTATAGTTGTCGCCTTTAGCGTTGTCAAATAGAGATAACTTTATTTTTATAGTTGAAAAGTTACATACTTTTTAAATTTTCTATAAGGAAAAACTGGAGTGGACTGGAAGGTGGACTGATGGTATGGTAAAGGTCGCGGGAGTCCGCTAGATGCGGGTGACGCAGGACCGTTCTTTGTGGCACTTTTTGGAGGAGGCCTATGACAGCAATGGACGTCATTCGGCTGATATAATGATGATGATGATAATAAAAAAGTCTTCAAAAAAGTTGTTGCTAAGCAACTACCCCATAAAATTTTGGTTGTTTTATAAAAGCGACTTGAAAACGGTAGAAAACAGTCTGCTCACAATTTATCAAGATTTATTGAATTATTAGTCTAAATAAAGAAAGCAACACCTATACGTAAGGAATTGTTGTCGTTATAAAATACCTTGTATTAATATTGAAAACCATACGAGGCGTTTGGCGTCGGTATCCATAAGAACAATTGAACTAACAACCTAATTAAATGCCTAGAAACCGTTTTCTCGGATTATCTGAGGGCCTACTCCGAATTTCGAAAATCGAACTTCGTGTCGTGCCGTCCCTTTCCGTCATATAGTATATAAGACGAGAGTGAAAGGGATGGCACGAACCGAAGTTCGATTTTCGAAGTTCGGAGTAGGCCCTCTGCTCGTAGCTAGGTTTCGCTACAATACAATGTTACAAAATTATGGTGTCGGCTACGTGCGTAGCGCTACAGAAAGATTGGTTGAATGTATTTTATTATAAAATTTATAAACCCCGCTTTGTGGCGATTACGTAACGTTTTCATACTTTATGGACATAATATTCGTCTCCGCCTACGGGCTACACTCGTAGGCCGTAGCTTGTATTCGCCGTATGTAGTGCGTAGTAGCTACGAAGAGATTACCCGAAAATCGGGTTTTCGGTGGTGAATGAACAGGTTGACCTAAATAAATGTCATTCGGCGTACAAAAAATAAAGTTAGATCTAACTTACGTACGTTTAACACATTACCTAATCGAGGAAGCTGGCCAATGGAGCACGATGGCATAGAATAAGGAATAGTATGTACAAGTACAGAAATTTCACTTCCTAACAAAAACGGCGTTTAGGCATAAGAAACGTGTCTACTCTCTGCATCTCTGTCTATCGCATAACTTGTATTAATTCACGCGCGGCACGTGTAGCCCTAGGGTTGTCACGCCAAAAATACTTCAATGATGCAAAAAATGTTCTACCTCACCAGATGTCCCTTAAGTACAGTGAACCGAAATTAATTAAGTACAATGTTACTTCACAAGAATAATAAATCTCATACTTTTTTAACGAACCATCTAACGATACCCTACACGGTGGGTTTTGCAAGAAAAAAAAATGCATCCCCATTTTACGTGTAGGGGAAGTACCTTCCAACTACATATATCGTGTTACATTTAAAATGAAAGAGCTCATTGTGTGCATCTCAAATATATTTTTTGTAATTTTAAAATAATTAATTTAGAAATTATTTAAGAAAATAGCCAAAAAATTACCATTCCCCCTTCATCTCCGAAACTACTGGGTCTAAAATAAAATAAAACATTTCAAATCATCAACCAACAGGTTTTGTCGGACATACAAATCAACAACAAACACGTCACAACTGCATACAACAGGACAGGTCATCTTCTTATGTTTTTCAGCTACTTATACCTACACTTTGTCCGTGTTTCAAATGCTATGGCCACAATAAAGACTACCATTGATTACTTCACTGACTTGGAATCTAGTCTCGCCTCTCTTAGTAGTGACTACGCGCATCAGATGATCCTGGGTGATTTTAATACGGACCTCTTAAAGTGCAACCCCAGGGCGCGTAAACTGAAACTGGTTTTAGAATCTGCAGACCTTGTTGTGCTTCCGCTTGGACCGACCCACCATAATCTCGACGCGCCAGATTCTTGGTTGGACCTTATTATTACCTCCTCGGCAGACCATGTCAGTAAATTTGGCCAACTATCGGCTCCAGGTTTTTCGCACCACGACTTAATTTATTTAAGCTACAAGATTAGGCCTCCCAAGCCTCAGCGTAGGTTCATTGAACTGCGTAGCTTCGCACGGATGGACTTGGATGCATTGAGGCGGGATGCGTATAATGTGGACTGGACGGCTGTTTTCGCTGCCCCATCAGTGGACGAGGCGGTGGTGAGCCTTAATGCGGCCATTTTAAAATTGTACGATACACATGCTCCGTCTCGGTCTGTTAGGTTGAAACGGCCACCCGCGCCATGGATTACCAGAGGAGTCCGTATGGCCATGACGAGACGGGATAAAGCTTTTAGAAAGTTTAAGCGGGACCGATGCGAAGAAAATTGGTGTCTTTTTAAATCTGCAAGAAACCGGTGTAATCAGATGGTGAGAGCGGCCAAGCGCAAGTATATACATGAAAATGTTGTGTCCTCTTCTATTAAGGCGACTTGGAAGTTTTTGAACTCCATAGGCGTTGGTAAGCCTTCAAATACATCCACCTCTCTTTCTTCTTTTTCTTTAAACGACATTAATTCTCACTTTGCCAAATCTTCTTCAGTAGATCCAATAATTAAAGCCCAAACTACCTCGCTCATCAATGCCTTGCCCTGCCCTTCTAAAACAATCTTCACTTTCACCCTTGCCGCTGAGGACGAAGTTAGTAAAGTGATTAGGTCTGTCAGGTCTAATGCTGTTGGCCCCGATGAAGTAAGTAGGCTGATGGTTGTAAACATCTTAGAATGTATTATCCCAGTTATAACTCATGTTATTAACTTTTCGTTGTCTACTGGGGTTTTTCCTTCTTTGTGGCGTAATGCCCATGTCATCCCTCTGCCTAAAGTATCTAACCCCAGTTTACTAAAAGATTTCCGTCCCATTTCTATACTCCCTTTTCTCTCTAAGGTCTTAGAAGCAATTGTTCACAAACAGCTGTCAGTCCACATTCATTCTAATCATGCTCTCTCTCCCTATCAATCAGGTTTTCGCCGCGGTCATAGGACGACTACAGCATTGCTTAAGATCGTTGAAGATGTGAGGCATGGCATGGAGTCCTCTCAGCTAACAGTGTTAGTTTTGATAGACTTTTCAAACGCATTTAACGCGGTGAATCATGACCTCTTACTAGCTACACTCAATCACTTAAATATTTCGCCTTCAGCGGCTAAGTGGTTTACTTCCTACCTTCATGATCGTCGCCAGATGGTTCGCGCCGATCGTTCCTTTTCTGACTGGTGTAACCTTACTTCTGGTGTACCACAGGGCGGTATTCTTTCTCCTCTACTTTTTTCCATATTTATTAATTTAATCACGTCCCATATTGTATGCTCTCACCATCTTTACGCCGATGATCTGCAACTATACGCTAGAGCTAGCACCAGCGACCTGGACCGTGCTATTGCAAGTATCAACGATGACTTGTGCCGCATTTCCGCTTGGTCGCGTAGTTTTGGTATAGCTGTGAACCCGTCCAAATGCCAGGCCATTGTGCTCGGGAGCCCCCGTCTACTTTCCACGATTGACCTGACACGTGCAGCTCCAATTTTCTTTGAGGAAGTTCTTATACCGCTTTCATCGCAAGTAAGGAACCTTGGGCTGATTTTGGACAGTGGTCTGACATGGGAACCGCAGGTATCTGACGTCAGTCGCAGAGTAACCAACACGCTAAGAGCGATATACCGGTTTACGCATTTCCTGCCAGTTAGCACCAAGACCCTTCTTGTTCAAGCTCTTGTTTTGCCGGTCATAGACTACGCTGATGTATGTTACACCAATTTAACTCAGGTTGCTCTAAGTAAGCTCGATCGTCTCGTTAATAATTGTATCCGATTTATTTTTGGACTTCTTAAATATGACCATATATCCGCTTTTCGCCGTCGATTAAACTGGCTCCCTATTCGTGAACGTAGGTCATTACGAGTTCTATGCACATTGTATTCACTTTTATTCGTCCCTGCTGCGCCGGAATATCTCAGATCTAAATTTAAGTTTGTTGCTGCACGACCCGGTGGCATTCTACGCAATTCCCGGAACCTCAAGCTAGCTGTTCTTCCTCATCGGTCTGGTTTTATATCTGGTTCTTTTACTGTTCAGGCGATCAGACTCTGGAATGCTCTTCCGCTAACTATCAGGCAAGCTCAAAGTAAATTGAGTTTCAAGCGCATGTTACGCAAGTATCTCTCTGATAAGCTCGCAGAATAATTGTTGTCATGGTAGTTTTCATTAGGTACATATAGTAGGTTATGTATATGTAAATGTGTAGTATATTATATATATATATTATATATTTGTGTATGTATATGTCTATATGTATTTTATAAATGTATTTTTAATAAGTTCTCTTGTAAAGTTAAATGCCTGCACCTGATGTTTCTGTTTAGCCCAATGGTTGACTGGTAGAGAATGTCTTATGGCATTAAGTCCGCCATTTGTACATATTTCTTGTATTGTGCAATAAAGTTTAAATAAATAAATAAATAAATAAAGGACAACTACCTAAATAACACAACTATTATGTAGCTAATCAAGTAAAATAAATTTAATAACGCGTGTTTCATTTAGAATAAAATTACAGTTAGTTACTTAATAAGTAAATCGTCGGAAATGGTGAGTTTAAGCTATAAGTACCTAACAACTAGCCAGGTGGTTCGTATCGTATGTATTTGTATTGTAACTTGCAACTTGATAATTTTAAACACCAACCAATAATTTTGAACACCAACCAACACTAAACAAGTACTTATTATTACATATACTAAAACTAAAATAAAAACTTACCGTTCAAAATTTTTAGGCACATGTCAAAAAAGATACATCAACGTTCCTTCGGGTATTCAAACAACCATATACACTGAACATGTGTGGCCGGTTATCGGTTTCATCGTGGGTTTTTTAAATCACACAAAAAATTACGTAGTAACGCGCGGTTCGTCGCGATCAAGTCGGCGGCGCGCGGCAGCGGATCACAAAACGACGCGCACATACATGCTCGGACGGCGACGGCCCGCGACTGACAGCTAGCGTCGGGGCTTTCGAGCGTTAGGTTATTAACGCGGCGCGCTCCACCCATTGCAAGCCCCTTGACGATGGTTCCTGTCTCTATCACACTAACTATGGCAAATATGCGTGATGGAGACCGTAATAGGCAGAACCGCCGCTATCCTAATACTCGTCCTACATTTTACTGTTCTGTGGGCAGCGATGGGAAAAACTACTATACTTACTCTCAAGAAAAAAAGAAAGAAAGAAGTTCTTTCTATGATCTGAGATTACTCTCCGTGCTTCGTACGGCGCAACACCGTATCCGAGTACTCTAACCATGGATAATGAATCCCCAACTATCATCTAACATGATCAATACAACATTGTCAATAACAATTCCATTAGTCGAGCACTCGAACGAAGCGAGGGAACTAATAAAAAGGCGTCAATTGATTACTGACACGCGGCACATCAAACGCATTTTACACAACAGTGATTGTCATTTTGGGGTGTCAAGCGTGCCAGCTAAGGAACAACGTTGTGAGAGGCTGTTAAGTGGATGTGAAAAATTAGGATTTCGTACACGTGCGACGCTGGTTAATTACAAAAACGGTATCAAGGCAACGTCATCATGAATGTTGGGATAGACTTTTCTTAAAGATCTCTGTAGTAAATGGGTGTATTCCGTGCATTGGCGTCAGTTGTCATACCATCGCCTTTTAACGCCATGTAGCGTTTTTAGCGAAATCTAATTAAAAACCAAACAAGCAAAATTCATTTATTTACGTACCATGAAAATATATACAAGAATACTTAACCAAAATAACGTAAATAAAATAAAAAATAACTTAAATCTAAAACAGACCCTTGAGGCATTGTACCGAGGATGCTGGCGGCATTTCCTCACCGTATCGCAATGCTGATACTTTGTGCGAGGAAGTCGCCAGCTCTTCGGTCACCAGTTACGTCAACCAGACGCTTCGCAATTTCTAATAACTAATGTTGAAAATGTTAAGTATAAGGCAGCTAACCCCCGGTTAAGTACACCTGGCCCATTCTGAAAACCAGCACTGCACATGCTGAGACTGGGACCCATTGCCTCACTAGATAAATAGCTTTTAAAGATAATATAATAGTTTTAATACTGTGCCTTTTTTAACTTTTCTGTTACTAGACTTGTTTTTTAATACTAAAGTTGTGGCAATAAACTTTCTACCTATGTATAGAAGACGCCTTCTTTGTTCTCATACAAGTTGCCAACATAGAAGCTTACTTCAAAAATTAGGCTTTATATTATATATAGCTCATAACTTCGGCTATGTCAATACGAAAGACGCCAACATAAATCTGTGGATGACCGATTGTGCAAAGCAAAATTTTCTACAGATATAGCTTTATGGAATATTCTCATGACGGATTTCTTCTCACAAATGGGGTGCGCACGCAGTGCGAACGGCAAACACCCCTGCGGCGGCGATTACAATGTAATCGACATTTGATTACACGTAATTTATTCGTGTCAATTTATTGGCATTTATTGTGGGAAGCGGTTATTATATTTGTACCATTTTGTAGAGGAGCTTCTTTTGTCATGACGTTGATTATGCCGAAAAATCTACCAGTTAACAAACGTATGAATGCCAATAAAAAACGCAATTTATTGAAGATTTACTTAATAATGAAAATTTAGTAATTAAGTGTTCATGTAAAATGATGTGGTCGTAATATCCTAATTGATACTGACCCTGCCTATGAAGTTAGTGTTCCCGGGTTCGAAATTGGAATCCCGGTCAGGATATTTGTTCGTAGGGCGTTTTGTGTCAGATTGTCCACAAATATTATTATTATGTATGTCTTACCTCCTCACGTTTTATCATCAAACAAATAATAAATATTTGTTTTATACATACGAACATAAAAACGCCCACCCGTACAAGCGGATTCTGAAAACTTCGGTCGTTCGTTTAAAAAAGGTATATGTATAACCATTTATTCCCTTATAAATAAGTTTAAAATAAGTAGTAAAACGAGGTACATCTTTTTGTAGTCAACTGTACTATGAAATTTAACGCCAAGCACCGATTCTGTAAGTAACTGTAAAACGTTACTGTAAATTCCTCCGCTGAAACCATTTTAATATCCCGGCAATAAACAAAGGCGGTTTCAAATTTAAACTCACAGTTAAATTGTTACGTTCAGAATAAATTGAGCGCCAACCGGCGCGTCTGTAATAAGTGATAACTCTCTCAAATAATGAAAATTGTTCCCCAGCGCTGTGTTCCAATTGTGATGCTTCTTGAAAGATTTTATGCGATTAAGGTTAAAGTGGAATGTAAATATTAATGGTGAAGTGTCAAATAAGTGTTAAATAATTGAACGCTAACACTATCAACACAAAGTGCAATATACATTTAGTGAGGTAGAGATATCAGTGAAATACTCCACGTAAATCGAAGCGCCGTTGTGGTATTTAGTAAGAACTTACCGCACGACTGCTGCATCTCTGTCACTCCAATATGCAAGTGCGATAGAGGTAGCACCCAGTGACACCTGGTACAAACAAGTTAAACTGACATCTCCATCGAAAATACGTACTTTGAGCTGAAAGGCCCCTGGCTATCAAATAATGAAAACTGTTCCTCAGCCAGCTTTATTCCATTCTCTCCGATAGTGTTGTGGTGGGGTCATCTTTCCTTATTGGCTATGTGCACGTCTGAAACGTCAAACGTCAAAGGTCCCGAGACAATATCAAAACTCAGAGATGTCAAATAATGACACATGAATATTTTATTTACTTTTGTAAACGAGAAAGACCCCGTATTGGAATTTTTACTGTTATAAATAAGAGAATAAATAAATACATACAAACGAAACGAATCGTAGGAAACCGTTAAGAAACCAATAGAAAACGTGAAAGTAAATTTGACAGTGGTCCCCGGTAAGTACACATTTCTGCCATGGTGTGCGCTACGATCGCCTAGCTTACCCCCACCACCTACTTCGCACATAGCCAATATTCCTTTTCCACTTCGATCCGTCCTTGACATCGTCTTTGTACCTACTGATTACATGACTTTTATTTAAGTACATATTTATGTTGTGTCTATGTTAGGACAGAATTGAAATCTATTGTATTACTAACTTTTATATGAACCCAGATAAGTGATGAATAATAATTATTCGTATTTCGTCAACCACGGTCACCACGTTACCTACACACACTACACATTACGTACAGTCAGTCAAGAAAGTGTTATACCAGATTTCGTCTCTGTTATTTGTATATTAAACGCCTAGGTACAGTCAGCGTCATATAGTACGTAGCAGCCAAAGTGGCCAAATAGCTCGATACATCATACAAAATATATGGTGTTCCAAACTATTTGGCCACTTTGGCTGCTACGTACTATATGATGCTGACCGTACACAAATAGTATACGAGACTCGCATGCGAGTCGCATTACATTGCGGCTGACAGTAGTATAATGAGTTCAATCGATCTGTCAAACCACGCAGTGTAGTGAATCTCGCATTCAAGTCTCGTACGTGTGGTTCAAAAGACCCCTGAGCATAATAAATTGGGCTAGTAGTACAGTGTCATGCTACGAACGTCAAAAATTATGATAAAACCGGGCATCCGTCTGGTTTTTAATTGAAATATTTATAATTGCGAGCACGGCTGCCAGATAGAACCGTAAAGCAATTATTGTTTTTACTTTGTCTTTTACCGTAGTTTGCGAATTTAATGTATAATTTTATTATTTCTGAACAGCGTTAAATGCCAGATGATTATGCATAATATGCTAAATTGCGAAATCATTTCTAAGACTGTTCATTTCTAGGACAATATATTTTGCTTATTGCGCTTTTTAGCGGTTTTAAGTTATTTCGTTATTTAGCAGAAAAGCTAATAATATTGCTGTAGAAATCTATACCCGAAATCTGCAAACGCTTGATTCTGATTCTATAAAGTATTCGACTTACGTACTAAACGTATATTTTTTTAATAACGCAATGGTGGCAAACAAGCTAACGTCCTGCTTGATGCACCGTGGCCTATGGACACCTGCGACTCCAGGGGACTCACAAGCGAATTGACTCTATATTAATTTGACGATTCATTAAGTAGTCACCATCAGAAACACTACTACGTAGCAAGATGTGGTGTTATTAAGGTGAAGGTACTTATCCAATCGGGTCGATCTGAATACGAGATCGATCTAAAGCGAAGAACGAACTTAAGAGAATTCCTTGTGCCTACAGCTACCTTCAATTACATGTTCCTCATTCTCAAAAAAACGAGCAATACGAGTAAGTGGCGTTATTATATACAGCTGCAGTCTTCTGCAAGGCGGAGGCATGTCCCAAGTCTTTTTTATACCACGTCGGAGGCAAACAAGCGTAGGGCCCGCCTGATGGTAAGCGATCACCGTAGCCTATGGACGCCTGCAACTTCAGGGGTATTACATGCTCTTTGCCGACCCTTTAAACATTTATACACTCCTTTCTTGAAGTTCCCCATACTATAGGCCCTCGGGAAAATCTCGACAGGGAGCTCATTCCTCAATCGGAGCGTCCGAGGGAGGAAATTCCTCTGCAACCGTACCGTACGCGACCATTTAGGTTCTAAGGTGTGAGGATGAATGCCATGCCGACGGCGAGAAGTGCGATGATAGAAAGCGGCTGTGGGCATCATGTAGAACAGTTCTTCGGAGCACAACCCATTATACAAGCGGTAAAACACGCACAAGAAGGCAAAGTTTCTCCTTAAACTTAATGGTTTAATATCGCTCGTCAGTTTGGGATCGTCCACGATTTGTACAGTTATGCTGTTCTTTAGCTTTGCTACAAAGTTATATAAAGGCACCGCTGTCATAAAAGTTAGTACATGTAGCACATAAGCGCACGGCAAATACAGTCGGCGACATGATCCGCCACGAGTATTGTGTCCACACAATATAAGCGCAAATAAACCGGATCCTCGGGAGCCCGGATGTGGTACAGTCGGGTTGGAGAATTGTGGAACTGTAAAAATATCGCTATGTAAATGTCAGACTATAAGAGCGGTTTCGATTAACGCTATTGGCGAATAAGTATATAAGCTTGTTTCCTTAAATGCGTGTAGGCGTAAGTAAGTACGAGTATATACTTAGGCGTTTTTTTACCACATACGCAGCTCATTAAATTTCATTCAAAGAGCGGCTACGTTACGCGCTGATGAGGGCGTATCATAATTTCGCGAGTCGCGATATACAGGATGTGGCCTGTAATAGGAGCAAATGATTTAAAGGACGCTTCCTTACAGCATCTGCAGTAACCTCTTGTGGGCAAAAAAACTAATCTTTTTTTCGATTGGGAGAAATTTTGATCTTAAGTTATGACCTTCAAGTAATGGATTTTGGCACCACCAGATTAGCGTGGCAGTCACTGCTGATTTTGAGGTAACGTCTAGTTATGACTCTTAATCGCTGTTGAATTTTTACAAAGACTGACTCATAATCGTTGTTGTTGTTATAAAGGATGTTTTTGGGATTTTTTTTTTATAAATTTTTAATGTTTTTAAAATAATTAATTATTAACATCACTCCAGTAGAGTTAAAAAGGACACGTAAGCTGTTTTTGCATAAAAACAAAAATCCAAAAAAACTTTTTTTTTTCTATTGAAACCATTTGGAAATAATTGCTGGAGAGCTCAATAGTGTACCGTTTATTTTTTCTCTTCTATTACAGGCCACATACTGTGTATGCTTCCTTGCGGGTGCCCGCGGTTAGAGCGAACGCACTCTTAATTATTTTTAAATGGATACGTATTTCTTTGTTGGCAACTTGTATGAGTTAGCTGCCCTACACTCAAATTTTCTTTTTTAATAAGTTAGATGTCGTCATCGTGAATTTCGAGCGGGCCATTAAGGTGCGGAGTACTAGCTGACCCAGTTGGAGACTTCATGCACATATACTTTGAATTTCTTCGCAGATATATGCAGATTATCTCACGATGTTGCACATAAGTTCTTACAACTCATTGGAATACGAGCCGGGATTTCGAACACACAACCGCCGCTTGACAGCTGCATTTTACTGTTCTGCTCTGTGGCATTTTTTACACCACAGGTTACCGTAGCTTACCTCCTCTTATCACTCCGTCAGCTCCGTCTAAACCTGGCTCCGGAATATCCCTGGGGTGTCCAATTTTCTTCCAGAGAACCTTCGGTACCGACCGAACCGACCGACGTTAGTACAGTCAACAACAAAAGTAGATGATCATTTTAGTAGGTACCTTGTCACTTTCACTAATTTTGACGCATCCCAACTGTCGCAGTATTGTTGCTTCAGTGCGACTAAGTACTAAAATGATCATCTACATTTGCTGTTGACTGTACTACTTTAATTTTTCTGTGGTCAAGGTGTTAGAGTCAGACCAGTATATCTCTTCCAAGCAAATGAACTGTCAACCATTTAAAAATTACGTATGGCAATGTTTTATATTTGACGCAGATGTCAAATGTGAATGTGTCATACGAATTAAATTTAGTTAATTTGTTTACGATTGTTACCACTAATTATGGGCAAACCGTATAAAAGTGGCGAGCGAGAATTATTATTCCGAATGCTCAATAATTATGACAGTGAGAAAACAACGAGAGGTGATTATCGCAGAAAAGCGGCAATGTTTACATCTCATCATGTCTTTGACCGATGAGTTTATCAAACAATATTGGTAGTTTTTCAATGTATGTTTGAAATTCCATTAAAAACCTCTCGTTGGTAGACCTGCAACGAGAATTATGTTGCAGCTAAGCTAACAGTTATACAGGGTGTAATCCTTTTTTTGTAAAAGTTACTAATATTTACGATTTTTAAACATATACAGGGTGTTTGGTAACTAAGTGCAAATACGTTCAGGGATGATAGAGGAGGTAATTTGAAATATTTTAGACACAAATCGTAAACGTGTCTAAAATATTTCAAAAGGTACAAAGTCTCTTAGTTTCCAAGATATGCACCTTTTATTTTGAAATTTGTATGTTTTCCATACTACCATACATTTGTAAAATGCTTAGATTTTTTTAAATGTCTAATATGTTGAACTAACTTACCCAAAGTAAACACTAAGTATTATTTTTGTTCAAATTTCCAGTGTTTTACTGCTTGTACGTGAATTGACAGATAAGGTCTCGAAGTCTCGAAGATATTAAGCAAGTACTTACTTCAAACTATCTTCACCCCCTACAGAAAAAAATCTCACTATCTTTGGTCACCGAAAGACAATTTTCTTCTGGGAAAATCTGGTGTGTATAAGTATTAAAAGTAGTGGTGTGTAAGTTGAGTATAATTGTGGTAGTTTTGACATAGGGCAAACAAAACGCACAATATAATGAAAATTATTTTTAACTAACATCAAAATTACGTAGCCTAATCAGTAAAACTGCCATAAAATAAAAACAAAAATATCCTTTCAATTATGCATGAGAAAAAACGTACGATTCCAATACACGAACATGCAATTTTCGAGAATGACAGGAGGCTTGTACGAAACAGTGGGGCGTAGGTATATAGGCTGACATACATTATTTATTTATTTATACATACATACATACTAATACTCACTACTACTACTATTATTTTCACTTGTTTAAATATTAAAGATCATACACAAGTATCAAGACTAATTAGTGCCCTATCTTCAGTGTTATCATATATCGGTATATGAACACTGAAGATAGGGCACTAATTAGTCTTGATACTTGTGTATGATCTTTAATATTTAAACAAGACAGACAGACAATAAATTAAAATTCCTGGTGCAGACTTATGCTAGTCAGACTCTATCGGTCCCGACCATTGATTTTTGAATCGGATTACAACAGGAATATTGACGACCTGTTTAGCCTAGTTGGTAGTGACTCTGCCTCCGAAGCTAGAGGTCCCGGGTTCGAATCCCGGCCAGGGCATTTATTTTGTGCATTTTTCACGGATATTTGTTCTTGGGTCTTGGATGTTTTCTATGTATTTAAGTATGTATTTATCTATATAAGTATGTATATCGTCGTCTAGTACCCATAGTACAAGCTTTGCTTAGTTTGGGACTAGGTCGATTTGTGTCAGATTGTCCCCCAATATTATTATTATTATTATATAAATGACTTTAATCCACAATTTTGAAGCCATGTCGTACTCATATGAAAATAGTGCCTTACACGTTTTGAAGGAGCTGTGGAGCGCGCCTCGAGTGAGATTAAGGTAGACAGCTGGTAGCCTACAAAGGTACTAATGTGGCAGGGTATTTAGCGACCCTCTAGCGGCTTTTGTGGTTTAAAACGCCATGTTTTTCAAACTCTGTTTTAGGGTGGATTTCGAAATTTTGTATACAGTTATGGACTTGATTTGATCATGATTTGATTCCATTGTGTTACGGAGATTAAGCAATCGATGACTAATTAATCCTTAATCTTACTAACTAATTAATCCTTAATCTTAAATTCTATTGTTATACTTTATTACCATATGATTCGCTTTAACGATAAGGAAATGCCCCTATACTATTTTTACGTGCTAAAATGTGAATGATGTGTTCACCTATAATTGGGGTACGTAAGTGCCCAAATACCACATAACTATATTAAAATGTAACTAACTATTCTTATGTACTCTGTTGGTGTTCCGTATAAAAAAAAAAGACATCGCTATATGCATGAGTTAAATAGTTACCGTAAAACGGGGGGAGAAGGGAGAGCGGGGGCAATAGGTATGCGAATCCAGAATTATTTTTCAGTTGTTACTGTGTATTCGGAAATAAATTTCATTTTATTATATTTTAGACATAGGCCTCCCCCAATTTCATGGGGGATAAATGCCATAATCGCCACGCTTGGCATGCGGGTTGGCGATCGCAGTCTCCCCATGAAATTGGGGGAGGCCTATGTCCAGCAGTGGACGTTCTTGGGCCGACATGATAATGATGATGATGATATTTTAGACATATTTTTTATTTCTTCTGGCAACACTAAGTAGCCAAATCATAAAATTAAAAAAAAACTCTATCTACATAACTTGATGTTGTAAGGCGGCGGATTTTTGTCCGAATTTTAATTCGTTTTTATGTAAGATTAGACATCCAAAAGTGTCAACTAGCTAGGGAAAAGAATCCCAACTCATTTTCCTACTGTTTTGTGTTTACTTCTCTTTAAAATTACGTTATGAAACGACAGACACTCATTAAAAAAAACTAATTCTAATGACTAGAATATTCTTATGTTCAAAAATCAACGTGCTACATAAAAATGAACTTTTATCGAGGTTTGAATTTCTGTTTTGTCCCTTCTCCCCCCGTTTTACGGTACACAAGTAATGTGACGTTGCAAGATGTATCGTCTTGTTATGTGTCAAGAAATTTCAACAAACAGCTAAGCAGAAGAATAAGAATTCATATATTGATTCAAAGTTGCACGATTGTCTCAGCAAATTTATTTTACTTGATTTTCGTATAGTGATTATAAAGTACGTTCTTAGTAGTCCTAAATACTCATCTAATAAATACTAGTGGCTCTTTGAGCAGTAGACATCGCAATTTTTTTTTTCAATATCAAAATTTCCAAAATCTGACTCCTCAAAAAAATCTATATACTTATCGAACGTGTTCACAAAATTTCACGAGAATCGGTTGAGAAATGCGACATGTAGAGGAGAACATCTGGACATACATCTGAAACGGAGACGCTTCGCTCGCTCGGTCAATAAGGTTACTCCTATATTTCAAAGCAAAGACACTAACTAACCCTATGCTATTATTAATCCAAACTTCATTCAAAAGGACTTTAGCAAATCCCTTAGGACAAATTTCTGTCAACGCGTTTTAAACAAATATGCCGAACTGTTGACTTTGCGAACTAAAAACTACAAATACGATTTAAATGAGTGCCCGGAGCATTGCGAGGGTTAATATTAGGGAGGAGGGCGCGAAGCAGAAATGCGCATACTCATTTTGGTGCTTTACTAGGGAAATAATTAAAATTACGAAAGTTTGGAAGGCGGCAGGGTTCCTTTTAAAAGGTTTTTATTAGCCTTTAATTAAATACAGACATATATTATTTTGTTTTTTAATAATCGAGTACAATATACAGCATCATCTTCTAAGTGTGAATCTATGATCCTCGCCCTTGACATAAGGAGTCCTGCCTTAAAATGCAAGGGTGCTAACATTCTGTATTATAAGATTGCATTCGCCGTTTTTAATTTCGTACTCCCCAGGTAACAAATAATACTCCATCCCTGCATCGCCCCTTATAGATCCATCTACATAAATATTGCCGCTGTAATTTTTACTAGATTTAACCAGGACCGTATTCAGATTTCCAACCCCCAAGTTGAAGCCGTCACTAACATGAAGGAGGATTTTCTCATCTGTAGAGTATACTCGCTCAAATTGTAAATCAGTAGCAGTTTTCACGATCCTCAAATGAGGTCTTTCCGTAAAGGTGTGGCCTAATAGTATGGGGAAATTAATAAGTTCGTCTTCTACTACGAGCGCTTTGACATCCCTTTCTACAATACCTTGGACGTCTACGGTAACTAGAACTTTTCCTTTATGTTAGTACGGTACATTCCCTAATCCTCTCAGAAGAGGGCCGTTTACAGCTATCCAACTAAGACCCAACTGACAAGCATCACGTTCGCGAATCAACGTCGCTTGACTTCCCAAATCGACCTGGCACGCTGTTACCGTGCCATTTATTTTTATCATTATTTTATATTTATCATTGGCATTATCAGCAATATTAACTTCTAGAATATCCTTAGCCTTGGCCTGGGTACTGCTTTTAGTTGAATCTGCCTTAGGGCATTCGGCAGAGTTATGTCCGATAAAGTTGCACACGGTACATTTGCTGATTGGCTTGGGCATTTAAAACTGAGGTGCCCCTGCTCCTTGCAATTAAAGCAGACAATTGTCTGCGATCGATTCCTAAGTGAGTCATTGTTTTGTGGGAGGTAAATATTCGTTTTAGTGGCAGTTGCATTAGGTAAACGTCTATCCCTGAAATGAGATTCTTTTCTACCGTCGGCAACATCCCTAATAATCAGCGTTTTAATTGTTTTGAAGAACTGTAAAGCCTCCTCGGGCTTATTGAACCTACTGGCTTGAGCGCTGAGTCGAATACTTTTATCTTCTACCCCGAATACTGAGCAATCAACTGCATTTTTTTCCGAAAATTTGGCATCTATTGAGTAAATTGATTTTTGCGAAGTAGTACAGCTCGAGAGGTTCTCCAGGGCGAGTACTCCTACCAAGCATTTCTGTAAGCAATTCAGCATAATTTTCTTCGGAAGGGAAGGAATCCCGGAGCATCTGCTTCCATTCCGTCCATGAATGCTTGATGGAGGGTAAGCCCTGGTACCATGTCTTAGCAAGGCCACATAATTTGGGGAGCGCATAATGAACAACTTGTTTATCAGTCCAGTGATATATCTCAGCACTTTCATCAACCTTGTTGATCCAGCTATCAATATTTTGTTCGTTAGTCATAGGGTCAAAGTCTGGTAAAACGTTGTTTAAAACTGGGAAAGATTCACGAGCTCACCCCTCTTATGTCTTAAAGTACTCTGAAAATAATCTCGGCAGTTTTGAGGTTTCAGAACGCGTTGTCGGTTTGTCAGTCCGGGAGTCATTTGTCATAGGTTCGAACTGTCTACCCAGTACTCTATTCGCTTCACTCAATTCCCTGTCTCTGAGACTATTTTCCTTATTAAACATTCCCTCAAGGGATCTCAACCTTTCGTGCAGGCTCGATTTGGTTAATACACTACCGCTGCGGCTGCGATCATGTCGATTTCGCGGAGCCCGACTACGACTACGGCTACTTCGGCTTATCTTATTCCTTGCGTAACTTCGGCTGGAGCTGCGGCGTAACCGGTAGCTTCGGTCCATGCTGCGGCTGCGGCTAGGCCTCAAATCCCTCGGGACCCGAGTCCGATCACGATGGCTTGTATATCGGGTGCCGATTCGGCTGCGACGGCGATGTTCCCCGTTTCATCTGTAGTGGCTGCGGCTGCGACCCTCGCTGCTCTCTGAACTTCGGTCCAATTCTACCCATTCGCCGGATAGTTCAAAACTTCAGGCCGGGGTCACTAATCGTGTTTTCCATTGCTCTTTTAATGATAGTGGGCGTCGAAAAAGCAGTTTGCTTTGAGTTAATCCCACGGCTGAACTAAAACCGTCGTCCTTTCTGATCCTTGTCAATAAATAATTCCGGCGCTTAAGCTCATCTGTTTATTCCATATCCATAGAAATCATCATAATCCATCAATTCGCTATTATTAATATCAACAACGATATCTAATACAAAATTCCTTGTACAGTTCAATTGACAGACATACCAGACAGCCTTTATATTCTCTTAGGACTTTTCGAATGCCCGATTGCATGCGGCCAGCAATGTCAGCAATGAGCTTCTAAGGCGGAGTAGACACGAACAAGTAAATGTTTCGTACAATTTAAGCGAGGTTCACATGACATAAACCAACGTTTGTTACAGTGGTGACCAAGTGATATACAAGTAATGGATCTTGACACCACAAGATTAAAGCGCATCAGTCAATGCAGTGTTTGAGGAAGTATCAAGCTACGAGTGGGAGGAAATAATTGTTGGCCCGCTAAATACTTAACCGTTTAATTTTTTGCTCCTGTTACAGACCCCTGTAGACGATGGTAGGCTTTCTTCACATTTTCGTGAATATCTTGAAAACTAATAGCTATAAAAATATAAAAATAAAATTTTGGGTTTTTTTTTAACAAATTAACGAAATGAGTCAAGATTTCGTACTAGTTGGAGAAATGTTGTCAATTAGGTTAGGTATGATTTTGAATTTAGAACTGTTGGTTGTTCAGGTAAAGTTCAAAAGTAATTTGTGAAATTTGTCTGAGGAGTGAGGAGCATGCATGTATATACGATAAGATTGCCGTTCTGTTTTATAGTTTTGTACTTTTCTCTAATTATAATAAGTATGCTATGATTTTTAAAGCTCTATTGTTATGTAGGTATTGTATCACAATTCCTAACCAAAATTACCCCAGTCTGTGCACAAAGGACCCCAGTTTGCCGAGCTCTCAGCTCAGAGAGATCCGTTTGGCAAACACGCGGAGGTTGCTTATAGTTTTAGCCGATTTTCTCTCGGCCCTAGCTTTGTAAAAATCGGGGCGGTAAAGAATTAAATACACTTTCGATGTATGTTATTGACGATTAAAATGTCGTGTTTGAGAGTGAGTTACGAATCTTTATTTAAATGCGTCGTATATAGCAATTTCTATCCCTATACATATTCGTAGTGTTATTTTTGTAAGGATTTTTTAATAGCCTGACGTGTCCCAGTTCTCGGCAAAGCCTCTTATTCCGCTTCTCGTTTTGTCTTTATAGGGATTAAAATTGAAATAAACTTGTATAGATAATTTTGAATGGATATATTTCAGAGAGCTATTTCATTCACTCACTATGGTCGATCCGCGATGTAACATTTTTATAAATGAAATAAATGAACTTTACTCTGCAAGTAGGGCACAATGGTAGAGTACTTTTACCGTAGTGGAGGGGTTCACTGGTTTGGTGGCACCACCGTGCTACCATAAGCGTAAGCAAAAACTCCCTTAAAATGAACACCCCTCTCCCGTGAAACACTGGAGGTGTCGTGCCTCCCGCGCGACATATGCCAAATGCTGAACACTGGCATAGATCCCGCATATAAACATGACATGAGAACACATATAATACACACTTGTTATGAGAATAGAAAGATGAGTTGACCAATTCTATCTTACTCATACTACGCATATGTGTGTAAACTTAAGAGATGAGGTCTAGCCTCTCACGTGGCTGTGCCACTCACATGCATTATATATGTTTGGTTTTACCAAGTGCCTTGCCATACTCTAATTGCCTCTCCGTGGTTGCACACCCACGTACTTTATAGAGGAATTCCATGATTGCAATCTGACTGTGGTTCGCTTATGGCTTTGCACCTCTATAATCTACTTAAGCATCGGTCGACTGCCTCCGGTCTGAACAGGGTGTATCCCTGGTGACTCTGATCATGTTTGCTTATTAGTCACTCAGCCGGACGGGGGGCCTATGGCCCCCCGGAGGCCTCCACCATCCCCATAGCCTCGCCACGGTTGCTCCAACTCAGTCGACCGTGCCAGTGTGTTTCCGGACCACACTACTTGGGAGCTACGGGCTTCCCTGTCCAATGTCCTTGACTACCAAGTGTGCTGTGCACTGCAAGATTGGACTATACGTAAAGGAAAGGATAATAAACTACAACATAAATATTGCAAAGTAAACACTCACCGGAGTCTTAGGGATGGACCTCCTAGAAGCTCGTAGCCCCTTCACTTGTCATGCGACCACGTCCACTCTCTCTCACCTTGTGTCAACTTGTGAGTCTGGCCGCCATTTTTTCCCGCCATGTTTCTACCACAGTACCAACATACAGGTTAGTCAAACCAGGTGCGGTGTTACCACACTACAAAATATAACTTGACAGTACTTAGTGTTGATACATACCCATTGTTTTATGGCGAATCGCGCGGTGCGCGACAGGAGGGATGTCCAGTTTAAGATTGGTTTCACTAGATTTTACTTTCCTACTTGTAGGTTTCATCGTCATCATCATTCATCATATCAGCCGAAGGACGTCCACATAATGTCGATAATTTGTAGTTACTTTAACACACAGCACGTTCTTTAACACTTAACGACACCTATAGATGTTCTTAGATTGCGTGGAAAGTTACTCATACTCATACTCATACTTATTTATTCATAATATTACAAATATTACATGTTAAACATGTCTCTATGGAATGACAGTTTCCGGCGCTGTATTTAACGTTGATCAGTTTGTAATCGTTTGCTGGTGCAACTCGCCCTTAGACTTCTTACTTTTCATTTTACCAGTCAAATCAATTATGACAAAAATATTTCAGAAACATAAGTGACATTTCGTCTCAAAAAAGGTTCTCGAGTGGCGACCATATACTGGAAGGCGCAGCGTGGGTAGGCCCCCCACAAGGTGGATTGATGACCTGGTAAAAGTCGCGGGAGTCCGCTGGATGCGGGTGGCGCAGGACCGGTCATTGTGGCACCCTTTAAGGGAGGCCTGTGTCCCGCGGTGGACGTCCATCGGCTGATATGATGATGAAGTGAAATTTAACATGTAAACTTTCTTTAATATTACACGCCTTATGAGTCCGTATCGGCCCGGAAAAAGTTCGATTCTAGGTATTATTACCCGTCTCCAAGCGCGCCAGCGCAGGTGTTTTAGTGGGGGTCGAGCGAGGCGGCTATGTCGGCGTAGAGTAGTGTTGATACTTTAACCGTTTTATCAGACTTTTTCGTTTCTTAATATTTGTATGTTTATGTATTTAAATAAAATGTCAGGTAACTTAGAACTGTATCCTTCATTATAATGTATTTATGTAGTTACTACAAATTCAGGATTCATTTAAGGCGAAGGGTAGGGCAGGGCCTTCTTCATACAAACGTTGTGCAAGTTTTATTCGTTAGTTTCGGCACTACATCATTTTATTTTATTTTTTGCTTGTACATATTGGATATACGCAGAACCTGATGTTGTAATTTCGCTTTAAATATTTTTTTTTTTTTAAATAAAACTAATAAAATAATTAAATATAGCTAACAGAAAAATAAACATATTGATCAATCAATCAATCAATCAATCAATTTATTTGCCGAGAATACAGTCTTATAAGATATTACATTTTTTTTTGTTTCATGTATTCAGCCATGTAAGGCGTGCAAATATTTTACAAATCATATTAATTATTATAAGAATTAAACATTTTTTTTATATTATATTAGAATTGAATTTGAATGTCACATAATTAATTACAAAAATATAATTTAATACTGTTGTTCGAGAAAATAACGAACCCGATAGAAGCACTTCTCCATGAGCCAGCTATTTAACGTGGACTTAAAAATATTCCCTTGGAGCTTTCTCAAGCCTTCAGGCAAGCGGTTATACACCTCAAGACACATGTTGAAGACATTGCGTTTATACATGGCCTTACAACTTTGCGGCTTATACAAAAGGTTTTTTCCTTTGACTCTCGTTTGCCTTTGCACAGTTTCTCCACGTATTTGGAAGTAGTACATATGAGTATTCACGAAAATACACACTTCTCTGATGTATAAACATGGCAAAGGGAGAATGTGAAGTTTTTTAAATAGTGGAATACAACTCTCATCAGTCCTTGCATTGCAAATGGCTCTGACACACTTCTTCTGTACTCTAAAAACTCTATCTACCTCCACTGAATTTCCCCAGAGTATTAGACCGTACATAAGCACTGACGACACGTAACCGTGATAGGCGGTGAGTGCAGCTTCTACTGAAACTGTGTCTCTTAATCGTTTCAGAGCGAAAACAAATCGATTTAAATTATTACAAATTTGGTTAATATGGGCCTTCCAATTTAAATGTTTATCGATCACGATGCCCAGAAATTTAAAAACGTTGACCTGATCCACATTTTCATTATTATAAGATAAAATTATAGGAATGTCGAACGAATTATAAGAAATAAATTGCATTGATTTAGTTTTATTGATATTTATACGTAAATCATTAATATTTAGCCAATTGATAATGTCAGTAAATGATTTGTTTATGTCCCGCTCATATGTCAACTTATTATTACATTTTAACAGCAGCGTCGTGTCGTCAGCGAACATGACGGTCCTACCCAAGGTTGCGTTCGGGAGGTCATTAATATATATAATGAAAAGTAGGGGTCCGAGAATACTACCTTGCGGAACACCTTTATTAACTAATCTGAATTCAGATCTGTAGGACTGCCTAACTATTACTCCTTTTTTTCTGAAAATTTACTTATTTCTGTACACTGCCTTCTTCCATCTAAATAACTCTTGATCCAATCAAACACTCTACCTCTCACGCCGTATATTTCAAGCTTGTTTAGGAGTTTTGAATGATTGACAAAATCAAAAGCTTTAGTCATGTCCAAAAAGATGGACATGACTGGGGTTTTATTATTTATGCTTTCTGTGACATATTTGATAAGATCGAAACATGCAAGTGTAGTAGACTTTCCTTTTCTAAAACCATATTGTTCGGGGCGAAGAATATCAAATTTGGTCAAGAAGTCGTAAAGTCTTGTGTATACTGTTCTTTCGAATACTTTTGAAATTATTGGAATGAGAGAAATTGGCCTATAATTATTCGGATCTTGCCTATCGCCCTTCTTAAACAAGGGCTTTACAATACTAGATTTTAGTCTTTGTGGGCAAAAATAATAACTATAGCGCAAACATAAACTAAGAAAAACTTGCACAAAGTGTGTATGGAAAGAGCTTGCCTACCCCTTCGCCTTAAGTACTTACTTGTTTGACGACCGCTTTAGCCTAGTTGGTAGTGACCCTGCCTACGAAGCTTGAGGTTTGAATCCCGGTATGGGCATTTATTTCTTCCTGAGTCATGGATATTCGTTTTCTATGTATTTAAGTATTTATTTATCTATATAAGTATAAGTATGTATATCGTCGTTTAGTACCCATTAGTATTTAGTAGTCATTTAGTAGCTTTGCTTAGTTTGGCACTAGGTCGATTTGTTAAGATTTTCCCCAATATTTACTATTATTTAACATTATTCATCTTAAAACTTAGGTTATTTACATTATTTCTTATTTGGCTCTGAGCTGTAGACCTCGCGAGTCTGTCGTTTTAAACTCGCTCGAGAAAAAAAAATACCAAACCTGCTCACCAGATTCCACGAGAATCGGTTGAGAAATGAGATCTCTAGAGGAGAACAGCCGGAAATCCGGACAGACAGACAAAAGCATTTTTGTCCAAGCTGAAACGGAGACCTTACTCGCTTTCGTTCACTCGGTCGATAATGAATTACTGTTAGAGTTTTCACTTTCCGGGTTATCAAGTTCTAGGTGAATAGTGTTTACCTGAATTATTCGTTTCTTGGTTTTAGTGTAGGTGTTGAAATAAAATACCAGGTAATTTAGAAATGTAGGTACATTTTATTTTTACTTGAATAAGGTTAATAGCTATTGGATGGTCATCGCCTGCCTCGATAACATGTAAAAGCACTGTTATGGCAGATGTCCGGACCTCTCAGCAATAGCCCCATCTTTTGACCAGCCAAACTTCAACACCATACCCGATATGGCATTTTTACTGGTCTGTGGTGCCTTGGTCTTTATCGGGTTCGACATTTTCATTATACTGCACATCCTAGAAAAATAATTATTTTAATTTGCCTAAAGTATAATAAGCTTCATCAACAGATAAATAAGAATAATTCCTTAACCTTTCCAGATTCCGGCGTTGCGCTGATTGACTTTATAGTCTGGGTTTAATCTTTTAGGACCACAAAATATTTTTTTCCTCTTTACTTTACCAAATGAACGGTTTGCTTTCCTAGGCGCCATACATGAATCTAAAATAATAAAACCAATCAATTTATAAATATTGTTTTATAGTATACTTCTTTAGCGAGCTGCCCACCAGTGGGACGTATATATAGACTGAAGATGATGAAAATTCGATGACGTACTTTTAGAATTATTGCTTAATGTATATACAGTGTGTAAATTTTATACGGGCGTAAATTTAATGGAGATTAAGATTGTACCTAGGGAACCTATTTACATTAATTTCTTTAGGAAATTAAGTTCTTTCTTTTTCATACATAATAATTAAGCACGCATTGTATTGCACCCATAATAATTAACGTACCGATGCGTCTTGTCAGTATTTAAATTAGTTTGCTTAATTAATTAAGTCAATTTGCTAAGTCCTGGTTGTTCCTATCAAACAAAAACATCATGGGAAAAAGACAGTTTCTAAAAGTTATAAAAGATAAAGTAAACAAACTTGATATGTCAAAATAAGTTGTATTGCGTACATTGCTGCTCGGTCAGATTTAAAAAAATCGTTACACCTAATTAATAACACTATTTAACAAAATTATTATTCTATATGAGTTGTATTAATTGATACTATAGGTGAAAAAAGTATTTGTCCTTATAGATAAAACCTGAAGACTAATTAAGAACCTCCTTCTATGGAACAGAGGTCAAAAATGTTAATAGTACAATGAAAATATTTCCGTCAATTAGTACAAATGCATAATGCAATTTCATATAAAAAGTCAAATGTAACAAAAAGCATTACTTACCCAATGATCAAGTCTGCCTCATCGCGCTATAATTCCCGCTAGCCCATGCGCCCGTAGCTATGTGACCTTGAAATCGACGAGCGACGTGACCGTTCCCTCGAACCGCTTGACGGCGACTGCCGAATCGAGCGCCGTGCACGGTGTTTTATTACGAATTTTAGGGTGATTTGAAATATTTTTTATGTCGAAATTTACTTCTACATATACATATATTTTTATATGAACAAATAGCGCTTGAACTGGAGTTTCTCATTATGGTTTTATATTTTTGAAAAAATTTGCTTAATGGCCAAAAATACTGGCGATTCTTCGAGTGTTTTTACTAAAAAGTTGTTGCATGGAAATACGGTTTTACTCAACAATTTAATATGTAACTTATAAAATGTGTTCCACTTATTCCTAAGAAGACTGTCAATCCAATATAGATTTCATTGTTTCATGTCGGTTTGAAATCAAATAGTTCTTCAAATCTAACTCGTTTTACACGTCTCCGAGCGAAAATTGAGAAAACAACTGTTGGTCTGAGCCAAAATATAGTAAATTGAGAGCTAAATCTAAACAACTTTTCCACTTATTCAACTTGAATTGAAATGATCTTTCATATTATACAATAAAATCTTTAGGAAAACGAACATTGAATGAGATATGACCTCAAAAAGTTTAGCGAATTCAGCAAACGGCTATATACGGACTCTTATATACAATTTCCACCAAATACAATAATAAATAAAACGGGTAGATGAGAATGGTGAGATTTCGATCCACCCGACACGCAAACACGTTGGGCGTGAACAGCGCGCGATATCTCGCGTCTCGCTCCAACCGCAGCGTAAATACGGACGCAGTTCCAGCGCGTGCTTCTCTTACTGGCCGATCAGCTTGCTTAGCTCCCTTGGAAAGCTATATGAGCGGATCCTACTCACTAGAATTCTCAGATTTACGGCTGAGAATAACGTCATCATCGACGAGCAGTTCGGCTTTAGATCCGGGCACTCGTGTGTCCAACAAGCGCACCACGTCACGGAGCACGTGCTGTACGGTTTCTCTCGTTTCCAGAGGCTCAAGACCGGTGCGATCTTTCTCGACGTGGCGAAAGCCTTCGACAAAGTCTGGCATAACGGGTTGATATACAAGTTATATCTGCTCGGCATGCCGGACAGACTGGTACTCACAATACGAGATTTTCTCAGGGATCGAAGCTTTCGTTACAGACTAGAGGGAACGTACTCGGACCCACACCCCATCCGAGCCGGAGTCCCGCAAGGTTCCGTGCTCTCTCCCACTCTGTACTCGTTATTCACGAATGATATTCCCAGGCACCCTAAAGTGCATCTGGGGTTGTTCACGGACGACACCGCGCTCTTTACGACTCATTGTAAGTACGCTTTTATCCGGCGATATCTCCAGGAGGCAATCACCGACCTTGGTCGTTGGTTTAATCTTTCGTATAATCTTCCACCCTTCTGACTGCGTTAGCACAGGGTGGCTCCGACCCAAATGTTTGACCGGCCTATCCCCTGGGCCAACGAGGTAAATATCTTGGAGTGACCCTCGACAGGAAACTTACTTTCCGCAGCCACATCCGTAGGGTACGCAACCGTGCGTTGTTCGTGCTAGGAAGGCTTGGGCCGATGATCAACAAGTTTAGTAAAATGTCACTTAGAAATAAGCTGACACTTTACAAAACTTGTGTTCGTCCAATCATGTCTTATGCAAGTGTAGCTTTTGCTCACGTGCCTATGACATCGCTCAAGCCGCTTCAGGTCATTCAAAATCGTTTTCTCCGTAGGGCGACTGGTGCCCCGTGGTACCAGTAGAACCTCAGCCTGCACCACGACATGGGGATTAGCACCATGTATGGTTTCTTTAAGCAGACTGCCAGGCGTTATTTTGACAACGCTCCCCATCATAGGAATCCGTTAGGAAGGCTGTCGACTACGTTCCCATCCCTCCCCCCTCTGTCGTAACTCGGCGATCACTGATTAGGGGCCGCACGGTCCGGCGTCCTAGGCACACACTCACGGACCCGGACGACGTAATCACGGCGTCCATCGAAAGGTGGAACGCTGCGCTTACGGGGACGTCCACCGCGCTATCGCGACAACACAGACACATATAGTCCCTATTCGTCCCGGTACCGCCGCATACCGGGTAGAGTCAGTCCGACGCAGGTCGGGCCTAGCTGAGTTTCTTGCTGGACTCTTCTCAGCTAGGCTAGGTTTAGTGAACCAGCGACAAAATTCCCAGTAGCTCGATTCCACTCACACCCCAGATTCGGTTGAAACCGCTCAACCAATCTCACTGGAGCGCAAACTCTTAGAGTATTCCAGTGTTTAAACCGCCCACGCGGTCGTGTCGGAGGCTTTCCCCTGGATTTTCCCCAGGCAACTCTCCCACCGCGTATTCCTATCGCTTTAATGGGCTCGGCCTATGAAGCCACAGTCAGGTCAAAAAAAAAAGCGCGTGCTTCAGTTGCTGCCGGCCGCCGATGCGCACGCATCGCATGTCCCATAGTAACAATACTAATGTTTCTACAGCTGAAATGATTCACAACTTAGGAAAATTATGACATGTTCCAGAAATGGCCCGTCACTATTAAGGGGCAAAATATTTAAAGATTGTAGAAGCAGCTCAAGACGGCACGCGAGCTATCCCACGCGCGACATAGACTATCCGTCTCTTTTTCTGTTTGTACTAATTAGAAAGAGACGGAGCGTTCGTGGCCCAGCGGCACCTGCGTACCGCGTGCGGTATGTGAGGTGAAGCAATGTCGGGCGGGGTCAGTCCTTGGATGGGTGACCGCTTTGAGTGGTTACTAACTGAACGTTCCCGTGCTTTTGAACGCTCACGTTGATCCCGGCTGATTTCTATGATAGCAGTCGTTAAGCCAAGTTAGAGGCCTTCGGGCGGCTTGAGAACTTCCAACAGTCAAGTTGCCCACTCACTTGACAAGCCTTATCTCAATAAAGTCTAGTTTCCCCCTTGAGTTGGAAGGTCAGATGGCAGTCGCTTCCGTAAAAAGTAGTGCCTACGCCAATTCTTGGGATTAGGTAGCGGACCCCAGGCATCCTTCAGGATGCAATTGTACTGGGAATAACGCTAGGATGATGATGATGATGAGAAAGAGACGGATAGTCTATCTCACGCGTCTCACGCGCGCCGTCTTGTGCTAGCCGTGCACAACTATCTATCATTCAAAAAAGCCGGTAGTTACTTTCCGGGCAATTCACGCAATGTTCACGGTGTGTTCACACCGACAATCGGGCGTTTTGCGGACTGGCGTAGATTGGGGGTTTACGCACCCGACCGTGGGGCACCCACCGGCAAAATATTTATTTCATTACTCCCATTCATTGCCTCTAATCTGTGGTGCGGGGAGACTCGGGTAATGTGGTAGTTTGGGAAATGACTGGTTTTTAGAAATTAAAACGCCCAAATGTCCTGGAATTTTTATTTGAATATAGTATTTATTAATGTACAAAGAAAATATAAACAAGAATACTCAACCAAAATAATATAAATAAAATTAAAACTAACTTAAATTTAAAACAGGCCCTTGAGGCATTGTACTTAGGATGCTGGTGGTATTTACTCGCTGTATCGCAATGCTGATACGTTGAGCGAGGAAGCCGCCGGCTCTTCGGTCACCAGTTACGTCAACCAGACGCTTCGCAATTTCTGCAAATAATTTAATTTAATTTTATTTTATTTTAATTTAACTCGAAGACTAATGCTTTGTGATTATACAACATGATCTCTTCAAAAACAAGGCTCTTTAGCGATTTAAAAGAGCGGTAGGAATCTATCATACTCTACATTAGTTTTGGAAAGAATAAAAGCTTTTTAGGCCACTTCAATAGAAAGAAGGTTTGCGCCAGTCTTCTCGTTTTTGTGGGTAAGTAGATGTAGATTTTTGCCTTGTGATTGTGATATTCCATCATCTTTACTGTTATTTATATTAGTGGCTCTGTGAGCTGTAGACCTAGCATTTTTTTTTCAAATTTCAAAATTTTGAAAAACTGACTCCTAAAAAAAATCTATATAATTATCGAACCTGCTCACAAAATTTCACGAGAATCGATTGAGAAATGCGACCTGTAGAGGAAAACATCTGGATAGACAGACATACGAAAGAATTTTGGTCGAAAGCTGAACTGAAACAGAGACGCTTCGCTCGCTCGGTCAAAAACTTTTAAATTTTCTGTATTTTCTTTTTAGTGCGTTTCGCTTTCCAGACATATTAAAAAATGACCAAATTCACTAAATACAAAAACGAGACAGTACAGCAACAGATCATAGCTCTTCGCGGGGCGTCACATCGAGGGTAGGATTTTGTCGACCCCTGTGGCGACATTATCACCCCACTACCCCAAAACCAACCTTGCCCCATTAGCCATAAAGCCCTTAATCCTTTGGCACCAATTTGTCAACGCAGCTTCAATGCAAAGCACTATTGTGAGGATAATGCCACGATCAAAAGTAGGTAGTTCCATTGTCATCCCAATCCAACCAATTTCAACTCTATTGCGTACAATTAAGGTCCGTTTTGTATAATTAAGTTGCTCAGTTTAGTGAAACCAAATAAGGGGTAAGTGAGATTCATTTAATTCGTCTAGATTGTCAGTGGAACTCTTAATTTTCATTGTAATATACGAGGGGTGTCTTAGAAGTCTTAGGGATGTGTGATTAAACATGTGCAAGAGGTAATGTGCTCAAACGGCTGTGTGAGATTGAAAGGGGGACCTTTTTAGCTGAAATATTTGACCGTTTGTTCTTCTCTATTATTGGAATCGATTATCAGAAGTGGGACGGAATTTAATAGCTGCAATACCGTTGGCATTTTTAACTGTATCATCATAATTTTGTGAAAAATCTAAGATAGTTTAGTAATATAAATAACTATTTACGTAAGAGCAAATTATTATTTCTATCCATACATAAAATATTTATTTCACAAAGTGGTCCTTTTTAGAAACAACCTGTCCTAGATTGCTACAAAAAAGCGCAGATATTGTTTTTTTCGCTCACTGGCAGGCAAGGTAAATACGTATTATAATAGGTAAATACAAATAAGTTATGAGAAATAATAAACCAATACACAGAAAAACTGAATGTGCGACTAAAATACTAACTCTCCGAATTATTCGCTCATGGTGCATTAGCACAGTTAGCATTTCAGTCAGTACGTTTTAGTTTTTTGTAGGTTTAGGTGAGGTTAGTTTATGTTCGGAGCTTTTATTAATACCCATAAAGTACTATTCCCATTACTATAATATACCAGTAATATGACAAGACGCATATAAAAGATAAGGGGCAAGATAAATATTTTCGGTGAAAATAATCTACCGACTGGCTTCTGGTGAGCGCTGAAAGTCACTCTTTACAAGCAAAGCCTACACTACAGCAATAACCGCCAGCCATCTGGCTAAAACATTTACACAGACAGTATGTACATAAAAGGGACAAGGGCCCTTGTCTATCCTCCATGATCTAATAAACCCGGCCCGGACATTCAAACAATTCGCGAGGACTTTACTACGTATACGTGTACAGTAGTGGCGCTTTACGGATCGTGTTGTGGGGAAATTTAAGTTATGACAGCTTCTGTGAATTGCTAGTTATTGTTATTGTGTAATTTAACTGAACTCACTTAATTTATTTATTTCATAAAGACACATCAAATGATACCATATCAATTGTACTGCCGAACTGCGTAGCAATTGCTGCGCGAAAAATTGCGATAATCGTAATTTTTAGTTACATCATATTATAATAAAAATATTTTTACGGAACCCTCGGTGCGCGAGTCCGACTCGCACTTGGCCGGTTGTTTAGGGTTCCGTACCCAAAGGGTAAAAACGGGACCCTATTACTGAGACTTCGCTGTCCGTCCGTCCGGCTCTCACCAGGCTGTATCTCAAGAACCGTAATAGCTAGACAGTTGAAATTTTTACAGATTGTGTATTTCTGTTGCCGCTATAACAAGAAATACTAAAAACAAAATAATAATAATAATTAAGGGGGGCTCCCATACAAAAAACGTGATACTTTAGCCCTTTTTTATGGCTACCATTCGCCGAGCTAGATTTCAAGAACCGTAATAGCTAGACAGTTGAAATTTGCACAGATTAAGTATTTCTGTTGCCGCTATAACAACAAATATTAAAAACCTGCCAAGTGGAAGTCGGACTCTTTTTATAGATCATGCGGTACGAAACCCTTCGTGCGCGAGTCCGACTCGCACTTGGCCGGTTTTTTTAACATCGCATTTCCATGTTTTATTATTACCTACCCTTACTAACACATCAGAAAAATTATGCCGGAATAACTTCATTCTTTATGTATCTAATGAAAAGGAACAAGTAAAAGATTTTTCATGGCTAGAATGAAGACCTCTATCAATAAAATGACCTAATTTTTTTTAAGTATTTAACTTCAAGCACACCCAAACTGTAACAAAAAACTTGTAACTCGACAATAAACGTCATATTATACAATAACGCAGTAGTGTAACTGTCAGGACAATGCGCATTATGACAGCGCTCAATAAGGAACGAATCGCATGTGTACAAGTGCGCACTTGAGTGCACCCGTCATAATACGCCGATACGGGGAAGCGGCTGCCATACAATTGTTGTCTACTAATAATATATACACAAAAACACGACTCCAATTTTGTACTTCGCCACACACACATGAGATTTTCACATATCGAACGATACAGTTCAGTCTTATCTTATCATTTAAAAACCAACTACAGGCTTTGTGAAAACCCTTTCCACAGGTAAAATTTAATTTTATACCAATATCGCAAAGACTGTGACACAAAAATGGCTTATTTCGATTCAAATACTAAAAATTGTGTGACCCTACGGCTTTCAGCACTTTCATATCTTACCAAATACAGCTACTAAAATGGAAATTCAACCTTTCAGTATTACGATAAGAGTTATTGTAACTGCATATCCAGAACCTTCGATTGATATGAAAAAATCATGGGGGCAACTCGACGGGGGTCGTAGCCTTTTCTTTTTACGCATGCGAGAGATGGGCAGTGTTAAATCATACCAATGTTACTATTACAAACCAATGTTACAGTTAATTTCAGAATGAAGAAACCATTGTTAAACTGTACGCCTCTCCAATAGTTTCCGCTCACATCTGACATAAGCATAAATATATTTTATGCCACACCTGGCCAAAAAGTGGCTTTTACCGCACGCTACGCATACGAAAAAAGCCGCTTTCTGGCCAAGTGTAGTAATAAAATGATGTACACAACACGGGAGATAGTAAATAAAGCCCTCGATCGCATATATATACGTCCCTCGCCTACAGCTCGGGCCGCAAAATCTGCGATCTCAGCCTTTCTTTGCTTTACCACCTTATACGAGGATAAACAAGTCTTCTAGGTGACGCGTTCATTTAAAACATTGTTTTACCTTACAGTCCAAACCACATTTCGACGGTACGAGTATCAAGGTTTTGTGTAGAATATTTAACTGCCACAATGACCGCTCAGCATCCAGCAGACTCCCGCGACCCTTACCAGGTCATCGATCCACAGTATTGTGGCACTCTTTAGGGAGACTTAAATCCTAGCAGTGGACGTTCTTCGGCTGAATGATGATAATGATGATAATTCAGGTATCTATTCCATTTTTTTTTTTATACTTAGGCGTCTTCCTGATTTATCGATGCGGAGGCGGTACGATATGAGAAATCTGTCAGCTGTCAGTGCCAACCGATATCAATGCAGTACTGCCCCACTTCTGCGCATCGTATTAGTACTGCGCAAACGTAATACTGACAGTAATTCGTCAAGTGAGGAAGTTTCACATCAGTAAGCTTACGTCAAAGAGCAACATACCTATGACATATCGCTCCCGCCCCGCCTAGTCAGGAAGTCGCCTTACACAGTTACCTCCACTATCTCCACAAGAAATGAAGTAATATTAGTATATGAACTGTCTGCTCAATTCACTACTCTACATCGCTCCAAACGCAGTCCTATTGTTAAAATTAACCAACGCGTTTTATTCCAGCATCAATTGGGCATGTAATAGACGGCTTTTTTGTATTTGTATTGTATTTTTTTTTGTATTCTACAGGAATCAAATACAGCTCAGTGTATTCAAGTGTGGTTGGGGGTTGGACATGAAATTGAGCAATTTGAAAATATATGAATATTTACATGTTTTTTTTTTATGAGACTGTTTAGTTCTACGAGATTTTAAATATGTAACTTGAACTGTTTGTACTCGTAAGTATATATGTCAGTTCATCATCATCATCATCATCATCATCATTTATTCACACATAAGTTAACAGTTTGACACCAAAACACTTACGTGGTAACTAATCTTGTCAGTTGTCCTTAAAATTTGCAATCCTTCTTTCAGGCACTTGCCGGTACCCAATTTAACTGAAATTTGGCATGCTTATGTAAGTTGGGTGACAATGACAATGCAATATTATGGTACAGTCAGCGTCAATATTAGCTACGCATATGAAGGCGTCAAAAGCTCTTATTCCTATGTAATAAAGATTTTTGATATTTTCAAATGCGTAGCTACTTTTTATGCTGACTGTACCACCGAGCTGATCTGAGATGAAGGACACAGAAGGTAGCCATAGCAACTCTCATACTGCATAAAGCTAGTACCAAAATAGATTTTTTTGCCAAAAAATTATTTAAATATGTTTTTTTAATGGGATTGCTCTTGTCCTGCATCTAGCCAGGGTGCAAAGATGAGGCCGACGATTAAGCGAGCTCACCCAGAAGACAACAGAACATTGTGTAGTGTCAGTATTATGCATACAGCGTGCTCGGTTCGAACCCAATACATATATTTTACCAGCGCATTCATAAGGTATGGCGGGTGGTTTCTATATATATACATACATTATGAATACATTATGAATATATATACATTATGAATGCACCTAATTATGAATTTTGAATTTGGAAACTTAGTTAATTCCTTTAGAATTGGTAACTCGATTTGATTTTGTACTTGTATAAGTACGTAAAGATTTACGAGAATACAAAACTTATACATTATTTTTGCTTGTCCATTAAAAAGGACAAGCTAGTAACGTTTGTTATTGTTGTAAATTATAGTAGAACTCGATGTATCAAAATATGATCACACTGTTCCATATTATCGTTGCTGCAGACTGTCACATAAACAAAAACGTCGTTTTGTCGAGGAATTTTCTTACATACACTTTTATTGTTTGTACACCGCTTTATCCACTGCAATACATTTTTTGTACTACTTATCTACACATAAAAACATTTTTTCACATTTGTCGGAAGTGTAAGATATGTCAAGTATCTATATAATGGACAGAAAAGAAGGATATTTGCTGGCATGCACAAGTTTATTGAGCGTTATGGCTATTGTGGTAGGATTATCGGTTCACAGTGTAATTGTTGTCTAAACGTTATGACGTGCTGTGCCAAGTCAAGTGATACTTTTATTGATGTTTCCTCACAAAAGGTCGTTTTTACGATATGTAGTAAACAAGCACGCAGACCGTTTGATGGTAAAGCAAGCTCAAAAGCCCAATGACATAATTATAAGATTTCAGGACACCACCATCCAACATATCAGCCGAAGGATGTCCACTGCTGGACATAGGCCTCCCCCAATTTCATGGGGGATAAATGACGAAATGGCCACGCTGGGCATGTGGGTTAGCGATCGCAGTATCACCACCGCACCGGTGTTCTCAGTCGTAGTTTTAGGGACATACCCGGGTCCATCGCAGGACAATAACTTATCAATGCATTTTGTGGGACATTTTATGTTAGTCCTATTTGATAACTCTTAGGGCGTACGCTAGCTGGCGCGGATAACGCGGATTACACGGAGCGGGAGCACGCCTACCGAAAAATAGTAGGAGCGGCGCTAACTGACCCGCGGCGGGTTGCATAGAGCGTGTGCCCGCTCCGTGCACCCGCGCCAGCTAGCGTAGGCCCTTAGAGAAAGAAGTAGGCCCAGCAGAATATCAATATTAGGTATATTTGAAGCCCAACTCGGTTAGTCTTCTTACAGCAGACTGCAGCCATAATAACACCATTCCTTGCTATGTAGGTACGTGACGTTGAAGTCCTGCGGGCCTATGATAGTTGCCATTTTATCACTTATCAGTGGATAAGACGCCCGTCACTCTCGCAGTCCCATACTTGTTAGAACGTGACGAATCCACGACGATAAGTGATAAAATGGCAACCATGATAGGCCCGCTGGTGTTGATGTAAGGTTGCCAGAGTTTTCGAAGATGCACTGTGTTTCATACGTTTCTCCCTAAGCCGACAGTGTCAGCACAACAGTAGGTACCATAAAGTCGGGTTACTTTAGCCCTGCCCTCTTACTCACAAACAGACTTAACCGACTGGTCCTCACCTGTCACCTCGCAACTCACCCGTTTTTACATGGAAACTGTCAAATGTCTTTTGTCAAATTTTGACATTTTCTATATAAAAAAGGGTGAGGTGAGAGGTGAGGACGAGTCGGTCTGGAATAACACCCAAGTGCGCCTAGCACAAGACAGCGCGCGAGGTATTCCGCGCTCGGCATAGTCAATCCGTCTCTTTCTGCGTTTACTAATTGGAAAGAGACGGTTAGTCTATGTCGCGCGCGAGGTAACTCGCATGCCGTCATGTGCTAGCCGTGCAGAAGGGTAACTTTGATCGTAGATATTTAGGTATTCAGCCTAGCCTTCCGCGTATAATTCGTTCTCGCCTAAGAATGATTTGTTTTCCCATACAATCTTTCTCAAGCTCAGGTGGACACCAGGAACTTAGGGGTGAGATGTTGGAGAAGGAAAGCCACGAATAGATTGGGCTGGAGATATTTGCTTGACCAGGCTAGCCTAGGGCCCACCCGCGGCTATAACGCCTCAGATGATGATACAATCTTTCACCCTTCTTTACACCCCCTTAAGAAATGATTACAGTCAATATGACATTCCCTAGAAATCAATATTGTCAAAACGAATGATTAAGTGCTTATTTCGGAATATCAAATGTACCGATTCTAGACGAATGAATCTCGTCAAAAATATTACATGTACATTGTATGGTAAAAGTCTCGCTACGCAGTTCTGCCGTAAAAGGTTTTCCCAACAGAGTGAGTTCTTCATGTAAGTATGATGACCGAAGGCCGGAAGCTGAGCGGCAAGGCATGCGAGAATAATCACACAGAGCGGGCTTCTCATGTAAGGCAAGCAAGCAGAGAGGTGAGACACGCGAAGCTGAAGGCCGAGCCTCCCAAGAGAATTGATTCTTCATGTAAGGTTCATTACTGAAAAGCCGAAGGAGAGTGGCAAGGCATGCGAGGCCGAAGGCCGAGCTATGTTATCGCCGAAGATCCAGTTGCCATATTAATGAGGGTAAATTATACTCCATTCGTTCGTTTTCACGTGATGCCTAGACATATAAACAGACAGACAAACAGACACAAATTATTAAAACTGTTTAAACGATTTCTGTTATCCTTTCTAAGTATCCCTAGCCAACTTTTTTTCGAATATCTTCCATGTACAGACTTTCGACTCTTATATCAAACAGCTTTTATGGTGTGAAGGGTCAACAATTACGTAAAAAATAATGCACGACAAAATTAAATGGTACACCGACGATACAAAGTGTGCATTGAAACAGCTGTTGTATTTAAGCATATGAATAAAAACAATGCCAAAGTATCGCAAATGCATTTTGATGTACACGCAAAGTAGAACTCATTGCGAAAAGGTTGTGCTCAAAAATAGCGTCAACAATCAGAAGGAATTATGATACTTCGGTTTTGACATAATGAATCGTCAACTTGTTTACAATTCTGCTATGCTTTAAGTTAAATTTCTTGACACGCTATTTCTTTTCTACGATTTAAGTTTCAGCCATTTTGGAGTTTATACTCCCAAATGGCTGAAACTTAAATCGCGCAATGGCGTATGAGGATTAAACTACCCCGTTTCATGGACCTTACTTGCATCCCCGATTTAATATCCCTTTGATGGAAGATCATCGGGACAAAAAGTACACTTATAATGTATATAAGTGAATCCAGATTATATACTATTAGCATACAAATCATCTTAATCTGTTCAGCCGTTTTTGCGTAATTCAGTGACAAACATCCAAACATCTACACTTTCGCATTTATAATATTAAGTAGTGGGATTATGGTATAAAGTGAGTGCACATGAAGTGAACGGCAAAAGTAACATTGTTTTTGCATGTTTTGAAGAGACCGTGGTGGCTGGCGCGCACACTGGGCAGCGCCGCGGCGCAGCGCTTGCGTTTACTTTTTTTTTCAGTTTCTATCTTAAGATTTCACAAATTTTGAATGAGGATGTTTTTCCTTTGTCATCAAGTATATGCTTACCAATTTTCATACCTGTAACTCATAGATTATAGGAGTTCCCATACAAAATTCAACCCCTCTTTTTATAGCCTAAAACCTGACCGTGTATTTACTCGACAGATTAGTAAAGTTTTCATCAAAATCCGTTCAGCCGTTTTCACGTGATGCGCGTTCATACAAACAGACAAAAAATCTAAAAATGTTGGAACGTGTTCTGTTATCGATTCTAAGTATCCCCAGACAACTTTTTTTCGCATATCTTCCATGTACAGACTTTTGACCCTCTTCAGCTTTATTATATGTATATATAAGTACATGTATAGATAAAATAATAAATCCTAGACTGAGACGAAATTGCATTTATATTTGTCACATGTCACATTACAATAATGGTCATTTTTTTATTATTATTAGAACTTAAATATTATTTTTATTATTTAAAACCACCAGGTGGAATGACAACCTGAAGAGAGTAGCGGGAAGCGGTTAGATGCGGAGAGCTGAGGACCGGGTGTAGGGGCGTTAATTGGGGAAGGCTTATGTCTAGCAGTGGACTAACTGCGGGCTGTTGATGATGATGACGATGATGTCATTTAAGTTATTTTGTTTATATTTTCTTGGTACATAAATAAGATGAAGAACCTTCTGGGTTTTCATATGGACCAAATTTACCTTCATGAGATTAAAGTAACCCAACTTTACGGTAGGTTATGTTACTAATAAAAAAATATTTATGGTAGATAAATGTCCCAGTGCGTGACATTGACCCGGTACATGGGAATTTCAATCTTATGTCATAATCTCAGAGGGGAATAATAGGCATCATCTATTAGGCTTTAAGGAGTCGAGCATTGGGACGTTTACCTGTTAGGAAAAAAAACTTACTTAGGTACTTACTACTCCGACACTAAGACACGCCATGATTGTGCTCCTGGGTAAATTGTCGCCAATCAGAGTCGGCTGTTCGAAGCAGGCAGAGACCTGTTTGACTTCGTATATCCAACGATACGTTGGTCAGCCGTTCGGTTCGGGCGATTTTTTTTATACTACGACGGTGGCAAACGAGCTTACGGCCTGCCTGATGGTAAGCAGCAGACACAGTAGCCTATGGACACTTGATACTCCAGAGGAATCACAAATGCGTTGCCGACCCTTTATTGACTTGGGATGCGCTGTGTTGACAGTGAGGGACTCGCAGATGTCTCCAGCTGTCAAGCTAGAGACATATGCAGGCCCCCACTCCCAACACAGCGCACCCTCGGGAGCTCTGGCGACCTTACTCACCACCAGGAACACAACACCACATACCTACCTACGGGGCAAGTAGTGATGCTATTATGACTGCAGTCTTCTGTAAGGTGGAGGTACTTCCCCAGTTGGGCTGCTCCAAATTTGAGCGAGATGACGTTTCGCTGTGCCCTACCTCTTCTAAAAAAAATTAAATTTGTACGTCCTAGGTACGCTCTTTTGGCAGCGCGATCCTCTCCCATCCTCTCAATGTGGTCGAGCCAGCGCAGCCGGGTAGATTTGCTTTCTCCGATGATGTTGGGCTCGGCAAACAGTGCTTCCGTTTGTTGTTAGAAACAAAAGAAAAGAAAAATGAAAAAAAAGAGAAAAAGGAAAAAAGAAAGAAAGTAAGAAGAAAACGGGAGAAGGAGAAGGGAGAAAAGTGCCTGATCACAATAATTTTCGTGTACGCTTTAAATCTTTAAAAAAACACTGCAGATAGTAACACAGACAAATCACCACGAGGTATATTAATATTGTAATACAGACAATCAAACACAGATACAGCAAACAAACATTAACAATGTCTTATCGTCGCAGATCCATGCAAACCTTGTTAATTTTGTTATTGTTCTTGCTACAATGTTGTTATTTTACAATATTATTTGAAGAAGATTGTACACTGAGGGTCTATTGTACTAACCGTTTTAAGCTTTTGAATTGAAAACGGTTTGGTATTTGAGACGCGCTCTTTCTGACACCCTTCCACAGATTACCGCAGAGGAGCAGTCAAATAATAATACCAGTACCGAGTGAGATGGTCTTATACTAAATTGAGTAAGAGCGACAGAAACAGATATATCATTTGTTGATCTTGTCATAGTTCCACTGTTTTATTAGCCTCTATTTAATAAATAGTAATAAATAAATATATAAGGGACAATCTTACACAAATTGACCTAGTCCCTAACTCAGCAAAGCTTGTACTATCAACTATGGGTACTAGGCGACGATATACATACTTATATAGATAAATACATACTTAAATACATAGAAAACATTCAAGACCCAGGAACAAATCCGTGCTAAATGTACAAATAATGCCCTGGCCGGGATTCGAAACCGGGACCTCTAGCTTCGGAGGCAGTGTCACTACCAACTAGGCTAAACAGGCCGTCACATGATATTGAGGCAAATAAACGATTACCCGTCCAAATTAAAGTGGTTGTTCATGGTAAGCCTCCACTGCCGCCAGCCGTTCTCAATTTAGCTGCATAAGAGCTTTTCCGTCTCTCTTAATGTAACACGTACAGGATCTCTATAAAAATCTTTTTTCTGAAAACCCTTCTGATACCACGATAAGCTTTCTTCTGAAAAAATCTGGAAGAAATAAGTTTTTTGTGAATACGGATAATTATTTTTTTTAAATAAGAAAACCTAGTTAAAGTGCATTATTTTAAAATAAAGTTTACATAATTTGATGTTTTCAAGATTAAAAATTCAGCAGTAAAATGGTTACTATGGTTGCAATGGCTACTTACCTTACTTACCACTAGCAACAATACCACATACTTGTGATCCTGTCACTTGATCTACTTACTTTTGCCCTATGTTTCATTAGCCTTTAGACCTAATGTTTCACTAGACCTTATGTATTTTTCTTCGAAACAGTGAACTTCTTGGGTTTTGCTTGAATATCATCAAATAGAATTCATTAGGTTAGGTTAAATTTGTTTTGCAATAATCCTACAAAGTTTACTATTTAAGAAAAAAATGCATAAGGTCTAATGAAACATTAGGTCAAATGAATAAGGGCTATACCTATAGACAGATCAACTATTGGTATTTTAAGAAAATGAAACGGTTGTAACTCAAAGTCACTATTTGCGACATGTTTCGGACAACAATTGCCGAGTGCGGTGCGATCGGTAAAAGATGATTTACAGTAGACCATTCCGTGTCCGGGCCGGCCCGTTTTCTATAACAGCAAACGCAACGGCCGGCGTATTTCTCTAGAACAAAACGGGCCGGAACATGGAACGGCCTACTGTGAATCATCCTTAATCCTGACACACTCAACCTGATGAAGGACTCCAATTGCAGTCCGAAACATGACCCAAATAGTGACTTTGCAAGTGAACTTTAAATCGTTTTTCTTTCTTTAAGTATTAATATGTGTCACGCTACTATATGTTTATGAACTATTGGTATCATTAGGACTTCGGACATTTTTGATATTGAGCCCCACAGCACTGTGCAAGTGTGCACTCCACAATGATTTGCTTAATTATAGGTCTCCTACACAAAATTCCACTCTCCTCTAATCCCTTTATAAAATATTTATTGAATAAATAAATAAATAAATATTATTGGGGACAATCTTACACAAATCGACCTAGTCCCAAACTAAGCAAAGCTTGTACTATGGGTTCTAGACCGCGATATACATACTTACATACATAAATACATTCTTAAATACATAGAGAACATCCAAGACCCAAGAACAAAATCCGTGCTAAATGCACAAATAATGCCCTGCCCAGGCAGAAAACTAACTACAACTAAAACTAAAAACTAATAAAAACTATCCTGTGTGCTTCCCGGTGTCTGAAATTATCTCCATGCCAAATTTCATCAAAATTTGTTCAGCGGTTTAAGCATGAAAAGGATCAGACAGACAGAGTTATTTTCGTATTTACATGTTTGGATGGAAGGGCACAAACAATACCAAACTAATTTATATTCCATAGGCTCAGTGCAATAGACTTTCGAACTAATATTAGTTGAACAAACAGGAGAAATTATAGTTTTGTGTTGCTTATCTATGAAAGTTACACATGAGATAATTGTTTGAAGTTGAAGGCACGCTATTTTTAAACGCGTATAAAATTATTTTCCTTAGATTTTCGTCTTCCCATGGCGAGTCATGGTTAGAATAGAATAGAATAACTTTATTTCGCAATTTTACACTTTGTATGATACAGACGATAGATTAGAAAAAATAGAAAATACAATAAATAAAGAGAGCTTAATGCGAAAACGGAGTCCACTCAGCATTATGTCGATCCACAGAAGGTGAAACGATGCTGGTATTATGTGGATCCACATGTGGTGAACTACAGAACTGCACGTCTAAAAATCGCTATGATATACGCACTTCGCGTTACCTACTTAGAGCTATGCACACAAATAATTTCACATGCAAAATAATCAAACCTACCACACAATATTATTTTTACATACATTTAAATATAACATACAGTATCTATCACACTGACCTTCTAGAGTGCAAAGCAAACTACCAAATATTGAGACACTAGTTAGACTTGGAAGGCTATGCTGGATTAACTTGTTTATCAAGTAAATATATTTTTAAGTATTTTTTGAATGTGTTCAAAGTGGAAGCGTTTTTGATGGGAGGTGGGATGTTATTCCAGCATTTCGTGGCCGAATATGTGAAGCTACCACGAAATGAAGCACTTCCGTGTCGAGGACAAATAAGTCGCAGGATCCGTCTAGGACGAGGGTTTACAAATCGAAGCTTTTGGAAGAGGTAATAAATACTTTGGGGATAGGCTTAATAGAAGCTGCTTTGCAATACCCGTCATGAGGGGAAGCGAAAGAAGTGATATTCCATCGGCTCCCACCGCGTAGGTATTTATAGACCGGATTATCTTACTGACTACGAATTCTGAGACAGGTTTTAGACCAAAAGTTTCTTCGCAATGTCTATAAAATTCAAGATAAGTTAGCACGTCTAGAAAATGAGCGTGAATGCGTTCAGGGTCTTTAAGGTGATGGGGTAGTTCAAGGTTTTTGTTTGTGAAATTAGCCACGTTTTGTATAATCGTTTTTCCATAGCGTACGTGGATTTCCAATTTGAGATGAAATATAGTTGTGAAAATATGCAGTTTTTTCGGCTTCAATTGCCCAAATTACATATTTTTTTAATGTTTTATAGTACGATTTATGAGATTCGGAGTTAGAATGTTTATATCGAGTATGAGCTTCATTTCATGTTCGTATCATTTCTTTGATGTTATATGTTATCCAAGGAAGATGGTGATCTTTAATAAATGTTTTTTTTAGGTGCATATTGATCAAAAATGTGAATTAAATAAGCATTGACTGATTCCACTGTGTCGTTCACGTTATTTGACAGTAACCGAGACCACTTGATGCTTTCGATATCCGAGTTAAAACTAACAAAATATATATTTTTTAACGGGCGGTAACATATACATCTAGGACGAGGCTTTTCTTTTTTCATGGGGATTTTACCGGTAATAAATGCAAGACTGCTCAACTCATAATCTAAAATTACGTTATTTACCTGCAAGAATGAGCATATGACATCTATTAATTTTTCGCTGTGGTTTGTATAATGCGTGGGCTCACGAATTGTGTAAAATTATGACAATAGCAAAAGTCTAGTTTTTACTATTGGAGTCGAGGGGATTCAATAAATTAATATTAAAATCTCCGAGTAAAATAATGTGATCAAACGAAGTGACTGAGTCGTTTATTGCATCTATAAAGACATCCACATTTTGCCACGGCGGACGGTATGCGGTACCGATAGCGAGTTTCGTGCCATTCACAGTCAGGCTCAGCCACATTTGTTCGAGGCAGAGAGCCTGTGGGTATGAGAGTGAACGCGCATTGACGCCTCGCTTTAGATAAAAACCTACTCCGCTGGTTGTCAATGTAACGGTCGAACTAAAAGTGGTTCGAAATGAAATTAATTGAAAATTTGCTCGAGACATGGTTAACAATAACAACAACCACAAACAACAATTGAAACAATTGTGTGAGGATCAGCACGTCTCGCCAACATTTTTTTTGCAAACTTTACAAAAATATGAATATGAATGATAATTAATATCATTATAATTCCATAATCTTACGAATTCAGTTATTTAAAAACAGAGTATTTAAAAAAAAAGCTTTTGTCCAAGTCAATTTTTTTGTGCTTGACCACGTAGCAGATGACCTCATTTATCCCCTATAAACGTATGTCCATCCATCTGCCAAACATCCTGTACATAAATGCATGAACATAAATCATAAAAAAAAAATCACTTTATTCCAAATTCGTCTCTTAAAATATAGATAAAGAATTAAAGAATCGATAATCGTTAGTGCTATAAATATATCTATAGGTTTCACGGAGAAATATCAACTCAAATGTGGTCAAAAATTGATGAAAAACGTATGGAGCCCCTTAAAGATACAGGCTTATGTCTTCCGCACAGGAGAAAACGAGATTGAATCATATCTACGGAATAACCCTTTGGAACGAATTTCGACAAATATCTGTGTATGTATCAACCAGTGATAGTTTAAAAAATAACTAAATTGTCGTAAGTAAAGTAAAAAAATAATTATTATCATTGATGTATCACGGCTTTAATTTACTGCCTAAGCAAATAAAGATGCATTTTCTGTCAAAATACATTGTTTGCTGTTGTGAGTCTCGGTTGGCGCTTATCAAAACGAGACGACGTGTCACAACGTTTTTAAAACCCAGCAAACTGTTTGCCTAACATAAATTACTAGCACTGTGTACAGTTACGGACACAATGTCTAAAACAGGTGCGTAATGTTTATATTTATTTCTGTAGGTTTTGTAGAGTGTCATAAAAGAACACTTTGATAGCTGTCAAAAATATTGTCTAATTTCAACTTTTATTAACATCATTTTTTCAGGCTGACCTGAAATTTTGTATTCTTTATAAACTCGGTCGGTGTATATTCCCCTTCCTCCCGTCAGAGGGTGGGTTTCAAAATATGTGTTTTCCTAGTGCTTAAGCATTCTATTTACATGATAAATTTCATCAAAATTGTTTTATAGTTTTGGTTTATAATACTTAAAAATGAAAAAGGTCTCGGCTAATCTTTCCTCTTTCATCAAAGATGATCCTGTAGTTTAGGCGTGAAAAGGCAGACGCACAGACAGAGCTAATTCCGCATTTATCATGTTAGTACGAATTCTTGTTTTCAACTAGTTTTGCATTAAATTAGATTTTAAAATAACCTTACAAAACACTTGTGTACGCAACAGTGAGCGTTCACCAAATAAACTAATGTTGGTTGTTCATCCAAACATCATGGCGTTATATATGTTTGCTTCAGGTTTTTTCGTTGCGAAACGAGATTTACTATTGTGAAACGATTTAATTGTTATTTGTTCGTGATTAAGTAATTAGTAGGTTAGTTTTCCACATAATTACTTTTAAAATATACAGTGTGTACTGTGTGCTATTTCCATCATTAAAATATCTGCCAAAATAAAGGTGACAGAAATATACGATATTTGTCAATTATTCCATCACCAACGTAATAGAATTGGAGAGAGAAATGGAAAATGTTTGAAGAAAAATAGCATAATAATTTATTCAGACGAAAAAAGTGGAGTCGAAAGAAGAAAGTCATGGTAAGATTATAAATTTTACATTTGTTGTTTTATGTGCTTAAAGCTATTTTTAGTGTTACTAGTTAATGTACGTGGGGAAGAGTTTGATAATACAAACTTCTTCAATTATTTCGTTGTAAAGTGTCATTGTAACTTTGAGAAAAACGAAGAAAAATATTGTTTTTGACAAATACATCACTTGACCAATTATCACTTGACAAAATGTCATACTCATGTTTGCTAAATATGTAGATTGATAGAACAACGCATAACTAAACAGAAGTTTGATTAAATGCATTATTTGATATGAGCATTTTTGAAAACACCGAGTAACGCAATAATAACTTAGGTTTGCGTTAGGTCACTTGTGCAGGGGGCGCTAGTCGGGTAACCTCCACGAGTGTCTGGGCTCTTCCAGTTCCCCTGGACCCTCGCGGGTTGGGGGGAAGGGGAAGGGTTCTGGCCGGTGCGCCCTGGAGGCAACGGCAAGTGATTCATCTTCGGAGGGACCTGAGGGAGTGAATCCGGGGTTTTTCACTCTCTCCTGGCGTGGAGGTCCTTTGGTCGGTAGTCCTGGCGTTTCCCGGGAGTCCGTCATACCTGTCCTAGTTCTCCGGCTAGGCGGGATGCGTAAAGGCATTTCCCCATTAAAAAAAAAAAAAAGGTCACTTATCGTGCAGGTCCGAAGCACCAAACTTCCCAGAAATAGGATTCCTGGGATACGCTGGTGTAAAACATGTATATCATGATAAAAATGCGCACGGTTTAATAAAAAGTGTAAAGCCAACTTTATTATTTAGTGCATACTAATACTTCGATACTAAACTTTAAAAAAGCGTTTCGTTTTTATCCAATGACAATTTGGCAAACGGATTATTTCGCGAAACAAAAATTTTCTCGTGTGGTGCCGGGTTAGAATAGCACCACCTCCCTTCTTGCCTTGGGTGTCGTAAGAGTCGACTATGGGAACCAAGTTGAAGTGTGTTGCGGGCGATGGGCTAGCAAGCTGTCACTGCGATATCACATTTTCTCCATTGCTAAAAATGGAACTGAATTAATTTTCGTGTGCTCTGCCTACCCCTTTTGGGAATATAGGCGTGAGTTTATGTATGTATATACAAAAACATAATAAATGATATTGTGTCATTCAACACATTTAAAGTAAAACATTTTACTTAATATTTATTTGCCAAATGATAATTTATTTAATGGTAAGTTTAGGAAACGTCTACTTTGGTAATGACTACTTTATCAAACGTTTTAGTCAAATGATCATTTGTCAAACGTTTTTCGTCAAACAATTGAGAGTCAAGTTTTTCTTTCATCTACCTATATACCCAAACGTCAGTGTGCACAGTGGACCTTTCATGCCCTAAGCCCAGTGACCCAAGGACAGATGGATTTTCCTCATATTTTTCTATACTACGCACTGACGTACTCGTAACAAGCAAACAAGTATACGACGTGCCTAATGGCACGGGGTGACCGGGTATGTCCTCAAACTACGACCAAGACCACCGGGGGATGGGCAGCAGCATCCCTGGAGTGCGATGGAAATACTGCGATCGCCAACCCGCATGCCAAGCGTGGCGATTATGGCATTTACCCCCCATGAAATTGGGGGAGGCCTATATCCAGCAGTGGACGTCCTTCGGCTAATAGGGAGGTGGTGGTGAATATAATAGTTCTTCGAACTAATGGTTAACAGACCCCGTAGCATATTACTAATGCACTGACAGCACACCAATCACAAGCGCTGCCAAGCCTTCTTTGGTATGAGGAGTCATTGTATTGATGCTAGAAACTAACGCCGGCTGGTCGCTCACTCTCAACACAACGCACCCTCGGGAACTTGCAACACTGCCCCACATTTATTATATCCTAGATACCATAGATAGATCTAGACTAGAGAGCGGACAGTGTGTAGATACGCCAATGTCATACCCTCTTAGCTCTTACACCTATTAGCACCAGTGCATTATTAGGATAAAAAGTCTAGTAGGGCTACTAGACTTTTTTTTAACTTAAGTTCCCAGGATCCGAGCATCGTGTGCGGTATCGTTAAACAAACCCTGTCAGCTGACGGGACGTCCAAAGCCCTTGGAATCTCTAGATTACGGTTATCAGTGAAAAGCGGGACGCGAATTACGTCACACTCTAACGGGATTTGGGTGGTCTCGGGAATAACTGCTGAAAATAGTTAAGGCGAAGGGGTGGGCAAGCCCTTTCCATACAAACTTTGTGCAAGTTTTTCTTCGTTTGTGTTTGCACTCCAGTTACTATTTTTGGTCCATATGCTTATTTTTTTGTTAGCTATGTCTTGATGTTTTTCTTTTTTAATTATAATTATTTTTTGTATTTTTTTATTTTAATATTTTTTGAAATAATGCAAAATACCAACATCAAGTTCTGCGTATATCCAATATGTACCAACAAAAAATAAAATTAAATGCTGTAGTGCCAAAACTAACGCAAAAAACTTTCACAACCTTTGTATGGAGAATGGCTTGCCCTACCCTGCGCCTTAAGATAATAATCTAAAAAAAAATACACGTTGAAACATGCGTTTAAACTTGTATTAATATTAGCATTTCCATTTTAAAGTGTACCATTTCCTTCATATTCAGAATCTCGAGTTGTAAATTTTAAAACAAAATCACCGACTCCAAACTTTGCCAGATCGCATCCTCCTGCTGTATAATTTGAGGAGTACTCTCGATTTTGTCAAACCCCCATCCTCCTGCTATATAATTTGAGGAGTTCACTCGATTTTTCCAAGATCCCGTCATCAGATCCAGACTTGGTGACAATGGAATCAACTAAAAAACATACCCTTTCAAACAAAAAGAATTTTTGAAATCGGTCCACTAGTCTTCGAGTAATCGGTGAACATACATAAAAAAAAATATTCCGACGAATTGAGGTCCTCCTCCTTTTTTTGAAGTCGGTTGGAAAAGAGTCGGTTTAGTGACGGTTTTCATACAGTTTATATAGGTCGTAACAAAATTAATACAAAATGGGAAATTTAATACATTAATCATATAATACATTAATTCGTCAGAATCAGTAGTGCTTATAATTCTATGAAAAACCCTACTCATTGTGAAAAAAAATACACTTCAATTCAAAGTGAAAAGCGGTGCGAGTCCGACTTGAGCACCGAGGGTCCCGACTTCATTTAGTTCTGGAGAAATTTAACGCCATGTATACAGCGATATCTATCGAAGCATTATATACAAAGTTAACTTAGAAATATTTTAGATGATAAAAAATATAATATAATCTTGATAGAGATGTATAATGTAAGTTCAGATTTTATTTTGATTTCATCATCTGATTACAAAACTTTATATAACTACATATGGATAAAATAAAAAACGTAACTAAGAACTAAAACTAATCAAAATAAATTAAAGCTATAATAAGGGGTCGCCCCGAGGCATGGTTCCGAAGATGCTGGCAGCATTTCCTCGCTGAATTGCAATACTGATGCGTTGAGCGAGGAAGCTGCCAGCTCTACGGTATCCGGTGGTATCAGCCAGCCTTTTAGACAACTCTTTGAAGAGTTCTTGGGCACTGGGACCCCACGGACCGAGGGTCTCGACGCCGAACGGTACAAAACAGTATTCGGCGCCTAGACCCCTATACTTGTTCGTTTTTGACTTTTCGGCCGCCACCGCAGCCGAACCAGCTCTGATGGATGTTCCGTGAAGATGGGAAGGGCCCAATGTGTCGACACAGGTGGCGTCCCACACAAGCACCCTACCCATCTTCCACGGAACTAATGACATCCCATCCGGTCTCCTGCCATCGTCCCTAAGAATGCCGGGTAGGATGTCATTGAGAGCGGCGTGTCTGGAGAAGCGGCCCGCGCTCTTTTGGCACGATAGTCCGTGATGCCCCAGTGCATCAACCTCAATGCCGCAAGGGCATGTGTGTGGAGCACATACTCGGACTCCAAGCCGCAGACAGGTAGCTATGCGCAGGGTGTGGGGCTCCAGAAATGTCCCGGTATGAACAGATGGGAAGGCATGTAACCAGGACCCGGCCTCTTTAGTCCCCGCCGCCAAGATTCTGGCGCGATCGGAACCCGTGCTGCAGTTTAAGAGAGAGTCAAAACTAAGTTTGGAAAAGTTATCGTCCCAGGCCCTTTGAGATTTTAAATTTTGGGGGAAATCCTTACCCGGGCAGGCATTGGACCAGGCGTTTTTGGCGTCCGTCAAGCCGGTAATCTCATAGTTTACAGGGAGAGCCCTAAGGATTTTACCTATGAGATTTGCCGAGCTATGAACCGAAGACAAAAACGCCGGTGCAGAAATACTAGAAATTTTGCGTATCCCTAGCCCACCATAACGAATAGGTAGGGATGCTAACGTCCAAGAATTTTCACTGAGTTGCAGATTTAAAATAGACTCCAGATTAACTTTGATTAAGTCGTCCATGGGATATAATAAATTTTGAAAATTAGTGGAGGGGCAGCAGCGAAGTACATATGTACATATAATTATTTTTTTCCTGTAATATTTATAATGATATTAGTATTGTGTAAATTTTTTTCTTGGTAAACGTCGGGGAACGGTTTTTTTTTTCACATTTTTCCTTTATAAATCGAAATACGCACCTTAAAGAAAAGGTAAAACTGTTTTAGGATGTGCAATTCTATGACATCCGACTTGACATACATAATCACTAGACTTTGAACTTTTGCGTCCCCCTAGTATCGGTAAATTTACACAGATAGTAAAATAAAAACATATAAATTAATAAACATGTTCAATGCATCTGACCCTTTTTCATAACTATTACAAATTTTCAAAGCTATAAAATAAGTAGTTCTTGAGATATTTAGCAATGTTACAGACAGACAGACAGAGTGGCGCCATAAGGGTTCCAGTCCAGGGTTTTTTACCATTTTGGTACGGAACCCTAAAAATGCTCTAATTATTTAGAAAATTGATTGCTTATTGCGACACACAGCACCATACTTTCTTTAATAAATGTCAATATTTCCGATCACCTTGCGGGTTAGGTTAGTGAAAGCGCATTAAATAAATGTTGATAACAATGCTAATTCTGACTCAAACTTTCTAAATTTTTAATCAGAAATCAGAAATCAAAAAAAAATTGTCAGAATACGGTTATAATAGTACATTATTATAATAGTGGTGCTAAAAGTGCAACAAAAACTGGCAACAGTACTTGTCTTCTCGAAGATCTCACGGTTCGTAAATAAATGCCATACGATTAAATAAATAAATAGTACATTACGATACAAGTGCAGAAAATAGAAAATCCGCAATGAGTGCAATTGTAAAATCTTTTACAGTATATTAAAATGTCCTTGTATTCAACATGCAAGCATGTATACAAATATTTTATAAATTACGTTAGAATACAATACTGATAGATGTCACTGAGTTAAAAATAACGATAATAATAAGATAAACAGTTGGTAAAGTGTCAGTTGATTTTTATAATTTAAATATTCCCTTACACTGTAAAAACATTTATCCATCAGCCATTTCGTCAATTAATTTCTAAATATATTCCCCGATAATGCTTAAATTGTAAATCATTTGGTAAATTATTAAAAATAGTTCTACTTGTATTAAAAACATTTATTTTGTAATTGCACCAAAAACTACATGCTACAATAAAATAATAATTCTGCAGTAATTTGTATTCGGCTAGTTCCGACTTCCGAATGTCGTACCAAAATTAGGTAGGTACTAATTTCTACCAAACAGGTCTATATTTTAACATTACTATGTATCGATATTTTTAATCTTTTAAATATTATTTTTCACTTGTTGCTAGCCGAAACAAAACTGCTTTTGAAAGAAATATCCAATTTTTGGAATAACCCGAAGATAACTTACCTGAATTATTATTTTGTAATCGTAATTACATTTTCATGTTTTATTTACAGTTGTTCTGAATCTTTATTCAGCCCTTTAGTTGCCGAGCGCATGGAACCGACTGAAATATGATTAGGATTCAAAGCGAAAGACAAAAATGTACCTCTAGGACATTAAAAGAATGAATAGTTCATTTAGGCAAACACCTGCTTGCCGTTTTTTAACCGGCTTCAAAAAAGGAGGAGGGTCTCAATTCGACAGTATTTTTTTATTTATTTTTTTGTTTGTTACTTCAGAACTTTCGACTGGGTAACCCGATTATGATGATTATTTTTTTATTTGAAAGCTAGTGCTTTCCATGTGGTCCTATATTATTTTGCTTCAGTTCTGACAATGTCATCCATGAGAGAACCATATAAGTCTTAAATTTGCATTAAGTATGCGCACGATAAATGGACGAATAACTTGGTTGAAGTCGGTTTTTTTTTGGTAAAATGATTTCGTATGGTATTCAATTATTTCGTAATGCCCCCTTTAGTATACCATACGTAAATTAATCCTTTCTTGTTCTACCTATAACTTTTACAAAGACTAAAAAATAATAATCAAAAGATTATATTTTGTTAGCGGTGGAAAATAAATCTGATATTGTAGTTATTGTAGCCACATATCGTCCGCCGTCGAGCAAAAAAGTGCAATTTCGAAATTTTCGCACCTATTTTTTATGTAAGTAACTATTTGTGTCATGTTAAAAGTTTTTCGATGCGATTGGAATGAAAAAAATACGTCAAATGTCTGTCATATTGTTTTATATTTCATATCTTATTCCGAATTAGTTACACAAAATATACTACAATTACGAATTATCATAAATACAAGTGGTTCGGAAATTTACCAGTAAAGTAGGCGTTTACCTACGTCATCTACTCTAAATATTGCATACCTACTTACAATGTTTAGTTAAAAGTATTTACATAGGAAAAGACTTTACGAATCTACTTTGTACATAGAATGACTAGATTTTAATAACTTATTCATATACCTAAGTAAACTAATATTAACAAAAATAGGCACCTTTTTAGTATTAGTAGGAGTTGATCCAGTTTAGTTTGGCAAATAAATCACAACGCAACGTAGGTAAGTTAAATTAATATTTGGCACAATTATTTACAGATTAAATCTTATCATGGTACTTGTTAATTAATCTCAGGTTATACTTATTATTTCAATTATTTGCTTGACATGGACGAGTAGTTATTAAACACAATTACACATTTCAGAAAATAATAACGCCGGAGGCATTTAACGCTTCAATTTATAGTGGACGGTCTACTCTTTGTTATGTATTTACTGAACACATGAACCAATAAGAAGCTAATAGCGACAATTCCTAATTAGCACACGAAACATACCCGTCTTTATACAAACACCACTAAAGAACACAGTCTCGAATGTCAAATCACTGGCGAGGTTGTACCGTCGAGAACGGGTTCGGGCTCCCGCCAAAGAAAGCTCATCTCCAGTCGTCCGGCGGGCCGCTGCCCTGGTATAAAGGAGAGAAGGCACTCCGGCGAGGCTCGGACTCTTCTTGGGACCCAATTATGGATTCTATGGAGAATCCGTTGCGGGATCGCTTCGATCGAGGCTCTGTAGTCTCCGAGACACGCGGCGGTAGCGGTACGGGCCGAAGCGCTGCCGGCGGCGGACGCGGCAGCGACAACAACGGCGTCGGAGGTAGATAGCAAGGTAAAGGCAGCAGTGGAGCATATGCCTCCCTTGCCAGCATTGCTACCACTGCATGCGCGTGCTGCAACGACGGCGCTGGCCGTTTATACCTCTTCCGCCTCCTCAAAAAACTCCCATTGTCAAACATGTCCTCCGCCAACGGATCCAACGTCCAATAATTCCCCTTTCCTGGATTCCCCGGCTCCCGTGGAATTTTAATGAAGCAATCATTCAAACTCAAGTTGTGTCTTATAGAGTTCTGCCAGGCGGGAAACTTCTCACGATAATATGGGAATCTGGTCATGATGAACTCACAAATGCCGCTAAGCGTGAGCTTCTTATGCGGAGACTGGAGTATCGCCATAGTGATTAAAGCGATGTAGGAGTACGGCGGTTTGATGAGCTGCGTCGAAGATTTCTGCTTGGACTTCTTAGGTGACGAAGGCTTGGTATCACTAGGGCTTGAAGCGTCGTAGCGCTCAGAGTCGCTGGACGGCGGCGGAATGTCTGGCGTGTCCTCATCGACAGACACGTAAGTGTCATCTTGAGGGTATTCTTCTCGGTCGTCGCGGAGATAGTGCGGTAAGTAAAGGCGCGGCGGCGGCCGAAGGTCCAGTGGAAGGTCGCCCTCGATGATCATGTCGCGGTATTGTGTGAGATCGCAATCCTCCATAGCGTCACATGTCAGAGGTGCGTTGGGGCGCGTGGCTTCGCGCGGACTGAGCGAGCGAGCTCCGCCCTGCAGTGCCCCCACGCCCGCCCCGGGCGCGTTTACGTTCCAGTAAACACAACAATTGTCGTTATTATTCCTGCGGGGCTTTGTGCATGAATTTCAGGCCGTCGACTAATAATAATTATTAGACCGCTTATCGATTCAACTTTGTTGCGGTGACGCTATTTGTACGGGTACGACCGATTTGTTTAGGTTTTTAGTTTGTTTGTTGATATAAGAAAATGTCCGATAATTTACTTTGTACACGGTGAAACTGAAAGTCTTTGAATTCGTTTAAATTTTTATTTCAGATTTTTCAAATTAAAAACTTATTTTTAATTATGCTTCATTTTAATTTCGTCTCGTACAACATATCAATGTTGCGAAAAATTACTCAAAATGTTCCTTCATTCGGCAGTTTTATATCTTAAATATTCTTAATTTCTATCGTTAAGTAAAGCCTAAGTAAGATAAGAAAACTGTCTATGTTTACATGAAAAATACCTACACCTAATAAATGTTATCTATTCTATACAGAAGAAATTCTATAAGAATATCAACAGAAGCTTCGCCTCTATCATTGTATAATCCGAATCAGAAAATAATCTCAAAGCGTCTCAAAGAGAGTGTAAAAGTAATACTATAAAATATAAAAAGATCCAACAAAACGAGCAAAGGAAACTGTTTACAGAGATATGTATGCGATGCGATCCTTTAATCCCGAGCTAAAGGACTCGAGATGTATTGAAAAAAATCTCATAAAGCGAATTCTGGCACTCCATTCAGGTAGACGTCTCAAATAACGCGCGCAAAAAATATTCGCCAACGAAACGCCTTGACAATGCGAGCGGGGCTCTAGAAAACCCTCGTATATGTTGCCTACCAAAACATTTACCCCTCAGGCGTCGAGGGAAAAGCTACGCGGCGAAACGAGACGCACAACAGTGTGAAAAGAGACGGGGCTGGCAACGAACCAATCGGTAAGAGGATTGGCATGGGCGGGGCCCCCAAAGCTAACATGTCAGGGCGTGGCATAAGATCCCATTATTGTCTGGCAAGGCAAATAATATTTTGCACAATGTACACATTGGCTAGGGGGGTTTGGGGGGTTGCTAATTTATTCCCAACTTCGGTCGCGGGTTGTTTTTCAGCTTTGCGAGGCTGTTGTTTAAATTGGACGCTGCGAGTTATTTGTATGTAGCGTTCTGAAGGCATTGTCTTCGTAATGAAGGAATTTGCCGTTCGCCGCGCGGTATTTTAGACTGTAGGTAGACATTAGGTATTTATACGTACTGGTGGACAAAGGGGTGTTTTCTAGCTTCTATTTATGGATGTGTGGATAGATAACTGTTATTGGCAGAGACTATGAATAAAGTTGGGACTTATTAAGAGAATGGGATGTTTGAATATGTAACATACTTGGTACAATCAGCATCACAAGTAGCTACACATATGAAGGTGTCAAAAGCTCTTATTCTCTTAAAATAAAGACTTTTGAACTTTTCAAATGCGTAGCTACTTTTGATGCTGACTGTACAGCTTTCTTATTAAATTTAATTTTAAAATATTATTTACGTACGCTGGGCCGATTACGTGTCCAGCGTCGGTTTGCGACCACTTGGCTAATTACGTGCCTTCAATTAATTTTCGAGATAACCTTTATAAAAAAAAGTAAAACCGTAAGCTCTTCTTAAATAGTAATCCCACCAAAAATATCTTCATGTAAAATGTTGACATTTCGAGACCATATCGCTCGCACTGTCAAAAAGTTATCAGATCTCATGTAGAGCCAGCTTCTAACTCTACACGCCCTAACTCTAAAAGCCCTCACTTCACAAACTCTATAGTGGACGGCAGTTAAGAAGTAAATCCTGACACCTGTTATTTCAATACAGTTTATAAAGTGACTTTTAGGTTATTAATCGTATGGAAATGACAGGTGTCAAGATTGACTTCTTGACCGCCGACTACCTACTATACATCTTATTCAAAATATGTGACTTGGCCGTTTCGCTACCGCCACATGGGCGTAAGGGGAAAAAAATATTCATTGTTCATCACTTTTCTATTTTACAATAGTTCTTGTAGTAACGAAACGGAAAACATATTTTGGGTAAGCTGTAGAGTTTGTGTAGTTAGGGCGTGTAGAGTTAGAAGCTGGCTCTACATGAAATCTGATAACTTTTTGACAGTGCGAGCCATATAGTCTCGTCTTGGCAACATTTCAGTAATCAATTTTCAAACCTCAAGCATCAAAATTTTCAGAAGTCTCATATGGTTGGAGTAAAAGCAGGACACCATGGCAGAGGGTATCCACCACCACCACCATATCAGCCAAAGAACGTCCACTGCTGGACATAGGCCTCCCCCATATTCACGGGGGGCAGAGGGTATGTATTAAGGTAAAAAGATAAGGCACCTGTAACAATACAGACTGCGCTTATAGCCTACGAATCCTAATGGGGTAAGCTAAGGGTATGAAAACAGAAGCAGATTAAAAATATAGAAACTTACAATTAATGTGCCTTAGCTGAATATAAGTATAAAATTTTACTGAATACAATAGAAGCACTAAAACAATTGTACTGCACAAAAATCACTGGAACTGGATCTGTTGGAAATTATAGGTTAATACTTAATGCTGCTAGATAGATGTTCATGGATTGAAATCCAAAATCGAACTGAGCTGCTGGAAAATGGCTGCGCAGTGTCACGTGGAGTTTGGAAAATGTTGTTGAAAATTAAAAAATTTAGAATAGTGATCTAGGAAGAGTGTAACGGTCTGATACACGCATCGTTACACGTACACAAGAAAAAACGCTAATACTCGTATTGCTTCCGTAGTGTGGTAATTTTTTTACTGACGTTATAATTATTTTGGTCGGTATCCCAAATACACATTTTAAGTACCAAAAAAGTCAGATAGCGACCACATGATAAACACTTTGAGATTTGAAATTATGAAATGTGTAATAAAAGTGAAAAATGAAAGGCTAGGGATGAAACTACATTCGATTTTAGTAAAAATAACAGACTTGGAAAAGTTGAACACCTCAAAATGCTCATTTCAAAGTTCAATATCTAAAAAACTGGCGGAACCAATTGTGAAAAAACATGTCTAGAACGACTAGAACTATAGCCGGAAAACCTGTATTCAAATAAAATTAAATGTATAAAAAGTTACAAGGGGACCTGAGGGACTGAAACCGGGGTTTTTCACTCTCTCCTGGCGTGGAGGTCCTTTGGTCGGCAAGTGTGTGGTGTCGCCCTGCACGCTTGGCGTCGGGTGGGGGGCGCAAGCCTCTTCCGAGAGGGGACAGCTTCGGCTGTCGCAGCAGGCGGTGTTCGCGGTTGTGTGCCTTGGCGATCCCGTGTCACCGCCACAAATGCTGCGTGATGGGCATACCCTGGTGGTTTTAGACGGTAGTCCGGGCGGTTCCTGGGAGTCCGTCATACCTGTCCTAGTTCCCCGGCTAGGCGGGATGCGTAAATGCATTTCCCCAGTTAAAACAAAAAAAAGGTTCCGTAGTTGCCCGATTAACTTACTTTAAAAAAATCAATAACAAGCAAAAGGGAACACTTTTGCAGCGCTTCATACGTCTTTTACTAAGAAGAGAAGACTTTTTACGATAACTCAAAAACGGTTTAACTGATCACGTCTGCTATAGTTTTCGTTGAAAGTCTTTATTAAGCTTTACTTTCCTATAGTTCAAAAGTTAGAGGGGGTGTAACCACAGTGGTCACAGTATGCAAACAATTATCCTATATAAATAATAGGTAATTAGAAATTTAAACACGAATGCCTAAAAAATGTTCCCACGACAAGTTTTCTTTGAAATCTAACCTATTCAAAATACAGTCATAAATTTCTAAATTTATGGTACTTCTTTAATCTGGAGTGTGTTGACGTCTCGAGTTGCTAGCTGGGCGCAGACTTCAAGTGGATGGCTGTACTTGAAAAAAATACAATAACTTTAAAAACAAAAGAGCTTAAATTAACTGTAATAATATAGCACTTGCGTCTATTAGCTATATTATTGATTACGTGTATAGTTTTTGAATTAAAATGACGTAAGTTCATATGCATTATAGACTAATTGCTTCATTTGAGAATGCGTAGGAATTCATGTGGGATATGGTGTTAAAATAGTTCAGGCAGTCGAGGTTCGGGTCCCTTACGTAAAGGTCGATAATTTTAAAGAATTCCCTTTTTAATTAAATAATTTATTGATAAATATTTAATATCTAGAGTGAACGCTTTGCGGTTGTTAGTTTAAAATAGTGGTCCTGTAATATAATTTTAGTGCTATTTATAGATATTTTAGACATTTCTTAGTGAACAGATAAGTGATATTAATAAGTAGGAAATTTTATAGTGACAATTGACATTGAACTCAGTGTGTAAAGACTTTAAGTGATTTGATTTTATTTGTTAATAATTATAAGTGTGTTAATTTGTATTTTTCTAATTAGCGTCAGTGCTAAGGAAGTACAATATAATGTATATATATTTTTTTATCCCTTTAGGTATCTCGTCGCGTCGGGTGAACTCGAGTGTTTTGATAGCTAGTATTAGGGTTCAATAGCTATTCAGCTACAAAGTTGTTGGTGGGACTATCTATGTAGTTTTGTTCCTATATACAAGGGTGTGTTAGATAATTTCTGCATAATCACTGGGGCTGATGGAGTGTTCCAGAGAAGATTTATTAGGGACCACTAGGGTCAAAAAAAAATAATTCTATCTTCATATTATACTTTAGTATGTACCTGAATGAAAGTGGAATCAAAATATTTAGCTCTTGTTTTATATGCATTATTTTAAATTAAAACTGCATGAATTAAATGTTGATATTGCAATGTAACAGATTTTTAGGAGAGAGCTATTATCACATACATCTCTTACGTTCACTAGCTCTTTCCAACACTTCTCACACTTTGTGATATCACGCATTTGATTGCTTTTGATTCTATTATTTGTGACAGGATAGTGAACTTACAATAAAAAAACTATTACATACACACACATTGTAATCCGTGGCATAGCCTGGATACAATGAACACACATTCGCGTACTCACCACATTACACTTACATACACAAGCTGACACACTACACGTTTAGTCTATTTTTTATACATGCATTTAGGTACACTCGGCAGAAGGTAACTTGGCTGACACTAGGTCCTGGGTTATTGATGTAGCTGAATCAGAGGCCTTACCTAAAGGTTCTAACGCGTTAGTCCTTTAGAAGCTAGGGTCCGTAACATTACACACTAGGTATACAACCAAGGCCTGAGTTGTTTATGTGTTCTGTATCATACTCTCTGTTTACTCTGGGGCGCAACCCCTCGATATATGCCGACCCCTGACGTCTGATGTCGTGTGTGAAGGTAGAGGGCTCTCCGTCCAATTTAAGGAGTTTACAGTACAGAGTGTGTTATAGCGCATAAATAATGTTCAGAGCACCTTGTACAACTTCGACAACAATCACTATCTTTGTTACAGATAAATCGCGGCTGCATGACGAAGTAGGGAAGCGTAAATTCAGCAGCGCGTAAAGCTTAGCGTAAATTAAGTAAAATAAATAAATTATTTGGCATTCTGCGTAAAGTACATTTTTTAAAGTGTGACAGATTGATGAGGAATGTGTAGGTGGGAAGGTTTGAATTTAACAGTAGATCAGGATTGATAGGTTGAACTCATCAAGGTTTTGCGAGATGGCGGGGGTGTAGGTGTGAAGGTGAGCCCCCTTAATATCAAAGACATAGCCTAGGTCTAGGTCCCATTTTCAAGACCTAAGGTCTAAATTCCCAAGGTCCCCTCGTAGTCGGGTTTTTCAGGTCATCGTTGTTATACACCGTGTTGGCGTTCGTATTATAATATAAAATTAGTAATATTGAGTTAGAAATTAATGTATGTATTTAGTGATAATCATAATTCTAATTGTAACCTATTGTAATCAATTAATTAAATCAATTATGTTTGTTCGAGCTGATGCTGAAACGGGTGAGTCGCATGTTCACTTATGTAGATAGACTTTTATTGCTTTTTCATGAATGCAGATTTATTGACTTAAATTTCCATGTTTATCTTATTGCGGATACTTTATATTTTCTTTCGTTTAATATCATTTGCGGATAATTTAATCAATTCCCGGTCATGATTTTCATGTATCGAAATTGATTATTGACAATAATTTTGTACACGTTTTATTTCGTGATTTTGCGGCATTTTAATAACTGCGTTTATTTTATAACAAGGAAAATTATTTTTTAATTTAATTTAAAACATTTTATTTTATATTATGATTTTAACACAACGTGAAGGGTTCTAACCGTAATTATTTGTACTAGACGATCACAACAATTTATTTATGGCCAAATCATTAGATAATTATTTGAATAATATTTTAATAAGGTAGGGCTAGGAAGGCATTTACAGTGGTACCGTGTGACCAGGATTTAAGTCATTAAAAATTAAATCAATTTCATTGATTTAGTTACTTGAATACGAATCTGAGTTACAGTTTAATTCACATGACTTTATTTTAGAGTTTGTTACAAAATTTATATATATACAAAGAAAGAACGTATTGATATTTCAATTTTTATTCCAAACACCTATTTGTTGAACATAAAAATTACGTGTCAATTAATATTTCTTTATGATTAGGTACTTTGAACATTGAAAATGCGTTTTCAGCCGTTTCAGTATTATTCCCTTTTTCAGCGAACAGTGCGAACTCACTCTGGATGTCGTGAATTTAATGGCTAGGTTGATGATTAGAAATTCACAAGACGTAAATTGACGGAATAGTGAAAAAATAAAATAAAACGTTATATGATAGTTTTTCAGTAAATTCACTAATACACTTGTAATTATGATATATAATTTTGAATATTTTATATTAGTTTATCTTAAAAAAAACAAAGTTCATTTCAATATCCGCAGGTGTTTATTTTTGTTTTTGAAAAATTTGTAATATTTTCTGATATGTTTCTTTTAAAGAAATGCCGTGCGTTGTTTTGAACATAGTAGTGAGAGCGAATATTGTTGTTATATTTATAGTATACGATTTTTTTTATAGTATATTAAATAACAGCAGATTTTTTCTCAAAATTCATAAATTATAAATTGAATAATGGTATTGAAACAAAAATAAGTTAGTAATAAATTGTTTATTTAGATATTGTAATTTATGTACAATTATTAGTTATTTTGTATGTGAGCTATTTTTAATACATAATATTTCAATCAAATCGGCATAATATTAGCAAATCTAACGCTTTCTTTTTTTTTTGCTGAGTTCATTTTAATTTAGCGAGAAAGTTCATGTAGTGCACGATTGCGAAGAATCTGTGATATGTTTTTTTTGACATATTTTTACATACCTATGTATTTGTATTGTCATGACTTTACACGGTTAAAATAAGTATAAACTAAAAAAAATATTAAGAGGGCAGTTAATGCTGTAAAATAATTGATTATTACGTAAAATGTATATATTTAATCTTTTAAAGTTTAATAGGTCTTATAATTGCGTATTAAAATATGGATGCGAGGGCGTTAGTTCGATTCCGTTACCTAATTCTTTGTTAGAAGATTCTATTTCCTCGCGTACCTAGTGATTTCAGTCATAGAAAAGTGAGGGCGCAGGTTCTTGCTGTATTCAATATTCATGCTGTCGAGACATTTTGAAGTTAGAATTCGGTTATATTATCATTTATTCAGGAGATTAAAAATGATTTTCTTGCATACTGAATTCAGTCTTAGAAACGTGAGGGCGCAGAACTTTGCTGCATACATGCTATCAGAAAGTTAACAGTTTTACCTATTGAGATAGCCTCACAATTTTATACTCTTTGTTTCTAAAATTGTATCGTCAATCTGAGGGCGCTCTGTAACCACAGTGGTCACAGTATGCAAACAATTATCCTATATAAATAATAGGTAATTAGAAATTTAAACACGAATGCCTAAAAAATGTTCCCACGACAAGTTTTCTTTGAAATCTAACCTATTCAAAATACAGTCATAAATTTCTAAATTTATGGTACTTCTTTAATCTGGAGTGTGTTGACGTCTCGAGTTGCTAGCTGGGCGCAGACTTCAAGTGGATGGCTGTACTTGAAAAAAATACAATAACTTTAAAAACAAAAGAGCTTAAATTAACTGTAATAATATAGCACTTGCGTCTATTAGCTATATTATTGATTACGTGTATAGTTTTTGAATTAAAATGACGTAAGTTCATATGCATTATAGACTAATTGCTTCATTTGAGAATGCGTAGGAATTCATGTGGGATATGGTGTTAAAATAGTTCAGGCAGTCGAGGTTCGGGTCCCTTACGTAAAGGTCGATAATTTTAAAGAATTCCCTTTTTAATTAAATAATTTATTGATAAATATTTAATATCTAGAGTGAACGCTTTGCGGTTGTTAGTTTAAAATAGTGGTCCTGTAATATAATTTTAGTGCTATTTATAGATATTTTAGACATTTCTTAGTGAACAGATAAGTGATATTAATAAGTAGGAAATTTTATAGTGACAATTGACATTGAACTCAGTGTGTAAAGACTTTAAGTGATTTGATTTTATTTGTTAATAATTATAAGTGTGTTAATTTGTATTTTTCTAATTAGCGTCAGTGCTAAGGAAGTACAATATAATGTATATATATTTTTTTATCCCTTTAGGTATCTCGTCGCGTCGGGTGAACTCGAGTGTTTTGATAGCTAGTATTAGGGTTCAATAGCTATTCAGCTACAAAGTTGTTGGTGGGACTATCTATGTAGTTTTGTTCCTATATACAAGGGTGTGTTAGATAATTTCTGCATAATCACTGGGGCTGATGGAGTGTTCCAGAGAAGATTTATTAGGGACCACTAGGGTCAAAAAAAAATAATTCTATCTTCATATTATACTTTAGTATGTACCTGAATGAAAGTGGAATCAAAATATTTAGCTCTTGTTTTATATGCATTATTTTAAATTAAAACTGCATGAATTAAATGTTGATATTGCAATGTAACAGATTTTTAGGAGAGAGCTATTATCACATACATCTCTTACGTTCACTAGCTCTTTCCAACACTTCTCACACTTTGTGATATCACGCATTTGATTGCTTTTGATTCTATTATTTGTGACAGGATAGTGAACTTACAATAAAAAAACTATTACATACACACACATTGTAATCCGTGGCATAGCCTGGATACAATGAACACACATTCGCGTACTCACCACATTACACTTACATACACAAGCTGACACACTACACGTTTAGTCTATTTTTTATACATGCATTTAGGTACACTCGGCAGAAGGTAACTTGGCTGACACTAGGTCCTGGGTTATTGATGTAGCTGAATCAGAGGCCTTACCTAAAGGTTCTAACGCGTTAGTCCTTTAGAAGCTAGGGTCCGTAACATTACACACTAGGTATACAACCAAGGCCTGAGTTGTTTATGTGTTCTGTATCATACTCTCTGTTTACTCTGGGGCGCAACCCCTCGATATATGCCGACCCCTGACGTCTGATGTCGTGTGTGAAGGTAGAGGGCTCTCCGTCCAATTTAAGGAGTTTACAGTACAGAGTGTGTTATAGCGCATAAATAATGTTCAGAGCACCTTGTACAACTTCGACAACAATCACTATCTTTGTTACAGATAAATCGCGGCTGCATGACGAAGTAGGGAAGCGTAAATTCAGCAGCGCGTAAAGCTTAGCGTAAATTAAGTAAAATAAATAAATTATTTGGCATTCTGCGTAAAGTACATTTTTTAAAGTGTGACAGATTGATGAGGAATGTGTAGGTGGGAAGGTTTGAATTTAACAGTAGATCAGGATTGATAGGTTGAACTCATCAAGGTTTTGCGAGATGGCGGGGGTGTAGGTGTGAAGGTGAGCCCCCTTAATATCAAAGACATAGCCTAGGTCTAGGTCCCATTTTCAAGACCTAAGGTCTAAATTCCCAAGGTCCCCTCGTAGTCGGGTTTTTCAGGTCATCGTTGTTATACACCGTGTTGGCGTTCGTATTATAATATAAAATTAGTAATATTGAGTTAGAAATTAATGTATGTATTTAGTGATAATCATAATTCTAATTGTAACCTATTGTAATCAATTAATTAAATCAATTATGTTTGTTCGAGCTGATGCTGAAACGGGTGAGTCGCATGTTCACTTATGTAGATAGACTTTTATTGCTTTTTCATGAATGCAGATTTATTGACTTAAATTTCCATGTTTATCTTATTGCGGATACTTTATATTTTCTTTCGTTTAATATCATTTGCGGATAATTTAATCAATTCCCGGTCATGATTTTCATGTATCGAAATTGATTATTGACAATAATTTTGTACACGTTTTATTTCGTGATTTTGCGGCATTTTAATAACTGCGTTTATTTTATAACAAGGAAAATTATTTTTTAATTTAATTTAAAACATTTTATTTTATATTATGATTTTAACACAACGTGAAGGGTTCTAACCGTAATTATTTGTACTAGACGATCACAACAATTTATTTATGGCCAAATCATTAGATAATTATTTGAATAATATTTTAATAAGGTAGGGCTAGGAAGGCATTTACAGGGGACACACCATTTTTTTTCTTTTGGAGTGAATATTTCGGAAAGTATTGACTTTATCAAAAAGTGTTTGATGAAGACCTCTATTCATTTTGAAAGACTTATCTAACAAAACTTCACATAAGGTTGGAGCAAAACAACATCCCCACTTTACGTGTAGGCTCCCCTACACCCTTCCCTTCAAAAAAAATTTTTTACAACTGTTCATTAATTTATATATCCATACCAAATTACAGCTTTCTAGCACAACAATCACATAGCAAAGCCTCGGACAGACAGACGGACAGAAAGACAAACAGATGGACATGGCGAAACTATAAGGGTTCCTAGTTGACTACGGAACCCTAAAAATCAATAACAAGCAAAAGGGAACTCTTTCGCAGCGTTTCATACATCTTTTACTAAGAAGAGAACACTTTTTTTTATGATAACTCAAAAACAGCCTAACTGATCATCAGGGCTCGAACTTTTCGTGCCAATCATGCCGATGACGTAAAATTGCATATAGGTGATTCCAATTTGTGCTATAGTAATTATTAATCTTCAATCATCAATTATTTAACAATGCATATTGCATATATTATAATGGTATTTTTAGGGTTCCGTAGTCAACTAGGAACCCTTATAGTTTCGCCATGTCTGTCCGTCCGTCTGTCCGTCCGTCCGCGGATAATCTCAGTGACCGTTAGCACTAGAAAGCTGAAATTTGGTACTAATATGTATATCAATTACGCCGACAAAGTGGTAAAATAAAAAGTGGAAAAAAATATTTTATTAGGGTACCTCCCCTATACGTAAAGTGGGGAGTGTTTTTTTTTTCATTTTAACCCTAACGTGTGATATATTGTTAGATAGGTATTTAAAAATAAATAGGGGTTTACTAAAATCATTTTTTGATAATGTTAATATTTTCGGAAATAATCGCTCCAGAAGTAAAAAAAAATGTGTCCCCCCCCCCCCTCTAACTTTTGAACCATAAGTTTTAAAATTATGAAAAAAATCTCAAAAGTAGAACTTTATAAAAACTTTGTAGGAAAATTATTTTGAACTTGATAGGTTGAATAGTTTTTGAAATTTTTTCAAAAAAAAAATGTTACGGACGCAAAACTACGGAACCCTACACTGAGCGTGGCCCGACACGCTCTTGGCCGGTTTTTTTCAAATATGGCCTATTGCATCCGAAGATTATAAATAATTTCTCTTTCTATTTAGATTTTTAATTTATAAGCAGGTGATGAACACATATTCTTTCAAGTTTTAAAACCACCACCACCACCATATCAGCCCTAGGACGTCCACTGCTGGACATAGGCCTCCCCCAATTTCATGGCGGGTAAATGCCATAATCGCCACGCTTGGCATGCGGGTTGGCGATCGCAGTATCTCCACCGCACTCTAGGAATGCTGCTGCCCATTCCCCGGTGGTCTTGGTCGTAGTTTAAGGACATGCCCGGGTCCAAGTTTTATAACAGTTTATAGGAATGTTGAATCTATTGAACGTACACGCTCTGCAATTATGATGGTATTTTTTCAAATACGGCCTATCTGAAGAAATACCATCATAAATGCATGATTAAATGATTGATAATTACTATAGCACCAATTGGAATCAACCTGTGTGCAGTGTGGCGTCAACTTTACGTCATCGGCATGAAAAGTTCGAGAGCCCTGCTGATCATGTTTGCTATACCTATATATAGTTTTCGTTGAAAGTCTTTATTAAAAGGCCCTTATAGTTTCGCCACGTCCGTCTGTCTGTCTGTCTCTCCGTGGGGATGATTTTTGCTTCAACCCTCTATGTGGGGTGTTGTTGGGTAGGACTTTCAAAATAAATAAAGGTCTTCATGAAATATTTTTTGATTAAAGTTAATGATTTCGGAAATATTTACTGCAAACAAAAAAAAATGTGCTCCAACTTTTGAACTATGGGTCCAAAAAATATTAAAAAATCAAGATAGTAAAGCTTAATAAAGACTTTCAAAGAAAACTATAGCGGTCGTGATCAGTTAAGCTGTTTTTGAGTTATCGTAAAAAATGTCTTCCCTTCTTAGTAAAGGACGAATGAAACGCTGCAAAAGTATTCCCTTTAGCTTGTTATTGATTTTTTTGAAGTAAGTTCATTGGGCAACTACGGAACCCTACACTAAGCATGGCCCGACATGCTCTTGGCCGATTTTTTTGAGCTCATATTTGAAAAGTTAGAGGGGAGGAACACAATTTTATTTCTCTTAGAGTCATTATTTCCGAAAATATTCACATTATCAAAAAATGTTTGATGAAGCCCTCTATTCATTTTGAAGAACCTACCCAATAACACCCCACATCATAGGGTTGAAGCAAAAAAAGATATTCATCCCCAATTTACGTGAAGGGGAGGTACTCTTAAAAAAATAGATTTTATTTTACCACTTTCTCAGATTTATGTATCCATTCCAAAGCTTAGCTTTCTAGCACCTAACACTTACAATCACCGAGTAAGGCCCCGGACAGACAGACAGACGGACATGGCGAAACTATAAGGGTTCCTAGTTGACTACGGAACCCTAAAAAATGGGTAGATTTTTTATTCAGAATCAAAGAGTGCTCACGAGTAAGAAAAACTCTAACATTCCAAATTCTAAGAAAAGCAATAAAAAGAAATAAAGAAAGAGTTTTGTAGTCGGTTAACAAATTGATGTCATAAAGTATACCTAAGTAGTGCGAATACAAGTTTTCCAGTAATCCGATGTCGGACGTAAACATTTCAACAAGATAAGTTGGTAAGCTGCGGATTAGCGCCTATACGTTTAAGAAAGTACAGTCAGCTTTAGATACAGGTAATATTAAGTATACTTAGTCGTTAAAGTTTGTGGGATATGCACACTCACCAATGCTGCTACTAAATCTTGATACCCATTCCTTTTTAGGGTTCCGTAGTAAACAAGGAACCCCCATAGATTCGTCATGTTGACGGCCTGGTTAGCCTAGTTGGTAGTGACTCTGCCTCCGAAGCTAGCCTCCGGGTTCGAATCCCGGCTAGGGCATTTATTTGTGCATTTTTCACGGATATTTGTTCTTGGGTCTTGGATGTTTTCTATGTATTTAAGTATGTATTTATCTATATAAGTATGTATATCGTCGTCTAGTATACCCATAGTACAAGCTTTGCTTAGTTTGGGACTAGGTCTATTTGTGTAAGATTGTCCCCCAATATATTATATTATATGTGAGACATGTCCATTGTCCGTCCGTCCGTCCGTCCGCGTCTTAGCTCAGTTACCGTTACTATTAGGAAGTTGTAATTTGGTATAAGTACCTATACAATTACATACCCGGGCATTCCGACATTGCCGGAAACGAGGAAGCAGATGAACTTGCCAGAAAGGGCGCAGACAGACCCCTGGTCGGCCCAGAACCGTTTTGCGGCATCACAAAACGGAAAGCATATTCTCTGCTAAACAGCGTAGTAAAGTCAACGGCTGTCGAGCTGTGGAAGTTCGCAATAGGACAAAAACACTCGAAGGCCTTGATTAAAGGGTTCAATAATAAGCTGTCTACGGAGCTATTACAACTCAAAAGACATAAAACCTGTGCAGTGACAAGGATCCTGACAGGTCACTGCAAACTGAACAAACATCTGTTTCAAATGGGTATGAAACAAGACGCATCATGCAGGTTCTGCCAAGAATCAGAGGAAACAGCAATGCACATTCTCTGTTTCTGCGGGCCACTGATGCAAAAAAGAAGTACCTACCTAGGGCAGCACATCGTGCAACCAGAAGAGGTACAATACATCACCGTCCAAAGAATCTGGAAGTTCCTGGAATCAACGGGCCTTAACGGTGAACTCTAAAGGGCTGCCACAATAGATCACAAGCTGGTCGAGGCGGCATATAAAGGCCCACAACTAACAATAATAATAATAATAATATACAATTACATATGAATCACGCCAACAAAATTGTATAATAAAAAACCGGCCAATAGTCGGACTCGCGCATGAAGGGTTCCGTACCAACACCTCCTAATCTACATTTAAAAACACTATACAATATATTCAATCAAAAAAAGTCGTATTTTCATAGGAAACTTACGGCACTTAGGCCGTTTTGTTTGGGAAAGACAGCTTTTCAGAAATAACTCATAAACCGTTAAACCTATCTTGTTCAAACCAAAAATCGTTGAAAGCTTTTATTAATGTACATCATATTGATTTTTTTCAGAATTTAAAAATTCATAGTTTGGAAATTAGAGGAGGGAACACACTTTTTACCACTTTCACAGCTAAAATATAGATCTCGCCAACGGTTGACTTAAATGGAAAAGTTTTCTAGAAACCTCTATGTCATTTTTGAAGGCCAACCCATAGATATCCTACACGCCTATGTGCATTTAAAAAAATGGACCCCCTGTTACATGGTGCACGCCCCCCACAGTTTTTTTTTTCAAAATTTCACATTATGTTTCTATAGCGGTTCATAGCATACACCTTCCTACCAAATTTCATAATTGTAGTGCTCATAGTCTCCGAGTAAATCGGCTGTGACATACGGACGGACAGACAGACATGACAAATCCAGGGTTTCGTTTTTTGCCACTTGACTACGGAACCCTAAAAATGAAAAACCTTTTTAGGGAGGTATCCCCTACATGTAAAATGGGTATCCAATTTTCTTTTTTTCAAAACCCATCATGTTGAGTATCGTTAAATTTCTTCTTCCTCCTCGGTCCCTCATTACTTAGGATCGCGACCACTGTATGCTCTGTCTCCATAGAGTGCGGTCATATGCCATGTGGGTCGTACTCTGCATACTGCCGCCATCGTTAGATAGTTTGTTAAAAAAACCGGCCAAGTGCGAGTCGGACTCGCGCACTAAGGGTTCCGTACCGCATGATCTATAAAAAGAGTCCGACTCGCACTTGGCAGGTTTTTAATATTTGTTGTTATAGCGGCAACAGTTCTATTACTGTTCTTGAGATCTAGCTCGGCGAGTTGTAGCCATGAAAAAGGGCTAAAATATCACGTTTTTTGTATGGGAGCCACCCTTAATTATTATTATTATTTTGTTTTTAGTATTTTTGGTTACAGCGGCAACAGATTACGGCTCTTGAGATACAGCCTGGTGACGGACGGACGGACGGACAGCCAAGTCTTAGTAATAGGGTCCCGTTTTTACCCTTTGGGTACGGAACCCTAAAAAGAATATGATCGATCTTTCTTTTACCGTTTTTTGTATTGCTTATTGTATTGCGTGTTTTTTTTAAAGTGCTAATATTTGTTGGAGTCTAGTGTCCCCCCTACCAGCTAAAAGGTGCTACTGGGAATGTGAAGAGATCATGGTAGTAGTACATATAATGAATTCAAAGGGAAAACTATCACAGCTACCTAAGTAAACATTACCAGTGAATGAGTAATAGTCAATCTTCTCGGGTTTGCTTTTTTCAAGTAGGTAGGTACTTGGAAAAAGCAAACCCTTAGGTACAACTCTTTCCATCAATCGATGAGTAATCACTCATAGTTTCCGATGTTTTATATCCGCATAATGTCACGGGCGGACTACGGAACCCCACATTGCGCGTGGCCTGACACGCACTTGGCCGCTTTTTTCTCAGTGGTAAATAAGCATATGGCTTGCCTGACGGTAAGCTGACACCGTAGCTTATCAACAGTTACGATTCCAGAACAATTAATAGCACTATAGCCACGATAGGGGTAGGTTATAGTTCCAGTTCCTCTGAACCCTCGCGGGTCTGGGGGAAGGTGAAGGGTTCTGGCCGGTGCGCCCTGGAGGCAACCCGGATACCGACCCAATAACCCGGAGACGGGGTTCTTCTGGGTGTTCCTCTGTTTTAGCGGAGTACACTCCAGATGCGACCAACGGGGGGATGGGGGTTCCGCACCAGGGAGTCGTAAGACACCCCAGGTGCGGCGAGAGGGACAGGCCATGCCGTATGCCTGTTTAAATAATTACGGACCCATAACCCTTAGAAGTCGTGTCGTATAAGGAAACCAATTGTGGAAGGACCAAGGAATTGGCTCTGGATAGGATAAGGTGGAGAGAACTGCATACTTCATCGGCTATACCGACAAATGACTGCGGCAGAGGGCCGCTATAGTCGGGAGCGGGCTGTCACCGTCAGGCCAGGCCCGGGTGTTGGCTGCGAGGGAGAAAACCTCTTTAAAAAGTTACAAGGGGACCTGAGGGGGTGAATCCAGGGTTTTTCACCCTCTCCCGACGTGGAGGTCCTTTGGTCGGCATGTCGGCAAGTGTGTGGTGTCGCCCTGCATGCTTGCCGACTGGTGGGGGGCGCAAGCCGTGTTCACGGTTGTGTGCCTTGGCTGCGTGATGGGGATACCCTGGAAAATCCTCCAGGACGGTAGTCCGGGTGGTTCCCGGGAGTCCGTCATACCCGTCCTAGTTCCCCGGCTAGGCGGGATGCGTAAATGCATTTCTCCTGGTTAAAAAAGGGGGGGTAGGTTATATAGGTTTACGCGGGCTGAGTTTCCGCAACTCAACCAATAATATTTATATCAGTGTTGTAATGTTTGAGCATAACCTACCTATAGTTATAAAACACCATTGGTTCGGGATCCTATTAAATTTTGCCCTAGTGTTTCATTAGACCTAATTTTTGACTAGACTAGACCTAATCCATTTTTCTTAAAAACAGTGAACTTTTCGGGTTTCCTTTGAATATCATCAATTATACCTATATATTATTTTCTTTGACATGGTGTGACCAGCACAGCGCCATCTGTGTACAACTTTGCTCTTTACTACGCATATTTAGCGTACCAATGTAAAGTTTGTAAAAAGACATGACATGCGTCGTTATGCGTAGCAGTTCCTTTAAATGCCGCTAGATGGCGCTGTAATAAATGCAGACAGCGCCATCTATCAGTACTTGAAAGAACTTCTAGGACAACCGATGGGATTTTATTTAGTTACTTATTTTGCCAACAGGTGGATTCATCAAATCAGTTTGTTAAAGATTTTATGTACGCTCGTATATTTTCTCTAGGTAAAATGGGTAAAGTGGGTAAATTGTACACTTAAACGGTATATTTTATGGCCTTGCCGTTGGAAATGTTGTAATTTGCAAACGTTAACGCCATCTAGTAAAACTGTTTTTTCTTCTTGTATTGAAATTTACATCAGGCCATAAATTCAAAATTCAAAAATTTAGTCTGCAAGTAGGCTTCAAGGCCTCTTTTTCATGTCAAGGATTACAATATCATATAGTAGATAAAAAGAAAACTAGTTAGGCTCATGTTATGCTTTTATTCATAGATAAAAATAAAACTAGTTAAGCTAAGCACATACCTGTAAGTAACTTGTATTTCATCTGTGCTCATAAAATTATAGTCATGTCATAATGAGTTGGGTAAATGACGTGACGTAACTAGTAGCGTTTTCTTAATTTAATATTTTAATTTGATAGAAACTAAATAACCACCTAAATAACTATAGAACAAGTAAGTACGATTGCATTAATTGTAAGTAATGCCGCTTTGAAAATATTGAAATAAACTTAATATGACGTCGAAATTATCATTAATATCCAATGACACTTTAACTCCTAAAATATTATTGTGAATCATGATATTCATGTTGTTATACATCATGTGCAACTGCAAATAATAAAATTATTAATAATCTGTTTAACCTATTAATGATGTTATTTATTTAAGTCCGTATAACTAATAAATAACTATCTTACGGAATTCCCATTGGTAAGTACAAACTAATTTATAAGATAGAATAGAAAATAGCGACATATTCAAAAGTAGGTAGGTACCTAGTGCTATATATAACCCGCCGCCGCCAGACATGAGTCCTGTGAAGTGTCAGTGGACATTGACAGTGTGAGTTGATTTATATAACCTTGGAACGGCGTCGCTGTCACATCGAAATGTTTATCAAAGCATTTTTTGATTATGTAGCTAATTATTTTAGGGAGGTATTCCACTCATCCAATATCTTTGTCCAATTTCTTTGTCAAATCTTTGATCGAAGTTCTTTGACGGAAGCCCATTCCACTCATCCAATATCTTTGTCCAAGTTTTATTATTTTTCATGCGTAGCCATATTGATTTAACTGTCATCAGAATCTTTGATCAAATGTCGGGGTCCCATCCAAGTTGGATGAAATCATCCAATTTCTTTGATCAAATGTATATTAAATATAATAAATATAAATATAAATATATTGGGACAATTTTTTACACAAATCGAACTAGTCCCACAGTAAGCTCAATAAGGCTTGTGTTATGGGTACCAGACGACGATATATTTAATAGATATATACATAAATACATAGAGAAACATCCAAGTCTCAGGAACAAATGTCTCTGCTCACCACAGAAACAAATGCCCTTACCGGGAATCGAACCCGGGACCTCTAGCTTCGGAGGCAGTGGCACTACCAACTAGGCTAAACAGGCCGACAAACAATATTGGACAAAGATATTGGATAAGTGGAATACCTCCCTTATGTAGAATTGTAACATTTCATCATCATCATCATTCAGCCGAATGACGTCCACTGCTAGACATAGGCCTCCCACCAAAGACTTCCACAATGACCGGTCCTGCGCCACCCGCGACCCTTACCAGGTCATCAGTCCACCGTGTGGGGGGTAAGAAAAAAATTGAAGTATCGAAACTTGCACAACACTATCAGAAATATCGCTGTCAGTGTCATACACAGACATCAGAGAAACTCTGATATCTTACTCTGATAACTTATTCTGATATCTGTGGTGTCATAGGACTCATATCTGGCCGCCACAAACCAATTGGCTATGTGCACGTCAGAAATGTCAAACGTCAAGCGTCCCGGGACAGTGTCAAACTCAGAGGTGTCAAATGACACATGAATATTTTATTTATTTTAGTGAACGAGAAAGACCCCTCACTGGAAAATTTACTGAAATAAATAAGTAAATAAATACAAACGAAACGAATCGCAGGAAACCGAAAAGAAACCAATAGGAAATATATCTTTGCCTTTCAAGATCCTGTTTATTACATCGCACCAAATAAACACTGCAAATTTTCTCGTCTTCCAGATTTCGCGGATACAAATTACGAAGCTGATCACTATTTATACACTGCACTTGTGGAGTCCTATCTCCGAAGAGGGGAACTGGTACATTTTACCGTCCTGTCGTTTTCCTGGACAGTTATCGACACAATACTTGTAGTACATTTTGGCTTTACTTAAAACATAACCAGTGAACCACAATATTACGGTTTTACATAAGAGGATAAGCTCGGATTGAAAATTAACAATACTTCACTCGATTAAGTATAAAGGCAGTAATGGCGGCCTCAACTACAACATAATGTAAGAAATCTTGATTTAAAATATGAAACACGTGGTCTCGTAAAACATTACTGTTGATCATTTTAGCTTGGTAGATCACGGGACCACGTGCTTCATATAACAGCTGATTGTGACGTCACGTCCGACCGAGTGGCGCCATTGGCAGGTATAAAAAGGGCGGTCGGCCGAGACGTCGTCACTTAATTCTGCACTATCAAGCTGTTAAGACGTTACGCTGTTGAACTGACAATATTAAATTTATGTTAATACGAGTAAATTATATCTTATTAAAATCTCAAGTGTAAAACTAGAACTGTGATGTCATATTTAATTTAAATAAATAAAAATCTATTAACTGAATATACGGAGTTATGTTTTGAACCACCTGATTAGTTAATATCAGAAGTGGGGATAAAGTACCTACACTCCAATATGCCAAGTGGAAGTGATAAGAGTAAAACACGGCGGTCATCTTATTCGAAAGTACGACACTTACGCCGCGAGAGTACAGAACGCGGTACATCGAGACAGAGATCTAGCCAGCACAAGCAGCGAGATCATGAAAGTAGAAAGCGATCCACGGAGTCCACGGCAGGTCAACGCGTTGGGAAGCGGAGGTCACGCTCCGAACAGAACAAAGCACACTCCAAGCGAAGGCGGCACGATTACCATCGTGAAAGGTCGTCGACACGGGATAAATCTCCTCGTGATCCTGGTACAGACAACGAGAGCTACACACCCGACAAGGAATCCGAACAGGCGAGTGATTTATTTATTTATTTTCTCATATAAAGGGTATATAATTTTTTTTCTTTCTTTTCGCTTTCTATTTTCCGCCTTTATGAAATGAGACATTGTGCTTTGAATACGAAATACAGTCATTATTCACACACGTACATTGAAAACGACATTAAACAATACTTAATTATTTAATTTCAACGTGTTTAACTAAAATGAACCTAAAATAAAGTCAATGTATGTATTTATGACATACAAGAATAATAATTCGATCAAAGGAATTTAACTAAAATGTACCTCGGATTTTTATACTTCAGATTTTTATACTTAATTGGATTTTAACAAGTTAACGCTCTAGTGTCTTTAAATATTTTTAGGATTTATATAGTTACGCAAAAGTAGTGACGCTTTTATTATTGTGGATTTCAGCAAAATACAAACGAGCAATATATGACAACACACGATGGTACATCATCGGTAGCAATGGTGGCGGTAGAACCAGCACCGGGGCAGCAACGAGGTGCTGAGGCCGCGGCGCATCCAGTGTTGCGGTCGAGTGAGGAGCGGGACACCACTCCGGCAGCTTCGCGGGATAGTAATGAGGTACCAAAAGATAGTATAGCACCTAATTTGACCGATATTGCGTTATTTTTTCAAAGTCTGTTAAAAACCAACACTCATAAAATGACATACGATAAAAATATCATACCTAACTTTGATCCTGCACAAAAGAACCAAAAGATCGAAAATTGGATTGCTAAAGTAAACGAGTGCGCTAAAATCTATAGTTGGACTGATGAACAAACTTCTCATTTCGCGTTACCTAAGTTAGCCGGCTATGCCAAAAAGTGGTACGAAGGGTTGCAATCGATTCTTATGACGTGGACAGAGTGGCAGAATTGTTTAGTCAGAGCATTTCCATCGGAAAGCAATTATGCTGCTTTACTGATAGAAATGCTAAATAGAACTTTGAAACATGGGGAGTCTGTTGATGAATACTACTATGACAAAATGATCTTACTAAACACATGCGGTATTAAAGGCAAGCAGGCTGTCGATTGTCTAGTTCATGCCATTGATGATAGAATTTTGCGTTCAAGTGTTATGGCAGCTCGATTGACTGACCCAGAGGATATTTTAAAATTCTTAAAAGACTTTTGCAAGGAAAGTAATCAAAGAACTACATTAAAACGACCAAGTACAAGCGCTTCCAATGAAATAGTCTGTTTTAAATGTAACAAACCAGGGCACCGTGCGGTCAACTGTCGGAATACTAATAATAAAGACATTATGTGCTATAACTGTAAAGAAAAGGGACATATATCAACTACATGTCCTAAGCCGCATGCTAGATGTGATAACTGTAACTTATTTGGCCATAAGACTAGTGATTGCTTCCGAAACAAAAAAAATGGCGGCAATATTACTAGGAGTACTGATAAAAAGACCATGTTTGCCCAAAGCTCCAAACCTGATTCGAAGTATTATAAGCGGGTGGTTATAAATAAAAACATTGAATTGCAGTGTTACATTGACTTTGGAAGCGATTGTACATTGATCAGACAGGATATTGTTGACAGTCATTCCTTACCCAGATTAGGTAATGATATACCGACAATACGCGGATTTGGGAATAATTCATACACACCCTTAGGGCGTACTAGATTTAGCCTAACTTTAGGGGAGGTTACAGCTGATATTGATGCTTACATAGTTGACTCCTCTGTGTTGACTGAAGCGATCTTAGTAGGACAGAACTTTACAGAAAGGCCTGAAGTTGTAATAATGAAAACACATGATCGACTTGACATAACTAGACGTGATACGCAAACGGATTGGATGGCTTTGACTAATAATGTTGAAACTGCTAGTGACAAAGTAGTACTTAGGATTTCGACTGATACTAAAGTGGACTCATTTGATTTCATACGCTGTAAAAGCAGCGAAAAGACTAATGGTGACATATTGGTCGAAGATAGTTCTCGGTGTAACGGAAACAGAGACTATAGTGTATTGGGAGGACTATATAGCATCAACGATGGGGATTGTAAAATTGCCGTATTTAACCAATCCAATGAGCCTATAACATTTAAAGCTGGATCAATATTTGTACGCGCGAATATGGTTACTGTCGTAGAACCCCCGGAGGTATTACAAAATCCCGATAAATTTCCTGTTTGCAATCGAATAACAAATGAGTCCACTCTTGAACCATTCACTAAAGACGATATAAAAATGAATCCAAATTTAACTGACGAGCAGTGCACAGCCCTTATTGATTTGATTAATAAATATAGACCATGTTTTGCACAAAATATGTCTGAATTAGGATGTACGCAGACTTCTGAAATGACAATTGAACTTAACGATCAAAGACCAGTTGTGTATAGACCCTACAGACTGAGCTATACAGAGAGACAAACTGTACGAGACATGGTTAAGGAACTAATCGAAAACGACATTGCCGAGGAATCTAACTCTTCATATGCAAGTCCCATACTATTAGTTGCAAAGAAAACTGGTGGGCATAGACTTTGTGTCGATTTTAGAGCCTTAAACCACAAAACTGTTAAGGATCATTACCCAATGCCTAGGATTGAGGATCAGTTGGATATGTTGAATGGAAATAAATACTTCTCCAGTTTAGACCTCGCTAGTGGGTATTATCAAATACCGATACGTAAGGATTGCAGGCCATACACTGCGTTTATCACCCCGGATGGCTTATACCAATTTAAGAAAATGCCATTTGGGCTAGCTAACTCGCCAGCGGTCTTTCAGCGAACTATAAATAAAATATTAGGCAATTCCAGGTTTAATTCTGCTCTCGCTTACATGGACGATATATTAATACCGGGTAAAGGTTTTATTGAACAATTGACCAGGTTAGAAGAGACATTTACGCTGTTACAGGACGCGGGACTAACCTTAAACTTACAAAAATGTAATTTTCTTCAAGAAGAATTAGAGTATTTGGGATATGAAATCAGCGAGAAAGGAATTAAGCCTGGAAAAGACAAAATTGCTGCTGTCTCTAGATTTCCAATCCCTCGTAATGTACATGAAGTAAGACAATTTATAGGGCTGGCTAGTTACTTTCGAAAATTTATCAAGGGGTTCGCACTTATTGCTAAACCGCTGACTGATTTGACCAGAAAGAACTGTTCCTGGAACTGGGCAGCCGAACAGGAACAGGCCTTTCAACAATTAAAGGACACACTGACACAGCGACCCTTGTTAGGCATTTATGATCCTCGAGGTGAAACACAGATTCATACTGACGCTAGCAAACACGGTTTAGGAGGAATTCTAATGCAGACAGATTATACTTCTGGTGTTTTACGGCCGATAGCATATTTTAGTCGCAAAACCAGCGTAGAAGAACAAAATTACCATGCGTATGAATTAGAAACCTTGGCTGTTATTAATTCATTTCAAAGATTTAGAGTATATCTAGTAGGTATAAAGTTCACGCTGGTTACTGACTGTAGCGCGCTACGAGCCACTTTTGCCAAAAGGGATCTCATTCCTCGTGTAGCACGGTGGTGGATAGCTTTGCAAGAGTACGATTTTGATATTCAATACAAACCAGGACATACAATGTCTCATGTCGATGCTCTCAGTAGGAATCCTCAGCCGTGTGAATTGGATGTAACCCAAGACCTTATTCCTTCAATTTTACGAATCACCCAAGAAGACTGGTTACTAAGTCTACAGTTGAATGACAGCGAAATCCAGCGTATATGCAAAATTTTAGAGGATAAAGAATATTCGGACATTAAAGAAAACTATATATTTAAAGACAACAAGCTGTTTAGGAAAGTAGGGAACGAATTGAAGTGGGTTGTGCCAAAAATTGCTCGATTTCAACTCTGTAAATTTAATCATGACGATATAGGTCATTTTAGTATTGAGAAGACATTAGAGAAAATTAAACAAGATTTTTGGTTTCCCAAAATGCGGCGTTTTATTACCAAATATGTTCGCGCGTGTATAGAGTGTGCTTATAGCAAAGAACCCGCTGGACCAAAAGAAGGTCTATTGCATCCAATACACAAGGTTGACAGGCCCTTTGACACGATACATGTCGACCACTTAGGGCCTTTTGTGAAAAGTGCAAGGGGTCAATCATATCTCCTTGTGTGCGTAGATGCATTCACTAAGTTCTGTTTTCTTAAACCTCTTCGGAACCTTAAATCCAGATTAACCGTTCGTGCTCTAGATGAAATTTTTACGACCTTCGGTTATCCGGGTAGGTTGATTTCGGATCGCGGAACCTCCTTTACTTCCAGAGAATTTACCAAATATTGTGAACAGTCTAAAATCAAACATATTCTTAATGCTGTGTGCACCCCTCGTGCCAACGGGCAGGTGGAACGCTATAATCGGACGGTACTCGACTCATTAACGGCATATTCTAATAATCTAGGAGAAAGACATTGGGACACAATGTTAGGTAAAATACAGTGGGGATTAAATAACACCCTCAATAAAGGGATAGGCAAAACTCCATCAGAGGCAATGTTTGGTGTAAGAATGGTTAGTAAAGGTGACAATGCATTTGCGGGAATATTACATGAGACGCGACAACCAAATGTTATCGACAGCATTCGAAAAGAGATACATTCACATATTGAGAAAGATCAAGCATCTCAAAAAGCTAGGTATGACAGGCACAAAATAAAGGCTAGAATCTATAAAGAAGGAGATCTTGTAAAAATACTAAAACCAACTCCCGGCAATGACGGTCAAAGTAAAAAGCTACTTCCAAAGTTTACAGGCCCCTTTAGAATAACCAAAGTACTCTCAAATGATCGGTATGAAGTTTCTAGTATTTTAGGCTCCAATATTACACAGAGAAAATACTGTAATATATGGGCGGCTGATCGTATCAAGCCATGGATTACAACTCGAACGGACGATAATAGTGATAGTAGTTCGGAATCTGAAAATAGCGATCATGGTATATAATTTGGTTCTGTTGTGTATGATTAAGGAAATTGATTGATTTTATGAGTGCATCTAGACATTAGATCTAATGAGTAGCATTTTATTTGTAAGTTATAAAGTCTTGATTGAATTGGTAACATTTGTGAAATAAAATAACATATGTAATTATGCCAGTGAGATTCGAATGATGAATCAGTAGTTTTGGAAATGAGTGCAGAGTGATGACGCTATCGGGCGTTCATATTACATTGAAATTAGATGATTTGATCATTTATAACTTAGGTACTCTTGTTATGGTAGCGCAATCTTAGCATTAATCAGTCGAAAGAGTATATTAGTAGCATTGACAGTAAAGTTGGTAAGCGGTGTTACGTTGTTGATAGTATGGAATAGTATTGGCAGTATGGAATAGCATTGGCAGTATGGAATAGCATTGGCAGTATGGCATAGTATTGTAGTATGGAATAGTATTGGCAGTATGGAATAGTATTGGCAGTATGGAATAGTATTGGCAGTATGGAATAGTATTGGCGGTATGGAATAGTATTGGCAGTATGGAATAGTATTGGCAGTATGGAATAGTATTGGCAGTATGGAATAGTATTGGCAGTATGGAATAGTATTGGCAGTTTGGAATAGTATTGGCAGTATGGAATAGTATTGTAGTATGGAATAGTATTGTAATGTGTAAATTGATAGTATGAATAATATGGTTTATACGAATATCAGCGTGATAGATAATTTTATTTTGGTTAACTTAGCTTAGTAATGGTAATTAATGACCAATTGAGATTGATATGTATAAGAACTAAAAGTGTAAATTAATGACTATGATTTGAACTAACTGTGTACTAATTATAATATTGGAATTGTTGTAATAATTACGAGATTAATAATATTATTTAAGTAGTCATAAGTTTGGGACAAACTTAGTGTCAGGAAAGGCCGAATGTAAGAAATCTTGATTTAAAATATGAAACACGTGGTCTCGTAAAACATTACTGTTGATCATTTTAGCTTGGTAGATCACGGGACCACGTGCTTCATATAACAGCTGATTGTGACGTCACGTCCGACCGAGTGGCGCCATTGGCAGGTATAAAAAGGGCGGTCGGCCGAGACGTCGTCACTTAATTCTGCACTATCAAGCTGTTAAGACGTTACGCTGTTGAACTGACAATATTAAATTTATGTTAATACGAGTAAATTATATCTTATTAAAATCTCAAGTGTAAAACTAGAACTGTGATGTCATATTTAATTTAAATAAATAAAAATCTATTAACTGAATATACGGAGTTATGTTTTGAACCACCTGATTAGTTAATAATAATTGTCAAAACTAATTCAAAAACTGGTGGCATGACAAATGACAGATTGATGACGGAAGGGCAGGGGTGAGGGGAGCGAGGTTATTACTTTGGTCATTAATAGCACATCACAGATAATAACGCCAGGATTTTATAGGCTATTGGCTATGTGCGAAGTAGGTGGTGGGGGTAAGCTAGGTGATCGTAGCGCACACCATGGCAGAAATGTGCACTTACCGGGGACAACTGTCAAATTTACTTTCACGTTTTCTATTGGTTTCTTAACGGTTTCCTACGATTCGTTTCGTTTGTATGTATTTATTTATTCTCTTATTTATTTCAGTAAAATGTCCAATACGGGGTCTTTCTCGTTTACTAAAGTAAATAAAATATTCATGTGTCATTATTTGACATCTCTAAGTTTTGACATTGTCTCGGGACCTTTGACGTTTGACGTTTCAGACGTGCACATAGCCAATAGGCCGTGTCTGGCCGCGGCGGGTATAATGCTAACCATAACCTGTTACTGTTACCTGATTGATTCGTTACAACCATTTAAACTATTTTAATTCCACGGTTATCTTGTCTTGGTCCTCTAACAACGAGTGATACGTCTTGAACTGTATCACACGGGCATAAGATTCAAAATTGTACACATTAATATTGAGTAAATGTAACCCACAGGTGTCATCAATAAGCTACCGATTACTATTATTACTACGGACGTCGGCATTCCTTTATCATTGTAAAAAATGCTGTAAAAAAGGGATTAAATGGATCTATTGTCGCACCCGAACTTCGTCCATTCAGTAGTGTAGACGCTTTGGAGCCGAAAGGTTTGAGGTCGAATTATTTCAGGTACCTTGTCTGATTAGCCAATCGTGCAAAGTATAAACCAAGAACGTAGATTAGGCGCGATTCACACAGAGACGGCGTAAGGCGCGACTTCCACAGAGACGGCGTAAGGTGAAGACGCGGCGCATCGCTCTTGTGTGGCCTGGCAAAAAAGTGTCGAAATTAAAAAGTGGCAACACTGAAATGTGCTCCCTTTTTTCTTAGATTGATTTGAAAGAGACGACACTACAGTGTTGCCACTTTTTTGACAGACTATAATTCATCGACACGTCGTCTTCTTCGTACAATTCGTATGAAAACGTTTTGAAGCGGCATCATGCTTGCGCTGCGCCTTCCCACGCTTGTGCCGCCTCGCGATCAGTCGTGACTACATACAAAATGTACTTACAGTCGAGGAATTTGATTTCTGGGCCACTTTGTATTTTGTCACAGTCGATATTGACTTGAAAAAGTGCCATTATGGCCTAATTGCACAAAAAAAGTTCAATTCTTTCATTAATTCCAGTGAAAAACAAAACAATATGAAAGCTGCTAGAGATCTCATATTCTTGTCACAGTGACAAGGTACGAAGTGGCCAGAAATCAGATTTCTCGACTGTACCTACTGCGTCGCGCCTTCGCCTTACGCCGTCTCTGACCTCTGTGTAAATCGCGCCTAAGGTGAAGGTGCGGCGCAGGCGCAGCGTAGGCATGATGCCGCTTAAAAACGTTTTCATACAAAATGTACGAAGAAGGCGAGATGTCGTGTCGGTAAAATACACTCAAGCGACGCGGTGCCGCGTACGCCCCGCGCCGAACCTTCACCTTACGCCGTCTCTATAAAATTCGCGCCTCACGCGCAAAAGCGCAAAACGCGCCGACAGTCAAAATGCACAATATGCGAGATATACTTTACACCATTGCTGTACACTACAAGACAAGCAAGATGTAGGTATATTAGCGAAAATTCATTTAGGTCCCCATTCGTCAACTGCCGAACTCCGAAGACTCCGAACACTTATACTTTTTTTTACTATAGTGTAGACACGCACTTTACGCTTGCACTTTTTGCTTTGCTCCACGTTTGCTTGTATCGTACATTTTGCGTGTAGAATAGGTACAGTTTGTTCGAATTGTACATTTTGCGCCGTGTACTGTACATACATTGTACCTACATGTCTCATATTTTGTATGTTGGCGGATTCTGTGTGTAGGTAGTGTTCTTTCTGTAAATTGTGTGTGTTGGTGGACAAATTCAAAATTTTCTTTTGGAGTTATTATTTTCAACAAATTTCACCTTTTCAAAAAATGTTGGATGAAGACCTTTGCTCTACCTATTCATTTTGAAAGACCTATCCAACAACACCCCACACTATTATGTATTAGGAGTATGATATCGCATTTTTGTTGCATTACGATATGTATGCTCCAGTTTTAAACAATACAAATTTCACTCAATTTTACGATGAGTGAGTATTGAACTCCGTAAACGCGCCGACAGTGCGGATCGCGCTTGACGCCGCAGTCTGCGCGCGCATGCGTTTCGTGGTTGACGTGTGTGCTGTCAAAAGTTCAAACCGCTCGCGACTCGCGTGCCGATTTCGTAACATTTATAATAGTGCTGGTGGATCTGAATATTGACAAATATCTTCATTATTTAATTAAAATAGACTGGTAATGGATATAAACGATCGTAAAGCGAATTCGCGTAGTCATTCGATCACCATGAATCGTGATTCCAGGCTTATTTTGCGAAAAATCATAATGGATTTCGCGATACTGTTTTGCAGTAAGTGTTTGCTTTATTTATTTTTTAATAAATGTTATGTTAATGAGGGTGATGCTGGATTGTAACTGCATTATTTGATATATTAGTAGACGTATTTCGTTATATCGTGCTTCAGATGCAGTAACTATTATTCCTTTAGTTTTTGGTGCTCTGTCTAAAAATATTTTAACTTTACAATTTTTTTTATTGAGTATGACTTCCTAAATTATTTTTATAAAACGTCTAGTATTTCCGGTCTCATATTTCCGATAACTATGATGCTATTAATATATGGAAGTTAGTAATATAAATGGCCATAAGTTTTCATAGGTTGACCTGAAATATTATTGTCATCAATTTATTATGTAGACTGTAATTATCGAATCTCAAAAGAGTTGTTTATTGTTTGTTATGCTACACTTTGTTACATTGTAAACATTGAATACACTCCACGCTACACTCACTTATCACATTAGCATAACATTTGTGCACACACACGCTGCAGCCACACAGAGGGCTTTATGTCGGAGTGCATCCACTCGTCACTTGACCCTGTCCTGTTGCATTCTCAGAAACATATCCCTGTTGCCATTGGTTGAATTAGTATCATTGTATTAAACCTGAAGTAATTTGTATTCCTAAAAATATTGATCAATAAATATTTTTTGGCACTTGAGTTCATAGGTAAATACACATTCCCAAAGGTTCAAACATCTGAATAACCTTCTCATTTTTTTTTAGCTTGTGCATATTTTCCTCATAAGTATATATAAGTGAAAAATTTGCTGGCTTATGATCTACCTGAATGTATTAACTTTGTGTATGATTGTTGCTGTTTGTTTTCTTTAATAAAGTAAATAAAAAACCTTATTCTCTTCAAAATAGGGTTGTGCCTATATATTTTTGATAACATTTGTCCATGTCCTACAATTTCCTAGTAACTCAACTGTTTAAATATAAAGTTTGGATATTGCCTGCGTTGCTTCTATGGGCAGGGGTTGTTTACTAACTAATATATTGCTTGTATCAGTCCTGAATATGTGTTTTTTGCAGAATGATTTGAAAATGAAATACTAACATAATGCTAATTGTAGTCCAAAAAGTAAAAATAATAAAAGTATATAATTCTTTACATGTAGACAAATACAGGTATGATCGTTTCCAGATAACCAGAGTCAGAAAATAAAATAAATCCGGTAGATGATGCAAAATGTCAAATTGTGATATTATTCCTATACTAACTCCCATATTCCCATGTAGAATTTATTTAGGAACATAAATTACCACCACCATATCAGCCGAAGGGTGTCCACTCCTCCTCCTTGGCTTCCCCAATAGGCATCCCCCAATGTCATGGTGGATATATGACATAATCACCACGCTTGCGGATTGGCGATCGCAGTATCTCCACCGCACTCCAGGGAAGCTGCTGCCCATCCCACGGTGGTCTTGGCCGTAGTTTTATGACATACTATGTGGACCCAACATAAATTACTGCTACCTAATAATTTCTTAGAAGCCTAAGTGAGTGCTGTATGGCTGGTTGTCATCGCGTACTAGATCACAATCTGTTTCAACAACTGGACTGCGTTATGGAATAAGCGACCAAGTGACAATGAGTTGAAAACTAGAAAATGAGCTTGAAAGATTAAACAGTTTATTAATAATTAAAACTGTCCTCACACATCCCCAGGGATTCCCACTTTGTGTACCTAATCAAGTGGTTAGACTCATATTGGTGCAGACCTGAGCTGATGTCGACATTGGCAGTTGAAGGTTCGCCATCAAATTAAATTAGTATGTATGTAAAATTGAAAATACTTTATTGCACACAAGACACACATAATAAAAATTTGAGATAAACTCGGTTATTTATATCGGTATAAAGGCGAACTTATCCTTTAGCTTTGACTTTGAGCAATGGAGTGAACAACAGGAACCAAAATATCGACAATAATCAATATTATAAATAAATATTAAGGGTCTCCCCAAACCTATCGACGCGGAATCGGCAATAGCCGATAGAAAAATGCTTTATGTCTACGCAATAAGAGCGTTAACGACTTAACGACGTGGAAGTGGACGCGCCGACCGACGACGTCGGCCGTGCCGAACCATGCCTTTGTAGCTTTGATTGCATAGACATAAAGCTGATTCCGCAGAGGGCCTACTCTGAACTTCGAAAATCGAACTTCGTATCGTGCCATCCCTTTCCGTCATATAGTGTATAACACAAGAGTGAAAGGGACGGTACGATACGAAGTTCGGAGTAGGCTCTCAGGCGTCCATGGGCTGCGGTGACCGCTTACCATCAGGCGGGCCGTACGCTTGTTTGCCACCGACGTGGTTTAAAAAAAACCCGCATCGATAGATATGGGGAGACCCTAAGTTGCCTAAGTGGACAATGGTATCTACTACCTACTCAAATCGAACTACACCCATAGTGAGCTAAATAATGCTTGTGTTATGGGTATTAGACGAATATTCAATAAATATAAATACATACACAAAAAAGTCTTAGATTCGGAAACAAATATAAGATCTCATCACACATATATTTGCCTTTACCGGGATTCAAACCCAGGACCATGAGCTTCGTAGGCAGGGGCAGTAACAACTAGGCTAAATCAATAATAATATACTGGTAAAATGACATACAGGTGACACTAATGTTCAAAATACCATTTTGGGCTTGTAAAATTAGTATCCCTTGGACATGCACCTTTGTGTAGTAATTATGAGATAACTGAGTAACTTGACACTTAGGTGAGATTCCACTAATTTTGTCATTTTCTGGATATTCCCATATTCATTTTCTGGGATTTTCCCACAGTCGGGTTAGAACTTAGAAGGTGTCGCCCTATATATAGGTAACTTACCTACCTATTTTTTCGTGGGTACTTCAAATCGATTCATTCCATGCGGACATCTTATCCGACTGCACGGTACGTGTAGGTACTATAGCATAGCAGATAATAATCAGCAGCGACATCTTACCAGTATGTCCCCATTGAAACTCATGTATAACTAAGGTTACCTCGAAGATATCCGATATAAGTTCACCGGGGGGGATCACCACTGCACCTCACCTACCAAACTCACCACCATTGCCGCCCTAGAGTCACACCTCTGTGGGTCCTACCAACTGTTTTCATGGATGGTCGCAGCCCCCAAATGCGACCGCCTTCGGCCTGGCTACAGGGCGCGGACATGGAGGCCTAGCCCTCCCATGGCACGCCACTGAACTCGGTTCTGAGTTTTTTGTTTCTAACCGCTGCCAGTCACCATCCGTATGTCATCGCTCCACATACCTGTCTGGAGAAACTGCACTGTGCGATCACGCTGAATCTAATGTTTGTATATTTTGGTCAATTGTCTATAGACCGTGAGCCAGCAACAGATTTCAATGACCAATTTCCTTAACCACTATACAACTTCCTTAACCGCTGTACAAGTTTTTGTGCGCGAGGAAATGGCTAACGATTTTTTCGTGTGGCCCGAGTGGCCCGGGCACTACTAGGTGTTCATTACGCGAGAGTTGGTTAGCATACTTAATGAGTCCCATAGCAGAATTAATTCGGTATGATTTAGGTTATTCTACTTTTTCATGTACAAAGAGGACAAAAATAAAAAAAAGTTCGGACCTAGATATTTCACGCCACTATAAGTTTCAGATTTATTCACTTTATACCTAGACATAATAATAATTGAACTATCATCTCTTCTGACTTTTTTTTTCCACCACGTCGGTGGCAAACAAGCGTACCTGATGGTAAGCGGCCCGCCTGATGGTAAGCGGTCACCGCAGCTTATGGACGTCTGTAACTTTAGGGGTGTTACATGCGCGTTGCCGACCGTTTAAAAATGTATACACTCCTTTCTTGAAGAATCCCAATCCTTGTAGTTTCTCGGGAAAACCTCGGCAGGGAGCTCATTCCACAACCGAAGCGTCCGAGGGAGGAAGTTCCTCTGAAACCGTACCGTACGCGACCATTTAGGTTCTAAGGTGTGATGATGAATGCCCTGCCGACGACGAGCAGTGCGATACTAGAAAGCGGCCGTAGGCATCATGTCGAACAGTTGTCCGGAGCACAACCTTAAACTTAACGGTTCAATATCGCTCGTGAGTTTGGGATCGTCCACGATTCGCACAGCTTACACGTCTCTGAAGCGAGTCAAAAGGCCCAAGCTGGTATCCAGGCGCTCCCGCCCAGAGGTGACAGCAATACTCCATGTGGGGACGAACTTGCGACTTATACATATAATAGAAGTCTCTGTCCCGGGGTGAAGTACCGCTTCGCTCTATTGAGCACACCTAGCTTTTTGGATGCCAGCTTAGCCTTGCCTTCCAAGTGGCTTCGAAATTGGACGTCGCTGGAAATGTCGACACCAAGGATCCCAATACTCTTTGAGATGGAGAGGGTCGTGTCCACAGTGTGTGGGGCCACAGTGAATGGGGTTTTCTTAGCGGTGAATGCATATACTTGTGTCTTGGTGGGGTTGAACTGGACCAGATTATCCAGGCCCCACTCAGAGACTCTGACAAAACACAAAAACATTACAGTATAAAACCTCTTCGCGCACTAAATACATATAAACCCTGTTTTGAATTGGCTACCTACGGGACAGGTTAGCCTAGTGTAGCGGCTAGTCGAACCTCAAACGAAAAGCACACACAACCAAAGATAGTCACGATTTTTTATATTAAAATGTGGAGACGCACTTTAACATATATTCATGTAAAAAGTAGAATAGCCCGTTTACGTATAACCCCAAAAACCTTTGGTACTTACTTAATTGGGAAACATTCTATATTCTGTTCATGGCATTGTCTGTATAAAAACGCGTTTTTTTAATCCGTGGCGCCACACGCCTACGCAAACAGTTGGGGACCCCTGATAGCGTTACCGCACCTCACAGATAACGTGAATTATACTTCTTTCCGCCACAGTACTGTAATGTTTTGTGTGAGGCATTTATGGGTGGTTATCTAAAGGTTTATTTTACGTTTTTTGTATAGGTGTTTTCGAAAGCTTTCTATCTCTTCAAGTGGCCCTGTGAGCTGTAGAACTTGCGAGTGATATTTTTTACGTTTCCATGCTCAAATGGCTACGCCAACTTTGAAAACTTCCAATAAATGTTCCTTGTTCAATAGTACATTCTTTCTAGAGTATGTCAAATTCGGTATGTAAGCTATTTGGGTTCACAACAACAGTGGCATACTTGCGTTAGTTATGGTACCCATTGTTTCCTTAACTAAACATAGCGTTTTCGCAAATATACGGTTTCATTCAACGATAATATGCAATACAGGTTCTTAAATAGCAATAGTAGGTGTTGTTCTGAATAGGGTATAGAATTATAGACTTAGTTGCCTATTGAGTTCGGTAATCGGTATTTGAACTCAAACTGCGTCTTTTTCTGAATCCTTCACAAGAAACCGATTAACTTTTTTTAGACACAGGTCTAGGAACGCTCCCGTGCTTTGGAAGTCACGTTAAGGTGTTAGAGGCCTTCAGGCGGCTGGATGAGAACTTTTAACAGTCAAGTTGCCCACTCACTTGACAAGCCTAATCCCAATAAGGTCTAGTTTCTCCCTTGGATTGGGAGGTCAGATGTCAGATGTAAAAACTAGTGCTTAAGCCAATGCTTGAGATTAGGTAGCGGACCCCGGGCCTCCTTTAGGATGCAGCTGTACTGTGATAACGCTAGGATGATGATGACTGGAATTTCGCCAGCTCAAATCGTCCCACATCGTCCTATATAACGCAGCAGGATGTGAACGCGGCACTCAGCTGAGTGGCAGGTAATTGGCCCGCTGTCAAAACATCCGACACGACCTGTCAGATTAACCGTATCCGCTAAGGAGACCTTTTACAGCCGACAGAACGGCCTATGTCCTACCATGAACAACGCAGTGTAGACTTTTTTGAAGATTAAATTAAAAAGTGTGGGTGCTGAACGCTGAATTGTTGTAGGTAAAAAATTGTATGTTCATATGAAACTCGCGGAGATATGACTTTTAAGTTTGGACGATAAAGGATTTCAAAAAGGCAAACTGTAAGTTATAAAGAGGCTTATGCGCAGAGTAAAACCATTTGCAGCCACATTTAAACCCTCAAATATAGTACATTAACTGGCTGTAAAGTTGTAAACCACCTTTTTGTACTGACATTTTAACAGAAAATATAATACTTTTTTTTGAAAATATATATCTTGGTTTGTAAAAGTATACATCTTTTACAAACCACGATATATTCCTGTATTTTTTGAGGGAGACATAAGCTCTTTTTAATATATAATGTAATGTTATTTCAACCGTTCATAAGTGACCGCTCGTTTTGAATGACAGTAAGCTGATGAGGTATGTCAGCTATAAGGCCTTATCAGGCTGTGTTTCGAAAGAGCCTAAATCAGTACTTCGGGTCTATGTATATAAGATTTTTTTTAAAGCAAAAGGTAAAAGATGGGCGTGTATATATATTTCAACCACGTATGTTTATGAATGAAGGGATTAAATTGGTCAGGTGTTGTGGCTTCAGGCAGCATGAATATATTTTCGCATTCATGTGACAAGAACATGACATTTCGTGACTCAAAAATGCTTCATTTGCCGTGAATGTATGTCTGTACGTCATTAGGTGGCGGTACCACCACCATATCAGCCGAAAGACGTCCACTGCTGGACATAGGCCTCCCCCAATTTCATGGGGGGTAAATGCCATAATCGCCACGCTTGGCATGCGGGTGGCGATCGCAGTATCTCCACCGCACTTCAGGGATGCTGCTGCCCATCCCCCGGTGGTCTTGGCCGTAGTAGGTGGCGGTACATACAATATACTTATTGTTATTACGTACTGTACTGTGTCCTTTAATTGAGGTGTGCAATAAAGAGTATTGTATTGTATTGTATAAATTACGGAATATTAGGCACAATTCATAATTCATAATCATAATACATTAAAGAAATAAGTAAACCTATAAATATTCTATGGATTAAAAGTTCATCATCAGCATCACTATTATTTTCAGCAGTAGTCGCCCGCTGCTGAGTGCCTTATTTAATGCTGAGTGCTGCGCCCCTATGATGGTTGCCATTTTTACAGACTTCAAAGAGAAGGAAGGAGGTTCTCAGTTCGTCTGCATGTTTGCTTGTTCTTTTTTTTATGTACGTATGTTTTCCGATAACTCTTGACCACGTTGGCCGATTTAGATAATTCTTTTTTAGTTTCAAAGCAGGTACCCCGAAATTAGTCCCATATAAATTTGGTGAAGGTCTGATGGGATCTAAGAGGGAACTCCTCGAATTTGATAGGCACGCATATGCCGATTTCGGTATTTTCTGTAGGTAACCAAGCATTGGCTCACGAAAACCACAAATTGTTGCTTAGCAATTACAAAATTGGAGTCTTTTTTGTATAAATTATATCACTTATCGTCGTGGATAAGACATTCGTCACGTTCTGCCAAGTATGCGAGTGTGAGAGTGACGGGCGTCTTATCCACGACGATAAGTGATTAAATGACAACCACCATACGCCCGTAGGCTTCCCTATGAGTACCTATGCCACTAGTCCTGGTCCTGAGCTAGTTAAGACAGAATCGCAGGTCACTCCTGGATAAGTCCAGGACAGGGTAACGCTTTTTTTTAAGTTAAAAAAAAGAGGGGTTGAAGAAGTCCCTCTTTTTGCTGTAGGACATTGCCACGTTTTTATTTAGTAGTCTATTCTTAAGGTATTTCAATGCTAACGACATAAATTCTTTGAAGTCTAGTAACACTTCAACAAATAATATTGTCATAATCAAGATTTGTTGAACAACATTGCCGAGAATGTGTTCTACAAATTATAGTCATTTCATTACAGCTGTTACACGTCAGCATAAGCTGCGGAATCCCGTAATGATGATGACAGCGATGAAGTGGTACTGTAATGGTAATGGTACGGGTTACCGCATTTTGCACATTACCTTCCGTGAGATGACAATTTATTCAATTGTAGCTCAAGCGCTTTGCCGCTTAGCACAAAGGGTTCATAGAAGTACAATTTATGCAAAATAACGGGCTCAAAATCACGTGATTGAATTGAATTACTTAAGCTTTATTGCTTTGAAAAAGGAGTCGTGTAACGTATTGTGAACTTTTCGCTTCTATTTATTACAAGTTTTATACTTTGCCTGCAAGCCTGTACCTAACTACGAATACACATATAATCTTGCATGTCGATTTTCAGCCACTTTCATTTATATAACAGGAGGAGATAAGGTTTGTACAGTCACCACAGTTTCCAGGATGTACCAATCATGTTTGCAATGCAGTCACTCTTCCCTAATGTTAACCCTTTTAAAAACAAAACCGGCTGTGGAACACTAAAGTGCGTAAAGCTCAGGCTTATCTTTACGACTCCAGATGCGCCGCGACCGACTATTAGCGGTAGAATGTCTCTTCAGTCGTCGTCGTGAACAATGAAAAAGACAAAGACTACTTAGCAATAGACAGTTAGACAGTGACTGCGCGTAGGCACATTATTATTATTATAACCTTTACTAACTGAAGGTACAATTTGGTATTATAAGATTTATAAGTGAATATATGTATAATTCTATAGTACATTTGTGACTTCAGTTTGCCATTTGGCAAAGGTCTCCTCCATTGCTGCAATGGAGGCGTAGGCACATATTTGTCTCAAATTCTGGTGACCTTAAAAATATGGTGCCATCTCAACTCTCTTAAATATCACCATCTCAGTGAGAATTGACTAATTTCCCATACAAGCAGATTTTGACGTACGTTCGTTATATACCTACGATACTTCCACTGATTTATTCTTCCACTGCCTCTCCTGTCTTGTGACAGTTGTGACAACGTGACAAGATAATATTATGTTTGTAAAGTTCATTAACTGTCGTGATTTCTTTAATGCGGAAAACGATTAAGTATACTTTAGTTTTAGTAGCAGATTATAATTTAAAACATTCCAATTCGTGTAATGGCAATGACATTGATTATTACCTAATTGTATTACTGTCAGTTAATTGTAATGTGTAATGTGTTTTAGTAATAATTTAACCATGAAAAGATAATGGTTTTATAAGGACCTCGTCAGGGCTCAGTAATCAACTAATTACGTGAAATTTTCGGCCACTTTTGATCCTCGCAGCCTTGTAGAGATATTTCCGGATGAGCCCTTATTGCGTCTCATCTCCAAGACTTCCCTCTCTACCCAGTCTGCTCTATGACCACTCATGCCGTCGCGTCGGCATAGATTAAAGAGTAATTACCGCCGTACTCACGTGCGACTGCGCTGTGATAATATTTGTGTGCACTATCCATGCACTATCACATATCCTGCAGTTATATAGTTTTTTATTCGATTTTTCAATACAGAACCTTAATGCCAAGCTAATAAGAGCTTTGGCAATCTTATATCAACTACAAGTTAAGAACTCATTTTTCTATGTATTAAGCAATTAGACAACAGCAAAAACACTTGCGTAGTACTGATAATATATAGTGGGAATAAAGGCTTTACTTTTTTATTAAAAGGTTTTTTGACTGAATTTACCTTCATTTTCAAATTATGTTAGTCAATAATGCACGGCCAAGAAGCCAATATCAATAATTTTAATTCTAAAAATAAACACCAATACAAACAGTCACATTTATTATATTAGTTAGTGTCCTAGATAACATTTGTCAGCGGAAGGATGGGCGTATAGTACTAAAATATCACGATAAAGCTTAGAATAGCCCCGTTACCACAATTACATAACCTCATTAGGTACGAGTTAGATACGAGATTAGTACCAGTATCAAATAACCATCTGATACTATGGGCAAAATAGGGCTTTTAAAATCAAGTGATAAGACACTCAAAGATAGCGCTAATAGCACACTTAAAGTGAGAATCTGACTCTAATGAGAGGTGATATTGTTAATGATTTAATCGATAATGATTTATTATTCTTTTAAAACAAGGTTGTTGCTGCAGCTCTATAAATCATTCATGACTGAACTGACTGAAGACTTTGACAGGATTTTCCTCTTTAATCTTACTATACTTATACCTAGTTTGTTGTCAATTGATGAAATGAGTGAAGGTAAAATGACAATTTACGATACAATACTCGGTGAATAACTACGTAATGAGAGCTCCCCTTAGAAAGTCTCGACTAACTGAACTTTCAGTCAAGATCTCGTACTGAAATTAGGTCGGAAACATGTTATATTATAATACAGTTATTATTAAAGCCTGCTCTCATTCCCTTACAAGTTAATCTTAATCGAGTTTATGAATCAATAAAAATAGTATTTGTACCACGATCGATAAGAAACCCATAAACTAGCAACGTAGGTAGTTTGTACACTTTCCAGAACCAACCCATGTCTTTATGGCGTAAATAGCTCTATTGATTTCCCCAGAGACCATAAATGCGTTTCTTTTTTATTACTTCTATATTTAGTAGCTATTTTACGATTAGGTATATACAGAATATTTTAACTAATAATAGGGTAAACCCACTCGAGTCACTTTCTTAGTCTGTCTAGACACGGCGGTGTGTAAGCCAAGTTCGCAAAGCATAAATTTAAATAGGCAAGGCAAAGTTTCAGACGAATCTCCTCCTTCGGACGCTCCGGTTGTGCCATTGCAGATCCCTGCCGAGGTTTTCCCGAGGGACTACAGTAAGGAGTGTACACATTTTTAAAGTGATGAAGTAATGTGACCTGGAGTATCATCAGGCGGGCCGTACGGTTTTTTGCCACCGATGTGGTATTAAAAAAAGGCAACATACCGGCCGTGGATTATATTTTATATTACACGAACCATTTCGAGCCACTGCAACCCCCGATACCTACCCCCCGAACTTGACCTCCGATACTTAACTTAAAATCTATTTGCCCTACACTTGTAATTTCGTGAGACTTGCTTGTAAGACCATCATCTAATTACAGAGTCCTGAATTCCAATTAAAAAAAACGTGAATTTCACGTCCGAAATTCACTATTTTTACACTGACTAACATACTGACTGACTGAGTCGCTCATCAAAATGTTTGACTACATCCAGGTAACCTAATAGAATGTTGTTATGTGGACATGGTGCACTATTGTTTTTATTTTAAACAATTGAAGAACTTTATGTATAAAAAAAAGTTAGATCTCACTTTTTTTACTAGCGGAGCCGTTTACGAACTTAGCATTTATTCCCTTTTTTTTTGTTGGGATGCTATCCTATATAGTAAGTAGTTAGCAGCATCTTGTGTTACTTAAAGAAGAAGAAAACATACTTTTTTACTGTAAACTAAAGTGGATATGAATAAATTTTATTAAATATTTCGTTTGAATTAAACGTTATTTGTTTGTCTATGGATATGTGCGAGGCTATCTGGTATAATGTCCTACTTGACACCACAAGGTTGTGTAGGAATCATGGGATATGCTGGTCGCAGCCATGGGGCCCTATTTTTTATTTATTTAAAGTACTTATATTTTTTATGGTGTTTTGTTGTAAGATTTTTATCTGTGGAACACCATGGCATCATCATCATGACAACCTCGCACCTGTTTTCTACAGAGCACATAAAATTTATTTAGTGTCACTACATTAGGAAGTGAAGGTTTCAAGATAGATAAAATTTGATAAGATATTGCCTGCATACAAAATCATATTAGATATGATTCCGTTTCACTACCGTTTTGTAGGCTTGGTTGTGCACTGCAGAAAAAACTATTAAGTAATGTTGTTGACCCTCTGATTACATCCAGTTTTGTGCACCGCGGTGCATTCCAGCCAGATTGCGCTCAATTGGGTCTACCGGGGCATAAACGATCTCATCCTGTAGGAATGTAGGCGAATTCATGTATTCACGGCTTAATGTAAACTGTCTGGATCCCAATTAGGCTGTCTGTCTGGGCTACTGACTTTGTTGTTGTAGATTTAACAGTTTTACTACGTATACATTGTCCTTTAAGATATCCCTTTGTTTTGTAGCTATGTGTATAGTTTTCGTCAGTCTCAGTTCAGCAGAAGAGCACCTAAGGAGCACGCTTTAATAGGTACTTCGTACCTACATACATACATATACTCACCACCACACCAGATAATACCAAATACTACGGTCCTTACACACTTCTTTCGCTTCAATCACATCCATACCATCTCCTCATCGGTTGCAGGCTGCTCGTCGGTTGCGGGTACTTCTGATCTGGCCTTTTTTCAATACCTATCGTAGAAATTTGGCCAAATACAAATACCCTCGCCTTGGTCGCCCCCTTCCGACCCTTCCATTCATCTCCTGAACGTAAATCCTCTTAATCAGTCTGATGCTTTTATACATCCTTTTGACATGCCGAAACCACCGAAGCATACCTTTTTTCAATCCTAGTCATCGTTACCTATTTATTCTGCATCTTTCTCTTCATCAACACCTAAGTTTTCTACAACCAATTTAGTGTAGGCCTCCTTCAACCTTTTCCATTTGCTTCTATCTTGGGTTGTCAGTGTCCAATTTTTGATGCCCGCTATTTTTTGGATGTCGTCTTTCCATCGCATCTGAGGTCTGGCAACTGGGCTTTTAGGTTCTCACGATCTCCACTCCAGCAGAATTTGGCATCAGGAGTTGGTTTTACGAGCCACATGACCCGCCCACTGCCACTTCAGTCTAACTATCCGCTTTACTAGTAGTATCTCTTATAACACCATTTTGTATTCGATCACACAAACCCCCTCACCTCAACCTTCAATAACTATGAAGAAAGCTATTGGATTTTGTGCGAAATTGGTTTACTATCGGTCTACCGTTTAATTCGGACAGGACAGGATTGCTCCCTCGGCGTAAGAGCTCCAAGAAAATCGGCTGCTTGCTCGACGGTTTGGGCATGTCAAAAGAATGCCGCCAGATTACGTCGGCAAGGCAACAGAGCTCTTGGTCTTGCTTTACCTGGTGCTCGGCGAAGAGGAAGACCTGAGTTACGGTGGTTCAGTGTCGTAAACAAAGATATGAACGCCGGTGAGTTGAATGAAGAGGATGTCCAGGACAGGGGCGACAGAGCGAAGTGGAAAAAAATACCAAGAAAACGCTAGGAGGATGATGATGAGGACAGGACAGGATCCCTGCCGCTCATTCCCCGTCCGCGTCCGCTACCCTTTGACGTCTTTCTCACGCCGCACGCCGCGCCGTGCAAGTTTCGCCTGTAGTCTGTACCAAATAAACGGTTGTACTAGTAAAAATTTCAAGTTTGACGCTAGTGCGTGAGAACTAATTTTAATACAACTGGAATGGGAATGCGTAAATATACCGGTTTCGTTTTAATTGGGTTATTCATTAATTTATTAATAACCAATTTATGATTTATACTTTGCAGCCGAGATTTATTAGAGGTATGTAGGTATTTTACCATTAAGAAAGTCCTTTGTAACCCTAATTTACCAGAAGCAGGTATACATAACCGATATTTTCAGTTGCTTAATACTTATGTCCTTTTGAAAACACGTAAGGCATTTAAAATTTTGTGCCAATTAGTTATGCTCGTAACTGGTTAGTTCATTTACCTTGTCTCGAATGAAACGCGATACAAAATTCCTGTTCCATCTAAAATGAGGACCCACGGATGCAATTTCGCAGCTTCCTCTGAGCCTATTAAGACCAATTTAGCACTGCGAAGTGTAGTGAAAACTGCTAACAATTGACGATCAGACTATAATCATAGGCGATGATCGCCGAGTTGCTTCCGCAAAATCTCATCTCACAATTCGGCGTTTTGAACCCTGTTACGCGTAGTTATGGTCGAAATAAGAATGAATAGATTTTTGATACGACTTTGTTAAAGTTAGTTGTCATAATGCACTGTGAATCTTGTTGGTAGCAGGTTGGAATAAAGGCAAGGATCCGCTAATTTTCTTACAGCCAAGTCCTCGTTAGCGGTTGGAAGTTCTTGCTTGAGGGCAACGGAGCGTAAAATCATGATGACTACAGTTTTTGCCCCTAATAGACGTGTTAAGACTTCACTGGTTGCAGAAAACATTAATAAATAGACAGATTCTTTAAACTTTTATTATTATTAGCATTATTTAGGTTAATTGTTTTTTTTGGCATTTAAAGAAACCAGAGAGAGATAATCCATTGTGTTCAGCCCAGGAAATAGCTGAATCATTTTTTCGTCTGAATAAACGGTGGTTATTTTGATGCTTGATTGAATATTATACCTACATCTATACATGTGTCTGAAAAAAATCTCATCAACATCATATATTAAATTTGTCTTTAAATCAAGGATACCAATTGAAGCAGGTGCACTATTCGACAAAGGATTCGAGATTTGTGTATTGTCACTCGTGTACAAACTATCGTCATAAAACCCCTTCTATAGGTACTGACACAGGAAACACCATAAACGCCACAAACTATTTAATTGTCACTTCAAACCAATAAATATCAAGCCTTATCTGCTAATGAAATAAAAATCTAAAGCCTGTACACGATAAAAAGTGATAATTAAAGCCTTTAAAGATTTATGACTTCTTAATGCTACACCCACGCCAACTTATCTGGCCATCTCACTATCTCAACCCTTGACAGGTACGAAGATCGGATCTCTAGTAAAAACGACTCCAAAACGAACTTTATTCGACTGTAATAAAGGCTTTATAATTTGAATTCAAATGCCATGTTAATAGTCCTTAAATTTGCCATGCCGTCTCTTATGATGTATGGGGCCGGTTTAATGAATGAGCATTCATATCTCGTTTTGTTCCTGTGGGATGTGGGTTGTGTTCATGCCGTTCATTATAAAGATGCAGCCATTATGTAGGTGTCGTGTGATGGTACTGTGTTTTTGATTTAGCCGGTTACTACGTTCAAATTGCTATTCCATGTAGAATGCTCGTTGAGAAGCAGAGGGCGGTCTGTACGCTATTGCTGCTTGCACGCAATTGATTGTAATGCGAATATTTTTGTTTAAAACTGCAACATGCTGTTTCATGATTCATGAGACTGTGCGAGTTGTTGATTCGATGTATCGTGAGATCGTGACTTGTCATGTGCCAGTAAATAAATTTATGTAACACGCTAGATGTCTAGGCACAAATTTTTATTTAGTCTAGCATATCAATAAATATTAAATATCTTGAAAGACTCGACGTCTGAAGCATAGAAACTATAGTCGCTTTGGGTGTAACATGGGAGAATCAAGTGGGAAACTTTCCGGGTTTTACGGGTTTTTTAGTGGGATTTTTACGTATTTTACTTGCGGCAGATAACGTCAACTAGACCTCCAATCCGACCTAAGGTCACTGTCGGAAGAAAGCCTACGTACAATAGAAATGCTGTCAGAACACTGACAGTACAATACTGAATATCGTCAGTATCATTGTAATTAATGACCTGGCTGGCGGCCAGGCGCGGGCACACCCTCGCCTCCGCAGGGCAACAATGAACCCAGCAACTGAGAAACTATAATGAGTATAATGGATAAAGAAAGTAACAAAGCGGATGATTGTTTACCGACCTGTTTTATAATTTTGTTAGTTTAAACTACGGAATGTATTTTCGACGTATACCTACGTCAGATATTCTTATAGATAGTTCAATGTTCAGAATTTTTGTGTTTTGTATCAAATGTTCATAACCATAAGACATTAGAAATAAAAAATAAATAACTTGATAGTTCATTGATCTTACCATTGCAAACATGAGAATAAATTAGTACTATGCAATATTAGTTGGTAAAGTAACCATGTACCTACAAAAAAGCAAGAAGGGTTGACCTGTGGTGAGAAATAGAAAACTTCCGTCTGTAATTCAAAGAAGAAATCTCATTTCAAATAACATAAATTAGATGTCGTTAATGAGCTTTAAGGTCATTTGAAAGCAATAAATAAAAGATCTCAAAAGCAAAACTGAGCTAACATTGTATTATAACTATTATAAATAAAGCTAAAATCCAATGAGAGCATAATGCCAGAATAGACACTAACTTATCTGCCCAGAAAAGGATAATAACTGATACTGGCTCACCTAGTAACACAAACACTTATATAGCTAATCGCATCGAGATTTATCGAGCGCAGGCGCATATAAATAATGACTCATTAACGCCACCAATGTCAATGTCACGCGTCGGTATTGTTTTGTTTTAACCGACCGACCTGAGCCGAAAATGACGAAGGAATTGAGACGTTGTTTCGGAGGTAGTAAACTTTAAAATTGAAATACAATATTTAAGGACTTAGGCTACTGTGATATTGATAGTGAAGATACGATTGTTGTAAAATTTTATGATAGACGTAAACTTTAACAGTAAAGGAAGGATCTAGAATTTAAAGAAAGATATGGACATACCAACAGCAACAGACAAACAGCTGTTTGTATCGGGCATCGTCAACACCAAAAGAGGTTACCTATCTTTCGGGAGCGTATCTGCTAAAATCTGTAGGTGTTGGCGTTTTTAACTAAAAGATCTGGCTCGATATTCTAAACTAAACTAAGTATAGAAGAGACGTAGCCCATAAAAAATAATGTATTAGTAAAAAAATAAAATTTTGGCCTAGGAGAACTAACAGTGGATATTAAGTTCTGTTACCGATTCGTAAGTCTCAAGTTGTTAAATAGTGTTGATGCTTTACTGTATTGAAACTTGACCGTATTGTGAGATATTTTAATTAGTTCTCCTCTATATAACATCTCTATGGTCCTTGTGTCTATTGACTTGTAATGTTTATGAGCGTGGAAAAATGCCGTTTGAGTTGAGAGTGTTTTGGATATTACTGTCTGACAATCGTCATCTCTAATAAAAATCTTCTATGATGTGTTTCCTTATAGATATCGCTGCCTGCATTGAGAATTATTTTTTGTAAAATCATACTACACTCTCATGATTTATTAGTTAGAAACATAGCAGCTATGAGGGCGAAAAACTCAAAATAATACAAACAAGCTTTTATCGCCTCGTAATACAGCCGTGTGTAAATCACTTTCTATGCGTTACTCCTGATCCTGACTGTATTACGTGCGATATTTGTCTGCAGTTTTCTATATATAATCGAGTTGCCTGCCATTTGGCGCATCAGGTTTACGCTAATGAGATTTTATACCAACCTTCTCTATACTGATCCAAAGTTAGTAACGGCTATTTTCTACCATAAATCTTGCCTATATGTTGGTTCTTTACGATCCATTCCCTATGCTGGCTTCCACTTGCAAGTTGCGACTAACAACTACCGTGTATGAAGCGAAAGCTAAGAAAAGATTTACGATAGTTTTTATAGGAGTGTGAATGGAAATGTCGAATTAAAGCTCGGTCGGTGAAGCTGCGGTATTTAGGACTTGGGACGAAAGGGTTTGGGTACACCAAGGACAGAAGGTACATTAAAAGACATTATTTTTTAACTATACGTCGCCCGTCATAAACGACCAAGTCCCATACCAACTTCTACCCCCAATTTCGTGTCCTTGGGGGATGATTTCTGGATATAAATTATCTTGTTTTAATCCTGATTATCAGCTATCTGTATGCCTAATTACTTAAAAATTCATTCACTCGTATTTGCGAGTCAAACATTCAAACTTATAATATGTATTACCTAGTAGGATAGCTCGGTTATGGTCAGTGATATGAAAAGTTCCTAATAAGATCAAACAAGTAATAGGGAAACTGCACTAATTGACGTGTTTACTAACATGCAACAAGCAGTCTTGTTTCGAATAATAATTCAATTTCTATTGAGCCTTGTTCAGCATGTTACAGGTTACAGCATGTATCCATAATGCTTCAACATGTACCTATAGCTATAGCTAAATAAACAATCGTCATCTTTCTTGATTTGAACAATCCGTTTGTTATATGTTGCATGTGGGTTTACTAGTACTTGTACATAAGGGGTTGATGTGCTATCAATCTGCCTTGACATAATATTCCTTCTTATTAGTATAATTTTAAATTCGTTATGTGTGCCACGGCTGGGTAAAAGCGGCGGCGGTTTGTCATTATAATGTTTTAGATGTTCGCTTATCTTGACATAACACTATTCTTGTAATTTGTTTTGTCAAAGTGCTGTTTAACAAATTTCATCCATCCGTTTCCATCCATTGCATTCCATTCATTCCGTTTTTCCCTGTATCACCCTAAGGGTTTTTCTTGAGACTAGTAATAAATAGAAGGATTAAAAACTTGAAGTAACTTGTTAAACTTAACTGCCCGATTATTCACAGCGTTTTCATTAAGTTCCTTTCAAGAAAGCAAATGGCCTATTACTCTTGCTTTAAATAAGACATAGCACGCGAATTCCACACGCTACTGATGTGAAATATTATCTCATTTCTATTTTATTAACTGTTTTACATATTCATATCTTTACTTATCATCAGCGTTTTAATTCTTTGAGCATTCGCTCAAACTAAGGCCACTTTCGGATTTGGCTGTGCGGAGTCGGTGCGGCATAAATATTAAACTGTCAGCTGTCAATTTCAAGAGTAGTAGATTCTTTAATGCGTGCCTTAATTTCAAAGGGTGCTTCCTGATTGACGTAGTGCGGATATCATGTCGTGAGCGTGTCTATTTCTTAAGTTAGGAACAAAAAAATATATATTAATAAATGGTGTCCCGCAGCTATGCGGTTCAAAGGCACTTTTACCTTCATATTGCACAGTCGTGGCATACTCTGTATATATGCTCTTATTGATTTGGACATAGATATGTAAGATTGTACTCATCATCATTTTGCATTGATCCAATCATTTTTCACCCTGTATATGTACAAAGGCGGCTGTCCACGAATAACACGCTACACCAAGTAATTAAACTCCCAGATCATAAATAAGCGATTGCAATTCATTTCGATTCCTGTTCATAAATGACGCAAAAAAACTTGCAAGACAAATGCGGGTAAAGGAATTAGTGAGAGAGTAATCAAGAAGGTGGTTGTCGATTCAACACTAAGTATACAATTTTCCACCTTGTTTCATCGAGATAAGGTTGACAAACGTTTACATATTTATGAGTATTCAGGGTTGATTAATCGATAGCATTTATAAAGCAATTATATACTCGGTATTCACACCGGCCGTCGGCTTTTCTCAAATGAACGTATCATTGTGAATTGTGGAAATACGTTATAAATCTTAGGAAGCTTTTATTTTGCATTTAATCATTGAAATGTATGCCGATGCCGATCTCCAAGGCACATCTCGAATGTTCCTTTGGTTGGTCTTACAAACCAATCGATCGTTTACGATTGCGAAACGTCTGGTTCATTATTATAGTATTCAATAAGTGCATGGAACAAACTATAAGTATATTTGTATGCCACGATTATGATATGAAACAAATGGGAAAATATAACTTATGCTCTTTTCCAATCTTTGAAAGGTGTAGAAAGGTTTGCCGTCTTGATTTTTAGTCTCAAATGATTTTACCATCAGCACTGCGCATCCTCAGGAACTCTAGCGACCTGACTAAACCACTGACCAAAAACCAGTGTCTACGCCAATTCTTGGGATTAGGTAGCGGACTGCGGGTAACCTTTAGGATCTAACTGTACTGGGATAATGCTAGGACGATGATTATAGGGTCCCATGGAAGTGTAACAGACCAAGTATTGATCAATAAAAACCAAAGCTAATTGAAGTGTCATACTGTCAGCCCAGCACCAACAAAAAATAATAATAACTAAAACGTTTTCAAGCCTTTTACACATGCAATTTGCCACGTTTAGCAGGCTAAAAAGAGTTTTCAGCGTGCCTCGTGCTGTGAGAGATGAAATCCGTTTTTACTGACCGAGAAAGCCAGCAAAGCTATTTACAGTTTGCTTCACCTCGACCAGTATAACTATACTACATATATGTATTTATCTCTATGTATCTATATGTACCTACTTTATTAGAAGAATAATAGAGGGAAAGATATAGGTAAAGGGAAAAAGAAAAGGGGAAGACATAGAATAACGTATATGGAGCAAATAAAAGAAAAAATAAATGCTTCATCAACAAAATCAACATCATACAGAGAAGTAAAGGACAAAGCTGAATGCAGAATAAGCTGGAAATTACTCCACCGGCAAGAGTTAACCTCTTAAATTATAATATGATGATGAGTATAACTATCATGATGCCAGGATTGGCAATAGCAACGAATAACGAGTTCTGACTTACGCTGGTCTGGTTCAGGCAGGTGAGATAGTCTCGTGAATGACAGCCCTGATCTGACTGATAAATGTCTCACGTGTGAGAGATTTGCGTAGATTTCTCTATAATTTAGATTAATGAGAGAAATGGCCATAAGCACTTGCTTTGGGATAGGTCTGGTGAACTGACTTAAGCTTATCGGACCGTATACCTATATTAGCTTTTTAGGGTTCCGTACCCAAAGGGTAAAAATGGGACCCTATTACTAAGACTTCGGTGTCCGTCCGTCCGTCTGTCACCAGGCTGTATCTCAAGAACCGTAATAGACAGTTCAAATTTTCACAGATTGTGTATTTCTGTTGCCGCTATAACAACAAATACTAAAAACAAAATAATAATAATAATTAAGGGGGGCTCCCATACAAAAAACGTGATATTTTAGTCCTTTTTCATGGCTACCACTCGCCGAGCTAGATCTCAAGAACCGTAATAGAACTGTTGCCTACAACAACAAATCATCATCATCATCATCATCATCATCATGTCAGCCGAAAGACGTCCACTGCCACTGGACATAGGCCTCCCCCAAAGACTTCCACAATGACCGGTCCTGCGCCACCCGCATCCAGCGGACACCCGCGACCTTCACCAGGTCATCAGTCCACCATGTGGGGGGCCTGCCCACGCTACGCCTTGAGTGCAGACTTGTGTTTACCTTCTTTTCTACGAATTTAGATTATACAAATAAGTATAAATATGTCACATATTGTCAAACTCAAGGTGCAGCAGTCATTTGTACTTGGTGTCGTGTAGTACTGATACCCTATTGTCAACAAGATCTAGTTTCCCATTGGGACTGGAAGGTCAGATGGCAGTCTCACCCGCAAAAACTAGTGTCTGCCGTAGCACGTGAACCACCGTTTTCTTTAAGATGCTACCTGGATAACGTTCGATAAGGAAGACTGGTTGTTGATAAAATAAGCTCTTGTCTTGAAGAAAGTATTGATGCTTTGATGAAGTGGGAAGAGAAAGCCTCAAATACCTTACCGTCTTAAACGACACTTAAATACTTAACTGTCCTAAATCCTCTCGAGTCAAGACTAATCCTATTACGTCCAGATATAAACGTTACAATAAAACTATTTACATTAGAACTGCCGACGCGCGCATATTGTCATTATAATTTATGTTAAACCGACAAGCTGTGGGGTTTGTTCGGCTCTTTTGCTTTACCGCGCTACAAAGAAGAATACAGAAAGAATACTTGAATACGTGACTTTGTTATGAACGGGAACTTTCTAAGTACACTAGGGTCTAGGGTGAAACGACATTGTACACCTTCCACAAATTGCACATCACGTATGGACAAAGGTTATTTTACATATTGTATTTTTTTTTCATTTCTTATAATTAAATTATATCGCGATGGGACGTCGACGAGAGGCGTTAGTTCAGGGTGTCTTTATACCTACTAGGGTGAGGACAGGACTTAATCAGAAGACTTTTTTTTAATATTCACATAGGTACTTCAATTCGTTTGATAAAATGTTACTTTTAAATTGGTTTGTGAAATAAACGAATGAATAGATGTTACGGGTACCTATAGTGTGAAAAAGCTTTTCCACAGACCAGGTGAAATCTAATCTAATTTCAATGTCATGGAGATTTTGACCGGGAAAATCTTTTCTTATAAAATTTGTTACAACCCAAGTACATAGTTAATTTTTGGTTTTACTAGTTAATAGAATGAAGCTGGAATATATACCCGTCCGATGTCCTCGAATCGAACTTTTTTTCAACGAGTACGAATCCAAACCCAAGTCTGGCTTGTTTCGTCTATATCTATCATCTCGTCTTGTCTGAAGTCGACTTTCCGAACTTTTCTAGCCGGTTAGATTTAGCTTTTATGCGCGCGTGAGCAATGAGATCTCTAGTGTATCTCTGGTATGTTATGGTATTCCGTGAGCACCTAAAACAATCTTTGGATCTGTACTTTTATTATTTATAAAGACTACATATATCACGGACGGTAGTGAACCATTTTCTGCAATGTATTCTGTGGCCACGTTATACTTATACTAGTGCTCGTGGAAGTGTTGCTAAAGACCGTACTGACATTTTTGTTTTGAGCCGCGTCGTGTTCGCGCTTTTCATATTCATCGCTTCGCAACAGTATTGGATAACATCTTAAGTTATATTCTTTACGGTCTAGTAAATTTTATTTGCAAATGAAAATAGTTTGCAAATTACATAATTCGCCGAGCGAGAGCAGCGAGTGAAGCGTCGCCTTTTCAGCTTGAGCAAATATGCTTTTGTATGTCTGTCCGGATGTCCGGCGGATTTTCGAATGTTCTCCTTTACAGGTCGCAATTTCTCAACCGAATTTCGTGAAATTTTAGAAGCATTTTGGATAACATGGAATATTTTTATTAGAGTTGCGTCGAATATTCGGTATTCGGCATATTCGCGTATTCGGTATTCGGCCGAATGGTTCGGTTCAACAGCCGAATATTTACCGAATAATTTTAATGGTTCTTGTTTACTACTTGCAAGTCTTGCAACAATGTAAATATCAAGCACTGCCTTGTGAAATTATGATTCTTAACTGATTATGATTGTTACTCGTATTTAACTTACATTATTATTCACATTTCACTTTGAAATTACCACTAAATTTGTATGTTTAGACCAGTGGGTAAAGGCATTAAGTAGAACCGAATAATTCCAGGGAATATTCGGTTCGGCAAAAGCTGGACCGAATATTCGGCCGAATGATCATATTCGGTGAAGCCCGTATTCGGCGAATCTCAATTTTTTATTGATACAACTTATGCAAAATATGTATTTTATAAAATGGTGGAGCCATGGGGGTTGAAAACGTAAAAAAAACACTCGCGACGCCAGGTCACTCGCGAGGTCGACAGCTCGCAGAACCACTAGTTATATTTAAGTATATAGTAGTTAGGTAACTAGTGGCTCTGTGTTACCACGGGGTAATTAGTATTTCTCACGTGGTGTGAGTCTGTGCGGCGCCGCATACTATAAACTTCTATTAAGAAAAGCACATGTGCTTGTCTTATAATGCATTCTACATACGAATTCGGGACGCATCGATATCTTCATGTCATGGGCAACGTATCTCGTGAGTGTATAGGATAGGACACCTTAAAAACACCTTAAATTAATGTCCAACATTCTCCTTCTTCTAATACTCTGCGTTATCCGGGTTCTTGATTTGTGAGGGTCCGCTTTCCTACATTTCTGTTCTCCACTTTGCACGATCCTGGACGTCCTCATTACTAAGCCATATAGTTATTGTAGTGACGAAATACATGCATGCATGTCAGCCGAAGGACGTCCACTGCTGGACATAGGCTTCCCCCGAAGAGAGCCACGATGACGTTCTGCAAAATATTACCATATAAATAGTGAACCGATGTGATATGGTAATATTTTGACAAGTAGTGTTTAGTATATGTCATCATGGGAGTTCTGCCAAAGTAGATATATCCCACTAATATTATAAATGCGAAAGATGTTTGTTACTCAATCACGCAAAAACGGCTGAACAGATCAAAATGATTTTTTGTATACTAACAGTATGTAATCTGGATTCACTTATAGTATACTTTTTGTCCCGATAATCACCCTCAAAGGGATGAAATCGGGGGTGCAAATATAGTCTATGAAACGGGGTGATTTAAATCCAACTCATGTTACAATCGGACACTTTTACTTGAAGTTGTAGACGATTATATATACCTAAGACAGACTGTCCAGTTAGGTAGGTCCAACTTCGAGAAAGGGGTTAATCGTCGAATCCGACTCGGCTGGGTAGCGTTCGTGAAGCTACGGCACATCTTTTCGTCCAATATTCCTCAGTGTCTCAAGACGAGGCTCTTTGACCAGTGTGTGTTGCCAGTGATGACATATGGCACTGAAACGTGGTCGCTTACTATGAGCCTCATAAGAAGGCTCAAAGTCACCCAAAGAGCAATGGAGAGGGCTATGCTGGGAGTATCACTGCATGATCGCATCAGAAGTGAGGCCATCCGCTGCAGAACCAAAGTAACCGACATAGCCCTCCGAACCGCTAAACTTAAGTGGCAGTGGGCGGGGCACATTGCACGTAGATCCGTTGGCCGTTGGAAAGGAAAGGTTTTCGAGTGGCGACTACTTACCAGAAGGCGCAGCGTGGGTAGGCCCCCCACAAGGTGGACTGATGACCTGGTAAAGGTCGCAGGTGTCCGCTGGATGCGGATGGCAAAGGAACGGTCATTGTGTCACTCTTTGGGGGAGGCTTATGTCCAGCAGTGGACGTGTTTCGGCTGATATGATGATGATGATGATTCGTTTTAAAAAAAGGATTCCTATTAAAATTTGCCGTTCGCGGTAAAGAGAATTTCATATTGAATGTAATCATTTCTTAAGGGGGTGTAAAGAAGGGTGAAAGATGTATGGGAAAATAAATAATTCTAAAGCGAGAATGAGTTTGACGCAGACGAAGTCGCGGGCAAAAGCTAGTATAGTATATACATATAGTTCTGCTAAAATTAATAGCACACTCATCATAAATTACACCGGAAATTTGTGGTTAAAATACGTAAAAGGAAAGTATAAACGTCAAAAAGTTTTGCGTTAGGACGTATAATCGTATATATAAGTACCTTCAATAGAAGATAGTATAAAACACAATTTCCTACTCTGTTTAACCGTGGCCGCATAAACGTAGTACAATGACCGAGACTTTATGACTTATGACGATATGACACAATAGTGTTAAACCATTGTTACGTATTCATAACATAATCTGGCCAAGTACGTCATTAAGAGAACACGTAGTAGCGATCAACATATTCGTGCAACGAAAGATATAAATAAAAAAAACAGTAATACTACTTTTTTGTGCTTACACCCGTCATTATCACGCTACGTATAAATATGTAACAACAATGAAAAGGCTCTGTAGTGACAACTTGATATGGTAGACCCGCCCGGCAAAGCCCGGCGGGCGACGGGAGTCCGCTAGATGCGGGTCGCGCAGAACCGGTAATTGTGGCACTCTTTGGGGTATAGGCCTCCCCCAGTCCAGGTCCATCAGTAGACGTCCTTTGGCTGAAATGATGATGATGATGGGGAGGAATTAGACGGTCGTTCGTGAAATCGGAACTTGAATAGGGAAAATACTCCACTTCTAATTCTTCAAAATTTTGCTATGGTCCAGTTCAAAACAGTAAAGATACGAGTATGTTAAGCCTGAATCAGACTTTAGTATCTGGCGTGATTCGTCGTGTCAGAGCGCATCATATGAATTTTTGAGCGCATCATAATAATTATGAATTTAACCGTACTTGTGTTGTTAAATCTTTATAGCATCTTATTGTCTTTTTAATCTTAATTTTATTTGTCGTACTGGATGTAATTTTATTGATTTTGTGTTTCTTTTTCTGTTTATACTTTTAAATTATATTATTTTTGTTATATTTTTTATTAAATTCTTTTTTTTCATTTTTGCGCTGCCTGCCGCGGTTCACTCATGGTCTCAACGAAAGACCAGCGCTGGCGGTCACGTCAGCTACATGCTGAGTTGGGACCATTTGGTTACATTTTTCTTTTTTTTTGTTGTTTTAATGCTTCTTACCTAATTGTAATTGTCACGAATAAATGATTCTCTATTCTATTCTATACTATTATGTATGACTCCGATATCCTTCTGTCGCGTCACGACACGACACGTCAGAATAGTATGAATCCAGCTTTACGTCTCTTAAGGGCTTGTCTACAGTTCGGTCGAATTGAACCGTCGACCCAGTGAACACAAACCATTGTGTCCGATTGTAGCCATGTCGATACCCCCTAAAACACTGTGGGGTCAGATTTCAGCCCGCTGAGATGAGGTCAATGTGCCGACCACATTGAATAACCACCGTATTACATGTCGTGTGTCAAGTTACAATGTTGGGTACAAATGGTACAAGTTACAATACTTACGACACGCATATCTCTTACATGTAGTTGTTGTTTAAATCAGTGGGAGTTTGTTTTGATTTGACTGAGTTTGAGAAAGTTATGTTAAACATTACTGAACGACTTGGATTAGGTACAACAATAGTACATTACACAACAAGCAAGGGTGGTAAGTGGTAAAGCAAAGAAAGGCTGAGATCGCAGATTTTGCGGCCCGAGCTGTCGGCGAGCGACGTATATGCGATCGAGGGCTTTATTTATTACCTCCCGTGTTGTGTACATCATTTTATTTCTGCACTTGGCCAGAAAGCGGCTTTTTCCTTACGCGTAGTATTTATGCCACACCTGGCCAAAAAGTGGCTTTTTGGCCAGGTGTGGCATAAATCATTTTAATAAACTAAATAGAAAATACAGTGAGGTTAAGACAAACAGTAAATCTGTTGCTAACATACGGCATGTCTATAATAACAGAATTGATAGAAAAATAGCTATAAGTTGAATTAAACAAACTTTTTCACAAGATATAGGTAGTGTGAACTGTGTGAAGCAATATACAACAAAATTGACCCGTAAAAAAATTAACTCGACTAATTTTGGTAACATAATGCCCTAGTTATGTACTTAATCACTTTTTTTTTACTTAAAGGTAGACGAAAGTGCGGTTTCATCAAACTTTTTTTTAGTGTATCCGTTTAGAAATGGCTAAATTAATTGTAAACAAAGTTGTAGTATCCGCCACCGTGACCTAAATATTTTTTATGAAAATATGGAGTTATTGATATTTTTTTGACGCAAAATACCAATGAAATTAAATAATAAAGTTTTGAAATTTAAATAATACATTTTTATTTTTGCAATATAGATAACGTATCAATATTGCCCAAAATCCATTTATCCCTTAATTTTGATGATATCTAGAAAGTACCTAGATTTATATTTTGATTATTTAGCAAACTTCGAAATTATGACTTAGTACTGGGGTGTTATTCACTCGTCTTCACCTGTCACCTCACACCTCACCCGTTTTTATATGGAAACTATCAAAATTTGATTTGGGAACGACTTGTTGACAACTTCTGTTCAATCGAGTAGTATCTGTTGGTATCTACATCTTTACACGTTTAAGCAGGTTTGCGTTAAAGCAGGTGCGTTGACGGCCTCATGTCACGTCTCAGTAAATCTTCAGAACTTGTACGGAATGGCGTATAACTATGCAAAATCTCATCACTTAATCCCTTCTCAGTACTCAGTAGTAAGTTGTAGTAACAGAATCGGTGCGTTTTACGTGCAATTAGGGATTATTCACCGGAAAATTCCACTGTCCGGGATGCTGACTAGAATGTGACGGCATAGATTAAATAATGATAATCCTACGGTTTGTCTAGAACTATACCTATCATCGCTCGTTGTTAGGTAATAACTAATTAATAGGATGACTTATAGTGAATTCTACGATTCATAACATAAAATTATCATAACTAAATGGAAATTAAAACAAAGACGCAATTAAAAAAAAGCTATGTGACGTCAAATAGTTTCCCCATAATTTTTTAATGTCATAATCATAACTGCCAAGCATAATCAGGCTCCAAATATTTAACCCAAATAGATAATTAGTGGCAAATAGGCAGTGTGGCAGACTGTTAGTAGTAGGTATGCTGATCTTGTCAGTTCTGGATTGAATTGAACGAAATGATCGCAAAAATGGTCCTGCATAGTCAAAACCTCAACGCATGAAAGCGGTAACGGTACAAAATCGGTGCATTTCACATTTTCGTTCTCCTAATACGGCTTACGCACCCACAGTAACACAGTTAGGTTAACAGTGCGGCAATTCATGCGAAAACTGTTTTTCCTGCCACTGGACATTATGGTTGAAGTCATTCGAAATGTGAAAAATCTGGCAGGCTGTCATTATGATAGCATCTTGTTCAAAACAAAGTCTAATAATAGATTATGTCTCAAGGGAGCAAAGTGATGTATTTACGGCGAGGGTGGTATATTGAATTCAGAGTGAAGCAAAAGATTTTAAGTACTACCTTGATCATGGCGAGGGATTCAAATGTTTACGACAATAATGGATATAATTTGGCATTTGCAGGTCCATAATTTTGCTACTGAGTGGCACAAAACGCTTTTCCCACCTTCTATTTATTTATTTAAACAATGTTTACATGACTTAACAGAAAATTCCAATGCGCCATGAAACTTAAATTTAGTAAACTACATTTATTGTACTAATCATTACACAATACAATAACATTGTAAATTAAAATTACTTAAACACTAATTACATGTTTACGGTAGTAGGCCTAGCATCCATCATCTTGCAGAGTTTCAGGCATTCATTTCTCACAGCCGCCCATCGCCACGCAAACAGGTCACACTCCGGTCCTGATGCCAAGAGCGCATTCATCAGTGCGAGGGCATGAAGCAGCGGAGAGTTCATGTGCGACACAGTGCGCACCGCCGGCACCGCCATCAAATCGCGTAGCCGCGGTCTGAGGGCGATCCTGGGGACGTCCGGAACATGCAGTCGCACAAGTCGACTCACCAGCGGAAGCTCACTCTATGAGGAAGACTCATCGTTGCCCTCAAATGGGAGAAGAAAAGTACGACTTTGATCCTTCGTTCAAAGGGAACAATGACTCTTGGGTGTGAAAAGGATCTATTGATTCAGGCTATCTGGCCAAGTTATTTTTCTCAAACATGCAATGAAATATTGATGTTATGTTCCTTATAATAGGCTGCGAAGTATGACGTTTCAGGCGCGGCTATGACAAGAGGTCGTTAATAAATTTCATACAAATCTTGCAGGCCTAGGCCGGCAAAGTCCTCTTCGCTCGGCCGTATATATGTCTTCGGCCGGCAACCCCTTTCGTCCCGGCCTCTGTAGTAATGTACTATTGTTAGATAATGGTCAGCTAATGCAGTTCCTTAGTAGTACGAGTAGGCATGAATACGCTACTTTCCAGTAACATGGTCTAGAAGTGGTTAACCAAAAACAGCAGTTTAGTGTGGTTGCAGGCTTTTGTGGTTACGTGGTATAAATATACCGGGACCCGGACCCGGGTATGTCCTAAAACTACGACCAAGACCATCGGGGAATGGGCAGCAGCATTCCTAGAGTGCGGTGGAGATACTGCGATCGCCAACCCGCATTCCAAGCGTGGCGATTATGGCATTTACCCCCCATGAAATTGGGGGAGGCCTATGTCCAGCAGTGGACGTCCTAGGGCTGACGTGGTGGTGGTGGTGGTATAAATATAAGCAAAATTTTGTTTTTAGACTGATTGCTAACAAAAGTTCGATATTAGACGTGTTCATTACTCCTCTCCTCTGTGGCTTTCGGTATCGAAACAATGATGATATTTTCCTTATGTTGTGAATCAAGATTGTTGTTTTTTATGACTATTTGGGAAAATTATTAATTAAGTAAATGTAATTTTATTTATGCTAATAATCCCTTAACCAAAACATTATGAATTAATGGAAATCAAAGTAAACAAATGGCAGACTAATGTAACTACATATTTATTCAATCTTGTGTGTATTATAAAATGTAAATAGATATCAGTAGTCGAAAATGTATGTTTGTCCATTACTCGAACACGGTTGCACCTATGTATATGGTTTTTTTATTTTTTGGTGAGTTTTTATATTTACCAGGAAATGTATGTATGAAACTCAGATCATAGACACAGATTTATATGCTATGTGTATAGAAAGGTTTTTGAGATATGAAAGTTTTTTTTGTAAATAATTTGGAGAATTGATAATTTATGGTAAAAATATTTCTATACAAAAAGTGTGTGATGAGCTGATGAGTGAGCCAGTAGGGTATTAGTATTAGTATGTAGGTATATACACTTTTACGAAACCGGGGCGGGCAGCAAGTTTTTTTTCATATTCCAATAATCAATAGCAATATCAAATATCATATGACATCTATGCTTCCTTTAGCATTAAAAGCATTAGTTATTGGCAATCATCCAAAAATCTTTATTTTATACTGTGGTTTTCCTCATCTTATACTTAACTACATATTTATGAGTATAGTATTTATGTCGTACTATAATATTTATTTATCAGACGCTTGTCTGCATGGGCGGTCATAATAATTAGCGCTGAATGATTGATGTGTCAGTAATCGGTTTGTTGAAGTTTCTTCATACTGCGTCGTGCTTTAAAATAAAGGGAAAGTGATTTATTTATTAATGTCATGTCCGAGTAACATCAATTGATCAGTTTTCATGTATTAAGATCGAATACACATGTTACTTACTACTATCAGTATCAGCAACTGTATTTCTAAGACAGTATTATCAGAACGTAAAGATTTTCGGTATGAGTCTCTGATCTTTCTTGCTACCTCTCTCTGCTCTTTCTTGTATATACTTAACAGTTGCGTCAGCATTCCTTCTTATCGTTTTCCATCTTGATATGTCCTCGACATCATCTTCGGAATCTACTTAATACTTGACTCTTTTATCATGTTTTAACACAGAATTGTATGTCTTCTATTTTATTTTATCGTCTCAACAATCATACCGTTTCGTGCAAGCAAGAAATTTAATATGAATTTTCACTTTCGTTTGTGACAAACAAGTTTCTTTCTCTATACCCGATTACCCAACTGTCACACACTGTAATTTCCTTCCATTCAATCCCCAGGCTAAATCACAGCTATGCTAGCTCCTACTCACATGACAATAGAGCGGTGTATACTTATTTTTGAGCTCATACTAGCATTATTTGTATAACTGGAACTAGGTGTTCTCGTGAGAACAGTAACTTCGCGTCGACATGCAAACACGCATCGTATCAAGTGGCTCACGTACATGTATTATGCATTCTTACATATTTGCATTGTCGTTTCTGTATGTACGAAGATTATTTGCTTATTCATTTTTAAAAACCTAAGGTTATGACGCTTAACTTTCTCCATTGTGAGAAATGCGTGTAGGATGTTCCAGAATGTTATTGATAGATCTTTGTAGTAATAAGCTTTGAAAAAAACTATTTTAATTCAAGGCTAACATACGGCAGTAAACTTTTCTAAAGTTCTCCAAAATACTTGGTTAATATTAGCATAACAAACGACCACCAATAGTTATCTATAGAAACAGGTGTGTTTTTGTCTACCACTGAAGTGACTTCATAATTCTGTTTGATCAGATGTTTTATTGTGCTCCAACATAATTTTATGTGCATTTTAAGACCCATTAACAAGTTTGTAGAAGAATCTTGCGTAACTCCAATAACATTAACTTTATGCTTCATTTCTGAATAATGGAACCTGAAACTTGGTATATTTAAATAAAATCCGTTATCTTGTTAATAAGAAAGTATAAACTAGTACCTAAAAAATCAAAATTGATTGATTGATTTATTTTATTAATCTGTTACTTTACTAGATTTGTCGACTTAGTTCCTACATTCCCCGTACATCGAACCCAATACAAACGTTAACTTGTCCGATGAAAATATCATGACTTAAACTATCTACATCATACCAAATTTCATCTAAATCTCTGCAGCGGTATAGGCGCGATAATCTTACATTGAGTTCTCTCTCATCTTTGAGGTCTCCTGGCTGTGCCCAGCTGTGGGACGTAGGTTTATATACTAGGATGATGATGACGATGATTTAACAGTGATACCCCCTGCTATTACAATTTTAGTATAGATTGAATACAAATGTCGATACCTTAGGCTACTTAATCTGTCCACAGATGGTCCTTCCGACCGGTCCTCCAAGCGGATCTAAAAAACTGTTTGATTTTTCCTTATAAATCGGGAGGTCAATGACTTTGTGGATCCGATTAATGTGGCCAAAACAAAGTTAACGATTTGCTGATTATGGTTTTAATGGCATGATGTCACATTGAGAAAACTACTTATATTATTATGTTAAAGTTTATCTATTCTGATTGCCCTGCTTTACAGCTACTAAAATTGTAATAGGTATATCAAGACAAATATGATAAAAGTCCTCGTATTAATAATTTATTTGAATTAATTTTTCTTTGTATTTCAATTGAAGATAGCTTATCTGTATGTATCAGTGAGAGTAAACATCCACCATAACATATTATCTTTTCAAATTCATCCCTTTTCTTTTCAACCTAATACCACTAAAACACTTCAGAATCTGAAACCACTTTTAATTGGATTAAATTTGAATTTAAAAGAAGGATCCCAAAGATATCGAATACCTGATTAAACACAAAAAACCGTCGAAACCCAAACCGAACGTCAAACATCCAACTCAAAAACGTCAAACATCTCAAATTCCACACTTGAATTAGGCAAGGTGTTGCTACCTGGTGTGTGCTACCTCAGATTACGTGTAATACTCGTAATCTGAGATTACAGACTTTACGCAACAGGTCATCGGCCTAATTTGTTAAGACACTGTTGACGATGATTCATCGCTGTTTTATGGTTTTCCTACTTGCACGCTGGGCGATGCGACTTTGTAACGGGATGGCTCAATAGACTTTAGTGCATGGCAATAAATACTAATTTTGAAAGGAAAACTTGGGTGTGAATAAAGGTAGCTGTGTTGGCTATGCTCATACAAGTACACTGCACGCTGAGTTTAGTCGATATATTGAGTAAAGATCACTCATATGTTTATTGATGTTATCTATCGTTTAAAGGAGTATCAATTGAAATTTATAATTTTAACGATTTTTTAATCATCGACATATTATTAATTTAATTGTTTATGAAAGTTTTTCTAGGCAGTGGTTGGTGAGGATCTAGTCGTTTTAACATTGTGTTGCAAAAATTATGCAATCTCTGTATTTTAATGTTAAGAAGTACCTATTGGTGTACACCGCTTTGGAAAAACACTGCAAATTATCTGAATTTTTATTTAACTACTTTAAGGTATCATGCCTTTACTTTGTCCACACAGAAAGGAAGTCGTACTCGTATCAATTCTTTAACACGATTATTTTTAACTTTTCCGTTAACGGTTACTCGAGCGTGCATAATCAATTTACAGCCTGTGGTGTTGCCTGATAAGCGCCCGTGTAATTTAATTATAGCCATGATTGTTTTCCTTTCTGCTACCTACTACAACTAAATTTACAAGTATTTATGGAAGAGCGGGACTTCCTGTCACAGGTAGGTAATACCTACTAGGAGGTCCCAACCTTACAAACAGTCATGTAATTAGAAAGAAGAAATAAATCTTTTTCATTTTTTTCACTTACTGTATTTTCAACCAACGAAAAGAAATGAATTAGGTAATTGTACTTCTTATTTCAGTAGAGTATGTGTTATTTCTTATTTGTTGCGCTGTCAGTGTCAACGTATATTTTATCCATATACGTACCGTATATCCAGGCTATTTCTTGAATTATGATCCAAGTGCGCAATGTGCATTGTCAAGTTCAGTGCGAACCGGCAATCACAAACAAATACATATTACTTATGGTGGATTTATGGTCTAATCTTACTATAATTTTCTAAGTTTAATCATACTTGAGTGTTAAGGGCTTTACTATTCTCAATACATTTTTTACAAGAAAATGATGTTGATAGATTAATACTAATTCAATAAGAAAGAGATTTGTGATATGTATTCCCACACCACGCCACATAATCTTACAATCACTTACAGCATTATAAACATTGACTCGGACGCTTGCTTTATGGTTTCTCTTTGAACGGTCACATTCAGTACCCATTGAGCACAATCTACAAAAGTCAATTTGATGCTTTGCCTTCCAATTTTATTTCAATGCATATAGCTCGCTCGCTTTTACGTGCGCCGAGTTATAATATCGGAAAGAGTACGCAAACACATTGGAATCAAATGGAAATGCAAAATCTATGTATGTCTCAAATTAACTACATGGTTTGTTTATTGCAGCGATTGACATTCAAGCTGGTTTAGTATCACTATCGTTTTCTACAAGCATTTTGCTTTAGAGAAAGTGCTATACTCTGTACCTATTCTGCGTAGACTAGTCCAGTAATGTTCATGTAATCCTAAAAACTACGCAGCTCACAAAATGAGCGTAACATCTGTAATTACAAATCTTCATGACGTAACATCCTTCCGTAATAGTTTTGAGCAGTTCGTTGCTCTTATTTTTGTAAAAAATCATAAACCGCACCGATGCTAAAAAAAAAACCATCTACCACATTTGTTTGTAAAGTCGGCTGTAACTCGATAATGTCAGTCATAAAATGCGTGTTTGTTTGTACTAAGATCAATAGCAAAGAGCCCTTCTTCCCCTATAAATAACTAGAAGCGATATGTTATGTAGACGTCTCTTGTGAAATTTTTACGGAAGTTGTTAAGACTTTGAAGTCATAATTGGGTATCTAGTTTCATCTTAAGTTACATATCTAGTAATTTATTTGGGACAAAGCTTAGTCTAGATTTAATTGCATTAAGGTATGTGTCGCCTATCATATCAATCATATCATTGACTCGATTTAAATTTGCCTTAACTTTGAGCCTTATATTATATGTATTTCGGTGTTAATAATTGTCTCCATTCGTATCAATAACAATCTAAACTACAAGATCGTCAATATCAGAGATATTTAATCTGCCAGTTCAACAAGTTTTTAATTCTTGCAAAGCTCCCTTTTCGGTACCTGCTGTTTTTTGTCCGTCCGTCTCTCTGTTTGGAGAAGAAACAATCCGTGAAACAATAGTTAATTTAGGCTATGGGGTTGCGTACCGCGGACCAATTTAAATTCCATCTTGACGAGTTTCGTATGGTTTAATAGCTTCTACCGTTTTTTTGGCACCAGGACACGTTGATTGTGGGATTTTTGATTTATTAACTGTTTTTTTAACTGCTACGTGATCAGTGTGATCACAAACACTTGGGCTTGTTATAGGAATGACTTTGTTATTACTGAATGTTTGTTTACGAGTTGGTAACGCATTATTAAAATGTTATCCATAATATCGTCATGGCATAATTTAACATTATGCTATACATACACCATATCACAGTCTTCCAATTGGCCCACTTATATATAACAACAAAATGTTTACTATATCGTTGCTTTTTAAAATGGGGAAGGCGGAAAGGGAAATCCTACCAGGTATTTATGCGCCCTACGCTCTAATACCTACTCAAAACCCGCTAGAAAATTCTATTCTCCAGGTATTTGAGAAGTTTTTCTTCACTCATAATCGTAAGTCTCATAACTATATTATTAGTAGTGTTGTTCTAAGTTTTTATTTTTGTTACAGTTGGCTTCCTCATACTGGTGTTCTACCTTTGGGGTACGCCGTACAAGCGGGGTTTCTTCTGCGATGACGAGTCTCTCAAGCACCCCTACAGGGAGTCTACAGTCACTAACCTCATGCTGTACATCGTCGGTCTTGGCCTTCCTGTGATTACGGTGAGATTTATGGACAAAACAATTTCAAATATGCGTAGTGTGTTTTTTAAGACAATTACCCTTCTTGGCAGTCGGGGGAAAAAATAAATAGAGACAAGACGCTTTTGATGAGACAGTTTAAGTACATACTTCAGAGTATTCTTCGTTTCCTCCAGCCAATTAATAGATTAAAAAAATAACTATGCTTAGCAAAACTACTCTTGTATCGTATTAAATCGGATCGGGAATCGGATATTTGTTCTTGGGTCTTGGATGTTTTCTATATTTTTAAGTATGTATTTATCTATATAAGTATGTATATCGTCGTTTAGTACCCATAGTACAAGCTTTGCTTAGTTTGGGACTAGTCGATTTTGTGTAAGATAGTCTCCCAATATTATTATTCCTCTTTATTCATTTTTTCTTCTCTTAGATTAGGTTTTTAAAATATTTTTATAAAAAGTAAAATATAAAACAATATTTACATATCAAAAAAAAAAAACATTATAAAAACCTAACCTAGGGTGTCACCGGCAGCGAGGCAGGGCCTAAGCTACCGGTGGTTAGGGCGACAGAGAGAGGAACCTCCTGACTATTCGCGCCGTGTCCAGGAGTACCGCCTTCTGTATCTGACCCTTGACCCAGCCATCTAACGAGAGTCTCTTGAGATGTTGGTCGAGACTCTTCGCTATTAGACCGTTCACAGATACGACTATCGGGACAATAATCGTTGAATCAATTATTATTATTATTATTGTGGTCCTCTCAACGCACACCAACACAGCATCTAAGTGTATGGGCTAACAGGCTCATACATTTTATAATCCTTCGAACCGGATATGAACCAGTGACCTATGGATATGACATTATGAAGTAAAATATAACAGTGCTTACTAAACTCGCATACGATAAACATCAACTGAATAAGGAACGGCCAATTTACTTTGCTATTTTGTACCTATCTTTAAATAATAAAACAGGTTCATAACTATAACTTAACTTCTCCGTTCTCTCAACGCACTCCAACACAGCATCCAAGTGTATGGGCTGACTGGCTCATACAGATAGACTCCCTAAGTATGGCTTGTATGATAAAGATCGTACCTACGGCATTTATTCTGCCAAGACGATGAAGAAAATATTTTATATTATCGTGGGCGTCGGGGGAGATTTAATTGAGATGCTTTGTAATACCGCATTTAATTGCTGACATTTCATTATTCAGTCATCGCCTGTGATCATGAATACTTTTTTTGGTTAAAGACGAAGACAAATGGTCCGCAAACGTCGTTCTTGCGTGACTTGAGTCCATAATGATTTTAATGGCTAATCAGATTAAGGTTTGAACAATTTAACCGGTAATTAGCTTTATGCTGATAGGATTCTCGTTAAGACGAGATTTTAAAGTTGTTGGTTATGGCGCGTGACCCTTATCATTATCATCAACATCATCCTATCTACTATCTATGTCCCCCTGCTGCGGCAATGAAACGTCGTACATGACGTAACGCAGCGTTATGTATATTTATCGTATATAGTCAAGTATAATTATATCTAATATTAAGTCAAGAAATGGAAGGATTGATCATGATCGAGGTCATGTTAACAACAAATGATCCACTTTTCCGAAGTCGTTGGACGGCTAAAAGAATGTTAAGGTGTGAATGTCAACGTAAACAAAACCTTTCTATTGAAGAAGAGTGTATGTGCGCACGAGTTTCACACATTCTACTGCGATTTTCTTTTAAGTTGTCGAATAGCAAGCAAGCTCGATCATTTGTAAATAGACGCCTCGGTGACATCTATTATCTGTTTGCTCAACCGTTTTTCATTGTACGCCTTATCGCATATTTGCTTTTGAATTTCTTGTATATTTTTGATGGTTTCAACCCTCTATAAAAAAAAACTTAGTTCAACTAATATAAATAAGTTTTTCCTGTTGGCAGGCGTGGTCGCAATAATTTTTTTTTTTAATATACACCTGTCGTACTATCGATTACATCGATGTAATCTGATTATACTAAATCACGGCTTGATGATAGAAATTAACATAGTTAAATGTCATTCTCATCCATTTCTTACATTATCGACACGGCCGTGATCCCAAATTGTTTTTTAACGTTTTCGTATCACCCAATTCGATTCGATAGATCGGATTCTAGATTCGAACACTCATAACCACGTGTGATGTGTTCCCACGACGGGATTGTTATCGATCCAATATTAAGTGGAAGTGGTTATTGCAATGCAATCGAAACGTCATGGTTAGAATTACGATTGGCTTCTGTACGTGCGTAAACACACTGGTACTTATAATAGTTACCATGTCTAGACTTAAATACGTACATAATTCTTGTTTTTTAAATGTAATTATGTAGTCTCAGTGTTTACTTTGAAAATGTAATTAGAGAATAGCTGATACATGAAAACTTATGGACATAGTGGAATGAGTAAAAGGACATATAGAAGAGGTATGCAAAGCATCGGTTTCCATAATTGGCATCCTTCATCACAAATATCTCTTCGTTCATTACCTCTGCACTAATTCCGTCCTCGTCGCTACCTGTATTCTCCCTGTTTAGAACTGGATCATCAACGGCCTTTTCATCTGATCTACTGCACTGCCCGAACCGGTATCTATTTCACTTTTTATACTTTTATCCATCATGACGATTAAGATCATCGATTAAACTGGGCCTTATTGAATTCTTAAATCGATACTTTGTTATTTGATCCATATTGGGTTTTTACTGTTCAGTAGTTTCCTTTGCGTTTTACTGGAAAACATATTTGTGATTATGCGTTGTTATTGCTTTAAGTCATGTTTTGTATTATGGACTAATTATGTAAAGTTAATTCTCGAGCGATTAAATTAATATTCTGGTTCTACAATAATAATGGCTTATTTGTATCAAAGTAGCGTATTTTACACGCGGTTATATCACCATTTTTTATCACTTTGCTTATCGTTATTTTTCTACGTAAGTGTTTAATAGTTAATGAGCATAAGTGAAAACGGAACAAATGAATAAAGAAAAGTGAGAGTAAACAAGCGCATTGTTCTGTCAACATTTTCTGCAATTTATTTTCTACAACATTTTCTGCAATTTATTCAATTAATATTGTAGTACATATTGCTATAAATATATCACATCAAATTCCTTTTTTATCTCAATATAAGTTAATTTACAATATAAGCTAAAACGGAATTAAGAATAAAGAAAGTAAGTGCTTCGATAGAAAGCACATTTATTCTGGCACTGCAACAATATGTTGCTGCAATGTATTTAATAAATATTATAGTAAGAACATTGCTGCATTACGATTTCTAGCAAAATACTTAAGATTATTGCCAGTTTAGAGCCCGTTTAGCAGTCTTAGCCCACGTGAACATTTGATTCATACTCGTAATATTGGTACCTGATTATTTCTCCCATTATGTCTTTAAATTGCTTGTAATTAATTAGAAACCAGCATGGTTTTGGAAAACGGTTAATACCGTCATTAGAGGAGTCGCGTACGGCTACGCTTTCATGGCTGTCACCATGATAGTTAGTAGTTTCTTTCCTCGAGGTGATTCCGTTAATTGCTTAACATGTCCCTACTTTCTTAATTACTTTCGGGTCTTGTTTGTTTATTTCTTACATACTAATTATAATGAGCTCCATGATATTTCTTTTAAAACACGCATGTATTTTATCTGTAGAAGTGTAAATAAATAAATATTGAGGGACATTTTTTTACAAATCGAACTAGTCCTCCTATGGGTACTAGACGACGAGATATTTAATAGATACGATGAAAACATCCAAGTCTCAGGAAAAAATGTTTTCGCTCACTACAGAAATAAATGCCCTTACCGGGATTCGAACCCGGGACCTCTAGCTTCGTAGGCAGTGTCACTACCAACTAGGCTAAACAGGCCGACAAATATATTCATATATATTATATACTAGTCGACGAGTTCATCATAGGTTGGTCGTATGACTTGAACTGTCAATGTCATTGCGTACCACAGATTCAAGCAGGTGTTTTTTTTTAATATTTGACGGACTTAGAAATGTCTTAGTAGTCCGATACGGGGCAGACGCGAGGTGATAAATGTTTGTATTTTTATAAAATATATGGCGCAACCTAAAAATCTGAAACTTTTTTCTTTTAATGGCGACGGTTATTCCAACCATTAGAAAAATAATCAAGGACTTTTAAAATTTTCAGGCATTCCCTATTCTTTTGACATAGAGAACTTATTATCTGAAATAGTTCACATTAAAGAGCTCTCCCTCAGTCAAAACAATTTCGTAGCAAATTAAGGGATTTGCTTTATAAATATTTGACTCAGATTTAATGATTTGATGCTTAATTAGGTAGTTTGAGTTGTAGACATAACTACGTGATATGATATCTTCTTATTGTTCACCGTTGTTATTGTAACGATATGAAAGTATATTTTGACGCCTTACTTTGCTATTATGTTCGCCACCTTATTTTGATAAATCTAGACAAGAATTACACCAGTGTATTCTCGGGTATCATTCACGAAAATACTAATATTATATGTAAAACAATGGATGTTTGTTTGCTTGAATGTTGTTTAGATGTTTGAATGTTCAACAACAATTAAAATTTTTGGCATAGGTAGAGATATCTTTGTATTCTGGCAATCTGTACTAAAAAGGTTTAATTTGATGTAAGTTGTATTTTTAGAAGTTCACGCGGACAAAGGCGCGAGCAATTGATAGTAATAGGGTGTTTCACAACACAAAAAAATATTTTTATACGTTACCAATAAACAAACTACTTATGCGACGATAATTGAAAAATATTCGGAAAAAAATCAAACTTCAGCTTAATGCAATTTTAAATACATAAGCATGAAAAAAAGACGCGGTTTACCCATAGAAAATGTTGACGTCATTAGGCAAATTTCCCTACAAAATTCATAGTAACCGGGCATTTTTGACGTTTCGTAAAAAGTTTCTGATTTGACTATGAAATACCGTATTATAATAATGTTTAATTTACGATCTAACCTTTTTATTTATCATCCTCCTAGCGTTATTCCAGTACAGTTGCATCCTGAAGGATGCCTGGGGTCCGCTACCTAATCCCAAGAGTGGGCGTAGGCACTAATTTTTACGGAAGTGACTGCCATCTGACCTTCCAACCCGAGGGGGAAACTAGACCTTATTGGGATTAGGCTTGTCAAGTGAGTGGGCAACTTGACTGTTAGAAATTCTCAAGCCGCCCGGAGGCCTCTAACTTGGCTTAACGACTGCTATTATAGACAGCAACCGGGATCAACGGTTTAACGTGACTGCCAAAGCACGGGAGCGCTCAGTTAGTAACCACTCAAAGCGGTCACCCATCCAAGGATTGACCTCGCCCGACATCGCTTAACCTCGCATACCGCACGCGGTACGCGGGCGCCGCTGGGCCACGAACGCTCCTAACCTTTTTATTTATGTACCAAAAATACTTAACAACTTAATTAAAATTAAAACTACAGGCCCCTGAGGCAATGTACCGAGGATGCTGGCGGCATTTCCTCGCTATATCGCAATGCCGATACAGCTCTTCGGGCGCCAGTTAGTCAACTACTACTAGACACTATTAGTATTTACAATAGTAGTGTGTGATTATAAGATTATATGTATCTAATCCAATGTATTATTCGTTTTCATTCTCTTTTCCAATGTCGTAATGTGTCTACCCTTGACCTTACTGTATTTTAGGAATAGTAGCAATTTGTGGAAATGCTCCCTCGGAAGCAACCGTGTCATTGCCGCATTGTTCTATTTATACTGCGCATGCGGGTATTTCAATGTTTTAATTTATTTATAGATAACTTTAAAATTATCCTCTATGCTGTTATCTCTTTTTAGGAGTCTGTAATTTTATTGTAAGTTTTACTCGTATTTGTTAATAAATAAGACAAAATGCAATTACTATCGCATATTACACAACAAAATTTTTTTTTCAGTTAATCTGCACATTACTATAGAAATTCAAAGCGTCTCACCATTCCTTAGGCGTGAAAATAATATTGGTGAATGGGAAAGTAGGGTTTTATAACTGTAATTAAAAATACCGGATTGCGTTGGCTTACTAAATCAAAAAAATTACGATTACAGTAGTAGGGTAGCGTCAAAAACATTCTAAAATTAAATTTCTCCACGTTTTACTACTCTATAACAAACGCTTCCCAGCCATTCGTTCACCCCTGTCACTTTGTTTTACTACCGCTTCATTAATGGCGGTTTCAGAATACTTAATATCCTTTACTGCGCCGTCTGTCTCATCTCTCAAGCTTTACAAAAATAGCTTTACTTATTAAGCTATGGTTACAAGTTACAACTAATCCTTTCTCGTGTTCGTAATGGGCAAGGATATTGTGTCATTATGTCTGTTGATAGGGCTAGTCTAACCCCCCTATTCATAAACGTCCATCAAACCTCTATTAGTTAACAATCCGCTAAAGTTGGTTTGTCCTTATCTGTGATTTTGACATTTATGTTTGTGAGAAAGGGACACAACAACTTTTAGTTTACAGAGGTTGGTTAGGATTTATGAATAAGTGGGTGAAGGTATTTAGGCTTTTATTTATATTTTGTTGATGTAGTCATAAGGTTATTTTCAATTCTTGCTTATCAAGTGTAGTAAAGTATTTAGTTTTTGTATACTTAGCTCTTTTTTTAAAGTAGCACAAAACACTGTTAGTGTCAAATATCATTTGTTTATACGAAAATTCAAGTATCGCATAGTATCGCCAAATTCTCAAACTTAAATAACCTACTTGAATCTTGTTTTGGGGCAAAGGTATTATTAATTAAGTGCATGAATTTCATATCCTCACTTGTACTCAATCTACTATATCACTATGAATAACTTAACAGTAATGTTAATTTTACTATATTTAGCTATTTTTTACTTTTAAGATAATTCCATAATGAGTCTGTGTTCTTAACAACTCATCACTGTTCATGCTTACGGGCAACCACTGGGGGCTGCAACACAGTGAAAACTAACACAGTCTCCACTCCAGGGCTCCAATTGTATCAATGTCTGTTTTTTGAACAACAAAGATTTATTATTATTATTGTATGTCTTTTCCGCTCACGGGACAATGGTGTCCCGGACCTTTGGAAGGCGTGCGCGGAGCCGAAGTACCGAAGTACCAACCGAGTACCGCATAGCCAACACGTAGAGGCCCTTTTGACAATTTAATGAAATGCAAGGGGTACACCAACCGGATGCTGTCCCTGCCCGTGTCATGGGACGCACACAGAGACAGCACCCGCCAGGGTGTACATGAACTATTGCTGGTTGATGGAATTTAAATGAACCGGACTATTGGGTGAATATGATAGACTAATGGCTGGGCTATTGAGTGAGACAACGGACGTCTGCCTAAAAAAACTGTCTCACATTTTTATATCAGGCAGATTTTATTATTATCTCTTTATTCATTTTTTTCTTAGATTAGGTTTTTACAGACCCGGGTACCCGGGTATGTCCTAAAACTACGACCAAGACCACCGGAGGATGGGCAGCAGCATCCCTGGAGTGCGGTGGAGACACTGCGATCGCCAACCCGCATGCCAAGCGTGGCGATTATGGCATTTACCCCCTATGAAAATGACACAAAGGCCACGGCCCCGAGGTTCCGGCGGCCCCCGGTGCCCTGGTTTTGGTAGCGGCCAGGGTACTAGCGGGGCCAGGGGTGCTAAGAATCTCCGGTTAAGATCCGGCTACCACCACCGACGACTTCTGGCCCTGGCAACATACAACACACGAACACTGCGGACCGACGAAAAGATAGCGGAACTGGAGGAAGGATTGAGCAGGTTGCGTTGGGATATCGTAGGGTTATCTGAAGTCCGAAGAGAGGGGGAGGACACGATAACCCTGAAGTCCGGCAACTTGCTCTATTTCCGGGAGGGCGACCAACAGTCCCAGGGAGGTGTCGGGTTTATCGTCCACAAATCCCTCGTGAACAACGTGGTGAAGATCGAGAGTGTGTCGGCTAGGGTGGCGTACCTTATACTCAGAGTATCCGAGAGGTACTCGTTGACGGTCATACAGGTGTACGCGCCGACCTCGGCACACTCCGACGACGAGGTGGAGGCTATGTATGAGGATATATCAAAGGTCATGCATAGTTCCAAAACCTACTTCACCGTTGTTATGGGGGATTTCAACGCGAAACTGGGCAAGAGAGACGGCGAAGAGCCGAGAGTGGGGCAATTTGGAGTTGGAAGTCGGAACCACCGGGGCCAACTACTGGCGGGTTTCTTGGAGAAGGAGGGACTCTACATGATGAACTCCTTCTTCAAGAAACGCGAGCACAGGAAGTGGACCTGGATGAGTCCCGACGGTGCAACAAAAAACGAGATTGACTTCATCATGTCAACGAAGAGGCATATATTCAATGATGTCTCTGTGATCAATACGGTTAAAACCGGAAGTGATCATCGTCTGGTAAGAGGCACATTGAATATATGCGTCAAGCTAGAGCGCTCTCGACTGATGAAGTCCACGCTCCGTCCAGCAGCAGTCCAAATCCAAAACCCCGAGAGCTTTCAGCTGGAACTCCAAAACCGTTTCGATTGTCTAGGCGGCGATGTGGACGAATTCAACGACGGGTTTGTGGAAGCTGTCCATAGCATTGGGTCTAAGTTCTTTAAGGCCCAACGAACTCCAAGAGCCAAAAGGCTTTCTATCTCCACTCAGAGGCTCATCGAGGAAAGGAATGAGATGATTCTGCAGTCTTCAGCCGATGCGAAATTATACAGGCAGCTCAATAAACAGATCTCTAAGTCCATTACCCGCGATCTGCGCCAATTCCATACAAATCGTATTGAAGAGGCCATCGAGCAGAATAAGGGCTCTAAAGTTTTCTCAAGAGATCTGTCTATTGGGCAGAGCCAGCTCGCCAGATTAAAAACTGAAGATGGTAGAATCGTTTCGTCCAAACCTGAGCTTCTGAGTGAGATAGAGTGCTTTTATGGACAGCTATACACGTCAACTAGCAGACCCGAAGCACTATACCGAAGATATCCCGGACATCAGTCTGTACGAGATTAGAATGGCTCTTAAGCAGCTGAGGAACAACAGGGCACCCGGTGAAGACGGAATTACAGCGGAACTCCTGAAGGCGGGTGGAAAACCGGTCCTTAGGGCCCTTCAGAAGTTGTTCGACTCCGTCTTACTGGAAGGGAAAACTCCAAAGGCATGGAACAGAGGTGTGGTGGTGCTGTTCTTCAAAAAGGGTGACAACTCCTTACTGAAGAACTACCGACCCATCTCACTTCTGAGCCATGTCTATAAGCTGTTTTCAAGAGTCATTACGAACCGTCTCGCACGCAGGCTAGATGACTTCCAGCCTCCCGAACAAGCCGGTTTCCGAAGAGGCTTTAGCACCGTAGACCACATCCATACGCTCCGTCAGGTTATACAGAAGACTGAAGAGTATAACCTGCGCCTCTGTTTAGCGTTCGTGGACTACGAGAAAGCCTTTGATTCGATTGAAACGTGGGCTGTACTACAATCTCTCCAAACGGTGCCAAGTGGACTACCGCTATATCGAAGTGCTGAAGTGTTTGTACGAGAATGCCACTATGTCAGTCTGACTCCAGGACCAGAACTCAAAACCTATTCCGTTGCAGCGGGGAGTCAGGCAAGGAGATGTTATTTCCTAAACTGTTCTCCGCTGCACTGGAGGATGTTTTCAAGACTCTGGACTGGAGAAGGATGGGCATCAACATAAACGGCGACTACCTCACTCACCTTCGGTTTGCTGACGATATAGTTGTCTTGGCTGAGACCATGGAGGGTTTAAGTACAATGCTCAATGACCTCAGTAAAGCCTCCGAGCGAGTTGGTCTAAGGATGAACATGGACAAGACGAAGATCATGTCAAATGTCCATGTCGCACCAACTCCTTTAACAATCGGACACTTTACGTTCGAAGTTGTAGACGATTACATATACCTAGGACAGACTGTCCAGTTGGGTAGGTCCAACTTCGAGAAAGAGGTTAATCGTCGAATCCGACTCGGCTGGGGCGCGTTCGGGAAGCTACGGCACATCTTTTCGTCCAATATTCCGCAGTGTCTCAAGACAAAAGTTTTTGACCAGTGTGTGTTGCCAGTGATGACATATGGCACTGAAACGTGGTCGCTTACTATGGGCCTCATAAGAAGGCTCAAAGTCACCCAAAGGGCAATGGAGAGAGCTATGTTGGGAGTTTCTCTGCGTGATCGCATCAGGAATGAGGCCATCCGCAGCAGAACCAAAGTGACCGATATAGCCCTCCGAATCGCTAAACTTAAGTGGCAGTGGGCGGGGCACATAGCACGTAGAACCGATGGCCGTTGGGGCGGAAAGGTTCTCGAGTGGCGGCCACGTACCGGAAGGCGTAGCGTGGGCAGGCCCCCCACACGGTGGACTGATGACCTGGTGAAGGTCGCGGGTGTCCGCTGGATGCGGGTGGCGCAGGATCGGTCATTGTGGAAGTCTTTAGGGGAGGCCTATGTCCAGCAGTGGACGTCTTTCGGCTGACATGATGATGATGAGGTTTTTACAGTAATAAAAAGTAAAATATAAAACAATATTTACAAAACAAAAAATCATTATAAAACCTAACCTAGGGTGCCGCCGGCAGCGAGGCAGGGCCTAAGCTACCGGTGGTTAGGGCGACAGAGAGAGGAACCTCCTGACTATTCGCGCCGTGTCCAGGAGTACCGCCTTCTGTATCTGACCCTTGACCCAGCCATCTAACGAGAGTCTCTTAAGATGTTGGTCGAGACTCTTCGCAATTAGACCGTTCGCAGAGACGACTATCGGGACAATGATCGTCGAATCAACATCCCACATGGCGGTTATCTCGTGTGCCAGGTCTAGGTACTTGCTAGCCTTGTCCTTCTCGGCCTTCACGAGGTTCTCATCATGGGGGATGGTGATGTCGACGAGCACTGCCTGGCGCTTCAATCGATCTGTCAGCACGATATCAGGTTTGTTGGCTATAATAGTCCTGTCCGTGATGACAGATCGATCCCAATAGAGCGTGGCACGACCATTTTCGAGAACTGGCGCAGGTGTGTACTTATAGTACGGCACTTCGAAGTTCACAAGACCGTACAGAAGAGCAAGCTGCTGGTGAATAATCTTGGCTACCAAGTTATGTCTGTGCAAGTACTCGCCGTTAGCAAGATGACGACAACCGGAAATGATATGCCTGAGTGACTCTCCGGGACGGCGGCATGCCCGACAAATGTCGACCGTACCGTCCTTCAGGATATATTTCCGGTAGTTGTTTGTCATGATAACTTCGTCCGCAATTGCACAGACAAAACCTTCGGTTTCCGCAAAGAGATCCCCGAAACGTAGCCAGTTCACCGACGCGAGCAGGTCTACGTCGGGTCCCGTAAGAGCCTTGTAGAACCGCCCATGTAGCTCCTTGCTCTTCCATACCGCCTTGCGGTCCTCGGTGCTTAGTACTTTAAGTCTGCGCCAGTTCCCGTTTGCCATGGAGAGCGGGGTGAAAGATGCGTCCACTGCCACTACGTCACGATGCATCTCGCATTTGCTATTTAGGAAATAATCCCTGAGACTACACACGTCGCGGTTATGGAGGTCTTTGGCATTATTATTATTATTATTATTATTCACCTTATTTATTTTTGTCTTTATTATTATTAATAAAACATGTACAGCCACCAGCACCAATATCTGCCATGACAAAGCGCGCATAAATATCTGACACGACTCTATTTTCAGGGCCGTTAGGACGTGTAATTTTTTTTTGCCGTCTTTGGTATGGCAGATATTAATGCTGGTGACTGTACCTTACGAATTGCACTTGACCAACTAAGCTTACTATTTTGGACCAGTTCTTCTAGAATATACGATATTTTACAACCAAGCTAATACGTCGCTTGTTCCATATAAGTGATAAAGGAAGTGACATAAATTGCATTTACTTGGAAGTCATTTCAAGGTGATGTTGGAAACCTGGTATTCGACATTGAATCTGCGGAAGGGAGTGAATTGCTTCTAGTTGGTAATGACCAACTAAGAACAAGATTGGCGATTGCTATTGATCCATCATCATGTGTAGTGAAATAATTCCAATTACTGTTAGTAAAGTTGGCCTTCTATTATTGATTAAATCTATAAATAAATATTAGGACCCAATTTTTTACACAAATCGAACTAAGTATCATAGTAAGCTCAATAAGGCTGATTTTTGCTGGGTCGATTGAACGCAAAAATGGCCCTGCAAATTTCAAACACAATTCATGAAACCTGTATATGCTCTCGTTCGTTTATCAAAACCATTAACCTACATTACATTGCCCATATCATACTCTTACCTGTAACTCATTATCATTAATCACAATCAACATTTCAGTTTGCATTCTGCACTTAGCATTGCATGATAATGGACCATTTTGTCCATCTAAATCAGGGACAATAAATCGCAGTATCCGTGTAGTAAAGAAAGCGTATTTCTTATCTGACTACGCTCGGTCTATCGCTCGGTAAGTATTTATAGTAAAAACACGGGTCGATTTGTGATCGAGTTTATGCAACTCTCTTGAGGTGATTTGCATATGAATAATTAATCAATACACGCTAGTGTTTAATTGCCGGTCATTTGTCTTTTAGCTCTGCTGCTTGAACAGATATCGTCTATTATTAGTATTATTACTTGGGAGTAATTGGTTTATGTGATAACGATTGTTTATGATTCATAGGGCAGGTTATCGCATAGTACTTTCTCTGTTCTTTTTGAGTTATATTGACTGTTTAATGTTACTAAAGTAAGCAAAACCCACGGGATTCTAATCTTAAGTCTAACATTCAGCATTACAATTTTTTTTGTGTATATTTAAAGTTAAATAATGTTTGGAGCATTATTAATAAATTGACCACCTGAAAGCTGAGCCTCTCTTTTGCATCAAAACATCTAGGTCTAATCATATCTTTCAATATCAGAGACTACGAATTTAGGCATAGGTACAGCCTAAAGCTTTTAGGTGGCATAAAAAATATTGACTCTGCTAGAATATATTTTAACTCCAGTGCCATAGGCTTAACAACAAAGGGCACGATTGGTTTTCGAACAATCAATAAGCACACACGAATCTCACTGCCATCTTAATGCTCAAAGATACTCATAAATTGTACTTTCAAAGGCTTATACGTATAGATCCAACCAATCGTAAAGGAATATGGACGAAAGTTTACTGAGTTCACGACCATACGTATGATCAACAAAAAAAAATATAAATTTTCTCCAAGATCAGAATCAGTCGTTAATACTAGGTTTTGACAAGATAACACTGCACCCGTCGAAGTGATTGAATGAAATATGGCGTAAACAGTAGTAAAAAGATGATATATCAATAAATTAAACAGTAGTTCGCTTGCTGTTTTATGGTTCCGTATAAACTGACAATATGTGTTAAAACGGCCATAATAATTTTAGTATCGAAGGCATATATGGCACATGAATGTAAAAATTTGAAAGTATCAACAAATCTAGAAATCTATCTTCTCGTTACACTTTTTTTTTAATCGCGAAATAGCTCAACCAATTTAATGATTGGCAATGTCTCATGGGAGCGTTAGTTGCAGTTCCTTTTTTGGTTAGTGCCCGAGGTCAAGATTTTGTGTTTTTTTAAGATTATTATCCCTGACATATTGGCTAAGTTTTCATCAACAAAAAGTTAAGTTAAGTAACAAAAAGTTAAGACAAAAACTTCAATATTATTCACCTTACGGAACCATCGACTGTCGGGGACTCTTCGCCCGCTTTTCAACATCGATTATTAGAGCGATGTATCGATGTGCATAGCTTTGTATCGATTGCAGACGCGAATCGCAATGGGTGCGGAACGGGCGACATGACAAGCTTCTTGCTGGCCACAGGAATGATAATTTGAATTGGAAACGTGACGTTGAGTGCTTCAATCACTATGACCATTGACAATGTGCTAAATATTGTTTTTTAAATTCCACATGTACCTACACTATTAGTTTCGCTCAGCGAGATATGGAGAGGGTAACGCTCGGGGTTTCAGTGAAGGACAGAATCTGGAATCAACATATCCGACGGACAGCCAAGGTCACCGACATAGCGCTAAGGAAAAGGAAGCTGAAGTGGCAATGGGCGGGGAATATTTGTCGAAAACCGATGCCCCGATGGCCGATGGGGCATACGAGGCCTAGAGTGGAAGCTTGAATTAAGGAAGACCTATGTCCAGCAGTGGATGACTGCGGGCTGATGATGATGACTATTAGTTTCTTTCTAATTGGCAGTTCATTTCTTAGTTTGACGTAGTTGGCCTCGTGTGCATCTTTGTGATAGCCGGTGTGACATTAAAACACGTGCAGAAAAAAATTAACAACTCAACTAGTCTATAACATTTCTCACGCTTCCTATACCATGACAGCAAGAAATTCTGTATCTGTGTGTTCCAAAAAATGCAGTTACACTCGTTACTCACGCATAGCAATGTTTACAAACACAATGAATCATGACAGTGTACATATCGCTCAGTACATTTAAACGGTACTAACTGAATCTTGTTTACTTTTACTATTAGCTTCAATATTAAGTCAACTCGATGCTACGAGTACATCGTCAGTGTCATCTCAAATCATGCTTTTGTAAACACACTTTAAGGTTGTTTTCTTGTTTGACCTTATTTGCTTGAATATTATTAACCTTTCTGCTTTCTCTTTCTTATCTATTTTGCTACCTACATCGTTAATTTGCAATTTGCAGAAATCGATGCAAAGCCATTATAGAAATTACTTTAAATGCAATTACTTGCACAATCAAGGCAAGTGCACTTTACGCTCGCTCTTACTCCATTATTTAAATAAGATTTCGATATAAAGTAAATGTAAAATTGAATGCATTCCCTCTAATCAAACGTCGGTAGGTAAATACAATTTTTGTCGCAAGTGTATTGCAGTCCTCCTGATATTTTCCTTAATCAAAAAGCTAATGGCAAATATGAAATGGTGTCAATGAAAACCCTAATTCAAATTCGCGAATATCAACATGTAACACGCGTGCGACCCGACCCTGCGCCGTATCAACAAGGCCACCACAATGTTGCGACAGCGCACTGTTATTATCCTGTATATGTTATAACATCTCTTATCTTTAGGGTCAAAGACACTATCGCGATACGGGATGTTGTGCCACATTCGGAGCTTGGTTTGGGTCACCTGGCTTTAAATACACTATTTCTGCCGCTAGGCATCAGGTGAATGGTGGTTTCATTCGACAAAATTGACCTTTCATACTGCTTATGTTGCATGTTACACATGATAGGTCAGGTGGCTTAGATAAGACATTGGTAATGCATGGACATTGACATATTTGTAAATGACCTACTAAACCACATACTTATTCAAAATTTGCTAATTGCTTATGACGCAAGACGCAAACCTTATTAATTCGTTGGTTAGGTATCGTTATGAGTAGGTATAGTAATTACCATGTGTTATAATTATTATAAGTTTTATAATACATGTGCGTGGCCGGACATCGCCGAAATAAACGTGACCTTTTATAAATAACCTGAAATGCCACCAATTTGAAGCTAATTGGGTTCTTTAATAGCTAAGTACTAAAATATCTTCGTAGTTGTGGGTGAATTTGAACGCCATCAAATGTTCCTCCTGCTGCTCTTGTGAAAACAATTGCTGTCGTAAAACAATATAATTGGCTTTTACGAGGCGAATCAAGTGGATATTAAGTGTGAGTCTGGGTGCATATACTCGTAGCTATTATTACAGCTGGAGGACAAAATTTATCAATTTTAACTCAAGTAGCACTATGAGTTTTTCAGACAATCTGTAGTAGTTGGAAGACGATGTACGAGTATGTTAGGGTACCTTTTGCGATACGACATACTTAGAAAGAAAATAAATCTATCCCATCAAAACCATAAATGTGAAAATGGAAGCCAAGTTCAATATTAAGAATATGCGCTGCTTGGTTGTCGTCTTCACCGAAAAAAGAATTGAGATCTAAATGGGTGCCAAGTTCCGTAGATTCTCTGAAATGGTGCCAAGTCGGGCACTACATTGTTTACAGTAAAACTAATTTACTGCGGCTTAATGCATTTTGAGCTTTCACTTGACTTTGTAATTATGGTTCAATCCTTCCGTCGTACCATGTCATAACATGCTCCCATTCCATGATTTAGACTTGTCTAAGAGTTTTCTTGTCTGTATAAATCTAGGACAGCACAGATGTTTACAGGTTGTGTATCATGTACCTTGGTGATCTAACTTTGATGTGGTATGTGTCTGTATAGAAACCACAATCCTTTTTCCTTGATAAACTTAACTAACCCCACAATTTTGTCCTCAGATGTGCCTAACAGAATGGATCCGTCTCCGAGACTTCAAGAGCGGTAGACCGCGGGAGCTTATGGGCAAAGAGATACCTGCTTGGGTCTGGGAAGCCTACAGGGTCATCGGGGTGTTCCTCTTCGGCTGTGCCTGTCAGCAGCTCACCACCGACATCGCGAAGTACACGATCGGGAGGTTGCGGCCGCATTTCTTTGATGTAAGTACTTAACTTGTTCAAAAAGTTACCCGTGTCGACGATTTACCTTTTTGTGGAGACAGTCTGCCAACCAGGTTAAGATTATGTGGTGATGGCCATCATCCGTGCTGTGGAGGATTCCAATATCTCGTCTCATACTAATAATAATAATAATATAATAATTGCTTGCCTTAATTGGCCGGCCAGAGTGGAGTGGCAAGAGCGAGACCTATGCTCCAGTTTGGAAGTGTAAAATGTCATAACGCCGGCGGCCTGCTGATCGGATTACCGGAATCTGGCTACCGCAGACTCACCTCTCGACAACCTTACAGCCGCTCAAAGAGATCTTGCCCCGCCCCACTGTCGCACTGTGCGTGCGACTGTTATGTGGAGCCCACTCAGCGAGCTGGCGAGTCACCGCCTGCCTTTTACAATATTGAGACTGATTGTCACGGCAGGTGTCCGCTAGTCTCCTCCAATAGCCCATTATCCAGCCCATCCAACATTCTACACAATAGCCCATGACCTTAGTTTCCATCGCAGCACAGTGATGCACTGCAATAGTCTTTGCACCTGGCGGGGACCATTTCCGGACATTGTGCGCTCGGTGATGGTATCCGCCATGTGTATCCCTTACTTTTAGATTATTTTTGTCTTAAAGGCCCTCTGCGCTGTTGGCTTCGGCCCCACGCACGCCTTCCAAAGGTCCGGGACCCCATGGTCCCGAGATATGGAAAAGACGTACAATAATAACAATAATCATTTATTTTTGTACTTAACTTACAAACAATAAACATACATAGCAAAACACAACAAACATGCAGAATAAACATACTGAGCGCACTGTAGCTAGAAGATTTTAGAGGTGATACAGTTCGACAAGATAAGGTCAAGGGATGTCAAGGTTACGATCGTATACGATAATACGATGTTTTAGAAGGAAAAACTGAACGTGCTTACTGAATTTACGAATGCATTGATTATCAACCCAACCTTATTTCATTCCCAATCAGGGTCGACACTGTAATTATCCATAGTAATATTATGAATTCGAAATTGTGATAAAGCTTAAGCTGAGTGAGAGATGCACATAGCTCTTTTGTTTGTTGAAATCTACCGGCTGGAAGGAAGAAACGGAATTGACACATCAAATCCCACCCGGGCGAAGCCGCCGGCACAGCTATGTTGTCGTAGTTATCTACGCTAAAATGAGGGAAGTATTGACCAATAGGCACCGTAGCATGTGGTAATATGTTAAAAAAAATAAGTGATAATTTTGTTGCGAGTAGATTCATTATTATCTCAACGGGGAACCTTTTAATTAAATTTGATTTAAAACACTATTATTTATAAGTACGTAGTTAACGCAAGTGTCTATTAACTAATTACGCAATTACTTAAATGAGTTAAATTTCTAACAGCGAAGAGGTGATGGTAGATTGAAATGTGATTCTTTACGAACTATCATAGTTTAAATAATATTTATTTGCATATGGATAACATCTAGCGCATCTAGGACTTTATAAAAAGTAAATTAACTTGATAAAATCATCAACAGTTTATGATAAGAACAATACAGTAGATTATCATTATACAAACTAGGGAATTTCTACAATAACAATTATGCAATATGAAAACCTTGGGAATCACGTCGTCAGAAATATGTATACATTTTTCGCTTTAACACAATGGAATAAGATCGAATAATGTTAATTTATGTTTGACGTCGACTGCATCTATATTTGCAAATCGTGGACTGTAATTGATAACACTGAAAGTGGAGCATACGTGAAGTTTTCACGTACACCTTTCATTTAATGGAAAACTGTTTGACGTTATCTCATAGTCGTTATGCAACATTATGTACCTCATTTTATTTAACAGAAACTAGTAAAGTTGTTCGTGGTCTGTGCCCGCACGCATCGTCGAACGATAATATGTCAGTGTTACATTATAAAGACCTTTTAACCGTAATAAAATTGTGTTTTTTTCCGCAATCTTCTCTAATGTATTTAGCTAATTTTAATATTTAATTATTAGTTCTACTACAAATATGACGTTTACTAAAAAAAAACTAGAACCACCTTTAATCTAGTACATTGTAAAATTTTAATCCTTCCTAATGGAAGGATTAAAATTTACCTACTCTTTTCCCATATCAACTTATTTTCTTTAGGTTTCCTTTTTCTTTCACCAGTCTGCATAGCTTGATTGACCTCCACGTCAGATGCAATTGAGCTCCGCCACTTGACCTTTAACCTATCTAGGTGGTTGCATCATAGTTCGTATTAATTAGAATGTTTAATATCTTTTTTTGCACGGTTTCCTTAGGATGGAATCTTGCTTTTAGTATCTCAGGTTGCCTTCTTAGTATCTTAGATAATTTAACGATTCTAGGGAAAGAAAATTAATTACCTTGTTTGTAGTTTAACCAGAATTATGTTAACTAGTGGGTTTTCTCCAATCCGTTCTACATTGTTAGAAATGTTTGAAAGAGATTGATTATTATGTCTTTACTTACCAAATGGCGTAAAAAACTAATTTTCTACGAATCTGCCCACAAAAGTCCTGAAATTGCTATATCAATGTAAGATATTGTGTAATTACGAGTAAGGTATACTGGCTCTATCTCGGACATGAATGTCAATGATGCACTTCGTAATTTTACCACGATTCGCAAGGTCAAAAATTCTAGGATATTTAATGATGGAATCTATAACACTGGCAATAACGTTTTCACGATATTTGTTACAATAACCTTTTTCTTTGGGCACGCACTAAGTAGTTGCAACGTACAACAACTTGGTACAATAGTTTGATACAAAGTTGCCCCTTCATCATTTATTGTAATATGTTAAAATTGGCAAAATGTCCATCTCAGGCAGGTTCGAACGTTGCGAGACTTGCGAGTCAAGGATGCGAGTCCGTTAATCCTGCGAGGCGCTATATTTACACGGTCTATGTTAAGGTTTTAAGTGACGTTTTAGCGTCTGGGTGGCTCGTCTCGGCATCTCTGTTTGATGGCAACACACGTTGCAATATTTCAGACGAAGCCGTTGTGATGTGCTTGTTGCTCCCGTGTTCATTATTTATTAGCAATTAACCTTATTTTACCTCGTATTTCATCTCAGTACTGTATATGTTACTTTATATCAATGATAACAATGAGAAAGTTTGTCTCAAGATATAATTATATCTATAAGTATGATCTGTCTGTTGGCAGTAATTTGTACTGTATCGATTGTGTATCGTCGGTCTGGGATACTTTGTGAGATTCATTTGTGATATAACCCTAGTCAGTGATAGATCCCCCAAAATATTTTACACCTCACATCATCCAGTATCTGCGTTATCCCAGTACAGTTGCTTCCTGGAGGATACCCGAGGTCTGCTACCTAATCCTAAAGAATCGGCGTAGGTAGGCACTAGTTTTTACGTGGGCGACTGCCATCTGACCTTCTAAACCAAGGGGAAAACTAGACCTTATTGCGATTAGGCTTTTCAAGTGAGTGGACAACTTGACTGATGAAAAGTCAGGGAGCACTCAAGGAGCATCTTGAGAACTAGGGGAGGGGGAGGAGATTAGAGGCCTTCACCTCTAACTTGGCTTAATGAATGTTGTCATAGACAGCAGCCGGGATCAATGGGAGCGCTCAGTTCGTAACCAAAGCGGTCACCCATTTAATAGTTGACCACGGCCGTCGTTGGTTAACCTTGAATATCGCACGCCGTGCGTGGGGGCCGCTGGGCCACGAACGCAGACAATGATGTGAATTTCAATGAGCGTTGCCCATAATATTGCCGTTTTTGTTGGAAAATATCTTCTTACAGGGACTATCTATATTTAATTGCTCCAGACAAAACTGTCCAAACCGCAGACCCGGTGGCAGCCCGTGCGTCCGCGCATAAAGAGGTGCAGCCGGTATAAATAATGCACGGCGATATGCTTCGCCGCCCCGTGTCTCGTTATTTGACTTATTGGACAAACGGCGGCTAAACCATATGGTTTAACGTTTTTTATTTCCATTGTTACTAGCCGTAGGTGTTTTATTGCCTTTTAATTCGACGCCGTGACGCAAATTCACGTGGGTTATTTTTTGCAGCCATTAGGAATGGCTATTTGAGCGTGGTGTTTTATACTGTGTCTAGAATTTAGGACGATTCCTTCTAAAAACGGAGACCACGTGTAAGTAGTCATTAGGGGTTTAGAACTAAAAATATCACATATGTTTGTCTTAATATTTAAGACAATAATAGCGTTTCAAAATAGCGGCTGTAATAATTTAAAAGAAATGTTGATCTTAACTAATTTGAAGACTGACAAGAAACGACCGAAGCGGTTAGCGTAACTTGTCTGACCCCTTGACGTTTTTATTTAAAATACTGCTCATTACCTTACACAACTATATTTGGTTTATGTAAATGATCGTTTTAGTGACGCGACGCGCGCTACCAGGGGAGCTGTCCCAGGCAAGCAGTTAAAATCGGTTCGTTCGAACAAAGGTGTGTTCAAACCGCTGTTCAGACGACACGCTGGAGTATCCCCATATAACACATATTATACCTTATTGCAGCTGCTATAAGGTTTACGAATAGTCAGTTAACACTGTTGTCGATAGTACGCATGGCTGGCGATCCGCAACGATGATGCGCTCACTCTGCATTCTGCACCCATGTCCTTGACTCTTTTATTCAATGACCTTTTATATGGTTCATGGAAAAATCCCTTCACACAACTGTCAGAGTCTAATGAGAAACGTTATTGAATTCGTTATCATTATTATTTTTCGTATCTGTCACGTACCGGCCATCTGTGCCATGAACCCCTTTCGAACCGTTCCATGCGTGAACAAGTAGCGTTGTTTGCTTTTTCATACCCTTCAGAAACACAAGTACTTATTGAATCAGCATTGTCATCTTCACCAACACTCTGGTTATGAGTAACTTCATTCGTTTGTACTTCAAAAGCTCTTTCAAGTGTATTTACGTGACAATGAATATATTTTAAAATTAGTATCGTCATGCCGATCGTTCGGGTTATTTATGTCGAGCGAATGAGTTGCGGAAGAAGTGATTTTAATTTCTTTTGTCGTACACTCGCGATGGACTGTTGAATTTTTCAGAAATAAAAATTGCGTTTATGATTGACATGGTATTTATCTTCGTTAGGTCCTCTTGATTCTTTTCATGCCGTTTCATATTACCTTCTTTTAACTGCCATATTTTACTTGGGATTTGGTTTATCATTTTAATTTGTCTTGTTTTAAAAAAAAATGTTAGATTCATCGTTGCGAACATTATTAGCTGTGTCAAATATTGCAATAAGCAGTAATTAAAAAAAAAATACAAATAACTGTTTAGTTCCATTGGGTATTATAATTCCCCTTGTTATTTTGCCCGGCCTCTTCCAGTTGCCATTTTTGCGCCACTCCTTGGCCGGATACGATCAACTGTCTTACAACTCGTTTTATTTTAGTGCCTTTATCCCGTCGACCGGCGTACGTCTTGTAAGTGATTTGGTCCCTCGTTGTCTTGTCTCGTATTATTACTAACTTATTTTCGGACGACTGTTACAAATTACTTGACGTTGAAATGTTAATAATGTCCACGTTAGTTTGTTTCTTTTTGAGTAATGATTTGTGACTGACGTTTGAGTATTTTAAGAAGTATCAAATTATCAGTTATGATCACACTCCCGAATGTGTTCTTAATTTTGGTATGAATCGAATTATATCGTATCGCAAGCTTTACTTTAATACTAGTGTTTGCTTTGTCTTATTATGTCGTTTGCTATTAAAATGTTTGGGCGCAGATAAATTATCGCTCTCCCGTACAAACTTCCGCCGCACTTTTGCACCCACTTAAGGAACGATTTTCCGAGCAAAATCTATCCTTTGCCCTTCCAGGGGTCTCAAACTATACTCGTATATATCCATGCCAAGTAACACACAGATAGACAAATTTACTTTCGTATTTATAATATTAGTATGGATAATAGTAATAACGTTTATTTGGTTTTTGGAACCAAGACTTATCTTTTTTTAATGTGCTGATAAATATATTTTTTATACAGCACCTATTAAGTTATGGTATACATAGTATTCGTTATTGATTTAATATCTCCTCACTCTTCATATGACGTACGTGGTGGGTTATCTTTTTAAATTATTTTACCTAGCAATTATTTTTTCCTTCATCATAATTTTCCTGTAATGAATATTTACTCATATATATCGCAACCATTTATATCAGAGTTATTTTGGCTCTTGAACTAAAGGTTATCTTTTTCTTATAGCAGTTGTTTTACGACAGATATAGCACTAACAAGGCAAGGGTCATTTTACACCGCCACAGATAATCACCATGAAGCTTGTGTTGTGATGGTCAAGTCAGATATATTATTATTGAGTTTTATCGTTGGTTTCAAATGACCTGATTCATTTTATCACTAATGTCGATAGTGTAGACATTTAGAGGATGTATATAGACTAAGCTGTTTGGCCAAACGTACAGAATAACTTATCTTCTACTATTTTAATTTCAATGATAAGATTATGATTTGATATAAGATTATGATTAAGATATTTATGTTTATTCATTAATAATTCAATAAATACTACTTAGTTTGATTTCAATGATGTACATGCGATGTGTGATAGATAGCTCTTACTGAAAAAAAAACACTCGACATAAGATACCGTCAAAACATTACAATTTTATTAGATATCTTAGTCTATGAATAGGTAAATGTTATATATGTATATACACCGATATAACATCAATGAAAATGTAAAGTCCTGCATTCCTCTTCAGCATTCCTTTCAGCTACGATAATCCCTGTGTTGCCACCAATGCTATTGGGCCTCTATATGGTAGTAAGCCATCAAAAAACGCAAACTGCAGTATTTGGGCCATATATATAGGTAACCTATCAAAGTTTCGAAAAACACTTGTCCGATTTTCACTTGTCCAAAAACGGTTAACCGAATTTTTATAATCCATATACTTTATTTACCATACTTTCTGAAATGTCGCTGGTTTGTTTTCCCTCATTCACGTTTTCCGGAAAGTCAAAAACCATATACATATATATGTAATGCGTAATAACTGTAATGAGAATTTGAAATAAAGAATCTTCGCACTTGGTCACAGAATAGTATAATACTATTACATACCGAACGCGGTTCAGCAGAGGATCTTTATTCCGCGCGTCCATGTCAAAAGCCCTTATAGAATAGCCGACCTGCGGTAAGAGTTGCTTCCGCTTCCGAGCAAGCTCTAAGTTGTGAGTTCTGGAATCAGGTTCCGGTAATATTAAACCTTTTTACTGTGTTGCACGCACATTAACTAAACAAAATTTACGACTCAGGAATATGTATGTGCATAAATCACGCATTCTTATTAATCTACAGTGTATAACGTGAAATGATGTTTATGTTCACCATTAAACTATGTTTATGGAAATTAGGCACAGAAAAATTTATCCAAAGAAAGTTCTTACTAGGTATCTAAAAACCATAAATCGAATAAGCTCAATTTAAATAAGTCTTAATCAAAAAATTTCAATCCAGAACATGTACAATAACATGCCGTGCCGTGTATAATGATGTGATGTTCATGTTTACCATTAAACTATGCTTATGGAAATTAAGCATAGATATAATTTTCTAAAGAAAGTTCTTTGTATTTAAAAACCATAAATCGAATAAGCTCAATTTAAACATGTCTTAATCCAAATTTATTAATCTAGAACATGTCATTTACCCAAATAAGACAACCACAAAATAGGAGTGTTCGTGTTTATAATTATAACCAAATTACTATCCTGTTACAATTTAAAACCGAAGGGCGCTTTTTAAAACTTGTAACATTTTTCTCCCAGGAAACGATGTTTCGAAATTCAATCGTAAGGGGCCATCGACTCGTAGGTCGGATTTATTGCGTTTGCGCATTAGCGGCGTGTTTGAAACGACCAATTAGCGCTATCGGTTTGGTGACGATTGAACTGGTGTGTGCTGTGGTGGCGCCATCCAGGAGCTGTAGCGGGGGCGGAGAGCGATTTTTACGCCGCATTCAGTTCAGACGTACGAAGCTAATACAGAGCGAAATGGGAATATGAATCCAAGGAAATTCTATTCCCTATCTCGCGCTATCTTCATCATCGCGCTGCATGTCCAGGTTTTTAAAGACGAAAAAAAGCAACACCTAATGTAATTGATGAAATGATTTATCTATCTTGCTTTAAGATCACATTTGTGTCTTGCGGGTTTGTTGAAGGTGACGTCACAATTTACTTGTAAGTTGGTCCATTGTCCTAAAAAGAGACAATTTAGATCCTGTTTCTCAAAGTTTTTAACAATAAAAAAAATCTTCGTTGGGCGAATGCATTCGCAATTTCCGTAAAACATTCATAATATATGAATCGCCTGCGTCTGTAACTTACCCCACGCCATTTAAACATGTTTGTTTTGTAATGAAATTGGATTGAACGAAAGATGGAAGAGTGAACCAAATAACGTATCAATAGTGCTTCGTTATTCTGTCACATGTCTAATTTACTTTTAAATTACTGAATTATTCCGATCGCAAGTGATTTTGAACCTAATGTCCATAGTGCACATGTTTGGTCGCACGTTGAATAAAGGGAAGTAGCAAAGGACGCGGCATTTGCGGGGTGTTATTTTTAGCGGATCAATAAGGTTTATTATAGATTGGTGCTTCGACAATGCTTGTCTTATTATTTAACTAAACAATTTGAAAGACGCGCAATATTTGAACAAAAATGTTGATAAATTAACATTTATATAAAGCTGTCGGAGTCATCACATTGAATCCTTAAACCTGGAGTCGGGAGGGTCCATATTCATAGGCTATGGTGTCTGTTTCCTACGATCGTCATGTAAAACATAATGATAATAAATTGAAAATGAAAATGTTTCTTTGATAAACTTATTCACTACATGTCAATGAAATATTCTCCGACTGCATCTTTTGAAGTTAGAAAGCCATCGACCCCGGCGCAGTCGTAAAAATATTTACTGTCGTTAAGTTTCAAACAATTTTATTTTATAGTTTATAAAAAGCTTCTAGTTTTAACGTTCCAATTGTATTGTTATGTTTTATAAACATAACGGTAAGTTACTTTTTGCGACAAAGCTATGTATGGATGTGTATTGCAATCGTAAAGTTATTTAGAGTTAGCAAAAAGTTTACTATTATAGCTTTTTTTAATAATTGTACTGTTCCGTTGTTTATCGATTCACTACTTTACAGAAACAAGCTGCCAAAAGATTTTTTGTAAGTAAGTATCTTGTAAGTATGCTTATTTTATTACGCTATTAACGTCTGTGGAAGACGTTAATTGCCTTATAAACAAATGGACTCGTTTTCTTTGGCACCGAAATTTCTGGTAGTAAAATTAATACGTCATCTGTTAGATATGGAGAATGACAAATGGGCGATTTGACTTTGCAGGAAGTTCGGAAAAATGTATATAAATAAGACGACTTAGTGAACAGGACAACCACGGCTGTTTATCTACGTAGAACGAAATGTGTATGATAGCCGCCATATTGTTTCAAAAAGATTTTGACGACTTACCGAGCTCTGATTGGCTACTGCCTTGACTGCAATTGGTCGTCAAACGTCAAAATAAAGTGACAAATAAAATAAAAATGGCGTCTCCTAGGAATTTCGTCTAGTCGTCTCTGATCATTTTTTTCATTTTTGCAAATGTTGTTATTTAATTTCTTATTGATAGTTTATTATGCAATAAACAAACGAAACAGTGTCTAGCTAATCGAAGTCATCTGGAAACGCGTAATAACCATCGTTTGGACAACAAATGGAAGATAGTGAAGCGCGTCGTATGTGGCATGGCATGCAAGTTTTCATTTTGCAAAATGTACAAGTGTTGTGGTTGTAAAACGAAGAACTCTGTGAAAAGACGAAGATATATCGTTTACCCGGATATGAGATGTGATACATTAAAAAATAAATCTGTTGAGAAGTAAAATTTTGTTTAATTTCTTTTGACTAAGATAAGGTACAACATATTTCACGGTATTTCAATTGAACACCGGTTTCATTTTACATCGGAAGTTGGTGAGTGAGCTTCTACACAAAGTTAAATTTAAATTAGCTATATAATATTTATCGTTGGATGTACACAGTAAATTCCATTGCAACAGTGCTATTGAATAATTAAAAAAATAAACGTCAAAAATCTACCAGCGAGTACAGATTAAATACACTTGTTACGATCTATATTTTTGGTTCGTGAGTTGGCGGTCTGAATCCTTACTAGTCTGTGAGGACAACGTCGACAAAGTTACATCACCGTTCTGGATTACTAAGACAAGACGGAGAGAACAAAGTAATCCGAAACTAGTAGATGATTTCAGTGGCTAGTAACAATAATTGCATCAATGTTGATAGATTAGATTAGATACATAATGGCCGGCCACCGCATAAAAATGCACAAATAGAATTTATCAAATAAAGTGATTTTATTAATGAATGAAAAAAAGAAATAGAAATGTGTCACTTCGAACACATCCATCCCAATCATTTATTGAACATTAACTTCAACAATACATTCCATTATAACACATTTTACACTATATTTACGACCTCCCAAATGAATACGCGTGACAACATTTCCCTCATTCAATTTATAGCATCCCATTCTCCATCACGCACAATCAATTACACACCATCCATACAAACGTCATCGTTCTCTTTCACACTTATTTCAATTTCGACAGTTGCCCCAACTAAATGTTCCATATTAATTAAAACTTATGACGCATCACCCATTGCCCTTACGAAAGTCTCCACTGTAATACGCTGACTTGTGTGTATTCGCCCCTCTATGCTGTGACCTGTGACGTCCACCGTATCTTGATCTGTTACATGTTAATTAATTGTTCCATATAGTCGCTGGTTGCATGGTTCTTTGTTATCTGGTTTGTAGCTTACACAATCGTCTGTCCACATGAATGGATGCCGTCCGGGTCTTTTCGCCTTTTGTTATGAAAGTGTCAGAAGGTACGGGATTAGCAGCACCAAGGAAAACGTATTTTTTGTTGGGTTCTTAAATCTAATCGATGTTCGAGTTTGTTCATCTATGAAATGATCATGTTTGTTCAGGGTTTTATAAGTTTCCCACGCGTATTCCACTGCACGTGCATATTAAACCTTCTTCTTCTTATCTTTGGATTCAAGCCCTATAATTGTCATCTCAACTTATTTTGTAACGTGGGCATGAAAGCCTCGCGTTTCAATATAGTCAAGTGCAGTTAAAACAAAAAGTGAACCCACAGCTGGCTGGGCCCTTTTGATTGAGAGATTGCTGGGTTTGTTTTCACTTTATTAAAAGCAATTGATCGTGATTACATACCATATATACGAGGAAGTCGAACAAAATGTGGTCAGTGGTAGCCAATGAAATAATGGTTTAAATTGGTTTTGTGTACCTAAACTATTGTATGCTACATTGTTTTATCTTTTAATGCAGCTCAAAATTATCCCTTGATTAAAGAGGAGTATGTCTTGTATCTGTCTATTGAGACGGAAATATTAGGCAAAAAGTGTGTCTAAGTTAATTTTAAGTATAATAATTTTCTTTAGTTTCGTATTCTGCTCCATTAATGAGCATATACTAGAACATTAAACACCTAATACTGATATAATCGATATTCTTTCATAGGCGATAAACAGACACGCTTTTCAGTAATATTAATGATGCATCTGACAATAATAAGTACGAGTATAGATTTACAGCTGCCCAGCCAATAGTGTTAAATGTCGCCGGCACTCTAATTGACTGTGACAAGCCTACTGCAGCTATTACTGCTGTTGACAAAGCAATGCGACGCAAACATGGTGCTCTTACTAACAAAACCTCCCAAGTCTACTCGAGAAGGTAAGGGAATAGAATCTGTATTGACATGAATATAGAGTATATTATTAATAGCAATATACAGAGGCTGATAGTGCGTTTTGATTGATTTTGCGGTCACAATTGCATTTGAAAGGAATTTCTTAAAGGTGCTACTTTGTAGCGGCTTTAAATGTTTGTTGATTGCGCTTAATTTCCTTGTGTGTAAAATGAAGCAAGAACAAAAATTTAAAGTATTTTTTTTCTAATTTACTTTAGTAATGTGTCATTGTCAGACAAAAGCCTTCCCCTAAACTTCTTATTGTTTCGATTCGTAGCCATGTCTGGCCAGTCGGTTTGAAATCCGTCCTAGTCAACCCTCCATCTCCTCCTCAGCTGACCACACCCGCCGTTGCCCGTTATGTGGCACTCAAAATGCTTAAGAAAAAATGCATTTAATTATAACAAACCTTATAAATAAACAAATGAAAAAGCGGAAGTAAACATGGGACTAAAATAAATTTCAACGAGTGATAAACAGCAGTTCGAATACTAATTAGGAAGCGTTTCTTGTACAACTGTAAATCTTTTCCCTTGTATATTTGCTTAATCAGACTAAGTAACAGATATAGGTACGATCCAAATGTAAACAGATTATCTCAATTATCCAACAGTAGTTACATATCAGAGCGAAGTAATGTTTCTTTGTAGCTAAGTACACGTCACACGTTTTCTTTCTTTACATTTTTCTATCTTACGGACCTTTTGTTGTTTATCTCCGGGCAGCTATGTTTTAACTAAGGCTACCTCCTGACTTGGCGGAATTTGGAGGAGATATTTTCTACTTTTCAGAGATGTTACAAATATCGATAGATTTTCTCATTCGTCAGTTTAGTGACAATATCACATTTGCGCAGTAGAAGGGGGGGGGGGGGGGGGGGGGTTACGCATGCAGTACTGCATCCATCTGCAGTTCACATACCGCTCCAATCAGAAAGCACTCATTTATGATTGATACATAATTGTGTCTCTGACTAGAGCCGAAACATGATTGCTTAAAATTTTCTCGATAATAAAACCCTAGTTGCGTCTTTATTTTTATTTTTCCCCTTAGTTTTAACGACACAACCAAGTTAATATAATGCTATTTTTACCTCATCTAAAATCTCACAACAGGAAATTTGAATAAAACTTCACAAAGTCAGGTATTTATCGGAATATTTCCAAAAAGCCATTCATGTAATGGTGCTCTGGTGCATCTCATTTTCACATGCGCGATTTACCGATTCGAGGTATCTCCTTAAATGTAGAGATGCAGTGTCGAGTCTGTACTGGCTTGACTGATAGTTGACACTGACGGCTTACTAATACAACACCGACAAATGCGAAAGTTGCCAAAAGCTCTTGAAGATACACAAGATAATGGTGAGGGTTGGAACCCTTTAAAGGGTGGGAAGCTGCAATCTTGCAAAGGTTAATATGTCTACTTATTTTATTGTATTTGTAGGGAAAACAATGTCTTGGAAGTTATTAACAGTTTTGTAAGTACAGGGAAAACAATGTCATGGAAGTTATTAACAGTTTTGTAAGTACTTCATTGTCAGTCACGTTGCACGCTGCATAATTGAATAATCAACATTTTCCGCTATGCTACTAGTAATTGACGTATGTGTCTAAAAGCAGTCATATTAATACGACCTTTTAGTATTTAATGCCGATTAATACATGTCCGACTAAGGCAAATTATACGCAGAGCTGGCTGGTAATATACGCATTAGTTTGCAAAAGGCTGTACAACAAAGAATTTACGGGAAATGTGAGACTTTGTTTGAAGTGACAAACGTAATAATTTAATTATTTTAATGCAAATATATTCTACAAAATTTTCTCTCACAATGTACTGTCACATGGAGGCGATCACTTGAGAAGGAGGCTGGTTCAACTGATCTCGGTTGGAAAGAGCTGCAAGAAAACCGCGCAAGATCGAGACAAATGGAGAACTCTTCTGCGAGCCCTATGTCCCTAAGGAGGGATAATAGGAACATAACATCATCATCATCACGTAATCGATTTTTCAAAAGATGGTCTCAGTTTGTCCGCTTAGAATATCAATCTTGTTAAAAGATAGTGTTGACCATTTTGCGAAGCTATAAACTGGCTTTAGTTGTAAGACATTTAGTGCTCTAAACTAACACCACGTTCAACCTAACACGAAGTTTCGTACTATTAAGCTTACACGCAAATACTGTAAAGGCATATTTGTTAGGCCATTTATCGCCGTGTTTGCCTGAGGGTCTGTGAACAACTGGCTAACAGGCTTCAAAACAGGACTCTATTGTATGACATTTCCTGGACCTCAGAACTGTACAGAATTTAATACAGGTCTTACTTCCTACTTCTAAGAACTACATATTTGTTGTGTATTAACTTTGATACATATTCTTGAAACTAATGTGGGGAATGTGATCTTTGATATTTACCATTTGCTTTTCGGTCCCTATCCCGTAATGGGCCAGGGGGCCAATTCTCGGGTTCGATCGAGATGATCTCTATTCGAGATTCCATACAAGTGACTCTACCATTCTATACAATGTCACGATAGACCTGCCTCTCGCTCGGACTCAGAATTGGCCCCCAGTGCGAGGACTAGATTACTGACTGCCTATTCATTGAGAGAAGGACTGTTGCAGTGGGACGTAGGTACGAGTAGTACGTGGGTTGATGATGGTGATAAGTTTTAATTTGTTTTGTAAAAAAGTGACATTCTCAATATTGATCAACAACTAATTCGACCGCATATTAGACATATCAAACCGAAAATTCAAGTTGAAATGCCTTATAAAGTTTGTTTTGTAGAAACCGGGACTTTTTTTATTTCATTATTTTTAAACCTCAGGCATATTATATCATGACTCATAAGTAGGTAGTTAATAAGAATAACTCTATTGCGCAGATAACCATAATAGGCAAAAGCATGCTTGGCATGGAAAAAAAGCATACTTAAGTCATCTGAGACTACTGTTAGACCTTATAATTTTAATCTTAAAATCCAGATTATGAGGCAAAATGCGTGTACACTCTACGTCATACCATTATTGCTTACAAAAAACAACACCTACAGTAAAATATAAGCCATATGACATTACTACCAGTTTTGTTTTCACTTGGAACACGTAACCATATGAACCGTGTTTTGTTCCAAGCGTAGTTTGAAACGGGGCGTGCAGTGCAACGTACTCAAATATCACGTACGGCACAAATTTCCCCAATGGGTCATAACTTCATAAAATCTAAACATTTTGCCAATACATCCGCTCTATTGGTTCTGAAACTCGTTTTACTAAGGAATGGTAGGTTTAGGTTACATATGGCTACCTATATAGTGCAAAGTTTGCTAAAAAACCTTGTCGTGTGCTTTTACTTACTGGGTAACATATTTCCGTAGTTCATCAAAATCCTATTACATCATGTTTTCTTATTGCAACTGCTCTAATTAAATAACTGAGCTATTTTATTGTTTCGTATCAAAATTGGTTTGTCTAACTACCTACTCATCACAAGTGGGAGTATAACCATCATTAGGTATGTATATTACAAGTACTATCTAAGCGCATATTTCAACAATATCTAAAATGCCCCGTCTTCATGTCTCGTTAAAGAGTTCATATACATACTTTGTTGTTTTTCGTTGAAAGATAACCCAAATTTTAAATCCTACATTTTAAGCTAATTCATTTATATTCAAACTTCGTTCTCATTTCATATTCCTGGGTCATACTGGTTACACAGATAGGGCAAAACAAACGTTGCTTCTTTTGTCTCTAAAGTGTAGTAAAACTAGCTTTTGAAAAGTCAATTGGTTTGTTTATAAAAAAAGACTTCGGACAAATGAAACTATAGCAAAGAACTTATCCGCGAAACGAAAATTTGAAACGTCGATGTGTTCCCAAATTTTCCATGTAATTTGCATATAAATTTTTACATGACCAACTTAGCCGAAATTCGGATGTAACCAGTGGGTGGTTTATTAATTCATACCCTGTGACCACTTTACTGTAGTTCCTTAGTAGTTTTGATCATCAATGAAGCCATACCTATTCACTTTATTCGCGTGCATTGTTTGTGTGTGCGTCAGAGTTTCTTTAAAGGCTTGTAATGCCGTTCTGTTGTCTGTTGTCATGTCCTTTTGTAGATCCTTATCATAAATTATTATTATTAGCCCTTACTGGTTCACTGCTAGCTTTCTAAGGCCAGTCTTCGACAAGGGTGAAGATAACATCGTATCCTGTAAAATACCTAGTTTCGCTTGACTATGCTGGTGGTCTGTAGGTATTTTTTCTGAGTGGCCTTTTTCACTGGATTATATTGAATACCTGGTTTTTATTTCTACCTTACTAAATACTCGTACTTAGTTATGTAGTCACATACCAAGCAGGTATATTAATAATTAGGTACCTGGCTAAACTGATTTATTTCGAAACTTTCGGGAGTATTTCTACAGTAAATTTAAGTAATTGCTACTGGGCACATCGTGGTTTTTAGGCTTATGTTATGTGATTAAACAAGTAAACAACTAAGCGGCCATTTTCTGAACAATTGGTTGTAAATTCATCTCTTCCACGACTTCAACTTTCAATCTATTACCTAATCGAAATTTAGAAGCAAAATGACATAAAATTGGTAAGCATTCTTTGCACTTACATCTATTCTCATTAGGGTTCTAAACATTACGACTGTACACGTGTCTTCCTTATTTCGCATTTCCTTAATTCACCACCGTTTCGCCTTTCTTTTGAGGTCAATTCACTGTTAGGAATTGTAGTTTTTAATACCATCGGAATCTTTATTGTATGGACATTAACAATTCAAATCGTGTGTAGTAAACACGAATGTATACTTGGAGACTCTGAGGTGGCATAATGAAATGCTGATGAGGTTTTATAAATACGGTGTTGTTTTTATTTAGCAAACCTTTAACTTTACAGTTTATTATCCGCAATTCTCAAGCATTCACTAAACGCATCATCGAATTTGGTTTCATGTTATGTCAATTGCTATGTGGTGTGATAGTTCAATTTAGAATCATGAAGCAAATGTACCGTATTACTTTGCAAACTCATTCCCACAAATAATGCTTTCTCTCACCAGTCCTTCCATTTTACGAGAACATTACGGCACCTCAACCCATCCGAAAACATCGAAAGCAATTTAAATGGTGTTCACTAAGTATAAATTAGACACTAAACTCAGGACAGCAGTAAAGATCGACATGCTCGTCGCCATAAAATTTGCATTTACGAGTGTATACGTTCCATTATCTCAGTATGATTCTGTAATTGGATTTATCTTGGATCTAGAACCTGTTTTATTTCCCGTCTATTACGTCTCGTGCGTGTTCTATCTCGTGAGAGACAGGCATCTCGAATTCTGGACCTAAGGGAACTGATATGGAATATGGTATACACTTTGCAAACTTGCTTGAACGCTCCTCCAAGCTATATTATAGATGCCACAATATTTTTACAGTCCGTCGCGCTTGTCGGCAAATGGGATGTCAGTTTTTATCTCTTTTGACGTTTTTATTTGCTTACGGCACTGTAATTGCGGTTCGGATTTCTAGTTATTTTATCTAGACCGCTTGTTATTATAGCAATTTATTCTGATGATGTTATTACACTCATGCTGAGTTATGATAATTAAGGGTTTTGTTAGGTACACATTGATTTTTACTTAGCTGGCATTCATCAACTTGATTTAAATCCGAATGATTATATTTCTCCCATCATCTTTGGGAACCAATCCACTTCTGCTAAAGCTAAAATAATGTTGTTTTTATTTTCTGAAGCAAAATTAATAAACCGGCTAGCAAAGTGCAAATCGTGATGCTCTTTGACCTTGCCAGTCGCATTGTCTTTTAAATCTCCTTCACCTGTACCAACTTCAAACTTTTTCTTATGTAATAGGGTCGGAAATTCCATAACATCACCGTATTATCTCTAATACGGTTTACCACGGTCCGGCACGCGTTTAATAAGTGATAGGATCGCAATCTTCGCTGTACCTATCTCATATCAGGGATTCTTTGAGGTGCCTTGGAGAATCAATTTAACATGACCGTGTCCGTAAAACGGTTACGGAATCTGATATAAAATCTGGAGATCTTTGGATTTTAACGCCTTGAGTGGTGTTTAAGTGGCGTGAATGCTTTTGTAGTTGACATTTATAACATGTTTTTGTTTTTTGTGTTATCCATATTCAATTGAATCAAAATGCTTCAATTAAGCCTTTTATTGCTTAAAAACGCAACAGAAATCTAAAGGAACAATACGCGTACACGAAGTCTAGAAAAACGACTTGCCAGTTTTGTTTTTCCTTTGGGACGAAAATCTTTATTATCCAACATGCTTTTATGTCTAATTTACATTAAGTGCTAATCTTATTAATTTAAAGCTAACCTTATGTATCCATAAAAAGAAAGAACAAACTTAAAAACAAAAAATAAATAAATGGAGGAACCAGTATGACCATCTACTTACATTACATGGCAATTTCTTATTCGGGATCACGACCCCGAAATCCTACCCAATATATGCTAGATTATTTCGGACCATATTATCTTAGTTCTTAATGCAAATATGGAGTAAGTTTCATTGGGATATACCTTAGTCTTGAGAAGAGTGTTCTAACGCAACTCCTTTGTTTGTTTACGCTGCCGCAGAACTGTATGATCCCGGTAAAATTGTAATTGCAGCCAAGAAAAAAAGAGTGCAATATACGGTCGAGTACCATGACAACGTTAAAATTGTTATTAATCATCAGACTGCCACAAAAACTTTTACTGAAGCCCTTTGCCGGCATTAGATGCAGGCCGCGTGCGCCGTGACCGATGGCCAATAAACTCCGGCGCAGCGTGTTGAATTTAAAACCACCGAATCGTACCCCGATTGAACAAAAAGGGATAACGTAGTTGAAATTCCATGGTAGTTACGACCTTTTATACAATACATGAAGTAGGACTGTACGCTGTGTGTGACCGCGTCGTGAGTTCTTGGGAATTAATTCGAGTGGCGCTTGAGTTTTCTTGGTTTACTAGGTACTTTAGTATCATTACTAAAAAGACTATAAAATTCAACTCGCTACTGGGCACGAAAACATGATTATATACCGTTAAGTCCTGTTCTTGCTAAATCTACATTTTATTTTTGCGTTTATGTCTCACACCTCACGCGCAAACATTAATTTAATGCTCCATAACCTTTTATTACCTCAACACTGTAATATCAGCCAATTTACACACATTGTACCGAAGCTACCGATGCACATTTATGAGATTTCTATAGACCTAATGTCAAAGCATTAGTGGCTATAATAGCGCGAAAGAATCCTGACTATTCCTGACACCGCTGACACAATACCTACTTCATAGCCTCTGGCTAAGCAAAGTAGTATTTCATTTGATAAGTGACCGATAATGTTATAATCGACGTATGGAAAGCGAAAGTTAAATATGAAACTGGTTTATGTAGACTGTCGATAATGTGTGGCATTTCCACGGCTACGACGATTACGATTGATGGCCGGGATCGATATGCTAGACAAGTTAGTTGGCAGATAATTATGTCGTTAGTGATTTGATGAAGTCAGTGATTTATCAGAAATAATGTTTGACATAAGTAGTAGCTTTAGAACTGTATCAATTTTGGTTAAGTATTTGTTAACGTGGGTATGATAATGAAGATTGTTAGAAGAGTCCACTTTCAATTTTGACTGATTGAAAATGGTCTGCAAATTTAAATTATAACGATTAATACTCTCTCATCAAACACCAAAAATAGTCCGTAAGATATTGTAATTTCCTTTCCACTGTTTTTATCTCTTCACCAAAACCGAACCTAAATTCCGACGTATTTTGCAATACGAGTATATCCTCTTGCATAATCTTCAAGAATAGCTCCCGCCCTTCGGCGCCGCCTCTCGTTTCCATAATCACTAAATTACCTCACTGTTTTACCATGCAAAACTTGAAAAATAAATATATCCCGTTTACCAGCGAACGAGTCGATAAAACCGCCAATTTTGTCGACCGATTAACTTTGTACGTGCAAAAAATACGAAAAACTGGTCTCGAAAGTGAAGGGCCACTTGATTGGATGATTGACGTGCCCTTTTATAGTATAGAAATTAATTCAGAACATGCTGATAATGGTATGTTATTGATACTGTAAACAAAATTATGGGGACTGAGAGTAAGAATATTGAGGCTGGAGTTGTATGCCGTTCTGTTCGTCAACCTTTTAATTGCTGCAATTTAGCCATAGTTTTAGCTGTGGGAATTTTTATCCTACGGCGTGCATACAATTATTTTTTATTGCTTTTGTGCGAAATTTGATTACGCTCTTATACCTAGATGCATGATGTAGAAAGTTGTGACTTTTGCGATGGAACTAAAACTGTTTTTGTAATACGTCCTCAAATTTAATGAGGCTTTTTGTCCATGAGTTTATCCCTCATTGTCATACTTGTCTTCAACTACAGCGTGAATTTACAGCGAGCATAACAAAATCTATCATTAAACTTATCTAACCCAAGAAACATGGCTATTTCCTCAGGCGTAAAGCTAGCTCAGAATCTACTTAGATTTATTATTATCCAGCTAAAAGCATTGTGATGTTATTTTCAATTGGCTCGCTAAAGCCTCGCTTCGTGTCTCCCCGCATCGGTTTCCACGCCGATTCGCAACAGCTTTAAGTCATAATCATAAACATTAAGACTGGCATAATAGCGTGAAAAAAGCAAGCACGCAATGTTCTTATCTGCGTTCGAAGCAAAGCCACCCTTCAGCATTTGCTGGTATTTTTGTACCATGCTTTGAGTATTACAGTTTTTTTGGAGGGTAAAGTTATGTTTGTCTTGGCGAGTGCCGTTGGACAAGGCAAATGTCAAACCGGCATTAAATGCCGCAGGGTGCGATGCCATCAGTCAAGAAAGATTGTTTTTAAGTGCAAAAATATTAATTGGCTGACAATTTACGATGTTTTGTAATGGATAAGTGAGAGGCGTATTCTGGGAAGAAAAGGAAAACTTTTCTTGGTCGATCGAGATCAGAACTATAGAACAAATTCAGATGTATGGGAACTTTAATATAACAGTGCTCCGCAAAGCAAAGATAGTTGAAATTATACTTTTAGATTAATATTAAGTAACGTTGAATGGGCAACAACATAACAATTCAGAAGTGTAGGTATCTGAAAAAGAAATATGGTGGGAAGGGTAAAACTTATTGACCAAGAAAGTGTCAGATGTCAGAAAGATTTACTGGTTTTAGCCGTAATTTTTTTCTATTCCTAGGATTTGTTATGCATTTAGTAATTGGAGAAGAGAAACAATTTATATCCGAATAAGTATTCGCTCGCTGCAGTTGCACCATCCATCTTGATGTTCTCGATAACACTTTGCATATAAAAAGACTCCACTATTGGCGACTTGCTGATTTTTTATTGACTTTATAATGAATAGTGTCCCTCTGAGAGTCTGAGGACGCTGAGGTGTAAGAAGTGCCTATTCCGGTTTTATGGCCCAATGGATAATGTCTATATAATATTTTGTATGCGTTTGCTTTGTGTAATGAACAATTTATTAATATTATGTCAATCTTAGTCGTCTTTTTCTCATGGAAATACTTTTTGGTCGTGTATACACGTATGACTGGAGTCCTGGACAATATTACTTACGTGTATGTTTAATGACATCAGGCGAATACGGACATTCTACTGCCCAATACACTCGTAACCTTGTAACCTCCATGAGAGCAGTAGGCCTTGCTGAAATAAAACTCTTGGCTCTAACTATCTACTTGGTACCGATTTTTTGCTGATGTATTTCTATGATGCGCTATATACTAATCTTTTGATCTGTGGACAATGTCGTTGGTTTCACACTCTGTAATTGTACATTTTCTACATATTAAGCATGAAACCTTGTGTGTAACTGTTCTTTGTCCCAAATAAATTGAAAAAAGAAAATGATTTATTATCAGTCAGGAATAAATGCGTATTCCAGTCCTATTTCTTTCATCTTGCAGATCTGCCGGCCAAACATAAACTGCACGGCCCCCGAGAACAAATGGCGGTACATCGTGGACTTCGAGTGCCTTCGCACGGACGAGCCAAAGCTAATCAAGGAGATGCGGCTCTCCTTCCCCAGTGGACACTCTTCGTTCTCAGCATACACTATGCTGTATTTCTCGGTAAGTTCCTTTCACTATCAATAGGCTACCATCGTGCTAGAGAGAAAGTGCAAAAGTATCGTCTATCGACCAATAATCTTAACCGTGAATATTATCTCCGCTCCGCTTCACCGGTTTGCTGCATTTGGCAGATATCTGTCCACTCGTAGACACAATATCTGAACTGTAGTCTCAGCTTGTTGTAAGTTATAATGTACTTACTCAGTAACGCAAACAAAATCATTACTTGACCAGGAAATGCCATTCAAATATTTCAGTATAGAGCTGATTATGATGCTAAACCTAAGTCAATTTCTGAATGATCTTTTCCGATTCTATGATTGGGCATAGTTTTTTTATTGCAAATTGTTCTAAACCATTGACATTCTACAATCTCTTCATACAAACCTTTTCAAGTTGTTTGAGGTATTCAACATTAAATCGTTAGTTTGATAATATAATGCAGTGTCATTTCCGAAAAAATACGTGTAAGAAGTTAAATTCGCAGTTGGGCTCTTTAGACCCGATACGGGCGTACCGATACGGATTGGATTGGTGAATAATCAAGGAAGGAACCATATTATGAAACAATGTGAGACCCAGCAACAATAGTGTTTTCTTTGCAATGGCAAAACAGCACGTGCGTACTTTCTCTCCAGTTTACCTGCCTGATTCATTTCAAAATACGCATGTCACGTCTATCTGAATATCATTTAATGCCGTTATGGAGGTTGACACCTCATGACTTCATTTCAAAATACGCATGTCACGTCTATCTGAATATCATTTAATGCCGTTATGGAGGTTGACACCTCATGACATTTGCCTGTGTTTGCTTGAAATTATGCTCATAACGAATCTACTACGTGATCATCATCATTATGTACATTTCACTGCTGGGCACTGGCCTCTTCTCATGTTTGAGAAAGAAGTCGTAACGTCTGATTATTGACGCTGTTTTTCGATTAGGATTCGGACAGCTTCTCCCGTCTTTAAATTAAACTTCCTACCTAACTACTGCCTAAAATTCTAAGTGTCTTCCAAAAACTACAAATTTTAATCGTCAGGATTAATCACCGGCACCGTAACAAAAACAACCGGACATTTTCCTCCTCGACTTAGGTTATACTTTTAGGTAGCGCCCTGAAGGACCTCGTACGTACCCGTTTGCTACTTACATTATTTTCACCGATGCTTCGTGTAATCTTAATAATATTTAAAGTACATATGGTGCTACATTACCACACTAGTGCGGTAATCAGCAGATTACGTGCATATGTCGAGACTTTAAAGAACCATATGTACTGTAAAACGTTGTACGATACACGTGCGAACAGGTAATTCGCAACTCGTGTCGATTTAAAACACTCCCTTCGGTCGTGTTTCAATTTATCACCAGTCGATGCGCATTTCCTGCTCTCTGCACTTGTATCGTAATGTACGATTATAACTGCAAAACATAAAAAGTACACCTCACGAACTGAAGAAGTAGAATAGAAATCGGGTTTGGGTAAAATTGTTTATTTTGGCATAAGAAAGTTGCACACAAGCAAGAGAGAGAAAACCCAATTCGAATCCTGTTCTAAAATCTCATGAACTTTAGAGTAGGTAGATGATAGCACGAAACTTGATGAATCACCTTTTTTTTCAGTTCTATCTTCACAAGCGCTTCACATGGCGGGGATCAAAGCTGCTCCGCCACGGGATCCAGTTCATGCTGATCATGCTGGCGTGGTACACGGTGATGACGCGCGTGTCCGACTACAAGCATCACTGGAGCGACGTGCTCGCTGGCTTCAGCATCGGGCTGCTGTATGCCGTAGTCGTGGTGAGTAGAACCGGGGATTTTCCACTCTCATATCGGGAATAATGCACATGGCGGGGATCCAAGCTGCTCCGCCACGGGATCCAGTTCATGCTGATCATGCTGGCGTGGTACACGGTGATGACGCGCGTGTCCGACTACAAGCATCACTGGAGCGACGTGCTCGCTGGCTTCAGCATCGGGCTGCTGTATGCCGTAGTCGTGGTGAGTAGAACCGGGGATGTTCCACTCTCATATCGGGAATAATGCACATGGCGGGGATCCAAGCTGCTCCGCCACGGGATCCAGTTCATGCTGATCATGCTGGCGTGGTACACGGTGATGACGCGCGTGTCCGACTACAAGCATCACTGGAGCGACGTGCTCGCTGGCTTCAGCATCGGGCTGCTGTATGCCGTAGTCGTGGTGAGTAGAACTGGGGATGTTCCACTCGCATATCGCGAATACTGCATATCGTATATATATTCATTTTTAGGGTTCCGTACCCAAAGGGTAAAAACGGGACCCTATTACTAAGACTTCACTGTCCGTCCGTCCGTCCTTCTGTCACCAGGCTGTATCTCAAGAACCGTAATAGCTAGACAGTTGAAATTTTCACAGATTGTGTATTTCTGTTGCCGCTGTAACAACAAATACTAAAAACAAAATAATAATAATAATTAAGGGGGGCTCCCATACTAAAAACGTGATATTTTAGCCGTTTTTCATGGCTACCAGTTGAAATTTGCACACATTATGTATTTTTATTTTGCCTACAACGACAAATACTAAAATCAAAATAATAATAATAATTAAGGGGGGCTCCCATACAACAGAGTAGTTGTTGGCGTTTTTTTTTCTGGTACGGAACCCTTCGTGCGCGAGTCCGACTCGCACTTGGCAGGTTTTTTTTATATAAAGGCGAAGGATAATTGAAGAATATTAACTTTTTTACTTTAAATATCCATTTTCAAGATTTCAATGGGTACTGGTTACTGTCGACGATTATTACCTCATCATGCCTCATCATATTGTCTCTCATATTGTTCATGGCGTAAAGTTATTTAAGCTTATGTCAACACAATTTTTGCATTTCTATACTTCTATTAAAATCGTAACTGAAATGAAGTTATTTACTGGAATCAGCATCGGATAACGACAGAGTTAATAATATTTTTGACCTTTCCATTGTGAGTGACATTGACATCGTTTTCCATACCTACCAGGGATGCAGCAAATCTCCATCCATTGTGACTCAATCAGGGAAATTGACGCCGAAATCGTTATGATATTTTGGAACTAAATGCCATAGCCAGTCAACAACAAATAGTTTAGACAATTTATCATTTAGAGCTTGATTTATTGCGATATTTTAAACCAGCTGTCACGTGGAGTTTGAGCTGTCAGTTGTTTGCGGTTTTTTTTATTTGAAAGTAGGTTTTCCAGCGATGGTTCTTAGACATGTTTTATGACAATAGTACAAGCTAATAGCAAAAGTAGATGATCACTTTTTAGTACTATTTCAGTTTCACTATTTTGACGCATCCCAACTGTCGCAGCATTGTTACTTTAGTGCGATAAAGTACCTACTAAAATGATCATCGACTTTTGCTGTTGACTGTACCTAAATCAATTGTTGGTATTCTGACATGTAACCAGTAAAAAAGGTGTTTCACTAGATGGCGTTACCGTTTAGCAATCACAAAGAAACTGCCACCACCATATCAGCCCTAGGACGTCCACTGCTGGACATAGGCCTCCCCCAATTTCATGAGAGGTAAATGCCATAATCGCCACGCTTGGCATGCGGGTTGGCGATCGCAGTATCTCCACCGCACTCTAGGAATGCTGCTGCCCATTCCCCGGTGGTCTGCATTTTTACGCAATTTTCGGTAAAATGTTATCAGTAGGTACGATAACGCTTTGCATAAAAAATACAAACCGTACTGCTACTCGATATAATATAAGAACTCTCCGTTGCTGCGACTAGCGCCAGATTGGTTGTACTTCAGTAACTGATATACTATTAGTCTGCGTCTGCCTAGGAAGTTGGCGAGGATTAACAGATCAATTTAATTCTAAGTACTGTGTAACTGTTACAGCTAGTTTTAATTTAAGCTCAATAACTTTCTCCAATTTCAGTTCACATTCGTGTCCAACCTCCGTAAAACGCCTCGCAATCGTCAACCAGTCAGCCATCACGACTCTGAACTGCATACGACCAACGGCAACACCCGCTCGGGGTCAAACTGGAGGGTTTGACAGACGGACGGTGACGAGGTGTGACCGCAGATTATCTCGCACGAGTACTGAGGCGCCATCTGTGCTTGAAACTACGTAACTTGAGTGACTATATTTCGTATGAGGGAATGTGCTAAGTGGCAGCTTTACGTCAAAACCAGGGGCCCAATTCACATAGGCTTGTACTTTATAATACAAATGGAATTGATTCTCTTTATATGGGGATCAAAAGAAGTTTCCACAGCCGGTGACGAGGTGTGACCGCAGATCGTCTCGCATGAGTACTGAGGCGCCATCTATGCTTAGAACTACGTAACTGAAGTAACTATAATTAATGTATGAGGATGTTCTAAAATGTAAGTAAGTACAACCAGCAGGCAGCTTTACCTCAACTCCGAAATTCATTAAAAAAATGGATATTCCTTTATAATATAAAGGGCTGTACAGAAGTTTTCACTAAGTACAATTTTCAAGCATAGTTAAGTTCTGCAAGATCCGACGCAGCTCAGTTAACAACCATTCAGCCACCACTACTCAGAACTGCCACTAACGACAATAGTCGCTCGGGTTCAGGCTGGAGTAAGTATTGTGCAAAACCACATCTATTGGCCCTAGTAATTGCAACGCCCTCTGTGCATAGAACTTGGAACTACGACGAAACATACTGTAGAGAGTTTTCTGAAATGTGCACTAGGTAGCGCTATGTCATGCCTAAGGCTGATATTTTACCAGTTACGTTTGGTAAATGTACATAAGTTTTTATTTTTGCTTGACCGAATGGTATGAGAACATAGCTTAAGTCTTGTGGGAAAATTGCATTTAACATTGTTACACTACATAATTCAGGGACTGATATTTTAACACACCATACTTTTTAGGGTCGGTCAGAATATCAGAATCTGCCTAAACCTTAGACCTAGAACGGGTCACTACGGGGTAATAAGTGTTAAAAACCATTAAGGTTTGATGTAATTAACGATAACACCATTTCTGTCGTTCTTATATAAATCTAACTTAACGTTGATCTAGATGGCAGCACTGAGATGTCCGGTTTATTTGTCCAATGTGCTTGTTTGTGAAAACAAACATAGAAACAAACGAATGCGGGCTTTAAATGGACGATTGGAGTCTCTTTTACGTGCGAGATATTTTTTGTCTGTGGCATAATGTTATCGAGCCCTCGAATATGTTTTTAATAATTGTTAGATGTCACTGTCAAAATCAATACGTAGACATTGGTAATTTATGGTGTAAATACATATTACTTGTCAGTTACTATGTCACGTCGTCAAATTTAGTCGAGTATAGCATATAAATGACTAAAGTGCCCTTCAAAAAAATTATTTGTCGACTATAATTATTGTAAGCAACGAGTTTATAAAGAACATATTACGATTTGACACGAAAGCAAATTGGTATGTCTGCTTTAGGAAAATAGAGTACAATTCATGATTTTATTTTATTTATGGGTAATTTTTAAAATTGTGAATTAAAAATTTTTGGTATTAATTGCTAGCTTTAAAAATTACCTTGTTATAGTTTAAGAAAATTATACTACTTGAAGTTTTACGTGCAATGTGTTATTTATATATTTATGCACTATTTATTTAATCGCAAGCTTTTATTATAGTTTGTTAATTTAATTTAAAGTACAATTATTTTAATTTTAGACCTAGCCTGTAAATATTTAAAAAATCTCATTCGTTACGAATTTGGAAGCATTTTGTGGAAATGCATTTATTTGTTTGAAAAGTAAAACATATACAGCTCATTTATTTACTATATTATAGTAGATTTAGGAATAGCTTGGGTCTAGAAGACTCGAGGCATGTATTTGATACTGTGATATAGGAATGTAAAAATATTGCAGACTGGCGGGTAATCAATGATAGTTTAAATGTGGGAAAAGTAGTAAATGGTAGTTTGTCAAGAGTATTTTCACTGTTATTTAAAACAAAACTTACGTATTTACGTTGAGTTTGGCTTAGTTGGTAGTGACCCTGCCTACGAAGCCGGAGGTAAAGGGTTCGAATCCCGGTCAGGGCATTATTTGTGCAATAAGCACGTATATTTGTTCGTGTTTTGTATGTATTTTAAGTATGTTTTATCTATTTAAGTATGTATATCGTCGTCTAGTACCCATAGTACAAGCTTTGCTTTAGTTTGGGACTAGGTCGATTTGTGGATTAAGAGATTGTCCTCCAAAATTTATCTATTTATTTAATATTTATTTTTACTTCTTTATATGTTCTTGTACCTAATATAATATCATGTTAATTTAGTAATTACAGATTTTTATCAGAACTAAATAACAGTGAATTTGCTCATTATTGCCTCCCACCCGTATTTCCCAAACCTATGCAATGCAAATCCAATGCAATTCTCTTTCGCACTAGCTTAGTTAGAAAGAGACACAACTCAGCACTTAGCGAGCCCATGATGGCCATCGCGTGATAAATACACGATATCATGTGTCACTCTGACACTATTTGTTAGAAAGTGAGGCATGTAGTCTCAATACGTTATTTTACTGATAGTCAAAACAGCAACTTTTTATTTGAACTAATGACTTCACAATTTTCTGTGGTTAAAAAAGGACTCTTATATTTTAATGTATTTTTTAAAAATAGCAGACTTTTTTTTTTATGACATAGGTGGCAAACGAGCAGACGAATCGCCTGATGGTAAGCGATTAGCGCCGCCCATGGACACTCGCAACACCAGAGGGGTTGTAAGTGCGTTGCCGGCCTTTAAGATGGGAGTACGCTCTTTTCTTGAAGGTTTGAAGGTCGAATCGGTCCGGAAATACCGCAGGCGACGTATCCGTTGTTAAATACCGTATTATTTATCGCGCGATAAATGCGATCATAATACGCCACCAGCACTGGCAGCATGATCGCATTTATATGCAACATAAAGCATTCGTTCTCGAACTCTTGCTGGTAAACCAGCCTCGAACTCTTGCTGGTAAAGACTCTTTACCTGCAAGAGTTCGAGAACGAATTAGGAACTTCTCTTTAGTAAAAACCTAATGCTTTGTGTTGTACATAAAAACAACCATGCTAGCTATAGTCATATGTACATTACTTTTAAAGTTGTGACTTGACCTGTGGACGTAATCGTGGTGGCCTTATATTACAATAAAAAATTAAATATATAAGTACATTTGGATGTTTTCCGTTTTGTACATATATTTATAGTTAAGTTTGGTTAATTTTATTTTATATTTAGATAATTATTTATGTAGGTTTTAAATGTAATGTACGTCGGTTGAAATATCTTGGTCTCAGGTCGAAAATTTTAGACGTAGATGAATATTTTGTTTTTGAATTGGCCGGGATATTTTATGCGATTTTACTTTATATGTACAGTTAACAGCAAAAGTAGATGATCATGTTAGTACTCTGTCGCAATAACAGAACAATACATCGACAGACCACCGTGGGATGGGCAGCAGCATCCCTAAAGTGCGGTGGAAATACTGCGATCGCCAACCCGCATGCCAAGCGTGGCGATAATAGCATTTACCCTCCATGAAATTGGGGGAGGACTATGTCCAGCAGTGGACGTTCTTGGGCTGATATGATGGTGGTGGTGGACATCGACAGGTGGGATGCGTCAAAGTAGTGAAAGTGACAAGGTACTAAAATGATCAATTGATCATCTACTTTTGCTGTTGACTATACCTATTGTATAGTTTTTCTTGTCACTGAACAAGTTGATAGTCTTTTTAGTTATGGCAGCATTTCTATATTGTTCGGAAACGCTATAAATGCTTATTTAGAATATTACATTACTGAAGAGCATAATTTAAAATAAATAAATAATAATAATGACAAAAGTTTTTTTTAACAAACCCGTTGCATTTTATGGAACCTTCTTTGGACTTAGGCCGTTTAAAATTGCTTTTTTCTTGCAATTTATTCCTGAATTTGCCTTTATGTATATATTTTATTAGTTAATAATATTACTTTTTCTTGATAGTTATCGGCCAAAAGGAATTATGAAGTACCTACCTACCCTCTTCTAGAATACAATATATCTATTTAAATAAAGTAATTTTATACTCGCCTCAAACTCGCAAAAAATATTTGTGTCAATGGCACGTGCAAAGCAAAACGTTTAAAAGATTAAGGAAGTAAACAAATACTAAGACTTTATCTATGACGACGTTTTGCTATCATACGTTTTCAAACAAACTCAGATTGCAATGCAGATATCTACAAGTACACACAAAAACGGACCTTACACTCTTCAAATTAGGGTACAAAATCAAACGAGTCAATCTAACAACGGTTTGCCAATACACTCGAGTTTTTAATTACGATATTGAAGGTGAACGCAGATTTTGCTATCAGTCGTGTCTGTTGGCTTCGGTCGACGGTCGTGTGACGACAGTATCGTGACTGAACAAAACGGATTTTTCGAAATATTTTGCCGGATTTCATGGTGTTATGGCGCAGGATAAAAGATGGCAGTTGATGCTGGATTTCGTTATTTTAGCTTGTGGTGAGTATGATTTAGTTGTTGATTTGAACTAAAATGTAACGTTTATTTTCTCACAGTGGGTTTAAATCACACGAAAAGCTTTTCTGTTTATAACCGATTTCTTATTGAAAATCCAACCGTTAATAGATGAGTGAGAGCAAATAATTGTTTATAGCGGTATTTATGTATTTATAGGAATGATGTATTTTTAACTATCACTTGTAGGTACTTAATGTCGATTAAAATTTATTAAAGAGGAAATAAAAATGATTTAACGGTCGTAAGTTAAAGAAACATTACTTTTTTCACGGTTAAACTAATTATTTTGTTTATTATATACATTTGGACGTTTTTATTTATTTGCCTTGGGCAACAAAAGGCCTATATATGACGACTGGGCACTGTGCACCATTGACTATGGCAACCATGATTTTGCTAAATTGATCTATTTATTCCTAAATGCAAGAATGCTCGTTCGATCACACCACTTCACTGTGGTCTGTGGATCACACTAAAATAGCAGTTTCTCACTTCTTCAATATCGGACCCAACACCAGTATCGGGGCAATTAAAATGTATGAACACATCTGCCTTTCACACCACCCTGAGTGCCTACCGACAACCGAAACAGAAGGTTCTTAAGATGATATCGAGTATCGGAAGGATATATTCCACACAATTGACAGCAGGGTCAGCAGGAATCGGTTCCGACACCGATATCGTGTTGGAACTGTAATAAAACGCCTCTGGCTGTATTTAATATTCAGAATCTATTATATTACGCAAACGGTTAGAACTCACGTATAAATTGTCACTCCGGGCGACATGTTTCGAACTCTTCGGGAGTTCTTCCTCAGGACGAGTGCACCTGCGACGAGCGCGCCTCGCACACTCCCGAAGAGTTCGAAACATGTCGCCCGGAGTGACAATTTATACGTGAGTTCTAACCGTTTGCGTAATATAATTTTGAAATGACTCACGAAAGTTTAAATTCAGAATCTATTGTTCAGAGACCGTGACACGATTAAAGTAATAGCTCTTTTTATTGCCTGCAATTACATTTAAACGTTAATAAAATAAAACTAAGGTAGGTGCATATAATATGCCTAAATTGAAGAACAAATAACTATTAATTTTACTCTTTTTACCACTTTTAAACTTACATATTCTGCTGTTGAAATCTATTTTATTGTCACGCATCTTCGTTGTTCCGGGATATTACTTGTATGTCAGAAATAAATATGTCTGGTATATTATGTATGTCAGTAAAAATAAAATGATAACTACCTCTATAGTCAATTAGTTTGCAAATTTTATTTGCCTGAAAATAAATTATTTTTGATTGCTTACTTTATTATATTCTTTGTTGCTTTACTAACTGTACTTTAAGCTAAGAAAGTGGTTTAAATACCCTTTTCGACTCGTGTTAATGTTCAAAGATTACCATTTTCTTGGCTAATTAAACTAAACATGACTAAGCATGTATATCTATATTTTTTACCCCGCCTAACCTTGCGATGGTTGGTAACACCGTTCATTTTCGTCGGGTAAGAAAGATCGGGTGATGAATCAATAATAATGGAATATAATAATATTGTTAAAAATCTAATCTAAGTGACATAAAGTAAACTCTAAAAAACCAAGTCTCATAATGCAACCTTGAACGGTGACGAAGACTTATTTCATTCAACCGTGGTTACGTACCTACCTATCATCGCTTTTTATTAGCTTGTAATAACGGTAATAAGGTTGACTCAATTCGTTTTTTAGGGTTCCGTACCCAAAGGGTAAAACGGGACCCACTAAGAATCCGCTGTCCGTCCGTCACTAGGCTGTAAGTATCTAATGAACCGTGATACGTTAGACAATTGAAATTTTCACAGATGATGTTATTTCTGTTGCCACTACGAGTATAACAAAACATATGTACAGTCAGCATTATAAATATGTATACAATTTGTTCCCCAGACATTTGTTCCGAAATGTATACATATTTATGATGCTGACTGTACTAATAAAACAGAATAAATTAAATATAGGGGGCTTTCATACAACAGATATGTTTTATTTGCCGTTTTTATAGATAACTAGCGACCCGCCCCGGCTTCGCACGGGTCTATGTCTACATCCCTGAATTTTAATTCTGCAATATCTTCGCAAATATTCATTTAAATTACATGCTGCAAGGGCCATATTGATGTATATTATATGCATAATGTATTTAAGGTACTTAATTGGATAAGGATTAATGCTGTACTTATTGCTTAAAATCGCTTCGTAAATAATCTATTATTTCTCGTAAAAAGTAAAGGATAAAAAATGGTTATTGTGGGTTATCCCTAAGAGATAGACATATACATCGCGGATTTTTTTGTAGACCTTTTTAAGATGTACAATACTTATAACTGCAGTATATTATTTTGATCTATCTTGTAGGGTTCAGACAGCGTTTGCAATGTAAGCGCAAAAAATGTGTTTATTTACGGACATTACATTACAAACCTCTAAAATTATCAGTGTTTCTCTACTATATTATGGATGTATTATTATAAACCTTTCTCTTGAACCACTCTATCTATTAAAAAAACCGGATCAAAATCCGTTGCGTAGTTTTTAAGATCTAAGCATACATAGGGACAGACAGCGGGAAGCGACTTAGTTTTATACTATGTAGTGATGATGGTACGGAACCCTTCGTGCGGGAGTGCGATTTGGCCGGTTGTTATAAGGACCCGTTGGCGATCGTAAGCCTTAATAGCAACATGCAAAGTCGTAACTTACCGTCACTACTTGTAAGTACCTTAATCAATTTTGTTAAACCACAGCGAGAAGCAATGATGACTTAATGTAGACCTGTATAGATTCTATAGATAACCTATAATACGAGTATAGTATAGCCCATCTATCTATGCTTCTCTGTAACATCTTATCGTTAATAGACTATTTTACTTCTTCATCATCTTCTATCTATGCTTCTCTGTAACATCTTATCGTTAATAGACTATTTTACTTCTTCATCATCTTCTATCTATGCTTCTCTGTAACATCTTATCGTTAATAGATTATTTTACTTCTCCATAATCTTCTATCTATGCTTCTCTATAACAGCTTATCCGTACCGTAATAGACTATTTTACATCTGCATCATCTTCTATTAAGCTTTCCTGTAACAGCTTATCGTTAATAGACTATTTTACTTCTTCATCATTTCTACTTACGCTTCTTTGTAACATCTTATCCATACTTCTCCATTCGGAAATTCGCAATTTATGCTAACTAATCTCTATTTAAATTATTTAAATAATCTATTATGTGCTAATGTATATATTTGTTGGTTAATTATATTGAAATTGATCTAGGATAGTATTCTAGACTACGCGAGATATGGCGAGTTTGAGCTTACCCAAAATTTAAAGTCTATTTTGTGCTATTTGTTACCAACCGAATACTATGACCAATTTGGCTTAAATGTTGAGGTACAAAATAGTTAGATACTCAATCTCGCGGCGGCAGACACCGCAGCGTCCAACTTGGTTCACTACTTAACGTTTTCAGGTGACGGCGTTGACGCGCAAACGAAGCGAATATTCTATCTAGACAACAGGGGGCCAATTCTCGGGTTCGATCGAGATGATCTCTATTCGAGATTCCATACAAGTGACTCTACCATTCTATACAATGTCACGATAGACATCTCGATCGGAACCGAGAATTGGCCCCCAGAGCACGTGCTATGCGGTAGTAGGGGATAGCATGATTCGTTGTTTTCTAGAGCTACTATTATAATATTGACAGCTCTATCAAACATCGCGCATAAGTGCAATTCACTATTCTGTGGTAGGGGGCGCTTCTTCACGACTTTTACGATCTATTTCATAATCTTTCAATCTCGTCGCAAATGAATAGTAATCTTGACATATCATTCAACTAAACAAGATAAGAAATTATCGATTAGGTAATCGATTCTTATCTACACTATCTCGCACGTAGCTTTAAACTAATTAACATAATTAATTAATTACGAATAAATATGTCGAAGAGGAATAATCACCTTCTGCGCCCTCTATTAAACCCGTCGAGAATGTGTTTATCTTGCACTTCGCTGTTATTGTACAAATGCCACTGATTGATTGAAATGCAACGTACAAGGGTGTTAAAGCCATCGAAATATAATAAGTATGGAAGCATAACCGTCGCTCAAAACCGGTGCCACAAAATCTAGTGCCAGAGGCGGAGTTTACATTTCCAGTGACGTTTCAGTGCCCGATCGCAACTCAGTCAACGATCCGACGTAGAGTTGAACGGTTGACATTGTGTCAAATGAAAATAATTAAATTTTAATAGTTACCGGCAACAGATATTATTTTATAAGTGTTGACCAGCACTATTAATTGGTGCATAAGCCACACGAATGGCAAGCTGGAAGATATTTCTTTTCATTATTTAAATATTCAATTTACAACAATCCCATACATTTGTGTGATGTGCGCTATGCAATATATGTTTCGGAAAAAGCATATTAGAATATAAATAAAAGCGTACAGATAAGTACGCTTTCGATATTAGTCAATAACATCTTAAGATATGCACAACGAAAAATTGGTGTACTAAAAACGCATTTAGTGAAGGTTGATTTTTCTCGGACAAAAAAAAAGAAGAGATGAGGCGATATATGAAATTGAATAGTGTCGACAATTACATAGTAATTTGGTCTAAAACCACAATATGCTCGCCTTTTTTATACAACGACGGTGGCAAACAAGCTTACGACCTGCCTGGTGGTAAGCAGACACCGTCGCCTACGGACACTTTCGACTCCAAAATAATCACAAGCGCTTTGCCGACTCTTTATTAACTTGAGGATTCGGTGTATCAACAGCTAGAGACATAATGCAAACTCGCTCGCAATAATGCTCACTCTCATCACAGCGTATCCTCGGGAGCTCTGGCGACCTTACTCACTCCCGCCTTTTCTCACTGACGGATAAGCAATAATATTAATCAAATCGTTTCGAAAAAATCTAAACTTGCCTGGAGGGCACTTCCTCCGTTTTGTCATGGATAAATAATTAGGATGAAAATAAATATACTTTTATCTGAGTAGGTACTGATGTGTTTTGATTGAATTTTGGTCAATCAACCTAATCATGATTTACCAAAATTTACCGGATCTAAATCACGTTTAAGATTTCATTTGCACAACTGCTTGATATTTCTCGGCGAGGTTTAGTATATAGTATAGAAGTTTATTGATAGTATGAGGAGCCTATTATTCCAAGAACTACTAGCAGATGAATCAGGTGAGACCTAAGGTGATAGTATACCGCGAGACACAATGTACTGATAGCACGATAGTGTTTGCGTCCACTTATCATCCACTTGCTAGATTCACTAGCCAGGTTTTTTTTCTTACTTTCGTTAAGAACGCGATCGTGCTAGCTATTTACTATTTCGCGTTAGTCGCCTGTGTTTGGGGCGATAGACGTTCCATCTTGACGGTATTAGGAGAGAGTAAGGTTTATTATTGGTTTTACTGGTTAATTTTATCAAACTATTAATGCTTAAATCCCATTTTAGAATCGGTCCGTTGATACATATAAATTAAAAATATAAGATTGAAAGAAGATACAAGATTGGGTCATTTTGTAGTACACCATCCATGTCAAAAGTAGGCGTATTTATATCAAGTTCAAGAAGACGGAGTTAATGACAAATAAAAATCACGTGTCAAATGTATTCTAACCAGTCACGGCACATGTAACTTTTTTTATTGATGCAATAGTATAAAACCTTTGTGAAAATTTAATCTACTTAAACTATCTTGAATATTTGATTGGCCAATGATACATAAGACGTTTTAGTTTTAAATCGTGAAAAATGGACCATATTTCGACGTCAGTTTTGTTTGACGTTACTCTTCTAAGTATACTTATTATATTTCGATGGTTAAAGCACATCTGAGTGAAGTCGATTGCTGGATAGTTCCGTTGTACGCCAGCAGAGGGCTGTTGAAAGGAAAAGATGTTTACAGAAAAAGAGACAAACGACTGCTCTGTCAATTGTCATTGATGAGAAAAGCTTGGGGAGATGACGAAGGCTCCTGGCGGTGAAATAAAGTTGGTGTGACGGCATATGAGAATCGAAATCACTAGTTCGGTGTATTTTGCGTGACATTTGTAACAATGTTGAAGTGGAAGTAAAAGGTGACTTTGTAAAATGAGTTTAGTCTTTTGTTAATGCCCGAGGAACTCCTGGATATATATGAACCTTCCCTGATGGAATACACCCACGATCCGACAATAGTTATTTGTTCAACAAGAGAGCAAAGTAGATTTTTGCTGCGAGTGTTGATGTTGAGTCCCGAGCAAGCGTAAGATCCTATAGTTAGAATCATGAGAGAGAAAAAATTAGAAACTTGAGCGTAGCGAGGGACTCAAAGACATGAGATGCAAATATCTTTGCTCTCGTGTGATACATAATAACATATAACGCAAAGGAATAGTGATGGAGAGAATGTAGTTACTTAAACTAACCTACGATATGAAAAATTAAAAAGTTAGTTTCTTTTCACGCTCGCAGCAAAATTGCACTTTGTTCACTGGTTTCAAGCTGGAAAAGTCGTTTTCACGCTCGCAGCATAATTGCATTTTGCTCACTGGTTTCAAGCAGCAAAACCGTCATTTTCGAGCCGCTAAGGTGAAAAAATATTTTTCCGCATCTCGCTGTGAACAGTGCTGTCTTAGAAAACGCGTTTCCGTAACTCAAACTATTTCAGTTAGAATGTGAAATGATAAAAGACAGAGAAACTTTCGTTTTGTAATCTAAATCTGGAAGGAAATATGCATTTAAAATTATTAATTATCTCAGCATGTTTTTGTACATGTCCACTGTCCAGGGTAACCATAGGGTTCGCAGTCCCGGGACTAGCCTAATATTGTATGTAAAGTTCTGAAAGTAAGCAATCAGCCTAGAACGGCACCATTATTTAAGGAAATCTATATCCTAACCTAAACTGTAAGCAATTAGTATAAATAAATAAATAAATAAATATTGGGGAGTTTTTTTACACAAATCGAACTAGTCCCATAGTAAGCTCAATAAGGCTTGTGTTATAGGTACTAGACGACGATATATTTAATATATATATACTTAACAAGGTACTTAACACCAACTAGGCTAAACAGGCCGACAAAACAAGTATGTTGCTACATAGTAATGCTACTTATTCATATTAAGGTTCGACGGCCCCCAAAATGTTGTCTTTCTCGCAGTAGCTTAGCTTAACTAGCTAGCGAGTGGTGGCTTTGATATGGTCCTCGACGGGGCACGCATAAAACAAAAATCGGCATAAAACAACTTTTTGTCAAAGGGAATAATTAGTTTATAAAAATCGGTGAAAACAAGTTATTGTACATTATTTTGAACTGAAGATTACGAGTAGGTACAAAGCTTCAAGTTTTTCGGATAACAAAATACAGTAGTAAAATGGTTACAATTGGAAAAATTGGGGTGAATTTCTCTAATTTATTATAGTACATTACACAACTAGGGTGGTAAAGCAAAGAAAGGCTGAGATCGCAGATTTTGCGGTCCGAGCTGTAGGCGAGGGATGTATATATATGCGATTGAGGGCTTTATTTATTACCTCCCGTGTTGGGTACATCATTTTATAACTACACTTGACAAGAAAGCGTAGTAAATATGCGAGAGAGGGCTTTCTGTTGTACGACCCTTGTTTTGTAAACAATTTTACCTCACCACTTGGCCAAAACGCGCTTTTTGGCAAGGTGTGGTGTAAATGTTATTACGGGTGTTGAAGAAAACCATTGTAGGTACTCTTTATGCCCTGCAGGTTATCATATATTGTTTTAGAGTAGTAATTAAGATTAATATTATATATTAAGTATCACATTTGTTACATATTAAAGACTTAAACTTAATTTAAGGAATTAAGACAAATATTATCAGAAAACCTAATTTCTTAGAAAATTATGTCACATGTATTCAATGTTTTGTTTTTATTATATAAATGGGATAAGATTGCTCTTGACATGACATGCAATACCTAGATCTATGAAACCCAAATTTTCGTATGGTGCGCTTATGGTGCACTAGTTTTTTTTTCTTCTCGGGAAGTAACGTAGTACTTACTATTTTTATGTACCAAATACCCTTAATGGGAGTGGGAACGTAATTATATTTTTGGAAATAAGGAAACGGTTCGAGAAAAGGGAGTGCCGCTCCTTCCTTTTTGTTCGTCTTGGCGGGGGCACTATATTATGATTGTAATAGTTAATGAATAAAAAAGTTATACTACTATTAATTTTTACGACATTTTGCCAAGGATGAACCTTAAAAGGAAAGCAAACCTTATTTACTCGAGAAAATGATAATTGTCAGTTGTATAGGTACGATCAAGATAAGTTGTAAGTTTACTTCATACGAAATCGACGGTTGGTTTTTAGAACATACTTATATCCAGTTCAGAGTTCCGCATACGAATCAATTAGATACTATATCATCAGTGCATCCAGTACAAATATCTATGTAGAAAAATACATAGAAAAATATTTATTAGGTTAACACTGTGCAAGTTTTGAAACATATAATGTTGGGATCTCTTAGTAGTAAAGCATACATAAATGACTGAATTACCCAAAATCTTTTAGCTTTTTTTATATGTTTTCATGAACTGTAGGTATGTGTTTAGCAATATTCATGAGGTTACTTACCTACGCGTTATCTAGTTTATCTATTAATTTCTAACGTTTAATTGTGATTATCTTCTAATACCCACGATATTACCTCTGTTATCTATGAATAATACTAACTACCTACCTAGTTACTTTAATAAACACTTACGTACATAATAGTGACGTCAATTGCTTGATTGGATATTTGTAAGCTGAATACATGCTTTTCAAAACACATTTTATTGCATAGGCACTTGTACTTGGGTTACCAGGGGTGTTATTCAGGGCAGATATCCCGCATATGAGGGCAGAAACCCCGCATTTTTCGGGACGTGTCGATTTTCAGAGTCGATTTTCAGATGTCTCGCAATTCAATGAGCTTAATTCAGGAAAGAAAATTATCCCGAATTTTAAGTGATCAGTACCGAAAACCTTTCCCCTTTTGCCTTTTGTGCACTCGAAAAATATGTAAAAATACGTACTTAAATGAAAAAATCCGGTTGTTAATGGTTCATTGTTATTATATTTATTGTTATTTTTTTTATTTATAATTTTCCTTTGGTTTGTTTGTATAGTTGATTGTGTCGTTTTTTTTAAGTAAATGTTTTTTTTAAGTCAATAACCCTTTAATTAATGTTTTGTCCCGAATTTTTGCTACTTGTCCTGAAAATGGTAATCGAATTTGGTAACCCTATCTATAGTACTCATAACACAAGCCTTATTGAGCTTACTACGGGTTTAGTTCGATTAGTGTAAGAGTGTCCCCCTAGTATTTATTTTAATTTATTTATATCGCCCACAACACACTTCTGCCCTAGTAACATAGTCAACTCCAACGCCACCCACACGAGAGAATAAATATGTATATAGTCCCCGAGATATACAACACTATCACTAACAGAGCAAAACAGTTCCTTTTTGATGCTTCTGGAACGGATTGAACGGATCCCTCTAAGCCGACACCGCTCGAGTTGTCCTCATAATATTTTCTCGAGTGGCGACCACGTGAAGGAGCAGCACGTAGACCTCCCACAAGGTGGACTGATGAGCTGGTAAAGGTCGCGGGAGTCTGCTGGATACGGGTGGCGCAGGAGCGGTAATTGTGTCACTCTCTGAGAGAGGCCTTTGTCTAGTAGTGACAGTAGCGGACGTCTTTCAGCTGATATGATAATGACTTTGTTTTCAGTATGCTTCCCGCTCCTAGCGTTGTCGCAATGGGCTCGACCCTTCCACCGCGGTTTCTTCGAGCATGATGACTCCATAAGGCTGCCGTATATGCAACAGAGCGTCACAGAGGCTACCTTGGGGTGTTTCGGCTTCATGTTAAACATAGCTACGGTAAGCGAAATATGGAAATAGTATAGCCGATTATGGATATAGAAACGCTTCGGCCTGTACAACGCATTGCCCTTACGAGGCCCCTTTTATTACCTCGCGTACCTATCCTTTTCCCATTTACTTGGGGTCGGCGTGGCAATGTTTTTTCTTTCCTACCTCTCTATCACCCGTCATCTCGTCACTCGATCACATCACATCCTTCCTCTTCATATCGTCTCTCACGCAATCCTTCTACCTTCTCCTTGGCCTATCCCTCCTCTTACATTCCTCCACATTCATGCCTAATACCTTTCTTATCACATGACTTTCATCCTTCTGCATAACATGCCCATACCACCGTAGACGATTAGCTCTTAACTTATCATCGATGGGTGCTACTTACTTCCAGGTTTTTGTAATATACAGTGCCTTATAATATTAAGTCATAATATTTGTGCAATAATAAAATAACTTTGAGTTATTTTTATGTCTGGATTACTTCCGAATTAGGCGGTACGCCGCTCATCGCCTCGCTTGTCCGTAAACACGACCATAGCATTCTCCTGAAAGCACCCTCAGGTGCCTCCGAGTCCGGAGTCCGCTTTCCATGTAATCTCAATATTAAGCACAAGCACTCCTTTATACGGAATTGACTGCAATCGACCATTCAAGTAGTCGGGACCTTGGCCTCTTTTCGGTTCATCGCTTTTGCAACTGTATTGCATTTCAATATGGCTGTCTCACTCGCTCTGACGCGTTAAGAGGGTACGAACGAAAAGTAGCAAACTTTAGGTTTTTTCAAAGGCCATATTTTTGTTCAAATACTTACATTGTTAACGTAAACTACTGTTTTGTATAGATACACTCTTATTCTAGACCATAGCAATGCTATAATTCTATTTCTATAAACGGTTATTTAAAACAACCAGGTTTTTGTCGACGTGTTTTCCAAAAACACGCGTCAGAGCTATCTTTTAGCTAGGATATTTCCCTTTTAAACTTACAAAAAAGTTCTAATGTCTACTTTTTTCAATAGGATATATAGTCTTTTAATACATAGCAAACGCAATAGTTCTAAAATATGCGTTTTTACTATTAAAAAAAATTTGTACAGAATGTCTAATTTGGTTTGATTAAACATTTTTTTTCTCACGTATTTGATGATGTTTTCGAAGTAAAATATTTCATTATAAAACTACAGGAATTGTTTTATTTTTTGTATTTTTTTCAACGCTCATAGATTAGCCATTTAATTTAGTCCATTTTTTAAAAACCACTATATAACCGCGCGTGAAAACTTCGTTTGATCCATTACGCGCCGGGCCTTCCCAAAGAACGGACGTATCGCTCTCGTCGCTGCCTAAAGGTCGATGACCGAGCGTACCCGACACGCGCCTGAGCTTTAGTGCGTCCGCTACATATTGATACTTGGTAAGTAATATTACATGCAAAGTAAGTTTATATATTTTATATTTTCTTAATGGACTAAAGCTTTTATTTAACTTGTACTGTTCTTATGTAAGTAAGTATATAAATAAATAAATTTCCATCTAAATTTGCAATCATTTTTTCAGCTACTTGCCGGTATCGGATTAAGCTGAAATTTGGCATACTTATGTAAGTTAGATAACAATACATTATCATGGTACCACCGAGCTGATCTGATGATGTAGACAGAAGGTGGCCATGGCAACTCCTAAACTACACAAGATAAACACGTCGTGTTTGAACTTATTCGGACCGTCTCAACAAGTAGTTGACGATTGTCGAAAAAAGTAGTCAGCAATAAAATATTTTAACAAAAATTACATTATTCACAGAAACTTATTTCAGAAATGGGCAATAAACGCAAATTATTTGAAACGAAAAAATTCAATACTACTGCGGCCAGACAAGCAAAAAGGTAAGTCACAATGCTACCAAATATTTTTCATACGTATTATTTATGTTTATACTGCCTAGGTGTTATGTAAGTTACAAACGTATAATTTTTTCTTTGAATAAATCATTCTCGGCTTGTTATCACGCTGCTGTCGTAGCATTTAACACCGGTAAGCTTCAAACCAACTTATACTAGTGGCTTCGTGAGCTGTAGACCTCGCATTTTTTTTCTAAAAGTCAAAATTTCGACTGAGAAATGCGACCTGTACAGAAGAACATTCGGACATACATCCGATAAAATTTTGTATATTTTTTCAAATTTCAAAATTTCCAAAAAACGACTCGTTAAAAAAAACTATATAACATTTCTGATGAGAAATGCGACCTGTACAGGAGAAAATCCGGACAGACAGACACAGACATACGAAAGAATTTTCGTCGAAACCTGAAACGGAGACGCTTCGCTCCGTTCGCTCGCTCGGTCAATAAGACCAACTTTGACAAAAGTCCATCAAAGTTTTGGAATTGAAACTATGTGACCGTGTGTTTTAACGTGGCCGTAATCGTCGGTTGGGCTTAAAGAAAAAAATCGTGTCCCGAAATGTTGAAACCGGCCAAGTGCACGCGGACCACGCACAATAAGGGTTCCGTACTGACACCTCCTAATCTAGATTTAAAACCACAATATAATACATTTAATCACATACGATAGTATCTTCATAGGAAACTTACGACACTCTTTTGTTTTGGCATGACAGTTTTTCAGCAATGATTCAAAAACTGTTAAACCTATCTTGTTCAAACCAAAAATCGTTGAAGGGATTTGCTAATGTATATTATCTTGATTTTTGTCATAATTTTAAACTTCATCGTATGGAAATTAGAGGGTAGTGGACACACTTTTTACGACTTTGACCGCTAATATCTCACCAACTACTTACGACTTAAATGAAAAACATTTTTAGAAACCTCTATGGCATTTTTGAACGTCTATTCATACACTACACGCCTATGTACTCGTAATGTGCCTAATTTGAAGAATAAACTACTTTTACTTTTACATTTTTTACCATTTGGCGAAGACTGACAAAAAGTAATGATATCCCATCAAAAACATAAATGTGAAAATGGCACTTTTCTATGCAGTATGTTATAATACCATAAAAGCTGTTGGATATTTAAGAAAACTGCCAAGTTACAGCTCAAAATGCATTAAGCCGCAGTAAATTAGTTTTACTAGAAACAATGTAGTGCCGGACTTGGCACCATTTCAGAGAATCCAAGGAACTTGGCACCCATTTAGATCTCAATTCTTATGTCGGTGAAGAGGACCACCAAGCATCGCATATTCATAATATTGAACTTGGCTCCCATTTTCACATTTATGTTTTTGATGGGTTACTACTTTCAACGATTTTTAGTTTGAACAAGATAGGTTAAATGGTTTTTAGTTATTGCTGAAAAACTGTCTTGCCAAAACAAAAGGGCGTAGGTGTCGTGAATTTCCTATGAAGATACGACCTTTTTTGATTCAATGTATTGTATAGTGGTTCTAGATGTAGATATATTAGGAGGTGTCGGTACGGAGCCCTTCTTTGTGCGTGGTCCGACACGCACTTGGCCGGTTTCATTTTGTAAAGATGTGATGTATAATTTTTTTTTTATCACAAGGTCGTAATCTGTACAAATTATAACATTTTCTTCCAGGTGGTCAATTCCAGAAATGTATTTTCCCCGGAATGGTTGATGGGAAAAACAGTAGGTCAATGCCAATTAGTAACATACGTACCTACGAGACACTTAATAAGTGCGTACATAATTTTAATAAAATAAAACATGTAAAACTCATCAGATTTTATTTTTTCCTAGCTCACTATAAAGTAAAAGTATAACAATGATCAAGAAGTGTCGGTTCAACCGGCGTCACTCGAACCGCACGCACACAGTAAACATTGTAGTGTGGGTGGTAATCATGGCCGCTCGCAGGCGATCGCGACTATGATGAGTTGTAACGAAATGTTCGTACCCTCTTAACTTCGCCGATTGCTTTTACGCGCGCAAACCAGATGCAAAACTACGAATAGACTTCCTATTTTAATACAGTTTATTAAATGACGATGACTTGAAAGGCCGTTCAACGTTAAATATGGCAGGCGCTGGCACCAGAGCCGTCATTCTTTCGAATCTTGTCAGAATAGCCATATAGTCAACTTTTATCGAACACCGATTACAATTACAGACGGTTTAGTTCAACCCACCCTAACTGAGCAAGGTTAACTACTGTCATTAACAACACGGGGAAGCATTTAAAAGACGGAAGCGCTAGCTTAGTCGTCGCATCGCAAGTTTATAGCACTCAAACAGTCAGCCCGTCACCGGCCTCAAACGAATTCAGTATAGATATTAGTAGATGTGGGTATTGGGGGTTCGAATGTCAAACTTAAACCCTGTCTGTCACGCATTTATTACAAATCGTAATCACATTTACCTTGAAATGATGTCAAAGCTTGGAACTAAATGAATAAGCAACTTTTTCCAGATATTGATAATCGAGTACCTACAAAACCGAAAACAAAAGAACTCCAATCAGAAGTTCCTCTTCGGTTTCATGATTCCGGGCTGGGTGCATCAGAGCTACAGTGCCATAAGGGCATTCGCGTTTGGAGCGGCGTGCCAGCAGTTAGCGTCCAACCTAACTAAATATGTTGTTGGGAGATTGAGGCCACACTTCATCGATGTAAGTACTGACATAGCTTCTTCTTTATCTTGTTTGTGGCAGAACTACAGTGGTAAAAGGGCGTTTGAAGTGGGGGTACCATCAGTTAGCGGCCGATCTGACTAAATATGTTGTTGGGGCACTTCATCGATGTAAACAGTACTTGCAGCTTATGGGAGAGCTAATAATATACAAAGAACGTCTACGTTTGGAGCGGGATGCCAGCAGTTAGCGGCCAATCTAACTAAATATGTCATTGGGAGGTTCAGACCGCACTTTATTGATGTAAGTACGAGTAAGTACTGGCAACAGTGGTAGTTTGTGGCAGAGCTTATAGCGTCATAAAAACGTTTTGGATCTGACCAAATGCGTAATAGGACGGTTGAGACAGCACTTTATTGATGTAACTATCTCCAATATCCTCATCAGGGTCAAAAGGAGAGCGATTGATACTCGTAAAGAATTACGTCGGGATAAAAGTTGCGCCTGATTCAAATTGCCATGACTTCAGGCGCGTAAAATAATTGTGGATATTTAAGTACGGCATTGTAGTTTGCGGGAGAGCTAAGTTTATAAGAACGTTCAAATTTGTAGTGAGATGTCAGCGAATAGCAATAAATCTGACCAAATTCGTGATCGGATGGCTCACTGCCCAAGACTTCACTTCATCGATGCTGCATCTCATCATCTCAGGCCGCGTTTATGGATGAGAGGGCTGTAAGCGTCGGAAGTCACCCAAACACAAACACAAATGATGTTGCTTAGGCGTCTTCACGTTGAAGCGTAAGACATGACCTTAGCCGTTTGCAGGCCGAAGAAATACGTGGCTACTTGTTACCTAATCCCAGGAATTAGCGTAGGATCTTTGCGGAAGCAACTGCCTCATTCACTAGGTAATGTCTATAAATATCTTATGCGTAAAACGTTATCATTTAATCTTTACCGTTACGTGTAGATATTAATGCCATTTGTTATCGCCAGTAGGTATCATGATGGTATCATATGTTTTATAGTTTTCATAGAACGACCTTTATCTTTTACTTTGTGATTATGATTCATATTTTCTTAGAACAGGTGTGATCTTAACCAAAAACCTGTAAAATCAGTACAGAAAGCGTGGTTTTACAAGACAGTACAACTGTAACAATAGGTAGGCAGTTTCCAAATTTTTTTCAAGACGTTATTCAAACCAGATTATTGTCAGGATCGAACTGGACTAATAATCACAGTTAGTTCTCCATATTGACAATTGCTGTGCGCTTTGCATCTCATATACTAATAGTGTTTTTGATAATAAATTTTGAATTTACTTTTCTCTGTATTCATTTGATCACACACTTATAACACCCACTTGCGTTGCATCGGGAGTCAAAAAGTTATGATTTGTTTTTCAAAAATAAAAACTTTAAAAACGCTCTCCTGTCAAACTTCGAGAAATGTGGCTTCAGTGGTTTATCCATTCCAACGTCAATATTATAATACATTATATCCATATAAAATGTAACATGAAATATCGTATACATAATAATATAATGCCAAACTACCTCTGATCACCGAGGTCACTACCAGAATTCGATGGCAACGTAGGGGTCTGCGAGTGCGGCATTGTCTCCCGCAGAGGTGGCAGGCTTGCTTTTTTCCTTCTCCGGTCTTCAAGAAGGTCAAACCAGGCTTTGTCATGGTTGTCGCGCCCGCCTATGATAACCCTTCGCCACTTAATCCTATCTCCCGCTATCAGATCACGATGGTGATTGATGCCAAATGCCGTCATGTCCCGCTTAGAGCAGTCCTTAAACCACAGCAAAGGTCTACCAATACCCGTCTTAGCTCCGAGCAGGACGCGGCGTGGAAGTCGAGTGGGTGGCATGCGATGTACATGTCCTAGCCATCTCAGCCTTCTTTGTTAAAGCAGAGCGGTCAGGCTGGGCAACTGTGCAATTTCCATATATATATCATACACATAACCTAAGCGTAAATATAACATGAAGAAACTACTCAATTCCAGCTATGTCAGCCGGTCTACAACGCGTCGGCGCCGGCAAACGCCCTAGGCTATATCCAGGACTATACCTGCGCGAACCCTTTCGACCGCCGCCTCAATGGTGCTCGGCTGTCGTTCTTCAGCGCTCACTCCAGCTTCGCTATGTACGCAGCTGTGTTTTGCATCGTGAGTACACAGCTGAGACGCATCTTTTTTATACTACGACAGTGTTAAACTAACATACGGCCTGCCTAATCACCATCATCATCATATCAGCCGATGGACGTCTACTCCTGGACATAGGCCTCCTCTAAACAGTGCCAAAATAACCGGTTCTGCGCCACCCGCATCCAGCGGACTCCCGCGACCTTTACCAGGTCATCAGTCCCCCTTGCGGGTGGCCTAATCATGCTGCGCCTTCCAGTACGTGATCGCCACTCTCCAACCTTTCCGCCCCAACGGCCATCGATTCTACGTGCAATGTGACAGCGTGCCTCGCGAATCCGAAAGAAGCACAAGCGTGCTGACGACCCTTTATTGATTTTAGGTTCGTTGTGTTCTCATTCTCAACACAGCGTATTCTTGACAGCTCTGGCGATCTTATTCACCACCAGGAATGCAACACCACATACCAAGCAAATAATAGCTAGCAATGGCAAGCAAGAAATGGCGTTATTATGGATACGATCTTCTGTAAGGTGGATGGTGGCCCCAGTTGTGTACTCCAAATATGGCATTTCAATGTTCCCTACCTCTCAACAGTACCAATTTTTTTTATATCGGTGGCAAACAAGCTTTCGGCCTGCCTGATGGTAAGCAGACATCGTCGCCTATGGACGCTTGCGACTCCAGAAAAATCACAAATGCGTTCGAGGCACTTTCTTGGGCGACTATACATTTGAGTTGATTATGACGTTTTTTCATCCTCAGATATACATACAAGCGAAAGGCAGATGGCGCGGCACGAAGCTACTACGCCACGCCGTCCAATTCCTCGTATTGCTGGGAGCCTGGTACACGGGCTTGACGCGAGTAATCGAGAACTTCCACCACTGGGGCGACGTCGCTGTAGGCTTCCTCAATGGAGCAATCTTCGCGTTTATGGTGGTGAGTGTTACTAATGTCAGCTAGTTCTTCGCGTTGCCGGGATCCTAGTCCTAACACTTGCGTGGTGAGCTTCCATTAGTGGGTCAACGGCGCTTTAGACTTTGCCAATGGAACAATCTTCGCATTTACGGTGATTAGTGTTACTAAAGTATTAGGTACTACTACTACTACTTAAGGCGGTTGTCACACCGATGCTGTGATCCGCATAACTATCCAATCCCTCCTGTTTTTATAAGACAGACGTGTTTGGTGAACTTCCACCACTAGGGTGACGTCGCTTTGGGCTTCATCGGCGGATTAACTAATGTCAAATGCCTCACGTTGATGGGCGCCTAAAAGAGCCTATGAGTCTTCGCATTTATGGTGGTAGTGGTGTTATTTATGCATCCTAGTTTTTCACGTTGTTGGAACCAGCGAGGCTGCCGCTAACGAAAAACGAAGTGTTTCCCTTTCTGTCGCCCGAATGTGCAAATGCGACAGAGAGGCAGATATTTCGTTTTCGGTACGCGGTAGGCCTTCAGGATTGACACGCGTGGTTAATTTTTACGACTGTCTATGCTATGGTGGTGGGTGAATTTATTTACCTTCTATTGTTAACACATTCACTGCCAGCCACGCCCCCCTGGAACAAACTAACGCACATGTACATCGGTGGCAGTGAATGCGTGTGGGAGGTTCCTGATATAGGTAAGCGATGGAAGCGAGCAGTTGAAATAACTTTTGAATAAAATACGTGACTTGAGCCATTCAAAGATAGGCTGGGCAAGTGCCAAATTGAATACCTAATTCATGATCTAAAGACTCATTGCATCTTCGCCAATTGTCACTCTGTGTTTTCATTCGTTTGCGTCATCTCATAGCACTATCCTCTTTGCATTTCCAGGTCACATACGTGCTCAAACCCACAAAGTGTCTGCCCATGACGTGGCAAGATTCAGTACCTGAGACGGTGCTCCCGAGACCAGTGCCCGCCCGGTGACGTCCTCCGCGCCAGCGTTTCAGACTTCTAGTAGTGCTGCATTTTATACTGATGATGATACTTAAGAAATAAATATTAGAAAGGGACAAGGGACAATTAAATAGTAGACTGCTAGAATTATACAAACTTCTAGTTGTTCTAAATCTTGTCCCTTCGAGACAAAAGTCTAGAGAGTATATCGGCCTATTCGGCCTAAATATATCGGCTCCGAAATTATTCGAAGGTCACATACCAAATGAGAAACAAAAGAAGTTTATGAGTATTTATAAACTTTATCGAGGCTTAGTGGATTTACGTATGTATACTAGTGACAAAAACAAATGACGGAAGAAAAATTAGAATGTAACCTTATTGTTTATGATAACATTTTTTCAAGAGGAATCATGGTCATAATCGGCGCGTATTATCAGATTTTAATTTGCTAATGAATGACATTAAGCCATAACGTCGATATGAGCATGATATCTGATACATCAAGTTCTACAAATAAATAAAATGGTAGGTAATTAAATGAAATTGAACCCGATGGCAACTAAAATGTAGACAATTTTCTTCGTTATGTATTGTTTAAATCGATAAAAGGTAGTCAATACTCTTTTCTTCGTTCAAAGTTTGGTATAGCGGATGAGAGTAGTTTCTTTTTTTTTATCATTTTCTTAGGTTTAAAGACAAGTATTAAATTATAATAAGTAAAAAAATATATGTGGTTCCTACTAATATTGAGTTTGAACGATGGCGCCTACCAAAAAATAAATAGCAGCATGTAATCAAGAGCTGTTAACATTTATGCTTACCTAAATGAGTAGGATTATTAATTTGTACCTAAATACATAGATCGCTGTAAATACGAGATTAGCTGATGGGAAAGCATTAATAACTATATTCTTAGGTACTTAAACACGGGGAACAAAGTATATAATTTTATTTTATTAAAAATGGGATTGCTCTTAGCCAGCATCTAACCGGGGGGCAAAGATGAGGCCGACGATGAAGCGAGCTCACCCAGAAGACCCAGTATATAAAAAACTATCAAAATACCCAAAAAAGTTTCCTTGAAATGATTATTCAAAAAATATATATTCTGTGATACGTATTTTGTATAGGCGTCTACACTATGACACGTGTTTTTTTTTTTAAGTACCAGAATATGTTCACTAAGTTAATTTACAATTTAAGAGGAGTTATTGGGATAGCTTATTTTATATAGTACAAATTATTTAACAGGATAATGTATCGACATTACCTAACTGTAATTTAGAAATGAATATACTATTTGTGGTTATAAAAATACCCATATCTCAAAAACTAAGGCATTTTAGTAAACGCAAGATTGGGTATTTTGAGAGATATTAGCTATTTACGCATTATCCTCGGTTAATGGTGCACCCTGTATATTGTAAACCTTTTTAAGATAAGCGACTTTATTTCATATTTTTTGACTAGTCATTTGAACAGTTTTTCACTTAATTTATTTTTATTTATAGGTTATACCGTGAAATCTGTCAATAGTTTTATTTGTACATGTTGGTGATATATTGCCGGCTCATTCCATAATAGTATATTGCGCCACGCGGTCGGAGATGCTTTTAAAACGAGATCCTGTTAGAAGCCCGACGCCAAAGCATAGTATATGTCTTCTTTGGCCAAAGGCTTTGATGGGTACAGAACGGTGCTTCTCCTCGCTGTTTCACCTGGGTGGAGCACGGGGTATAACCTGGTCCCGGGTTTCACCCAGGTGAAGCACGGGGTATTCACTAGTCCCTGTGCTCCAACTGATATTATTTTCGTACAATCATGGTCAATCTATGATAGGTACTCGTAATCTGCGTAGTGGCGCACGTCTACAGATTCCCAATTCTACAGATTCTCATGTTTACATATTCCCAATTTTATAGATTCTCATGTTTACATATTCCCAATTTTACAGATTCTCAAGTTTATAGATTCCCGATTCTACAGATTCTCATGTTGACATATTCCCAATTTTACATATTCTCACGTTAACAGTTTCCCAATTCTACAGATTTTTAATTCTAAAATGTCCTACTATACAACAGCGGGAGGTTAGGTTCATTAGGTATCTTCAGATGCCCGAATGGCAAACTGCGCAGAAATAGGAGCCTGGCGGAGCGGGGCTCCGTCAATTTTAAGGCAGAGTGAAATTAGTCATTTCAATACTTTGTTAAATTCCATTTCGACAGTTTTCTTCATCGACCCTATAATTAGAAAGGGAAATCTGCAGAATTGGGAATCTGTACCCAATCTGTAATGGAAATTGGGAATAAACCTTCATAATGTTAAACCTTTTTGTATTACACTAAGGCTGAGTTGCACCAACTTACGATCACAGACCGATCATCGTTAAATATGGCGCCGACAGCTGTCATCCCATAGAAACTTGTCAAACTTTCCATACATTCCGATTTTAACGAACACCGCTTACGATCACAGACGGTTTGGTGCAACCCAGCCTAAGTGTTAGATTTCTGTCATTTATAATTTATCAATAACTTACGTACACACGTCAAATAATAAACGACTTCAGCACTCGATTGTACTCTCTGTCATTTCTTTACTATAATTGTCAGTTGGAGCTCGGGGACTAGTGCATACCCCGTGCTTCATCCAGGTGAAACAGCGAGGTGAAGCACGGGTCTCTACCCGCTTTGATGACTCGAGTTTGTCAATTTCTTGCCGTCCAAGTTTCACACATGTTTTTCCTTTTCCATCACATTTGCGAGGCAACAAGTACGCTTTTAGAAAAAGGAATCCCAATCGTAATAATAATCATAAAATGTAAGTCGACCATTTTGCTGACTTTGATAAGAGGCGCAAAATACCCTCGGCGTACAACCACGATTTAAAATCAAGTTAAAAATATTTTACGCACATATGTATTTGTCAAATCGTCAGATGATTAATAAGTATCAATAAGTTCTATTAATGTCTTACATTTAGGTTTATTAATCGATAGGTTGCAAACACCGTATTTGAGTTAAAACCTCCTTCTTTGTTCTGTATCTGATGTATAAATTACAGGTTCATTTTAATTAATAATAATAATATTAGGCTATTGTAATTGTGACCCCGTATGCCAGAGCGTTATGACGCCATTTACGAGCAAGTGTGATGAAAACTATATTAGAGTACGTAGGATTAATTTAATAGTAAGTAGTTAGTTGAATATTATTAGCGATTAAAATATAAAGTATGACTATCTATGTTTTAATTCTCATACACAACCTATGTTATAGGGGTAGCTAATTAGAAATAGTAAAAAATATTTAACAGGACCCTGTACATTAACTTTTTTTAATCTTTTTTTTTTTCTTGTGAAAAATATATTTATTAAGCACGATAACAGGTCAATATACCTACATTATAAAACGCTAACATTACCTAGCTAACTGTAATTTAAAAATGAATAATACTATTTGCGGTTGCAAAAATACCGATATCTCACAAACTAGGGCATTTTAGCAAACGCAAAATTAGATATTTGTGAGAGGCATCAGCTGTTTAAGGATTATCCCCGGTTTATGGGACATTTTTAAAGCACATGCCATATTAATAAAACATTAGATACCTACTGATTATACGAGTAGAAGGCAATAAAAATAACAAGCGCCTACTTACTTGATCTCAAATACCTATGTAATTAGTTAGACACTTGTTGGTGTAGCTCTTTCCATCTGACTCTATCTAACACCACTTGTACTAATTACTTATTTTGGGCTATTATTTTTACTTATTCTGTGCTAAAGCCGCCTCCTTGATTTTATTTTACGACGACGACGATATGACGTGGCTAACTTATCCTTTACCAATTCGTCGGAATATTTTTTTATGTATGTTCACCGATTACTCGGCGACTAGTGGACCGATTTCAAAAATTCTTTTTTTGTTTGAAAGGGTATGTTTTCTAGTTGGTCCCTTTGTCACCAAGTCTGGATCTCATGACGGGATCAAATTATGTAGCAGGAGGATGGGATCAGGAAATTTTGGAGTCGGAATTTTTTGTTAAAAATTTACTTGTATTACAATTAAATCTCCATTCCATGCGAAGTTTTAGGGTGGTAGAAAGATTGGTGGATAACGGGAAGTATGGTTGCATTGTTTTACACATACACGTCATCATCGTTAACTTCAAGATTCTTATAAAATAAACCTCACCTCACCTTAATCAATTATGAAAACTCTTTACCTCGCAAATAAATATAAAAAAGTGCGAATCGGACTCGCGCACGAAGGGTTCCGTACTATTATATGTACAACATTAGACACTTTATTATAAACTTTTTTAAATTTAATTTAAATTATATTTTTTTTTATTTTTTTAGCAGTAATAAGAACGTTAAATAATTAAGTAGAATTATGGTCAAGTGCGAGTCGGATTTTAGTATACATTTTGAGACTCAGCGCCTGATGAACACAATGAAGCTCCCTTTAATATTTATTTTATTTTGTTTTTAATATTTGTTGTTATAGCGGCAACAGAAATACATACTATGTGAAAATTTCAACTGTCTAACTATCACGGTTCATGAGATACAGCCTGGTGACAGACGGACTGACAGACAGACAGACGGACGGCAGCGGAGTCTTAGTAACAGGGTTCTGTTTTTACCCTTTGGGTACGGAACCCTATAAAATACTGATTTTAGTCTCGTTAGCAATCTGCAAGTATGTAGAGCAAAAAAAGTCTGAGAAAAAAAAAAATAGCATCGAAAAGCTCGGATTTTTATTTATTTTTTATGACATAGGAGGCAAACAAGCAGACGAAACGCCTGATGGTAAGCGATTAGCGCCGCCCATCAGGGCTCGGAAACCGGTATTCTGTCCATACAAAAATACCGGTATTTTTTTAGTTCTTATCGTTCTTTCGTCTACTATTTCATGTTTAATCAGGCAATCTAACAATATGAAGTAATAACCCAAATACATTATTGAGTCCTACATAAAGAGCATAAACTAATTAAAAATATTTGGATATTTCAGGATTTTGAGATTAACCGGTTCCGAGCCCTGCCGCCCATGGACACCCGCAACACCAGAGGGGTTGTATATTTTGTCAAAAACTACAAAGGTCGTATGTACAGTCAACAGCAAATGTAAATGATCATTTAAGTATTATGTCACACTAACGTATCTGTACTGCGAAAGTTGGGATGCGTCAAAGTAGTGAAAGTGACAAGGTACTAAAATGATCATCGACTTCTGTTGTTGACTGTACAAGGAAATAAAAATCGCGAAATGAATCTGTTTATAAAACGGAATATTTTGCCAAAAAAGAAATCCCCAGATTGGTTGAGGAAGTGCAAATCATCATTATTTGGTACCTACCTTTTAATAACGGCATCCAAGGTGAACACTCAGATTAGTCACCTACCTATCGGTATCAGTTCAGTGCATTGGCCCGAGCGTAACGGCTGTGTCGAAAGATTTGAAAAAAAAAAGTGTAAAGAAGCTGTGTGAAAAAAAAATCTAATAAGCATAACAAACCTCGTTGTCACGCAACAATACGATAAAAAAACAATTGAAGGCGCGTCCTGATAAAAATAAGGAACGTTATTTGAATTTATGATTACTTGATAATTATTGTGTGATAATTAATAACATGAACGGAGCAGTGCGAGAACTAATGCAATTTAAATTGCAAAAATTTTGCTCATTTGAGTCTAAAGTTGATTTAGAATCATAATTGAGTTGAGTTATACTTCTATCGAGTGAGATGGCCCAGGATAGGCTGATATGGAAGATACTACTGGATTTTGTTATATTGATCTGTTGTGAGTATTAATATTAATCCTAATTAATATTATAAATACGAAAGGTTAGATGGTTGGATGTTTTATTGCTGAATTACGAAAAAACGGCTAAACAGATTATGATGAAACTTCGTATACAAATGGTCTGTAGCCTGATTTACATATGGAATAGAGAGTAAAAGATTATTCGGATGAAGTCGCGGGAACAAAGCTAGTATATATTAGGGAGGGTCTTGAACGATGTAGCTAACAATACATAGACCTCACTGCATTATGCTGAGCCAGCGACCATTTTTGCCACCGTAGATGTGTTTAATTTCTTGTCAAGAATGGACTTTAGTAGAGGGAAATGTCCCAGTTCCCGAAACTATAATGACAGGTGGTCAATAGGTGTCATCTATTGGACTTTAAGGTGTCAAGCATTGGAACCAGATTGGAACGTTTACTTTACAGATTGCGTGTTTTATATTTACTATTTGTAAGTACTTTTATTCTTTAGATGCCAATACCCTGTAATGTTTGTTCTGGTTATGAAGTGGCTTATGATATGGATAACTTTTGTTTGTTTATCTAGTCTATGCATGTCAGGTTTTAGTAACTCCGTACTATTTTGTTTATTTATTTTGCTTCAGTTTTGCTTAGCACTATTTCAATCACATAAGTACATAAACAGTAACAGAGAAACCCTGTCAGGGTATTGCAAAATTGAATTATTATGAAGGTAGGTACCATCAAGCACATGCATTTTAAATTTTACAAAATCTACTTAACTCTTATTAATTTTCCTCTAATTATTAACTAGGTCACATTAGAAGAAAAAAATGAGAAACAAGATATAGGTATTAAAAACGCGTAAAACGCGTAATAATTAGACCTTACTATAGGACTAGTCCGATTTGTGTAAAAAAATGTTCCCTAAAAAATATAAATACTAACACATAGAAATCATGACACAGAAACAATTATTCATCACACACAAATAAATGCCCTGACCGGGATTCAAACCCGGACCCACCAGCTTATTTAGCTTCTCAGTGACGGATAAAGTCGCGAGGAAACTCGCATACATAGTACTTACTCTATCTCTATAAAGAAATATAAATGTGATTGAAGTGGCCAACCGCACTAATAGCACATTCCGTTTCACTCGTCTAGGGCAGAAAACATTAAAACAAAAGTTACCATCAATTCTGTTGTAGTGCGTAATTGGGTATCTACCACCACCATATCAGCCGAAGAACGTTCACTGCAGGACATAGGCCTCCCCTTGACCTCTCCCAATTTTATAGGGGGTAAAAGCCATAATCGCCACGCTTGGGATGGCGATTGGCGATCGCAGTATCTCCACCGCACTCCAGGGATGCTGCTGCCCACCCCCGGTGGTAGTTTTTTGGACATACCCGGGTCCGGGTCCGGGTAGTGAGTATGCAGCTCAATAATCCATCACCAACTTCGAAACTTCGAAATTTCTTTACGAACCATTTATATTGATAGACAAATCGAAAAAATCGCATAACTTTAATAATAACCCAGAATTAGGTCAGACATTCCCTCTCATCTGAGAGTCCACATCCCTCTCATGAAGAGGATGTCTGGTGGCAATTATTCCTATGAATTTATACTAAATTAGTTAACAAGCAACAATTAATAAGCACACGAGCTAAACTAAAGAATCTTTGTACAGTAGGCCTATGTTCACGACCACTGGTCGTCTTTTCGCGAAAAGATGATTCTTGTACAATACAAATAAAATATTCTTTGTTGCAAATATCACAAGCAAAGCTGTAACAAAGAGAGACAAAATAATGGCACTTACTTTCTCCTCACCACCACCACCATATCAGCCGAAGGACGTCCACTGCTGGACATAGGCCTCCCCCATTCATGAGAGGTAAATGCCATAATCGCCATGCTTGACATACGGGTTGGCGATCGCAGTATCTCCACCGCACTGCAGGGATGCTGCTGCCCATCCCCCGGTGGTCTTGGTAGTTGTTTTAGGACATACCTGACACAGTCGTGTTCTTACTTTCTCATCTACATATAATACTTTTTCTACTTATTTCGATGAATGGGATTCATATTTTTCATCCTCGAGGATCGGGAAATGAGAAGAAAATTATTATCGGAGCAAATGGTCGCATGGGAAATATTCGTGGATAAAGGCCTAGTTAATAATCACGATAACCATATCTTTTCAAGGGGGTAGATATCTCTCCTATCTACGTAATGTTTATAAAGTTCAGATAAAAATGTTAGCGAAAGGCGCCTAGTCTACAAAACCAAACAATTTGTCATCATTATTAAGAGTATCATCATTTTATTTTTACACTTTAGTCACCATCGCGAAACTCCGTACTTATGCTTATGCATTGCGATATCAGATCATACTTATTTTTAATCATTATTTACCTATTATTATGCTGCTTATTGCATGCACATAAATCCCAGATTCACGTTAAACATCTTGATCATTATCAAAACTGATTGCTAATCAAACTAATCATTGAGCCACTGACATTTGTGCTATAATTTTATTCACTACCACTTGCAATGTATAAGTTGCAAAAGATTGATAAATTTTGATTGGAAAGATTCCGACTGGAATTTTTCATGGATGTACTCGTATCATTTATATTACGTCTATCTATAACTTATATGTAGGTGATTAAAACAACTGATGATCCAGTGAGTATTTGACATGTTTTCAGTGTTTATAAAATTTGGGTTTAATGGAATTTTATATAAAGAATATTACAACTTTGGAAATTGGTTAGGGCAAACAGAGAGAGGAACCGCCTTCTGTACCTGACCAGCCATCTAGCGAGTGTCTCTTTAGACGTTGGTCGAGACTCTTCGCTATAAGACCGTTCGCAGACACGACTATCGGGACTACGATCGTCGAGTCAACGTCCCACACCACATGGCGATTACGTCGTGTGCTAGGTCTAGGTACTTCCTGGCTTTGTCCTTCCCGCCATGGAGAATGATGTTTGTCGAGCACTGCCGAGCGCATTGATCGATCTGTCAGCACGAAATCAGGATTATTGGCTACAATAGCCCTCTACGTGATGATGACAGACATCGGTCTGTCAAAAATCCCGCTGATAAATGAAAATGGTCGTGCCAAGCTCTTTGTGATCGCCTAATAGAGCATGGCACGACCATTTTCTTTTTTATTTTATTTAACGTCAACCCTTCCTGGACGATTTTGTTACTCTTCAGTGGCTAGTGCATCACTTCTTGGATATAGCGATAGTAATGACCGCAGGTAGGTACGTATGTCTTCGATCATTTACATACATTTCAATCCAGCGGGATATTATATGTAATTACCCTCATAATTTCGTAATTTCAGTGGCATCTCCGCTCCTGTATTTCATGTTTTGGAGCGAACCGGAACAGCAAGGGTTCTTCGTGGACGATATTACGCTGCGCCTGCCATATAAACAGCAAACCGTATCAGAAGCAGTACTGGCGCCGGCTGGATTTGCAATGACCATTGTTACGGTAAGATACATAAAAACACAACATAATAACTGACTTATCAGTATCCATGCAGAAAACTACATTCACTAACTTCACTGTACCGAATACATATATGCTTCTTCAAGATCTTGCACATTATCGACCAAACGAGAATAAAGTTTTTCCCTTTTTTTTTCCATTTTTATTTCATTTATTTATTCACAAACAATACCACTATTGTGTTTGAAATTATATGCAAAATTATATAATTACAATAAATACATTAAAGTTATTTTCAAATATACAAATTAGATTAATAGTTTGTTGCAAGATTAGTTTACATAGTTCGAAGTCTCATCATCATTATATCAGCCAAAGGACGTCCACTGCTGGACATAGGCCTTCCCCAAAGAGTTCCACAATGACCGATCCTGCACCACCCGCATCCAGCGGACGCCTGCGACCTTTACCAGGTCATCACTCCACCTTGTGGGAGGCCTGCCCACACTTTCCAGTACTTGTTCACCATTCGAGAACCTTCGAAGTCTAAATGCAGATTAAGCCTTTCTTCTTTTTGGTCGACCCAACCTAAATAGCGTCTGTGGAACAAAATCGCAGATAACAATTTTTCATGTTACAAAGTACCTTTGTTGACTTCTGAATCTTCTGATAAATTCAAAGATTAAATGGAAGTACTAGTTAGAATCTAATGAATCGATTACATGATTTTCCTTGTTTCAGAGTTTATTTGTTGACCGTTGACTTCTTCTGGTAGCCTAGAACTTTGGTCACATATTTTTCCTGTTATTAAAAGGCGCTCGTTGTTTTGCATATGTAACATTTCCGTCCTTTGTTGTCATTTGTTTTATTTTAATTAGAATTCAGAACAAGTCATGGGTGTACGTTTTGAACCATAATAATGCAAAACTAGTAATTCCGGAGCAATCGGCCGATTGAGTTGAAAGTTACCTTATAGTTCTTTACTGCGCAGACACTGACAACAGCAGCGAACAAAGAGAGTTGAACTCGCACTTCCGGTTTTAAATGATAGTGTGTCAGTAATTTGAATGGAGATGCACCGAGGTGAACCCATGAGTCTCTAGATTTGCCTAATAGTATTATAGAATACTAAGAGACGTTCAATCCAATACCTAGCCGTACTTGTTTATTACAATTTTGTCTGCATTTGAATGAAATAAAAAAAACAACGTTATGGTTTGAAATTAAGAAACCAATCAAATAAACAAAGACAACCTAAAATTGGTATACGAAAGGTTAAGGTTTAAAAATCTCCTTCCAGATACTTATAGTCGAATACGTCCGCGACAAGAAAGGGAGGAGCGTTGGCGAGAAGTTCCTCTGCGACCATCTAGTGCCCGGTTGGTTGTGGGCGAGCTACGTGACCATCGGCGTTTTCACGTACGGCGCCGTCGTGCAACAGGTCACGTCAGAGACCACGAAGCACATCGTGGGCAGACTGAGGCCTCACTTCTTTGATGTAAGCACCTTTACTCGTACAGATAGATCATCATCATCATCATCATTTCAGCCGAATGACGTCCACTGCTGGACATAGGCCTCCCCCAAAGACTTCCACAATGACCGGTCCTGTGCCACCCGCATCCAGCGGTGGCGTCGGACACGGTGGACTGGTGACCCTTACCAGGTCATCAGTCCACCGTGTGGGGGGCCTGCCCACGCTACGCCTTCCGGTACGTGGTAGCCACTCGAGAACCTTTCCGCCCCAACGGCCATCGGTTCTACGTGCTATGTGCCCCGCCCACTGCCACTTAAGTTTTAACGATTCGAAGGGCTATATCGGTCACTTTGGTTCTGCTGCGGATGGCCTCGTTTCTGATGCGATCACGCAGAGAAACTCCCGGTATAGCCCTCTCCATTGCTCTGCTGTTTAGACAGATATACTAATATAATAATAATCGTATGGCATTTATTTTCGATCTATGCGAGCTCCAAGTTGACTCGTGGAAGGAAATGACGCAGGATCGGGATCAGCGGCGTGCACTCGTATTGGAGGCCTAGACACACTTTGAGTCGCTGTGCCAGAGTGTGTGTGACATGGTGCAACTTCGACACCCCTTGTTAAGTGAGTGGACAACTTGACTGTTAGAAGTTCTCAAGCCGCCCAAAGACCTCTATAACTTGGCTTAACGACTAGGATCAATGGCTTGAAGAGGATTTCCTCTGCAGCCATCAGGTGCCCTCACTAGCTCTAGAACTAGCCACAGATTTTACGTACGCGTTTCGTACCTTTCACATAAGCGAAGAGGAATTCCTGACTCAATTTGTTATATTCAAAGAGAGAAGAATATACGAACCCCAATCTCTTATATATGAAGCAACGGGGATTCCTATTCTATCTACTAGAGGTATAAAATAATAATACCTAAGTTTAAGCTAGATGCCGACCTGTTTAGCCTAGTTGGTAGTGACACTGCCTCCGAAGCTAGAGGTCCCGGGTTCGAATCCCGGCCAGGGCATTATTTGTGCATTTAGCACGGATTTTTTCTTGGGTCTTGGATGTTCTCTATGTATTTAAGTATGTATTTATCTATATAAGTATATATATCGTCGTCTAGTACCCATAGTACAAGCTTTGCTTAGTTTGGGACTAGGTCGATTTGTGTAAGATTGTCCCCCAATATTTATTTATTTATTTATTTATGCTGATTATAATAAATGTAGAGATGTATATGGCCTCTGAACAACAACACTCCTTTGGGTAGAATAAAAGAAAAACATTGTTAGGTCTTTACTCATATTGATACAAAATAAACCGTTGGTTTATGTATAAATTTTATTTACTAACAAATGTTTCAAAGTACTTGAAATTGTTTAGGATAACGCTACTACATTATAGGTACCGTTACCGTATTATCGGCGTTTAACCTGAATTAACACGAGTACACGTTAATAAATCTGCACCTACGTGATATTTACAGTTAGGTATAGGTAGGGGTAGGGTTAGGTGTCTTCGTCCGCTTACGGTAATTTGTCACGGGATGACACTTGTTTAAAATGTAAGCACAATTCGTTTGTTATGCTCATGCTTACATGTCCTACTACTGATTCCTGAAATATTATAAACGTTGTATCAACGATCAAGGCTTTCAGATATGTTCATGGTCGTTGATTTCTAAACATAGCAGATAGATGATAGTGATCATTGCCCATGATAATGTTAATTCGCCATTGTATAATATTGATAGCAGAAAAAATGTGCAGTTATATTTAACATGTACGACGCTCCTAAATTTTAATAAAATGGAGTTTCATAAAATAAAATATACTCCTATTACTTTCCACATTCGAATGGGCTTTATTATTTACGAGTGGTGCCTGTGGCATGCGGACAGATAAAAGATTGATGGACGGACATGACAAAACTATAACGCCAGTATTACTACAGAACCCTAAAAATAAAGACTTTTCTACAGGACCTATCTTTTCATGACTAAAACTACGTCTCTCTGATCAAAAAAATAAATTAAGTCAACGAAAACTTAACCCTCAAACTACTCACTTTCAGGTCTGCCGTCCACTCTACAACGCGTCGTTGGCCGGCAACGCTGGTGGATTCATCCAGGTGTACTCATGCGCAGAGCCGGACGACTCGCGCGTCAGAGAGCTGCCGCTGTCCTTCCCTAGTGCGCACGCCAGCTTTGCTATGTACGTCGCCGTGTTCTTCATTGTGAGTGATTCTTCTCTCTAGTCGTCAGTCTACAACGCGTCAGAACTAGCCAATACCAGCGGCTTCATCCAGAGGGCCTACCGCGAACCACGAACGAAATTTCCCGTCTCTGTCGCATTTGCAAATTCGTACGTAAGTGCGACAGGGAGGTAAAACTTCGTTTGCGGTTCGCGGTAGGCCCTCTGGTGTAGTCAATTTGCTATGTTCTTCGCCGTAATCTACATTGTAAGTGGTAGAGTGATTAAATACTTGTAATTTTCTGCTTTTTCACTGTCGAAGCGGAGCTAAAATTGTTACTTCGGTTTTATGCAATTTTCTTTTCCGCCTCGTCAGCGAGGGCTAATGCAAATGGTTATGTATGACAGACGTTCGAAGTCTAATAATATTATTCTTTTTGACAGAATAATTTGGTATGATAATTTGGAATGTGTCCAGGTACTTTGAAAGTCCTATCAAAGTAAAAATGTTTGTCGTAAATATTATTGCTAGATTGGAGCTTCTACTTGAAAATCTTCTTTTATATTAAAATACACTACACAATTGGGAAATCGAATAAAAAATATCATGAATCGGCCTTGAGTTATATATCTACATGTATAGTCGAGCAAAATGTATGTTTGACTCTATTCCAATGAAATAGAGTCCAAATGTGGCAATGATTCAAATTTCTTACCTGTACCTACAAGACCAGAGCCTAAGGGCATTGGATTTAGTTATTCTATTTTTCTCTCCCGGACCTTTGGGGGAAGCATGTCCAGGAGTGGACGTCCTTCAGCGGATATGATGATGATGATTTTTCTTTTATTTCCAGATATATCTCCAAATAAAATGCAAGTGGCGAGGCTCGAAGCTGCTCCGACACGCTGTCCAGTTCCTAGTGTTCCTGGCTGCCCTGTACGCCGGTCTATCGAGGGTTGTGGAGAACTTCCACCATCGTGATGACGTCACTGTTGGGTTCATCATCGGCGCCATCGTGGCTGTTCTAGTGGTGGGTGTCATGTTAGGGGCCGGACAGTTGGTGGCAGTTTAAACATAGAGAGGAGTGGAGTCGCTGTTCACTTTTTATTCGATTGAATGATGACTGAACGATTTATTTCTTGGTACGCATGGACATGATCTGTTAAGCTGGTTTTAAGTTATCGTAAAAGGTTTTCCCTTCTTAGTAAAAGACGTATGAAACGCTGCGAAGGTATTCCCTTTATCTTGATATTATTTGATATTTTTAAGTTCAATAGGTTTTAGTTCAATGGGCAATTACGGAACCCTACACTGAGCATGGCCCAACATGCTTTTGACCTATCGCAGCACGGCACTTTCTGCCACAAAGATCACAGGTGAAGTGCGAATGTATTGTTGGTCCCTGTGCAGTCCGAAGTTTTTTCTGTTTTAAATCAGGCTGTATCGTGTATAGTATTGTATATACGTACTATGTAATGCTCATTGCATTGTCTTCAGGTAAAATACGTGTTGAAGCCGAGGAAGCACATGTCCGGTACATGGCAGGAGTCTGTTCAGCAGAACATTCTGCCGCGCCCGGTGCTCGCGCGGTGATGGTCCGATGCTGCACACTGCTGGTACTGCTGCGGTTTCTGCTGGTTATAATGCTGGGGAATTAAGGAGGGAGAGAGCAGAAAACGAGCAAGGAAATAAAATTTATAATGACTCCGCCTGTGACCGATTTTTAATGTTCCGTACTAAAATTGGTCCAACGGAACTGTTATGTTATTATTCGGTGTCTGTTCTTCCGACACAGGCATAAATAATAATGTCCATTGTGACAAATCATTTTAAATAATGTACCTACGTAATAACGTACGTGGTGGATGTTTTTTAGCAGATGATATTGTTTTAAACATTTTACCTTTAACTATAAACTCACGAATACATACTGTCTGACCCACATACACTTTTAATAATGTAATAACGAACAGAAGACAGCTTTTCCGGGATGATAACTTGGTTAAAATGTAATGTAATGCGTGTTATCACATTAATTAAATTTAACGTGATTAAAACAGTAGTCATGATCCTCATTACATATCAGTGACTTTAAAATTTGTAACTTTAGACCGTCTATAATTAAAAAACTTAAGTCACCTTAAGTAAAGGACCTGTTGTATGTAGTTGTAACGTGTTAGAATAGGAATTTCTTTTGTTTTTGTTACACATTCTAAATATGTAATGTCTGTTCGAACACGCTGCAGCTACATACAACAGGTCCTTTACTTAAGTTGTTTATCTATATTTATATTTGAATTTAAACGTTCGTGAACCATGTTTAAAAGTATATTACTAAAACGGTTAAAAAACTCACGTATAAATTGGCACTCCGGGCGACATGTTCCGAACTCATTGATTCATTGTAGTAACATGAAAGGCAATAAATCATTTAATTGAATTGAACTCTTTGAGAATTTGGAACTTCGGGCGGTGGGAAGGTTGGCAGTGTTCAGTGCACCTTCGCCGCTTATGCACTCTCATCCTGCGAAATAACTCCCAAAGAGTTCGAAACATGTCGCCTGGAGTCTGGCCTGGATCATCATCACGTACCGGAAGGCGCAGCGTGGGGAGGGCCCCTACAAGGTAGACTGATGACCTGGTAAAGGTCGCAGGAGTCCGCTGGATGCGGGTGGCGCAGGATCGTTCATTGTGGCACTCTTTGGGGGGAGGCCTATGTCCAGCAGTGGACGTCCTTCGGCTGATATGATGGTTAGACATAAGTATGTACTTCACATCTAGATGCAATATGTATATAGAAACTCACAATCACAACTGAAACAATGTCTACTAGTAGATGAACAAATCAAAAGCTTTTATTTGGTTTCACCTGTCCCGGTGTCTGTACTCGTAATCTTGGTATACTTGGTAATGTTGCCGGTATCATCAGCCAAAAAAGTTTACTGCCACTTTTGGCCCTTATCACAATGTCGAAAAGTGGTAGACCTCTTTCTTGACTGACTGTACCGACAAGAAATAGTATTGTGATGTGATGATACTGTGGAGTGTGTAGTGTACGCTCGCCTACATATACTGCGAACTTTTTCTCAAGGTGGAATTAAATGATTGAAACGCGCAGATAAATGTATGTATGTAAGTCGAATTAGAGCACTTTTTTGTATGTGTTTTGTATCTGTTCAACATAAATTATGTACCTATGCTTTGATTTTTTTATACTTTGTTTAATGAATAAATAAATTACTTTATAAGTGACATAAAAATCACTACGAAGTAAACATTAATTGTGTATTTTATTAATACTTAACCAGTTAGTTAAGATCAATTGACAACATTTCAAATTTTCAAGTAGTATGAAATCTTAACTCATTTCGTTAATTTGTTAACAAGAAAAACCATTTGATTTTAAAATATATTTTTATAGCTATTAGTTTTTTAAATATTCACGAAAATGTGAAGAAAGCCTACCATCGTCGTAATCACTACTATGAATTGTGACAGTCGCAGCTCACAAAAGAACAGCAGTTCACTTTCCTTAGTAAATCTGTCTTAGTAACGGTGCTTCTGTATGATTTGTTACGCTGTGACGCCTTACATGTCACTTACCCTCTTTTAGGATGAGGAATTTTTGAAATTGATTTATTTACATACATAATACATATATGAAATTGGGATATTTTCGAGAATTTAAAAATGTGGTTTTACTTAATTTATTATCCTCTATTTGATTTCATCGGAAAAAAGCCTGCTTAAAAAAATGTAATGTTGTCAATTATGCCAGCTCCAATAGGCTCTACGTACTTATGATTTTCGTATATTATCTTGTTATGTAAGTATAACCTAGAGGAGTTGAAGGCCCGACCGCCTGTGGCCGTTCAGTACAATTATGTCGACGGGTGCTGACCTGTGGAGAGTGTGCTCGCCCTTTCCCTGCGAAGATAGGCTATGTTATTTAAGTCACCTGAAAGCCTACAAGCGATGCTCTCACTAACCAGTTTCTTCTTCTTTCCTGTAGCCAGCCATACACGCACATATTACTACTATCTTTACTGTATCTATCTATCTTTATTGTTACTAACACTACTATAATTTTAATAAACTGTTACTGACACTCATAAATAAATACATTATTATTATTATTATATTTACCCGTCAGATCTGCTGCAGATGCCAGGCAATGACTGTCATGCAGCATGACAGTCATTGCCTGGCGAGCAAAACTGTCAATGTACGGTGAGATTTAGGCGCAGATTTGCCGATGATGATGATGTAAGTACATACCCATCAAAAACATAAATGTGAAAATGGGAGCCAAGTTTAATATTAAGAATATGCGATGCTTGGTTGTCGTCTTCACCGACAAAAGAATTGAGATCTAAATGGATGCCAAGTTCCGTAGATTCTCTGAAATGGTGCCAAGTCCGGCACTACATTGTTTACAGTAAAACTAATTTACTGCGGTTTAATGCATTCTGAGCTTTAACTTGGCAGTCTTCTTAAATATCCAACAGCTTTTATGGTATTATAACATACTGCACAGAGCAATCATTCTAGCTAGGCGTGGTAAGTATGATTGCCGGAGCTCCCGCAAGGACGCGCTAAGGTGAGGTGAGTAGGTGATCTGTAAAATACAGACAAATGTAAACCTGTAAAAAACAACCAATCCTTAAATAAGGAAGTCGGAAACACGCTGGTGACATCTCTGGAGTCACACAAGGTCTTATCGGGCAGGGTGTACCTTTTGGAAATAAGATAAAATATAAAAAAGGTTAAACATAAAAACAAATATTATTAACACATTCCCTCGGATGATGAAATGTTTAAATAAGTGTCGTCGTCTACCCTATTTAATTACTATTATCAGTAAGTATTCTTCTTGTTAGGGTGACCATAATCTTACAGATATATTGGATTTTCTACTTACCCGAATCATCTTTTTAATTATAAATTCGCATAGTAAGTTCATCATCATCATCATATTAGCCGAAGAACGTCCACTGCTCGGCATAATAAAGACAATAGGATGCAAATAATGTTCATATATTTTTTTTGTATTTTAATACTTTAACTCGGTGTTTTATCTTGGGAGACAAGTACGGTCACGGACTGTAATCGTAAGCGGTGTTCGTTAAAATTTGATTGTATGGAAAGTTTGACAAGTTTCTATGAGGTGACAGCTGCGGGCGCCATATTTAACGTTGATTGGTCTGTGATCGTAAGTTGGTGCAACTCAGCCTAAGAGTGTAAACGCTAAATCCATTTCTTAATATTTTTTCGTTTAATCCACCATTCTGTAGCAAAAAGAGGTGCATCGCCTGAAAATATTAATACTAATACTGCCAGTTATTTTAACAAATTGCTTAAAACACATGATGATTCAACTCCACGAATTTAAAAGTTATCGGCTAATAATAAAATATGCACGCCATTTTCATAAGAATTTTCATCGCCTAGATGTGTGGCAAAAGATAACAACTTTGATTCGTGTTTTTGGTGTAAACGAAGAAGTATGACATCGCAAAGGTATGTACTTTTATTGTTTTTTATTAATATATCGTGAATTTTGAGCTGTAAATCCAATACAATCACTGTTTTGGGTTTAGAATAACCTCTTATCAAAATTTTATGGGAGTTTTTAACCCCTGATGCAAATAAGAGGACTATTATATATGAGTACAACGTGTCTGTCCGTGTATATGTGTGTATCTGTCTGTGGTATTTTAGCTGCCAAACGGGTAAAACGGTTTTTCTGTAGTTTTTTTTTGTGTCATAGTTAATATTATCCCAAGTGTTCTTAGACATGTTTCATGAAAATCTGTTCAGTCATTTTTGAGCTATTGGTCTTTGAAATGAAAATGCCGGGGTTTTTCCACTTTTCTAAGTTGTAGTGGTTCAAGTCGAGAGTCTTTGACCAGTGTGTGTTGCCAGTGATGACGTAATGGGCACTGAAACGTAGTCGCTTACTATCTCATAAGAGGGCGTAAAGTCACCAAAAAACAATGGAGAGGGTTATGCTGGGAGTATCTGAGCGTGATCACATCAGAAATGAGGCTATCCGCAATAGAACCCAATTATCAAACATAGCCCTCCGAATCGCTAAACTGGCAGTGGGCGGGGCACATTGCACGTAGAACCGATGCCTGTTAGGGCGGTAAGGTTCTCGAGTGGCGACCACTTACTGGAAGGCGCATCATAGGTAGGCCCCACACAAGATAGACTGCTGACCTGGTGAAAGTCGCTGTAGTCCGCTGGATGTGGGTGGCGCAGGACCGGGCCCCTTCCCCTTGGACCACCGCAAGGTGTAGTCGTGTTTAAGGCCCGCGTTAATTTTATTTTATATTTTAAATGTAATTTAATAAATTTAGTAAACCGTTTTATTCGCCGAAGAAAATAGGAGTGCATAAGTAACGCGAAGTAATTGTTGTGCATAATGAATATTTTCGCACAACATCCAATAGATATTTTTATTTCAGAAGAGTTCATTTAGATTTTTCAAGAAGTTTCTTTGTATATTAAGTACCTTTTCATTTACAACATTTATATATATATCTTATATATATCTTTGGAATTGTGCTGTACATGAAGATCTATTTACTTTCTTTTTCTCGACAAAGCGCTAATTTCTCGACAAAGCGCTAAATATTTGATTGCAAAATAGAGTGAGATTACAAGAGTCAACATAAAAAATAGTTAATCAAAACGCTTTCACTGTCTTTTATTTTGGAATTAGGGGGAAAAAATAGCCTAATTATATTTTTCCCGTTTTTAGGGGTTTAATTTTTTTAATTTCAATCATTTTTAGGGTTCCGTAGTCAACTAGGAACCCTTATAGTTTCGCCATGTCTGTCCGTCCGTCTGTCCGTCCGTCTGTCCGTCCGTCCGCGGATAATCTCAGTGACCGTTAGCACTAGAAAGCTGAAATTTGGTACTAATATGTATATCAATTACGCCGACAAAGTGGTAAAATAAAAAGTGGGAAAAAATATTTTATTAGGGTACCTCCCCTATACGTAAAGTGGGGAGTGATTTTTTTTTTCATTTCAACCCTAACGTGTGATATATTGTTAGATAGGTATTTAAAAATAAATAGGGGTTTACTAAAATCATTTTTTGATAATGTTAATATTTTCGCAAATAATCGGTCCAGGAGTAAAAAAAAATGTGTCGCCCCCCTCTAACTTTAGAACCATAAGTTTTAAAAATATGAAAAAAATCTCAAAAGTAGAACTTTATAAAAACTTTGTAGGAAAATTATTTTGACTTGATAGGTTGAATAGTTTTTGAAAAAATTACAAAAATAATTTCTGAACTAAGTTTGTAATTTAACCGTATAAACAGGTGTTTATTGTACCTGTCATTTCTACAAAATCACAATGAAATGACGTGCTTTTTAGGGTTTTGTGTTTCTGTACTTAATATGTCAACTTAATGTGACGGACGGAAAACTACGGAACCCTACACTGAGCGTGGCCCGACACGCTCTTGGCCGGTTTTTTGTAACTCCGTTAACTTCCATAATATAACGTTATCAGGTTTACACCATTAGCCGACGATACAATTAATTGAACGCGGACCTACTAACTTAAATTTTGTTGTCACCCAATAGTTCGTAGGTGGTAATCTTGTGATAAAGCGACCTATGACATGCATACATGTGTTTCGAAACCGATCTTTGGAACTACACACTAATAAACTTTAACCATTAGATATATTTAGAAAGTAAACTTTGTTTAGATATGTATTTGTCAAGTTATTTATTATAAGTTTAAGTATTTGTGTTAGGTGTATCTGTCAGTGCCACTGTAGCTCTTAAACGGATGAGCCGATTTGAGTGCGGGTTTTTTATTTGAAAGCAGGTTTTCTACATAAGGTTCTTAGACATGGGTTTTTGGAATACTGAATTTTAAAATGAAAATATCGGAGATTTTTCAACTTTAGGTATGTACCTTATTAATGCCTTTGTACTTCTAAAAGTTGGAAATAAGAGTTATTATTTGTAGATAAATGTCTCTACCCTGTGTACTGTAATGACAGTTCACAGGGTAGTTTATACTAAGTAGTAGGTATAATAGAAAAAACTCAGTACTTCGGCAATACGCGGTTGAAGAGGAATTGCGTAGTTATTCTATGATCGCAAGTGGTCAGAAAGCGTTAATTTATAAATAGACGCAATTAATCTTGAACAATGATATACTTATTTCGCTATATTATAAAAATATTTTCAGTTGTTCGTGACGAAATTACTCGCAATAATATTTACTTAATCGTTATCGTGCGTCCTGCGTCAGTGGAACACAATAAGTCTATGAATAGATCAAAATATAGTTTATTGAACCCTACCCAACTAATAGAAAGTTGGACTATGTGAAGGACTTAATGTTTTTGAAATATTCGTACACGGGTCTAACACGAAATTTATATATTTACCTTAATTACTGACGATAAGGTAAATAAATGAATTTCGTGTTAGACCCGTACTGTACGAATATTTTAAGAAAGTGTAAATAGCGCGAGAGCTTAAAGTGTTTTAATGTTTTTGTCTATTACGACGGTGATAAACAAGCATACGGCCTGCCAAATGGTAAGCAGACACTTGCGACTACAAAACAATCAAAAACATTTGAGTATTCGTTGAATTGACAGCTAGAGACAAATGCAGTCCGCCACTATCACCAACACAACGCACCCTCTCGGGCGCTTTGGCGACCTAAAGCTCGAAACGCACAGAGGGCCTACTCCGAACTTCGAAAATCGTACTTCGTATCGTGCCGTCCCTTTCCGTCATATAGTGTATAATACGAGAGTGAAAAGGGACGGCACGACACGAAGTTCGAAGTTCGGAGTAGGCCCTCAGAGCGGGCGCGGCGCGGTGCGGGGCGGAGGCGGTTTTGCATTTTTGATCTTTCCGAAACTGTCGACTGTCGATTACTGCTTCATATCATATCATATGTCGCATACGCTGCCTCCGCTCCGCTATTCCGCGCGATTTTTTGGTGCGACGTGGCCCGGACCCGCTTAACCGCAAAACAGCCCCGGACCCGCAACGACGCTGCGCCGCGCTTTTTTATATCACCTCGGTGGCAAACAAGCGTACGGCCCGCCTAATGGAAAGCGGTCACCGCAGCCTGTGGACGCCTGCAACTCCAGGGGAGTCACATGCGCGTTGACGACCTTTTAAAAATGTATACACTCCTTTCTTGAAGAACCCCATACTGTAGTCCCTCGGGAAAACCTCGGCAGGGAGCTCATTACTCTTTGGGTTTCAACCTTTTACTCATCACCAGGAACCCCATACCATAAATCTTACAGAGCAAGAATTGGCGTTATAATGGCTGCAGTTTTCTGTAAGGTGGATTCCTCGACAAATATTCAATAAGTAACCAATCGGTTTATAAGTGCTCCTTACATTTGGCGTTAGTGGGTGAGAGATTTACTAAGAAATAGATAAATCATGAATTAAAAACATGTTGGTTACAAATAACTTATTGATTTATGCCAGCTGTTCATGCATGCATTGACCATGCTAAAGGCATGTATTGAATGGCAAAAGTGTGTTGATCTTGATAAGAGTTTACGAGGAAATTTTTTTCCCGTATACAAGGTAATTCCCGCCTTGTAGCGAAACTCGTTGCAGAAACCCAATAGTTAGGTAATCACCACTTTATCAGCCGAAGGACGTCCACTGCCCCCACCCCCCCATCTTCCGGTGGTCTTGGTCGTAGTTTTAGGACATACCCGGGTCCGTAGGTGGCGTAGGAGATATGTAACATTTTGTACAAATTTACTGTGAATAGCGTATTTTTTTACTGACTTCAATAGAAGGAAGGAGGTAATGAGTTCGTCTGCATGTTTGCTTGTTTTTTATGTATGTATGTTCCCCGATAACTCTTCACCATGTTGGCCGATTTTGATACTTCTTTTTTTGTTTCAAAGCAGGTACCCCGACATTGGTCCATTTCGAATTTGGTATTTTCTGTAGGTAACCAAGGATTGGCTCACGGAAACCACAAATTGTGGCAAAGCAAGTACAAAATTGGAGTTTTTTTTTGGTATAAATTATTCTATGATGACTTTTTTAATAAATGGAGGTGGTAGATAAGGTGTAGTTAAGTTCTATTCATAACGCACATAGATGGAACCTTATCATTTATCAAAGAAACACTGCACCTACAATTATACACTTCATTTTATAGTACCATTCGTGTGGGTTTACTAATGAAATCCATATATATTTTTTCAGATTATTACCGTTTACCATAATCATTATTAGCCCTAAGTCAGGATTGTTATTAAATAAACCTACAAATTCACAGGGCGCTATACAAGGATTAAGTATTCAAATTATCCAGAATGTTTTACGGTTTCAGAGAAAATTACTGTTTTGGCATATGAAATTATGGATGGATATAGAGGCTTCACCTTTCTTATAGCACCCTCGGTTGTATTTTTAGAATTCCACGATAAGCTTATCTACCATGTCATCATCATATTATTGAAAAATAAAGATTATGTTATTGGTAAAGATCTTACGATTTATTATTGACGTCACCAAACTGTGCCAGTCAAAGTTTATCATTATCACCACGTTTATAGTATCTTTCACAAAGGCTAGTAATTCAAGTTTATTTCTAATAAAAGGAGTTTAAAAGAGGCTGCGGAGAAAAGCCTCAGAACTGTATGGGCGGTGGTTCTCGAATGGCGACCACGTACCGGAAGGCGCAGCGTGGGCAGGTCCCCTACATGGTGAGCTGATGACCTGGTACAGGTCGCGGGAGTCCGCTAGATGCGGTTGGCACTCCTTGGGAGAGGCTATAGGTATATATCCAGCAGTGGTGCTCTCTGACATGATAATGATGAATAAAAGTTTAGGCTATACTAATAGAACAGAGACTAGTCTAGAGAGTAAGGTGACTCAAATATTGTCACTGAACTGACCGAATTCATTAAAGTTTACTATTGTATTGTTTTGATAGAGTTCATTCACATGAAGTGTTTTAACAAATTAATTAATTAATAAGCGATAAAAGCGTCCATCGATTGTCTAGCATTGCATATTTAATACCTACTCATGCATAACAACTGACTTTACTACGAGGTAAGTACGAAGATAAACATGAAATACCTACCTATACCTATAAAGTGAAATGTCTCATAGTTTGACATTTTAATCAACAACAACCCCCGATCACTGTACTCCTCCTGAACCATACAATATAGAATAGGTTGTCCAATGTCCATCGCCATCCAGCGTGGTAATACAGCAAGTGTTACTGCATGGCACTTTTGCGCCTGGTACGGCGCGAGGGGAGCTCTTTGACTAGTCTTAAGATGTCTTAGGCTAAGAGATGTGGTATATATTGTACTCGTATTTTGTGTATTTTGAAGAGTATACTTACAAACACAAACATTTTGAAGAGTATACTTACTTTTATTATTTTATATAGTATAGCCAAATTTACCGTGATAGACACTAACGCCGCGTAGGTTTTAAAAATAAATTCGGAAATCAGACATGCCACGGAGGAATAATCACCGAACTAGACTGAAGACAATAGCTTCACTCCATTACGTTGGACGAACTCTGCTTACGAGTAGGTACTAGGTAGGTACAGGTACTCACCCCCTTATTCATAAAACTTAACAAACCTCTGTTAACTAAAAGTTGTTTTGTCCCTTTCTCACAAACATAAATGTCAAAGTGACAGATAAGGACAAACCATCTTTAGCGGCTTGTTAACTAATAGAGGCTTGATGAACGTTTATGAATAAGGGGGGCTAGTTCCTAGTAATTTTCACCTCTATTTAATGTCAATTGTTAAGTATTCGGCCGGTGGCGTATTTCAAGAAAGAACCAATCTTTTTATTCAATTTTTATGGTACGTAAATAAATAATGCAAAATTATTTATTTACGTAACATAAAAACGTATAGAAAAATACTTTACCAAAATAACCTTTATAAAGTTAGGTATATAGTTACTACGTGGAATTAATAAATGCTTGGTTTTTAACCCTGGCCTGGCTTACTTATGGCTTAACAAAAAGATAAACCCAATCATTCCTTTTTGGGGTGATATAATTATCTAAACCTCGTGCGCTACTTAAATTTAAATCTTAACATTTTGTAACGAAGGCTTATTTTATATTACCAGTAGTATCATATAGGGCAACGATGATTCCGGGGGTCCGATGTTATATATAGAAGTAAGTACTTGCATGATATTGATAACATCGAGGAAATCGAGCGGGGGCGTGGCTCATTATCGTAAGTGGGTAAAGATAATGTTTATATGTCATGTGTAAGGAAAAACGTCAATTTCAACATTGTTTGTCTTTTCCTGACATTTATTGACATATATTGATATTGAATAAAATAATTTTAAAGAAAAAAACCCGACTTCATTGGGGGAAGCCGGTGAAAGATTATTATACTTAGATGGTGCACTCTTAGATTCCATACAATAAAATAAAAATGGTTATAAGTATGTTTATAATGGTAGAAGACTAAGTACCCTCAATTACTCATGGAATCATGGAAAAAACTTGCTTGTTTGACAAACAAAACGAAGACAACAAATCGCCAAACGTGAACTACGCGTCGTTGAAGAGTTCCGTTCTGATCATCATCAGCAGTTCCACTTCATCAAATGTCACTTATATGAATGAAAATGCTTGATTAGTTCATGAAAATACTAAAATCACTATTTGTGTGCCTTTCACATTTGAGGAGTTCCCTCGATTTCTAATGGATCCCATCATCAGAACTCGAGCATGACAAAAATCAATCGTGAAAATAGAACTGCTAGGAGGACAAATCACCAAACGTAAACTTTTCGTCGTTGAAGAGTTCTGTTCTGATCATCATCAGCAGTTCCACTTCATCCAATGTCACATTTTTGGATGCAAATGCTTGACTTGTTGATAAAAACACAAAAATCACTGTATATTTGCCTTAAAGATTTGAGGAGTTCCCTCAATTCCTCATAGATCCCATCATCAAAACTGCGTATTGACAAAAACGGGACTAACTTGGATATATATACTTACAATCAAAAAAATAATTTTTCAAATCGGTTAAGAAATGACGGAGTTATGGAGTAACAAACATTAAAAAAAAAAAAAAAAAACCAAAAAAAAATCATACAACCGAATTTTGAAATCTTGAAGTCGGTTAAAAATATGATTGCCTGACCAGCGATTGGCCTTAGGCTGGGTTGCACCAAACCGTCTGTAATCGTAAGCTGTGTTCGTTAAAATTTCAATGTATGGAATGTTTGACAAGTTTCCATAGGATGACAGCTGCCGGCGCCATATTTAACGTTGATCACTCTGTGATCATAAGTCGGTGCAACCCAGTCTGAGTGGCCGGAGTCTCATCTGATGGAAAGCGATGACATAGCCTAAGATGTTGCTCACTGGTTCAGTAATAGCCCATTCACTCTTGACTTGAAAATACCCAGAAGGTGTCTTTTTCATTTGAAGGTGTCTTTGGGTTTTATCTTTGTCCAATCCACATAAAGGAACAATAGCTTTATTATATAAAAAAACTTCCGTGAGTTTGAGACATATTGAAATATAATGAAAAGTTTCACTCACGTCTTTAAGGTCGAATATCGCTCGACATGTTTCAGACCGGTTCACGGTCCTTAATCATGAGAACTATAACGGCGGCGGTGCTATAAGAACCGCTGCCGCGACGAGTGCAATAATAGAAACATGGCGGCCCATATGCCTTTCTACTTGTACCATATCTTGCCCCATAACCAATCAGGTTTTAGGAAAAAACGTAGCACAGCTACTGCGCTTCTCGATGTAATTGATGATATTCTTGCCGCTCAAAATGATGGATGCGCCTCAATCCTTGTGTTATTGGATTTTTCGCGAGCCTTTGATACAAATACAACTTTGTTATTATCAAAATTGGCTTATATTACGGTCTTGACTCTAAGGCAATCAACTGGTTTGCAACATATCTCGGTGGGCGCTCCCAACGGGTCGAAGTGCAAAACCCCGAGGGTATAGTGATGTCTTCTGAGGAGGTCTTGACCCCTAGAGGTGTGCCACAAGGATCCATCTTGGGCCCTATCTTATTTATTCTATACAGTGCAGACATAATTCATAGAATCCGTAATTGCAAATTTCACCTGTATGCTAATGACGTACAAATATATATCTCGTTCAAACCCGAGCATACTATTTTAGCAGTTGAATCATTAAATCAGGACCTAAGCCATATTGCGCAGTGGGCTAAGATTAATAGTTTAGTTCTGAACCCTTTGAAATCGAAGTTTCTAGTACTCGGTACTAAATACGAAATTGCCAATACGACATCCCATAATCCTCAGGTTCATATTCTGCATGAAAATATACCACGCGTAGAAGAAGCTAGAAATCTGGGGGTTCTCATGGACGAAATATTGCAGTTCGAAAACCACGTTTCGGAAATTGTTCGTAACTGCTATTATCGTCTCAATGTTTTGTATAAGGTTCGTGATTACCTAAGCATCGAGATGCGCATTAAGCTCTGCGAATCTCTAATCCTGTCAAAGGTGAACTATGCGGATACAGTAATTGGTGAATGTCTATTATCACGCACAAAGCTAATAATACAAAGAGTCCAGAATGCTTGTGCTAGATTTTGTTTCCCAATTCTATACCGAGCTCATGTCACACCATATTTAAATAATTTTTCCCCTCACTAGCTCGGAAATCCGTCTTTTATCCTTTGAAACAAGCGGTTAAAAACGCATTTTATCCACAAGTGGGGAAAGTAATTTGACCTTGGAGCGTGTTTGACTAGCTTTTGACAGATAACAAAACGTAAAACGCTCATATTAATTGTTCGTTTGATATCGATTATCATTAAATAAATGGTTTGAGAATTGAATAAAAAATACCAAATTTAACTTTATTTAATGATTTAAGTCGTAAACCTTAAAATTCTATAAGTAAAATTTTTTTTATAATGACTTTGAGTATAATTGTAAACGCACAAGTTGATTCGATGCAATTTCAAAACGCATCGTCAGAAATGTCATCTTGTCAATGTCATTTAAAATATACACAACTTGTGACCGACTCCGACTCGCGTAAATATTATACACAACTTTCAGAGTTTTCTGTTATAATATCGTAAAAAAATCAGTGATTCCAGTGATGAAAATCATGACTGTGGAACTGTGTTTTTTTGCATGTTGCACTTTCCTCGCTATAGTGAGGAGAAAAGTTTTGTGTTACACACGGGTGCAAAGTTGTATTTTACTTCTCGTGTGTTGAAACACTCGCTACGCTCAGGATTCTATTTTAGAACCACTCGCTTCGCTCGTGGTTCAACTATAGAATCCTTTCGCTGGCTTGTGTTTCAATTCCACACTCGCGGGTAAAATACAACTTTGCACCCTTGTATAACAAATAACTATTAGACTGCTTAAAATGGATGCCCGCAGAACACTTCACCTTGCTTCTCTGTTATTTGGGATCATTGCTAGCAAACAACCCTTCTACCTCTTTGATAAATTGTCATTTTCCCGTATGCACATTAGACAAGCCCCTCATGTGTCCCCGATGCAGGTCAGCTAGTTTCCGCGGCAGTTTCCGGTACGCGGCTACGCGTTGCTGGAATAATATCCCACCGCCTATTAGAACATCTGATTCATTATTCACGTTTAAACATAAATTAAAACAGCACCTACTTACTAATCAAATCTCTAAGGGATAGCTGCCTGCGTCTGTGATAAGTATACAAGAAATGCATCACCATCATCATCAAATTTGGAGTAAGCATACATATACATACACACATAAAATGCACACGTATAATATCGCAGGTCCGCCATATTTTTGTATTATGTCTTATGTCAATGGTTCACCTTCTGGTTTGGTTTTCACAGAGATAGATAAATAAATAATTTTGATTGTACAAACTCAATAATGAAATAAAGTTATAAGCCCGTTAAGTTAAGCGATTTCTTAGTCTTAGTTTTAGGTTAGTCATTATAGGACCCACTGAAAATCAGCGTCGTGGCCCCCTGCCTCGACTCATGCTGAGTGGGCTCCTTTTTTGAGATAACTGATACCTTTTTGATGTATGATTTTTGTAAACTGTTTTCTTGTATTGTTGTTGTTTCAAAATAAATTTTATTCATTCATTCATTCTCAGGTTTTCAAGTAAATGGCGGCCATAAAATGCAGAATGCGTCACATTTCTATTAATGCAATTTATACTTTTGGCAAAGGCCCTAGAGAGTTGATGATCCGGTAAAACGTTAATGCAGCAATCTACTCTTTGTCTACATTGTTGACTCTACTAAATGTGCTTATCTTTTATGACCGACGATAATGGAGTAGCAAAACCGCACAATAGGACATTGAATTGGACATAACCAATACCCATCAATGCTTTTACACCTTCTTATTAGTCTTATCACGAACTTTTTTATCAGACACGGTGACATTATCGATGTATATTTATTTATTACATATGTATTTTTGGGTATTAGTTTAGTTATGGTTTAGCTACAAATTATATTCACTCATTGAAAAGTTGTTGTACGCGGTGTAAGTTTGTCTATCTCATTTAAAAAAAATCTCCTCTCAATCCCTCAAAGGTTAGCTGGAAGAGATCCCTCATAGGGATAAGTTCGCCTTTGTACTCTGATCCTGTGTGACATGTATATGTTTTAAACTGTTATTGTGTACAATAAAGTGCTTACACACACACACACACACACACACACACACAAAATAAAACAATTAAAAAAGCAATGGGTTGTATCGATTGGATACTTCTTACAGTTAAATTACTTTCGAGACGTTTTGCATTTGTAGTTGTGACCTCTGTAGCCAGCCTCACACACACGTTGACGTGTGTCTGTGTACGTCAACGCGTACGTGTGTCCCTGTAAATATACAAATACTACTACAGATGCAAAAACGTCTCGAAACTAATTTACCTGTACGTTGCTTACTCTACGAAATTATATGGTATTTTCGACGCTGATTGAAGTTGATTGATTGATTTCATTTACTGTACGAGTATTCTCGCTCCCATGTGTTCGAGCGAGATACTGCGATCGCCAACCCGCATGCCAAGCGTGGTGATTATGGCATTTACCCCCCATGAAATTGGGGGAGGCCTATGTCCAGCAGTGGACGTCCTAGGGCTGATGTGGTGGTGGTGGTGGTGGCGGTGTTCCAGCATCTAGGGTATCGAGTTACGGGGTCCGTTTCAGTGTTATGGGTTATGACACAGTTTACTATAGGTTTCTACGTTTGACAAGAATGATTGTAAAAGCGAAGTCTAAAATCATTTTACTAGAAGATCCGATCAACTACGTAAACATTGAAACAGCCGAGGAGGTTTTTCTCTTGCTACGTTATCATAACGTGATTTCGACTAGTTAAGATTGATTTTGTATTAAATTTGTTGTCACTTAATGCAGGCCTACATGTAATTAAGTAGACAGATAAACTTACACGAATACTCCATGCTATCAGAGCATGCTCAGTACTCTGTCATATTAAATACATATCGATAATTAAATTCAGTAATAGTACATTACTGCAAAAACCGCGAATGAAGGGATTGCCCGACGAGTGTGTTATAGACGGCCGATCATAAACGAGGCCCTCTAGACACAAATAAATAAATGAGGCATGCAATCCCTATTCCGGACGAGGTATGTATAGTGCTTTTCTCAAAAAATGGAATGAAATATGCGGGGAAAATTGAATACTATAGGCAAAATCCAAATGAAATTCTAAGAATTAAGTAGTAAAAACACGCGCTGTAGTCGTCGGCTAGGCGCAACTAAATGCACTGAGCAAAACTCTTTGTAAAATTACTCATGGATACTGCTAACTTGGCAATCGCTGCATTTCTGTCACTCCAATTTGTAAGTGCAATAGAGATAGCACACAGTGACATCAATTACAAACAAGTTAAACTAACATCTCCTTAAAAAAGTTCGTAGATTGAGCTGAAAGACCCCTGGTTACGTCTCCTCGCGTCTACTAGCTCTCTGCGACATACATAGCAAAAGACGGCGCGCGAGAGCTTTACTCTTATATCGTCCGTTGTCCGTGTGTACTGATTAGATAGAGGCGGACAGTGTATCTCGCGCGCAATATAGCTCGCGCGCGGACTTGTGCTAACCGTGCTGGGGTCCTGAGTGGATGGAATGCCGTGGACACTGCGTGTTAAGAGCATTCGTGACCCCCACAACCCCCTTCAGTCGGCGTCCACGACTGGCTGGGGACACCGTAGGCCTAATCTCATCCGATACTCTTTATTTTATTTTTAACCAACTTCAAAGTTCTCAATTCGTCGGGATATATTTTTATCAGATTAGCAAACGTTGTGCTTTGTAATTTTTTCGTCAATAATTTACCTAATATCCGAGACTATGAAGTTCATTATGAGGTATTACATCATGCCAGTTACAAATAAGTATAATTGGCTACTTGACAAAAAAAATTATAGGACAAAATCTCTATATGGGACCAACTAAAAGCTGAAACGTTGTGTGGTGTGAGGAAGTCGCCAGCTCTTCGGTCACGAGTTACGTCAACCAGACGCTTCGCAATATCTGTAAACAACTTGTGCACGCTGGGACCTCATGGGCCTACCATCTGACCTTCCGACCCTGAAGGAAAACTACACTTTACGATTAAAGCACAAAAAAGCCACAAATTTAGGACAAACGTAGTTCACCGCCAGTGGCATTGCAAACGGCTCCTACAAATTAATATTATATTGTGACGTTACATTGTATAATATTCGAACCCACCGTTGTATGACAAAATAAGTAAACTGCTGTTATGATCGTGAAATACTTTTTTTTTTATGACATAGGTGGCAAACGAGCAGACGAATCGCCTGATGGTAAGCGATTAGCGCCGCCCATGGACACTCGCAACACCAGAGGGGTTGTAAGTGCGTTGCCGGCCTTTAAGATGGGAGTACGCTCTTTTCTTGAAGGTTTGAAGGTCGAATCGATCCGGAAATACCGCAGGCGACAGTTCATTCCACAGTTTAGCTGTGCGGGGCAAGAAATTTCTGGAGAAACGCACAGTTGAGGACTGCCAACCATCTAAGTGATGAGGATGGAAATTTTGTCGCGTTGGGCGATGGCGGAAGGAAGCGGCAGGGATTAATCCGAACAATTTCTCGGAGCACTCCCCGTAATACATGCGGTAGAAAATGCAGAGCGAGGCTACATTTCTACGCAGCGCCAAGGAGTCAAGCCGTTCCGAAACCCGCTATACTGCATTTAGGGACATTGTCTTACAATTATTTCTTAATTTTTTTATGAAGATTCTTTTGGTAGATTTTAATATGCGAATGCTATTGGCAAATAGCATTTTGTTTTGTGTAGTGAATACATGTCTTTTATCTATCTATCTAAATAAATAAAATCGCAATATATCGAATGTTTGAAATCTCATATTTTTTCATTATTTCGATCAACTTTAATAATGTGCAATTTATTGCGATATTTTGATGGTCCACTATCCGTATCACCGTGCCATGCCGTTAAGCCTTATGTTGCTCCTGAAGTGGTTCATATTTCCCTCGGTATATACTGGACAAACTTACGTTTTAAATTCCAATAACAAAAAATGCAGCGGGTTGTATCGGGGATACAACCGTAAATTATATGAAGTGATTACTTCTTATGTTGCCTGCCTATTATTTATTTTCGTGACTAAATAGAACTAGTGGCTCCGTGAGCGGTAGACCTCGCAATTTTTTTATTTAAAAATTTCCAAAAACTGACTTGGCCAAAAAATTCTATATAACATTTCTGATGAGAAATGCGACCTGTAGAGGAGAACATCCGGACAGACAACATTCAAAAAAGTTTATTTTTTCAAATTTTAAAATTACTTAGAGCTGTCTCCGACAAATTTCACGAGCATCAGTTGAGAAATGCGACCTGTAGAGGAGAACATCCGGACAGACAGACAGACAGACATACGAAAGAATTTTTGTCGAAACCTGAAACGGAGACGCTTCGTTCGCTTCGCTCGCTCGGTCAATAACCATCCATGTAAAATAAACCCAAACATAAAAATCATTTATTTCAGACCTTAGAGGATCCATACATTTTTGTTAGTTTACATCTTAAGAACTAATACCATCACTTTTATTTCAGCGCCATCTAGCGTTAGTAACAGAACTATATTTAAAAACGTTAAATGTAGGGCAGCTAAGCTTAACCAATAAGCTCGCCTCTGTACACATGTCACTTGTTCTTGTAATTCTTGATTAGTTGCTGTGTTCAACTCATGTACAATAAAGAATTTTACATACATACATAAGGTACATACATATTAACTCGTACACCACCACCACCATATCAGCCCAAGGATGTCCTCTGCTGGACATAGGCCTCCCCCAATTTCATGGAGGTAAATGCTTTAACCGCCACGCTTGGCATGCGAGTTGGCGATCGCAGTATCTCCACCGCACTCCAGGGATGCTGCTGCCCATCCCACGGTGGCCTTGGTCGTAGTTTTAGGACAAACCCGGGTCCAACTCATACAAGCTGTGTTAACATAGAAGGGTAGGTGGTAGTTTCACAGTAGACCGTTCCGCGTCCGGGCCAGCCCGTTTTCTATGACAGCAAACGAAACGGCCGGCGTATTTCTCTAGAAGAAAACGGCCCGGCCCGGACACGGAACGGCCTACTGTGAATCATCCTTTATTGACGTTCATAGGTGCATGTAATATGCCTAATTTGAAGAATTAACTACTTTTAGTTTTACTTTTGAAGTAGGTATCTACTTCAAATAGGTAACATAGTTTATAGATCAGTGGGTTGTCGGAAAAATAACCTACCCTATACCTATTTCCCATCAGAAGGAAGCTACAGATTAGTGAGTGACTTTTGAGCGATAGCCGCCTGACCCACGCCCCCTACACATGCGTCTGTTGATTAGATTACTTGTCAATTATCGATATTTCCTATCGTAGCGTGGACGTAGAATGATCGTACAAAACATGTACATAGGACAAACTTACCCACTGGAAGAGCTATTATTTATGAGGAAAAAACAAAAATATGCAATCAATAGTAGTTTCTAAACTTTTAATTTGCATTTAATCAAATAAATAAGGTTCGTTAACGCGCTATTTTTCACACTCAACCACTTTTTAGGTTCCGGAGCCAAAATGGTAAAAACGGGATCCTTATAGTTACGTCTGCTCGTTTGCCTCCTATTTCATAAAAAATAAACTGAGATTTCCAATCCACTCATGAGATAAAAAAAATTAAATTTAAATATTAAGCTGTTTATTTCATAAGAAATATATAATTACATTTCCAGATGTTTTAATGTTAATTTGCCAAAGTTTGCTGCCGTATATCTCGAAAACAGTGACTTTTGAAGAAAATATGTGACACTACTTCGGTAAACCTCGTTATCAATAATACGACAATTACGATAAGCCATATAAAAGATGAGGAAACGAAGAGTTAGAGATCGAAGGTCATTGGGACATCGGAGCCCCTTAAGAAAAAAACACTCCGATATATTTAATCCTGGTTTGTTTTATTCTAAAGCTGAAGTGAAACTGCACTGAAATATATAAAAAATAACGAATATAATTTATATAAAAGTAAAGTCTGTTACACCATTTCTATAAAACTCGAGAACAGCTAGGCCGATTTTTATGATATTTTGATTTTTGAATTTTCTGGATTCATGTTTCTTCCGAATAGCAGAATAACTATTAAAATATCGGTAAAATATAAACCCAAAATACATTTTGTACGGAACGGTCGGGGGCGGAACGAAGTTCGCCAGGATAGCTAGTAGGAACTGAATAGAAACTATTTCATGCATTTTAGGTGAGATTTAAACAACCTTTTGCAAATGAGTACAACCTACATACAATTGGCATTATACATGAACAATTTTTCTCGCGGTGGTGAGGTGAATATTGCGTCCCCTCGGCAGCCAACTTGTTTGGCGTCCCGTGCCTTGAATGCCCCGTTGCACTCAGGATTGTACTTTTGAAACACTCGCTTTGCTCGTAGTCCAATCTTACAATCCTTCGCTAGCTCGTCTCTCAATACAACTCGCGCCAAATAATTAATTTCCAGCCTTGCGTTACAAATAACTATAGCTTAACATACGTACGTCTATTAAGTTTTTCACTACCAAGTTCAAGGCGAGATAAAAACGTTTTTATAATGTCACTTTTTGACTGGTATAAATAACTATATATGATTGCTCCTAACAATTCTGTCGCATGGGAATACAATTGTAGTTGTAGCATCGACGTAACTACTCGCCTTTGTTATTTCCGACCGCTGCGGTGCGTGATATGTTTTTAAAGTCGGCCCACACAATTCAAAGCAAAAGTAGTTGATACTCGTATTTAGCAAGTAATATACTTGTTAATAAACAGAGAAGTGGGTGAAGATGATCGAGGAAAAGTTATAATGACATGTACCTAAAGGCCGTGTCATAGGTACATTAAGAAGCTGGCCTCGGACCGACAAAGATGAAGAAAACTGCAACAAACTGCAGCGACAAGGATCCCAATGTTAAGGTTCCGTAGCCAAAATGGCGAATGGATAAAGATAAAGATAATTTATTTGTAAAAACATGAGTAAAAGTACATAAAGCTGTCATTGATCAAAAAGTCCCCCCTAATAGTTAAGAGCCCTAATAGTTTCGTCATTTTCTGTCATGTTTCTGTTACAGCCGATTTACTAGTAGACTAGAAGCACTAAAATAATGAATTTTGGTTGAAAGGTGTATTCTATGAACCGCTACATAAAAGTTATGTGAAATTAGGAAAAAATATTAAATTAGAGGGTGGCACCCCAAGCATGTAATTTCAATAAACATTGGTGTGTGGGATATCTATGGATAGGCCTTTAAAAATGACATAGATATAGAGGTTTCTTAAAAACGTTTGCAACCAACCGTTTGCAAGTCAATCGTTTGTGAGATATTAGCTGTCAAATTCGTAAAATGTGTCCCCCCTTCTCTACTTTCCAAACTATGAAGGCGATGAAATTAAGGCGGTGTGTTTCAACGATTTTTGGTTTGAATAAGATAGTTTTTAAGTTATCGCTGAAAAACTGTCTTGCCCAAACAATAGGACGTAAGTGATGTATAGTTTCCTATAAAGATACGATCTTTTTGGATTCAATGTAAAAATATAGAGGTTTTTAGTAGGTGTCGGTACCTAACCCTTCTTTGTACGTGATCCGACACGCACTTGGCCGGTTTTCAGGGTTCCGTACTCAACTAGGAACCCTTATAGTTTCGCCATGTCCGTCTGTCTGTCCGAGACCTTGCTCTGTAATTGTTAGTGCTAGAAAGCTGCAATTTAGTATGGATATATAAATGAATAAAACTGACCGTGGCAAAATAAAATATAGAAAAAGAATTAAGGGTACCTTTAACCTTTCTTACACGTAAAGTGGGAATGACTTTTTTTTGCCTCAGCCCTATGGTGTGGGTTGTTATTGGATAAGTCTTTCAAAATGAATGGAGGTTTTCATCAACACTTTTTGGTGGGTGAATATTTTCGGAAATATTTGCTCCAAAAGAAAAAAAAGGTGCCCCCCCCCCCCTAACTTTTGAACTATGGGTCCAAAATATGAAAAATATCATGAAAGTAAAGCTTAATAAAGACTTTCAACGAAAACTATAGCAGACATGATCAATCAAGCTGTTTTTGAGTTATCAGAAAAAGTCTTCCCATCTTAGTAAAAGACGCTGCGAATGCTGCGAAAGTATTCCCTTTTACTTGTTTTTGATTTTTTTAAAGTAAGTTCACTTAGCAACTACGGAACCCTACACTGAGCATGGCCCGCCATGCTCTTGACCGTTTTTTTTAAATATAATGATGGTGATATTTGCCACTTTAAATGTCGTTGCATGCCGTTACATTTCTGTTTACGCTATACTGCAGCACAAAACGAAACATGGCTAAGTATTAGCGGATGTCAGTGATCGGAATCAAAGCAAAAACGAGTAAGGTAAACGTACCAATGTTTGGCACCGTAATATCAAATAGTTGACACCAATTGTTCACCAGTATTGACATAAATTAAGAGAGAGTGTCACACTGTCACTCACGGCAGACAGTATCAGATTAAAAGTGTTAAGAGTCCTTTAACGTGTCCACTCGTAAATAATTGAGATTATTTAAATTTAACGATAGATATCGAAAACAGGAGGCCACTATATTGTAATATATTTTGTACTTTTTTAAACCGTGCGTCCAAAAAATATGAAGAAAATCATGAAACCTTTCAAGGAAAATTATTTTGTACTTAATTAGTTGAGCAGTTTTTGAGTTTATGTAAAAAAATAGATAAGATTTTTAATTTAGACCATAGTTGGGATCTAGGACCATAGACCTATGGAACCCCGGCCTCGGGAACTCCGGCCCGATATGCTCTTGGCCGGTTTTTTAATTTTATTTTCTTGAGAGTTGAATTTCAACATTGCGTGGAATTCTGCTCTATGCACACAACACACGTTATTGTTATTACATACCGAATAAGTGTCTCATCCAGTAACTAAGATATCTGTAGCACTGATAGATGCTTACTTAAACCGGCGCGGACGTCGCTAGTTATCATTGTACGACTAAACTCTACGACGAACGTCGCGACTTAGTATAGACTACGTCAAGTGCAGAGATGTCGAGAGACGAGCCTTCGATAAGCGTGTTACGGAAAGTGGTCCTGGATGGATTCCTAATCGCTTCATGTAAGTTCATCTTATAATCGTTTCATTATTTCTTTGTTATCGATTTACCAAGTAGTAGCCTTCGTATGTACCAAGTTAAATTTATTTTTAATTGATCGAGCGAGCGTAGCGTCTCCGTGTCAGCTTTCGACAAAAATTCTTTCGTATGTCTGTCTGTTTGTCTGTCCGGATGTTCTCCTCTACAGGTCGCATTTCTTAACCGATTCTCGTGAAATTTTGTGAGCAGGTTCGATAATTATATAGAATTTGTTGTCAATTCAGTTTTTGGATTTTTTTAAGTTTGAATAAAAATAAATTTGCGAGGTCTTCAGCTCACAGAGCCACTAGTATATAATTTAATAGGTAACTTTTATATAATTTTCATTGAAACATCGTACCGAAAACCCTAGAGATTTTTCTGAATAAAATAATCTGCGGAAAACAGTCTTGCCTCTTATTAGACTGAGAACCATTTTTTTATAAAACGTGAATAACGCTCTGTTAGTAGCCACAGTTTCCTTTTTTTAAAAAAACGTGTTTTAACTCGTCTTATGTCATAATGGCGAAAATAAATTAAAACGTGATTTTACCGGTCTTCTCAATTTTTTTGGAACTGTAAAAATATTTTGTTTTATTTTTGCAAAATACCGTACCCATTCGATAATCGACCCATGTCGTAAACGTCAATGCACATTGACCCTACAATAGCAAATCAAATTGATTCCCTTACACGAGGCATTAATTAAAAATAGTTCTTAAGAAATGATAATTACCATGACAACGGAATCGGCAACAAGATGCTGCAACATTTAATTAAGAATAAGAATTGCTATTGATAAGATAACGAATCGAAATTACCTTCAAAGCTGGGTCACGCCACGCCGTTCTACAATCGGGTTCATATATTGCTTAATTTTTTTTCATAATTTTATTTCTGGCGCAATTCGTACCTAGTTACAGTAACAATACTATGAGATCTCTAGTAGCTTTCATATTGATTTTCACTTTGACAAGGTACGATGTGGCCCAGTAATCTAATTGGTTGACCGTACCTAGTACTAGGGAGACCAATCTTACCTTATTTTTTGGACCGGTCATTGTGGTATTCTTTGTAGGAGGCCTATGTCCATAAGTGAACGTCCCTCGGCTGATATGTTGATAAAGATGTCTACAACTAGACCCATTATTTGTGTAATCATGCCAGACCTTAATCTAGCTAGTGAAAGTTGAGAGTAAGGGTAGGGTGGGTAACATCAAACTGGTTGTAAGGAAAATTTGACAAGTTTCTATGGAATGACAGTTTCCGGCGTCATGTTGATCGGTTAATAATCGTAATTTGATGCAACACGTACTAAGATTTATTAAAAAAAAATGGCAACCATAAACTACTATCTAACTATGTCAGTTAAACATCAAATCGAATCAAATAATCAAAATCCATATTACCACTAACAAAGTATATTGCAGCAATCATGCATAAACACACTCTTAACATTCCCGCCTACGCGCAATTACAACGCAAAAGAATTTTTCGTGTCCCACAAACTGTGACTAAAACACCTTACTCGCGGCGCTTTCCGCAATACTTACACCTCTATATTTATAACCAAATGTTAAAATCCCTCCATAATATTCAAAATGTGTCTCTGAAGGAATTGTTGAGCTCCGGTAGAAAATGGTTAATCTCTCTTTCATACAAAGCCACCGAAGACATGCTGAAACCCATTATACTTACATTACCCTCTTAATGTTATTTTTGGTGTCTTATAACCTACCTCTACCTACCTCTAATCTAACCTACCTTTCATCTGTATACTACGCATCTTGCTTTGTTTGGTAAATCTGTTTGTTAATCCCCAAGAGTCCTCACGTCACAGGCCTGACCTAGTGTGAGGACTGCTGTCTGTTCAAATGAAACTACTGTAATTATTTAACTTCATAAATCACTTGTTGTAGTTCTGATTAGTAAATAAAGAAATTTGTATTGTATTGTATATAGATTTATAGTTTCGGGGCCCTTTAGGCTTACAGAGCCTGTATTGGGACGTCCCGCTCTTCCAACAATTATTATCAAACATAGTACTTAGATAAAATATTTTATGCTATGTAACACACTAATTTACACATAACAACACACACCACGGTTTTGTTCACATCCCTCAATTTTTGTGTCAGTTCATTTGAATCTTCATGAAAAAATATACAAATGTACCTACAACTTAAATAACTTCTTTAAATACCTTAGAAGCAGGGGAACATAGGTAAAATACTTAAGAAAATGACCTGTTGTATGTAGTTATGACGTGTTTGAATAGACATTTGTTTTGTTTGTGTTACACATTTAAATATGTAATGTCTATTCGAACACGTCACAACTACATACAACAGGTCATTTTCTTAAGTTTTTCACCTATATGTATTATGTATTTCGGTGACTATACTTACGTGTCACCACGAGGCGCGGCGGGCAAATAATGTCATACAATACAACGGCATGAAACAGTCATTTGTTTTGTCGCTGGTAGGTAAAACACAACGATGATATCCTGAATTTTGCGTAAAGTAAATTAACTTAAGTACAAGTATTATATCCGAAGCTCCTCTCGTGCTACGGGATGAAATATAGCTACCGTCCCTCTAGAAATCCATTGTCAAACAAATTATGAATGAGTTCCTGATATTTTTTTATTAAAAATGGGATTGCTCTTGGCCAGCATCAGATCTAGCCAGGTGGCAAAGATGAGGCCGACGATAAAGGAAATTGTACAATTTATTAGGATTTTTTAATCACAGTGTAAAGCTATTACAGCACAATGTCTTGTCCTATTCCAGTGACGGCATGCATGTTTGCAATGAAGCTGCTATGGGGGCCGTTCAACCGCGGATTCTTCTGCAACGATGAGTCCCTTATGTACCCCTACCATGACGACACCGTTAGCGTGTTAGTGCTGAGATTATATGGACTGGGCGCACCTTTGTTAGCGGTGAGTATCCTTTTTTACTAGCATGATAGGTAACTTGCAGAACTTATGTACGGAATGTCATTTGATATTTATCCTTAGCTTTTCGATAAAGGACGATATCGTGAGAAAACCTGCATATTCGTATATCCACGAAAAAAATCAAAGCTGTATGTGAAATGCCCAACCCGCTCCAGAGCGCCCAGGCCAGCGTGGAGACTATAGTGCCCAATCCCTCTCATCCATGAGAGGAGGCTTGTGCCCAGAAGAACCGTATGTTGATGATGATGATGACGATGATGAAATCTATATAAGTATAAGTTCATGATGAACATCGTAGCTTGTGAGCATTACATTGCGGGTTACCGTGGTATAATGAGTTCAACCGATCTGTCAAACCGCGCAATGTAGTTAAACTCGCATACGAGTCTCATACGTGTGTAAAATACTGTAAATAAGGCTTAAAGATAGTTCAAATTGAACATGATGATGAGATTTTTGTATGCTAATGAAAGATATGCACAGATGGTGATCTGCGAATGGCTGCTCCTGCGCAAAGAACCCAGCACCGTTAGGATACTGGGCGTGCGTATCCCGACGTGGTTACTTGGCTTCTACTGCGTGGTGGTGTCTTTTGGCCTCGGCGCTTTGTTTGTGGAGCTCGCTACGGAGATCGCCAAGCACGTCATCGGGAGGCCGAGGCCGCACTTCTTTGACGTAAGTGTTTTTCTTTTTAAATCTACGGTGCAAGTGATCAACTGTGAATGGGCATTCCTCAAAGAACCCAACATTGGTCGATACTTGGCGTACGGATTCTGAGCTAGCTACTGGGCCTCTACTGTGTACCTAGTGATTTCTTTCGGCCCCAGTGCATTGTTCGTGCAGCTCGCATCTGAGATCGCCAAACACGTCATCGGGAGGCCGAGAATGAATTTCGTTAACGTGGTTTATCTACGATGCAAATGGCCTTCCGTCATCCACACATTGCAAAGAGTCTAGCAATGTCAGATACTGGGCATACGCATTCCTGCTAGGCCTCTATAATGCGGTGGTGTCCTTTGACCAGGCCGCTTTGTTTCCTAATTTGAAGATCATTGAGAACGAAGGAACTGAGATCATCAATGTCGACGCTACCAACCATTAAACATATTATGATTTAATCGTATGGCATTTACATTTACAACAGGGAAATATATCGCAATCTTTGCCTATTTTTTCATTCGCCTTTAATTTTAATAGTTTGTAAAAAGTCGCATATCCTCGTAAGTGTCGTGTAATGTACATAGCAACTTTGTAGCTGATTGCTTCTTTATTAACCGACTTCAAGATTTCAAAAGAGGAGGTTATTAATTCGGTTGTATGTTTTTTTTTTTTTAATGTTTGTTACTCCATAACTCCGTCATTTCTTAACCGATTTGAAAAATTATTTTTTTGATTGTATGTATATATATCCAAGTTGGTCCCGTTTTTGTCAAAAAGCAGTTCTGATGATGGGATCCATGAGGAATTGAGGGAACTCCTCAAATCTTTAAGGCAAACATATAGTGATTTTTGTGCTTTTATCAACAAGTCAAGCATTTGCATCCAAAAATGTGACATTGGATGAAGTGGAACTGCTGATGATGATCCGAACAGAACTCTTCAACGACGAAAAGTTCACGTTTGGCGAATTGTCCTCCTAGCTGTGTTTGTTAAGCAAGTTCTATTTTCACGATTAATTTTTGTCATGCTCGAGTTCTGATGATGGGATCCATGAGGAATTGAGGGAACTCCCCAAATCTTAAAGGCAAACTTAAGGGTAATATAGTGATTTTTGTGTTTTATCAACAAATCGAGCATTATCATACAAAAATGTGACATTTGATGAAGTGGAACTGCTGATGATGATCAGAACAGAACTCTTCAACGACGAAAAGTTCACGTTTGGCGATTTGTATTTCTAGCTGTGTTTGTTAAGCAAGTTCTATTTTCACGATTGATTTTTGTCATGTTCGAGTTCTGATGATGGGATCCATTAGGAATCGAGGAAGCTCCTCAAATGTGAAAGGCACACAAATAGTGATTTTAGTATTTTCATGAACTAATCAAGCATTTTCATTCATAAAAGTGACATTTGATGAAGTGGAACTGCTGATGATGATCAGAACGGAACTCTTCAACGACGCGTAGTTCACGTTTGGCGATTTGTTCTCTTCGTTTTGTTTGTCAAGCAAGCAAGGTTTTTCCATGATTTCACGAGGAATTGAGGGTACTTAGTCTTCTACCATTATAAACATACTTATAGCCATTTTTGTATTTTATTGTATGGAATCTAAGAGTGCACCATCTAAGATTAATAATCTTTCACCGGACTCCCCCATTGAAGTCGGTTTTTTTTTCTTAAAAATTATGTTGTTAATGTGAAACATAAGTCCCCAAGAATGCTTTAGTCTCCCTTGTTAAATCATCAGTTGATATCGTGTTTGGACAAATTGAAATTGATAGTAACACACCTAAGAAATATTATTCGTAATTACATAGATAAAGCCGATGCGAGTGGACTGCTTCCCTAATTAGTCTTGACCTGAGATAACTGACCTTATAGGATTACAGCCGGTAGAAGATATTCTTAGCAATATTTACAAACAATTTTCCATATGAACTTAACGCACGTTTATTTCACATGGCTAAGCAGTGACAGCCCTACCAAGGACATATTTTCATGATTGTCTGAAATATATCGCTCTTTAGCGATAAGATCGTGTGTTGTTACCTATTTAAATAAGTTCAGTGTATTGTCTAAGGAATAAGGAGTACGAGTAGTATTAGACGGTTTAAACCGTAAATTTCTTATTGATTCCTTTTACTATGTTGCAACTTTATTTATTTCATACAATGTTCCTTGTTCACCAAAACAAAATAAAACATCAGTAATTAAATAATAATATAACGGTAGACATTTGGCGGTCTTATCGCTAAAGAGCTATCTCTTCCAGACAACCTTGTGCAGTGGAAATGTTGGACACAAGGGAGTTCATGTACAGGCATGAGCGTTTCTTATCACTTGACCACGTGCGTCGCGCCGCTTTGCTTCGCCTGGTCATAAACATCGGCCTTGTTTACCATTAGTTTTGGATGGTAGCGATACAAGTAGTTTATAATTGTACCATACGTTTGATGTTATCTCCACCAGATATGCGTGCCCTCAATCGACTGCAACGCGGCAGAGTGGCGCGGGCGCTACATCCAAACCGCTGACTACCACTGCACTGGCACACGCGTCGACCGGTTCAAAGAGATGCGCAAGTCATTCCCGAGCGGACACTCCTCACTGGCGGCATACACCATGGTGTTCTTTGTTGTAAGTATTCTTTACTTATTATCGCTTCTCTTCTCTTCTCTGGCCAAATCCTGATCCCTGACTGTACCTGCGACGCTCAAGCTCAGACGCGGTTCGTCGGATGACATATCTCGCTATGCTAGTCAAGTACTTTGGTGTATCGTATTTGATATCTGTATATTTAAAAATCTTAAGTTAACAACCAGTAGCGGGTGGGGATTGCTAAAGATTTTTTTTTATGCATGGGTTCGGTTTTTTAATGCATTTTGAGTATTTCGTACTTACGTATTTTGTCTCTTTTTGAAAATATATTTCGCCTCTCCTATTTTTTTTTATTTTAACTTGTCGCGTTCATTGCATGGGTATCATTGTAATAAGCTGGCTTTTGGCCTTCATGTGTTATTTTTCATCGTTCGCAAAACTGGGTTGGAAGATATGACTAAGCGATGGTAAAGTATGATTGTATAGCAATGTCCGCATTGGTAAGAACTCCTGATTACAAACAGATAGTTACAATCATCAGCTAACACTTGATATAACGCACACACACTACACACTTTTATGGAGAAGCGTAATTTTATATTCACATTCGTATCATTTCGATAAAAGAAAGAACATTTTCCGAAGTTTCTTGCGACAGCAATATTTTCTACACGCCGTGTGCCAATACCATACTATGTGTGGAATACTATTAGTAAATGAAAAATTAACTTGATTCCAGCTATATCTCGAGCGCCGCATGACCTGGCGAGGAACGCGCGTGCTTCGTCACTCTCTTCAGTTCGCTGCTCTCATGCTGTCTTGGTTCACGGCACTCTCCCGAGTGTCGGACTACAAGCACCACTGGAGCGACGTCTTGGCTGGTTACAGCTTGGGCTTGGCCTTCGCTGTGCTTGTGGTAAGTAATCCATCCATCATCCAATTTCCGATTAGAAACCTCATTGGATTTGACCAGCAGCGGAGATCCTCTCTCGTAAATCTGACGCAGTTACACGTTCGATGAGAAAGATATGTATCGTGCGCCCTTTAACATCAATTTGCTTTTCGCAAGCTTGCCAAGTCCTATCCAAAAAGTAAACACCGCCTACACATTTTCTATTATTGTACTTCACGGCCTGTCCTACTTTTCTACCATGTCCTGTCCTTGTAATCCCTAAGTATAAAAGGCAGGCAGGCAGTTTAGATGATCAGCATTTTTTACGACACTGTGTTAATTACGGTTGTCCTGCTACATGTTCTAATAATATTGTTATCGGCCATCGATCAATTTTCGTTTTTCGAAATGGATTAAAGTCATATAATTTCAATGTCACAAAGATGACACTAAACCGGCCAATATGTCAAGAGGTATTTTTAAAACTCATTAAATATGGGCCCTGCCTAAGTGCCCATTAATTAGCTACAATAGCTACTCGTTTCGTGAAGATATAACCTATCAAACTAGCTAGGCTGGTCAGTGCAATCCCTTTTCTAATTGTCATTGAATTTCAATTCTATGCTCACTATTTCTCGATTCATTGCGTCCTGTTTTGCAACGCAATTATAACAAGGATAATTATATTCATACTTAGGATTCTTAATGTGTAGGAAAGTTAATGTGGTGTGTAGGAAAGATAAACCATTGGTACAACAATTTAACTAACAACGAAACTGAGAAAAAGAAAATTATCTAAATAATTATACTGTTTTATAAAGGTGATCAGTGAAAAGTACCTTGGCCAAGTGAATCACGGGTCAATGTACTGGCATAATTCGTTATCTGGGTAAAATTGACATTCCATACTGACTTCGTTACACAGTTGATTGACAGCACTTTAGGTTTTTATCAGTAGAGTTGTGGGTGATAAAAATAATTATAATTAAAAACACGACATCAATAAATGGTGTTTGTACCAAAATAACTAAACTAATACGAGTTTGGTCATAGTTGATAATAAGGACATTGATAGGTTTTTAGGTACCTAGTTGAAGAGACATATTATCAACTTCAAACATATCAATTTAGTAATAATTGATGAATTTTGGTCAATATGTTCACACTAAGCTTGACGCGACATAGTGATTACAAAAGATACCAAAAAATATTATACTAACCTAACCTAATCTAACCCGGTTTTCTTACTAAAAGTTACACGTTTCTCTTTTCAGTGGACCCATGGCACAGATCTAGTGGCGAAGAAAAAACACACTGCCGTGCCACAGCACGACGTGTATGTCATCGGACCTACAAATACATAGTATCATTAGTAACTAAACAAATGGACGTAAGCCTAGTTCGGACTACGCTGGTAACTTAGTTGCGTTGACAGTATATCCAGCGTTTCCAGCTAAGTTCTAAGAAAAAGGAACTGGCGACGTAGCAATCGTGTGTGACTGAAATATTACACGACCCCTTCACAACTCGTAACCTATTTAACCCTCATGTATGGATTTAGTTTAGTCCGATCCACTTAAAGGAACAGAAGCTATATTTACTAATAATAATAATAATCGTATGGCATTTATTTTCGAACCGTGAGATCTTCGAGAAGACAAGTACGGTTGCCAGTTTTGTTGCACTTTTAGCACCACCCAGGGGTCACGTGTAGGGTAACGGTGGGTACTCCCTACGGACGTGGTGCAACTTCGACCCCCCTTTGTCAAGTGAGTGGGCAACTTGACTGTTAAAAGTTCTCAAGCCGCCCGAAGGCCTCTAACTTGGCTTAACGACTGCTGTCATAGACAACAGCCGGGATCAACGTCTTAACGTGCCTTCCAAAGCACGGGAGCGCTCAGTTAATAACCACTCAAAGCGGTCACCCATCCAAGAACTGACCTGCGCCCACATTGCTTAACCTCGCTTACCGCACGCGGTTCGCCGGTACCGCTGGGCCACGAGCGCTATATTTACTAAAACCGCAAAACTCCAAAATTACCATTAGCAAAAAGTCATTACACCTAGAAAGTTCTATTGATTTTCGACTCTATCTCCGTAAGCATTAGATTACGAGTGCACTTATAGAATAAAAAAACCGGCCAAGTGCGAGTCGGACTCGCGCACGAAGGGTTCCGTACCGCATGATCTATAAAAAGAGTCCGACTCGCACTTGGCAGGTTTTTTTTTGTTTTTGTTATAGTGGCAACAGAAATACATAATCTGTGCAAATTTCGTCTAGCTATTACGGTTCTTGGGATCTAGCTCGGCGAGTGGTAGCCATTAAAAAGGGCTAAAATATCACGTTTTTTGTATGGGAGCCCCCCTTAATTATTATTATTATTTTGTTTTTAGTATTTGTTGTTATAGCGGCAACAGAAATACACAATCTTTGAAAATTTCAATGTCTAGCTATTACGGTTCATGAGATACAGCCTGGTGACAGACGGACGGACAGCAAAGTCTTAGTAATAGGGTACCGTTTTTGCCCCTAACCCTAAAAATGGCGATCGAGATGCATTTTGCACTTGTACAGTCAGCATCAAAAGTAGCTACGCATATAAAGGTGTCAAAAGCTCTTATTCCCTTATAATAAATAAAGACTTTTAAACTTTTCAAATGTGTAGCTACTTTTGATGCTGACTGTACCATTTTCAGGTGTTCAGGTAAATGGTGGCCATAAAATGCAGAATGCGTCTAAAGTCATATTTCTATTAAAGCAATTTATACTTTTATCAAAGGCCCTAGAGTCGGTAATCCGGTGAAATGCATGCAGTCTTTATCTACGAGGCACCAAAACCGCACAGTAGGACAATGGATTGGAGACAGCTAGAAATTATACATAAAATTTGGCAAATTTATTTTAAACCCTTGTCTAGAATTCAGAATTTCATAAATGTAGCTCAAACAGTTGTTGATATTTTAACGTTTTAAAACCGGCATTTTTATAACTGACTTACTGACTTAGATCAAAAACCTAACTTACATCCAGATGACCAAGAAAGTTGAAAATAGACATCTAGGTAGGTACCTTTTGTGTATCTACAGAGAAAAAAATCATAAAAGTAGGTACAAATACTGATATGAAAATAAAAAAATGGGCAAAGTTAATAGAAAAAGATTTTAACAAAAATATTTAGTAGGTGACTACTCAGCAAAAAGTAAATATAGCTTGTGTTATGGATACTAGACGACGATATATTTATCTATTAAATATATACTTAAATACATAGAAAACGTCCAACTCTCAAGAAAAAATGTCATTGCTCATCACATAAACAAATGCCCTTACCGGGATTCGATTCCGGGACCTCCAGCTTCATAGGCAGTGTCACTGCCCACTAGGCCAAACAGGAAAATCAAGTATTTTCGCAAATTCAAAAAAAAACCTGATAGTTCGGACAACATTGCTGCATGTAAGATGCTAAAAGTTTTTTTTTCGGGAACATGGTCAATTTATTAAGTTCAGAGAATGGTCTGAAGCCAGGATATTCGTTTTCAGTACGATGTTACATACATTCTGTACGAGTATCAAGAGTTAGGAGGTAAGTGGGTTTTTTAATACCCTATAAGTGAACTATGAACTTAGGTACTCAATTTTAAGTCTGGTATAGGTTAGATACTTATGTTAATTTGAGTTTAATAAAGTCATCTGTGATATCATGCTACGAACTTACTTTATCTATGACAATATTATAAAGATATTTGCATCTCGTGTCTTTGAGTCCTTCGCTACGCTCAACATTCTTATTTTGACTCACAAGCGTAGCGAGAATTATGGAATCTTTCACTTGCTCGGGACTCAACATCAACACGCTCAGCAAAAATCTACTTTTCTCTCATGTTGAACAAATAACTATTTTATTGAAATTTGTGTTCCACCATCCACCATCACCATATCAGCCCTAGGACGTCCACTGCTGGACATAGGCCTCCCCCAATTTCATGGGGGGTAAATGCCATAATCGCCACGCTTGGCATGCGGGTTGGCGATCGCAGTATCTCCACCGCACTCTAGGAATGCTGCTGCCCATTCCCCGATGGTCTTGGTCGTAGTTTTAGGACATACCCGGGTCCAATTTGTGTTCATTTCATTGTTATTAGAGTAGTCGAGAAAAACAAACGTACTTTTTGAATCAAATCTTGAAACAGAATGTACCCGTTTGGTAGCTACTGGTCTCTGTTGTTTTGTATGAAAATCTCATTAAATATAATATAAGTAAGGTCTAGTTGTTAATCGTAGCCAAACTGTATTTTTTAAGTAAGGTTGTTGTTCATTATACAACAATAAAATAAAATAAATAAATGTGTCTTATTTTGTTAGTGTTTTTTTTTATTATTAAAAATGGGATTGCTCTTGGCCAGCATCTAGCCAGGGGGCAAAGATGAGGCCGACGATGAAGCGAGCTCACCCAGAAGATGCCTATTCACTCGTGCCTTAAAAAGGTCCAGGTTATATGAACTCGGAAATACAGACGCCGGCAGAGAATTCCAAACCTTAGAAGTGCGCATTATAAAAGAAGACGCAAAGCGCTTGGTTCGAAATAGAGGAATTTCGACCAGGTAAGGATGGTAGCCAGCCGTACGTCTGGATGTCCGATGGAAGAAGGGGGAAGGCGGTGAGCTCATGGAGCTCCTGAGCACACTCACCGAAGTACAGTTTGTAGAAGACGCACAGACATGCTACTTTGCGTCGATGTGCTAAGCTCTGCAGCTTATTTCCCACTACCGTACTGCCGCCAATGAGCCTCCTGGCTCTGCGGTCCACCGAATCGAGTGCGGCAATTTGGTACTTAGCCGAGCCATCCCAAAGGTGACTACAATACTCCATGCAAGACCGGACTTGGGCTTTATATAAAGATAGAAGCTGCCCAGGGGTGAAGTATCGCTTGACCTTATTTAGGATGCTCAGCTTTTTGGCCGCTGTTCCGGCTTTGGACTCGATGGTAGTGCCGAAGTTAAGGTTTGAGCTTAACGTCATGCCAAGCAGCTCGAGATCGTTGGCTACAGACACGGTTGTACCTCGGAAAGTAGGAGCCAGATTGAATGAGCTCCTTTTTGCGGTAAACAGATACGCTTGCGTTTTGGTGGCGTTGAAACTAACCAGATTGTTATCACTCCATTGGGAGACAAGACTTAAGGTTGAGTTAATTCGCTCTACCATTGTCTCTCTCTCAGACTGAATTTCATCCCGACCAGCCCCCGCGCTGGACAAATATCTCTCCATGACCGTACTGTCATCTGCGTATGCGACCACTCCTGGCAGAAGAAGGTCGTTAATATGAAGCAGGAAAAGGGTCACGGAGAGAATAGATCCCTGAGGAACACCCGCATCAATGGCCATGAGGTCCGACGAGCAGCCATCAATGACTACTCGGATCGACCGCCCACTCAGGAAATCCAGCTACAGAGGCCAGAAGGGATACCGTATGCAGGAAGCTTGCGAAGCAGACTAGCATGCCAAACCCTGTCAAAAGCCTTCGAGATGTCAAGAGACATGGTAAGAGCCTCACCGTGTTTCTCGATGGCCTCGCCCCAGTAGTGCGTAACATACACAAGAAGATCCCCAGTGGAACGGCCCCGGCGAAACCCATATTGCCAATCACTGAGAAGGTCGTTAGCTTCAAGGTAAGTCAGCAGCTTACTGTTCAGAACTCTCTCCATAACCTTACAGAGTATGGAGGTAATGGCGATAGGTCGATAATTGCAGGGATCGGCACGACTACCTTTCTTGGGCACTGGTTGCACATTGGCAAGCTTCCAGGATTCCGGTACGGTATTCGTCTTGAGAGAGAGACGATACAAACGTGTAAGAACAGGAGACAACTCGGGACCACAGTGCTTCAGAACCCTTGCAGGTATACCATCAGGCCCACTAGCTTTGTTTATTTAATAACCACGATGTATTTGGTTTATAAGCACTTTGGTTATAGGTTGAACCAACAAGGATAAGTGTCCGCGTGTCTAGATTCCTATCTAGACACGCGGCAGCGTGTCCAGCCAAGTTCACCCCAGGAACTGGCGGACAGCAGCCGTGTGTTATTTTACACGAATCGTTTGGAGCCACATTTGACCCCCCAATAACTCCAAATCTATCTAACATAAAAAATGAAATTTGGTACATTTATTAAGATCCTTTAGAACAACTAAAACCCCAAATTTCATAAATATAGGTTTAATAATTATTGAGACATTAAAATCCAAAAACGGCATTTTTACCACTGACTGACTAACTGACTGACTAGTAATCAAAAACCTAACTTTTTTATTAGTTTTATTACTATAATTATTTATACTAGTCTTCAGGGGTGGTCCCATAGTCATCAGGTAAGAATCTGATCACAGGGTCCTGGAGAAATCGAGGGAACTCTTCAAATATTTAAGGTCCACCTAAATAGCGATTTGGATATTTTGTATATTACTTTACTCGTGCATTCGCTCTTAAAAAGCACCATTTGGCGAAGATTGACTAAAAGTAATGATATCCCATCAAAAACATAAATGTGAAAAAGGGAGCCAAGTTCAATATTAAGAATATGCGATGCTTAGTTTTCGTCTTCATCGACAAAAGAATTGACATCTGAATGGGTGCCAAGTTCCGTAGATTCTCTGAAATGGTGCCATGTCCGGCACTACATTGTTTACAGTAAAACTTACTGCGGCTTAATGCATTTTGAGCCTTAACTTGGCAGTTCTTTGTTCCTTGGACGGACGTGGCAGCGTGTCCAGCCAAGTTCACCACAGGAACTGGCGGACAGCAGCCGTGTGTTATATTACACGAACCGTTGCGAGCCACTTTTGACCCCCCAATAACTCCAAATCTATCTTACACACTTTAACGTCATGTTTGAACTGTCATACTAAATTGTCAACGGGTGAAAGCGACAAAGTCTCAAAGTGTCCAGCTACTTATGAAGCCGACTGTACTATTGCTCATGCAGCATAGGCTGATTAAGGTCCCAGTGTTCCGCCAATTAATCTCACTAATACTGAAAGTGGAAAGACTGACTCACCCGCTGCTGGTCGCCGTACCGTTGGAAAACGCTCCCCTTCAGCTCTGATGGTTCACTTTTATGAACATTATAACAAAATAACGAGAGATTAATATTATAAGCTGTTTTCTTGGAAATCTACTTTGTGACACTGACTTATGTCTTTTAGATTTTTATCATCGTTCAATCAATCAATTTATTTGCCGAGAATACAGTCTTATAAGATATTACATTTTTTTTTGTGTCATGTATTGTAACGGAACACAATTAGGCTACAAAAACACGTGTTATTAAAATACCTATATGAAGGAAAAGTAGTTTTAATAAGCTGGATGAGCATAGTAACGTTTACCCTACTAGCTTCGGCCTCATATGTCGTGGATTTGTCGTGTATTTGTCCGTCATATGTCGTAGATTTGTCGTGCATTTGTCGGGGATTTGTCCGACATATGTCGTGGATTTGTCGTAGATGTGTCGGGGATTTGTCCGATATTTGTCGGACATGTGTCGTGCATTTGTCTGAGATATTAGAGTATATAAAGGGGCGCGAAGTTTTATTGACGGCACTTAGAATTCGACATTCAGACTGACAAGGTCTCTGGTCTTCGCAATAATATATACTTGGTGGGTTATTCTATTGATTTAAAAGTGGTTCTTCTTCGTGAGGGGACTCTCTTCATGTTGAGGAATCAGTTTTTAAGTAAAATATTGAATATTTCCTCGGGGTTTAAGAGTTTATTTAATTTGATTTAAATGACCAGAATCTTGTCCAGGCACCAGTTTTGCCTGAGGGGTCTTGCTCGCCTAACGGTGCCAATGAGCAGGGTTCAGAGTCTTTAGTTACCAGATCTAAGGGTGGTCTGGCGTCTACCTTTTACCTACATGGAGACGAATCAAATCCCTTACGTTCCTTCAATGCCCAGCTGGCAACGTAGACATGGCTGCCAATATGGGGTCTCAGCACAGAGGTGTATACCTCGCTTGTCGAAATTGTTCAGTATTTGAGGAACGGTCTTGTTAAATATATTTATATATAAAACTTATATACACAATAGGGCGTCTTACTCACTGTATCCTAGCCTGCGGGCGCAGTGGGGGGAGACAACCAACACAGGCCTTTAGCATTGCAATTCTCAGTTTAGCCGACTGAACTTTCGCTGCATAGGTTAGGGATTCGCAGTCAAAAGAGCTGGTTCTGGTAAGGGATTTATGCTCTTTCAGTTTAGCAAGTTTCCTGGGGAACAGTAGGGTAGCTTCACACACATTTATTAGGGAAGTAGGGTTTAATAATCTATTTTAGGTTTGTCGTTAATTTGGAGTATTGGGAATAGTTGTGATAAAATTAGTCATGTCTGGTATAAAAGGGACAGTATCTTTAAAGTTGCGATTTCTAGTTAAATGATTAAAATTTACTCAGAAGAAGCTAATTTAATGACTAGCTGAGCCGTTCGTTGAATTAAGCCCTTCAAGTGAAGAGCAGAGCGGTTCACTTGATAGACTATTCGGTGACAAGCTGAGCAGTTCATTGAATCAGGCATCTTAAGTGACGAGCCGAGCTGTTCACTTCTTTTAGTAAAGGTCTGGCAGAGTAGTTCATAGGTATTAGGGAACGAGGACTAGGAGTAGGGTAGGTTATTCAGGGTCAGGGCCAGATTCTGGCGAGGAATCACCAGGATTTCGCCCGCTTCCGATGATGAGGCCTTGCGGCGATTCTCCTCATTATACGGCGCGTCTTCCGAAGCGCTAGTAGATTCATTTGCTAGGTAGAACCATATTCTTATGGTTTAGTCTCTTTTACAAACTGATTTTATCCCGAGCGCTCCTAAAGGCCATCCGAACGAATTGATCGGATGGGCCTGGCAGAGTACTCCTGTTAAAGTAACTTAGGTCATTTGGACGAAGTTGTCTTACACTCCGCATAGTGAAATAAAAGATTGGCGGGGGCTTGTCCATGTCTAAGGTCGAGAGCCACGGGTCTTTGGTTAGTACCGGAGGGGGATAGCAATCCCTAGGGCGGCTGGAGGAGCCCTACCTTACACCAATCAATAAAATTGATTATATTTATACGAACCTGTAAATAAGCAATACATAACAGGATATGAGCTATTCGGAAGTTAGGTACATAGAGCTTGTAGGGATGGCAAATCTCTTAAGGATCATATATAATTGGTTACTATTTTATCATTAATAATTCCTATAAATTTATATTTCTCTTAACTTCGGTATTAACGTAATTTCATTGAGGTATAGGCTGAGTAAGGTACTAGGTAACGATAGTAGGGTTTCAGCAAAGGGAAGAGGAGTTCAATACCTGGCAAATATTCGCATTAAAGATTCAGGGTTTCTTACGGTTCACAACTCTTCGGGGTCCTACCTAGACGATTCACTTTGGCCAATACGTAATTTTATCCTGGGTTTTAACAGTCATTAGTTTTAATATTTTAATTTATTAATTAATTCATATTAGGGAGGAGGTATTAGGGGTTTATTTATGTTAAGAGAGAGGGGGGGATCGTTACAGTATTCAGCCATGTAAAGGATGATTCACAGTAGACCGTTCCGTGTCCGGGCCGGTCCGTTTTCTTCTAGAGAAATACGCCAGCCGTTGTGTTTGCTGTCACAGAAAACGGGCCGGCCCGGACTCGGAACGGTCTACTGTGAATCATCCTTATGGCGTGCAAATATTTTACAAATCATATTAATTATTATAAGAATTAAACATGTTTTTTTTAATATAATATTAGAATTGAATTTGAATGTCACATAATTAATTACAAAAATATAATCTAATACTGTTGTTCGAGAAAATAACGAACCCGATAGAAGCACTTCTCCATGAGCCAGCTATTTAATGTGGACTTAAAAATATTCCCTTGGAGCTTTCTCAAGCCAGGCAAGCGGTTATACACCTCAAGACACATGTTGAAGACATTGCGTTTATACATGGCCTTACAACTTTGCGGCTTATACTAAAGGTTTTTTCCTTTGACTCTCGTTTGCCTTTGCACAGTTTCTCCACGTATTTGGAAGTAGTACTTACATATGAGTATTCACGAAAATACACACTTCTCTAAAGTATAAACATGGCAAAGGGAGAATGTGAAGTTTTTTAAATAGTGGAATACAACTCTCATCAGTCCTTGCATTGCAAATGGCTCTGACACACTTCTTCTGTACTCTAAAAACTCTATCTATCTCCACTGAATTTCCCCAGAGTATTTGTTTTCGTGCCGGCCAATACGTTCATCGGCTCGGCTAGAGTCTGGCTATTGAAATATTACCCATTTTTTGCCGGGAAAATCAAAAAACCTTGGGCTGGTCACATTTTGTGTAGTAGGAATTATAGTTTTGATACTAGAACATATTATTTGATTTTCTGTGCACACGTAAGGTTCCTGGAAAAATAAGTTAAATATACGTTGACGTGCACTCAAAGTCAGCTTACATATTTTTTTCCACTATGTGCAGTACAGCCAACGACAAACACATAATATGTTAATATTTCCTCACCATAATACCACTGTAACAAGGCGAAATATGAAATGAAGTCCCAGCTCGTGGTGATATGAATCATATTATACCCTTGTCATAAGATCCTTCTACTATTTTAGTGTATCTTAAACGCCTATAAATAATCTTATAGCAAATCTTTATTTTCGTAATGTTGCTGTCATTTATGGATCCAACAATGCATAACTAGAAATTATTTAATATGTACGGTTTTTTTTAAAAACTGCCAACGAATTTTTTACTTTCTTGCTTTATTTGCTAAAGTCGATTTTTGACCGGACTAATTTGATACAATTCGGTCAATTTAATTGTTTTGAAGTATAACTACATCAAATTGTCGTACTTAGTCAGGAAACAATTGTCAAGTTGGTCAAATAGGGACCTCGTCTATTTATGAGTAGCAGTGGACAGACGTCCTACATTTTATAATTAGAATCAGAATATCATTTATTTGCCTACTTTGTGTAGTGTACTGCATAGATATCCCTATGGCCGGTGTGCCGCGCAGGAGTGAGTCAGCTAACTTATAATATGTCCTAATCCTTCCTCCTAGCCTAATGGATCTGTGTAACATTGACGTTGAAGTGTTGAGTGTTTATGACAATCAAAAACATAAATGTGAAAATAGCAGCCAAGTTCAATATGCGATGCGTGGCTGTCGTCTCCACCGGCAAAAGAATTGAGATCAAAATGGGTGCCAAGTTCCGTAGATTATCTGAAAAGGTGCCAAGTCTGTCACTAGAGATTGTTTACAGTAAAACTAATTTACTGCGGCTTAATGCATTTTGAGGCTTAACTTGGTAGTTTTCTATGCAGTACGTTATATTATCATGTAAACTGTTGGATATTTAAGAAAACTGCCGAGTTAAAGCTCAAAATGCATAAAGCCGCAGTAAATTAGTTTTACTAACAATCTAGTGACAGTCTTGGCACATCTTATAGTGCACCAAATCATTTTCGGATGTTAACGAATTGTCTCCATTTGCCAAGTACACCAGGATGTTAAATCCCATATAAACTTAACACACCACGACGTCAGTTGAGTACAATTTGCAGTTTTGAAAACGGAGACATTGACAGGTGAAAATCTGACAGATATCACTTATCTGTCTCTCTCAAACTTATTGATTTTTGCATTAGTGCGAATAGATCGGATGTACCGAAATCGTTGAACTTAAATAAGCGGATCTGCTTTACTCTGCTTATGGCGCACGAAAATGAGTTCGAATGCGACAAATAGTAGGATGATTTTTGGCTGTTAACGAATTTTTTCCATTTGAAAGCACACCAGGATGTTAAATCCCATACAAACTTAACACACCACAATGTTAGTTCAGTCCAATTTTCAGTTATGAAGACGGAGACACTGACAGCTGAAGACCTGTCAGATGTCACTTGTCTGTCTCTCTCAAACTTTCTGATTTGTGCATTAGTGAAAATAGATCAGATGTACAGAAATCTTTCAACTTTAAAAAGCAGATCTGCTTTACTCTGATACATGTGATCCACCAGGTCCTCCTCTACTTGCATGTTATTGTTTTAGCTTCTCTTTGTAAATAATTCATTTGTGTGAGGTCTGCAATAAAGAGTATTTGTACTACCTAGTCAATATGTTGAGATTCCATGTACGCGCTCAATTTTTGACAATTTAGTTACGTGTGACAAGAACCGAGTTCATATTCAATTTGAATTCTATTTTTGCTGTCAAACTCAAAATCATTTTATTTCACATAAACTCAAAATAGTGTTTGAGAAACTGTGCGTGAATAGAGCTCACTGAAGTTCGGGAGCATCGCCATCGCGTTGATGTCTATTACACGGTGTGTCTAAAACGGCCATTTTTCTTTAACGATTCGTTGTTGTGTTGTGAACGTTCAACGATTTAAATAATATAAACTTACAACTAAAGGTGTTGTTTTAACACCAGTTAGCGAAAAATATTTTATCAAATCAAAAACGGAAATCACGGTACACTAATAGTATCATGATTTGCCTCTATTCGATATGCGCTAAGTAATATGGGATGTATTGGGAATGACACGGCCTGTTTAGCCTAGTTGGTAGTGACACTGCATCCGAAGCTAGATGTCCCGGGTTCGAATCCCGGCCGGGGCATTATTTGTACATTTAGCACGGATATTTGTTCCTGGCTCTTGGGTGTTTTCTGTGTATTTAAGTATGTATTTATCTATACAAGTATGTATATCGTCGTCTTAGTACAAGCTTTGCTTAGGGACTAGGTCGATTTGTGTAAGATTGTCCCCCCTTTTTTTTAACCGACTTCAAGATTTCAAAAGAGGAGGTTATCAATTCGGTTGTATGTTTTTTTTTAATGTTTGTTACTCCATAACTCCGTCATTTCTTAACCGATTAGGAAAATTCTTTTTTTGATTGTACGTATATATATCCAAGTTGGTCCCGTTTTTGTCAAAACGCAGTTCTGATGATGGAATCCATGAGAAATTGAGGGAACTCCTCAAATCTTAAAGGTAAACATATAGTAATTTTTATGTTTTTATCAACAAGTCAAGCATTTTCATCCAAAAATGTGATATTGGATGAAGTGGAACTGCTGATGATGATCAGAACAGAACTCTTCAACGACGAAAAGTTCACGTTTGGCGATTTGTCCTCCTAGCTGTGTTTGTTAGGCAAGTTCTATTTTCACGATTATTTTTTGTCATGCTTGATTTCTGATGATGGGATCCATAAGGAATTGAGGGAACTCCTCAAATCTTAAAGGCAAACATAAAGTGATTTTTGTGTTTTTATCAACAAATCGAGCATTATTATCCAAAAATGTGACATTTGATGAAGTGAAACTGCTGATGATGATCAGAACAGAACTCTTCAACGACGAAAAGTTCACGTTTGGCGATTTGTCCTTCTAGCTGTGTTTGTTAAGCAAGTTCTATTTTTACGATTGATTTTTGTCATGCTCGAGTTCTGATGATGGGATCCATTAGGAATCGAGGGAACTCCTCAAATGTGAAAGGCACACAACTAGTGATTTTAGTATTTTCATGAACTAATCAAGCAGTTTGATTCATAAAAGTGACATTTAATGAAGTGGAACTGCTGTTGATGATCAGAACGAAACTCTTCAACGACGCGTAGTTCACGTTTGGCGATTTGTTCTCTTCGTTTTGTTTGTCAAGCAAGCAAGGTTTTTTCATGATTCCATGAGGAATTGAGGGTACTTAGTCTTCTACCATTATAAACATACAGTATAGCCATTTTTATTTTATTGTATATCTATCTAAGAGTGCACAATCTAAGTATAATAATCTTTTACCCGCCTCCCACATTGAAGTCGGTTTTTTTTTCTTAAAAATTATTTTAATTTCATTAACAAAGTTCTCCCTCTCTCGGACGCCTGTGTAAAAAGCGTGTACGTCGAATTTCTACGTCCACAGTTAAATAATATTTATAAACCATCCGTGAAATTTGAATCCTAACTAAACATTACCAAGCAAACACAAACTTTACCACACGGCATCAAACCCAAAAACACACGAAATCCGAAATCGATTACAAGCACTTATCCAAATATGCATATATCAATTCGACGTGTACTGTAATATTGACCTTATAGTGAATGTGGTAAGGATGTGTTTGGATAGCGGGCGATATAATACTTTCTCCGGGCTGTTCGGACGCGCGGAGTGGCCGCGCCGCGTCTACCGGCCGGTCATAGACTAACAGTGGACTGTTAACAGATGTGACAGAGTTATAACTATAGAATAATTAATAAATAGTACATTCAAGGAATTTAATTTCTGACCCACTTAAGCTCGAACGCACAGAGAGCGCGCGGCGCGTTGCGGGACGGGGGCGATTTTTCATTTAAGATCTTTCCGAAAATGTCGACTGTCGATTATTACTTGATACATGCCACACACGCCGCCTTCGCTCTACCGTCTACCTTGCTACAGAATACCGCTCGGTTTTTAGGGTTCCGTACCCAAAAGGTAAAAACGGGACCGTATTACTAAGACTTCGCTGTCCGTCCGTCCGTCCGTCTGTCACCAGGCTGTATCTCAAGAACCGTAATAGCTAGACAGTTGAAATTTTCACAGATTGTGTATTTCTGTTGCCGCTATAACAAATACTAAAAATAAAATAATAATAATAATTAAGGGGGGCCCCCATACAAAAAACGTGATATTTTAGCCCTTTTTCTTGGCTACCACTGGCCGAGCTAGATCTCAAGAACCGTAATAGCTAGACAGTTGAAATTGAATTAATTTGTTTACGATTGATAGCACTAATTATGGGCAAACCGTATAAAAGTGGCGAGCGAGAATTATTATTCCGAATGATCAATAATTATGACGCCGTGAGCGAACAATGAGAGGCGATTATCGCCGAAAAGCGGCAATGTTTACATCTCATCAAGTTTTTGACCGGTAAGTTTATTAAACAATCTTGGTACTTTTTCAATGTTTCTATGAAATCCCATTAAAAACCTCAGCTCTTTACAGCTAAGCTAACAGTTATACAGCTTGTAATCCCTTTTCTGTAAAAGTTACTAAAATTGACGTTTTTTTACTACATATATAGGGTGTTTGGTAACTAGCTGCAAAGACTTTCCGGGATGAAAGAGGAGGTAATTTGAAATATTTTAGACACAACATGCGTTAGTACAAAGTCTCTTAGTTTCCAAGATATGCACCATTTTATTTTGAAAATTGTATGTTTTACATACTACCATACATTTGGTAAATGTTTATATCTTTTTAAATATATATGTTGAACTAACTTACTCAAAGTAAATACTAAGTATTATTTTTGATAAAATTTCCAGTGTTTTACTGCTTGTATTTTTCTCATAGAACATGAACGCAAAGAAAAAACAATTCGCGGATGGTCTAGAACGCAAAATGACTAGTGTGTTTTTTGCCTACATTGCAGTCCTACCACCGAGCATTATCCCTAAACCTTAAAACGACTTGAACGCAAAATACCCTACACGCAGACTGACAAGAATGAATTTTGCCTACTTTTGTATTTTGTTTTTGCGAGTACAGTCACAAACAGTCGAGTAACCATAACATCAATAACTTATGAATTGATGCGATTTATGATTACAATACGACTGTGGCAAACAAGCATACGGCCGCCTGGTGGTAAGCAGACACCGCAGCCTATGGACCCCTGCAACTCCTTGGGGTGTCACATGCACGTTGTCCACCCTTTAGTCCTTCGGGAAAACCTCGGCAGCTCATTCCACAACCGGAGAGGAAATTCCTCCCTTCCTACTGCTTTTATTTAATTAGTTCACATCGTAGGACAAACCGTTCCGTTTTGTCCTACGAAAATTGACATATAATACCGTAGAACAAAACGGAATTTTTTGTCCGTTTTGTCCTACGATGTGAACAAAATCGTAGGACAAAACGGACTACATAAATACCAAGATACCTACATTACTTTGCTCTATTGTCAAAAGTTTCCGCAGCAATGTAACCACATTATCGAAGCTTTCATTTTTTGAAAATATATCCTTCTTCAGGGATAATGTGAGATTCTAATGGAGATAGACTTTTCCAAATCAGTCCAGTAGTTTCAGAGCCTACTAAATTCAAATAAATAAAATTTCTTTCCTTTTATAATACGTATTAGTGTAAGTAAGTAGATCCTTTATTGATACAACAAACATTAAAAAACATGTCAATAGAACGGATAGGGACGATTTTGGATTTGACGCCATTAAACTTTTGCACTCAACTGTTCAGGCATTTTGCGTTTTACTCATTCTGCTACGAAGGAAGTATGCGAACTAGTCATTTTTCGTTTTAGACATTTCGAGATTAAGACCCATTACGCTTTGGGTAAACTGCAATGCAATGTAGGCAAGACAAGAAACTAGTCATTTTGCATTCTAGACCATCCGCGAATAACACAATGAAAGGTTTTGAATTCTCCCGAATATCTAGATCTGTCACCAAAACGTAATTTCAGAAATCCTGTTTCTACTACAAATTTAACTTTTGCCGGAAGATTTTGCTCTTTTTTTCATACTCTAGATGAGTGAAGAGTAGAGAGAAAAGTTAAAATTAAATTACAAAGTTGATTAAAATCTTTTTGTTACAAAGACATAGAAAATATTTTGGTAAGTAATCATTTACAACGTTGACTTGGTCATCTAGAAGGAATGGGTGACAACCGTAACGTCAAAAGAGCCTACCAGGGTAAGCCGATTGGAACTATTGGGAGACGTCCGGTCGGCCGCCCTAGATACCATTGGGCCGATGCTGCGGAGGTTGATCTATGCGAGCTTCAAGTTGACTCGTGGAAAGAAATTACGCAGGATCTATATCAGTGGCGTGCACTCGTACTGATTGGAGGCCAAGACACACTCTTGGTCGCTGCACCAGAGGAGGAAGTAAGTAAGAAATGTTATAATAAGGTAGCCTAGGAAGCCAATTATAATAATTTCTAAAAATCCTCAACACTTGGCTGACGCATCACATACAATCGCACGTTGATAAGACCCGACTGCCTCAGTGCGCACGCGACTCACAACCCACTAAGCCCTCCTCCCTCTTTGGCCACCGCACTCTCATGGACCGTAAACAATTGCGGGCAGTGCTCGCCCGGCCTCCGCGGACACCGCTCGTACCGCGTGTACCAGTGTATATTGTACCGCGCACCACGAACCGCGTACCGTGTACCGTTGTTCCTAGTGTTGTGCTCTGTGGGAAACGTGGATGCTAAGGCTTATTCGAAAACGTATGTTGTAGATAACTTAAGTTATGAAACGTAATGTACTTGTTCGGCGTCTTGGATTGCAATTATTGTGAGTCGAAACGAAACCTTCTGTCATACAATAATGCCTTTAATCGTATGTTAACCTAAATGTACTAGACATAGACAGTGCTTTTCAAGTACCTAATGATAAGGTATATTAAAGTAAATATCTCGGAACCTGTCAAATTGGTGTAGGTACCTACGATTTTACCTTAACCTCATGACGTTTATGATGACATCCTAATTTTAACCTTAAATATTTCTGTATAGAGGCGTTTTTGTTAAATATGATGGCAGTAAGTTGCTTGTGACCACGCTGACGTTAAAACTTCAACGTACGCTTAAAAAGGTAACTTTGTTTTAGACAGTTTCGTTACGTTTATATAAGAAGGAACATAACTACGTCAAATTAAAAAAGAATATAAATAAATATTAGGGGACATACACAAATCGAACTAGTTCCATAGTATGCTCAATAACGGATACTAGACGACGATAATATTAACAGATATATACTTAAATACATAGAAAACATCCAAGCATCAGGAACAAATAAAAATATAGTGCCAAACTAATCTTTAACTGAACGCCTCTCCCGTGTGTTCCTGCTCACATGTGATGTAAGCATACATAGGCACAATACACAGTAGCTCACACATTGAAACAATAACCTCAACTTTAGCATTGGTGGAGAGACTTCCTTTTAACATTGACTATCTAAATAACTACATACAAATATCACACTTCATCATCATCCTAGCGTTGTCCCGGTACAGTTGCATCCTGAAGGATGCCCGGAATCCACTGATCCCAAGAATTGTCATAGGCACTAGTTTTTATGGATTGCCATCTGAACCTTCCAACCCAAGGGGAAAACTAGAGATCTGTGAACTAGACCTTACTGGGATTAGGCTTGTCAAGTGAGTGGACAACTTGACTGTTAGAAGTTCTCAAGCCGCCCGAAAGCAACTTGTCTGTTAAGCCCTTAGGCTGCTGTCATAAACAGCAGCCGCGATCAACGGCTTAGCGTGCCTTCCAAAGCACGGCAGCGCTCAGTTAGTAACCACTCACAGTGGTCACCCATCCAAAACTTGACCACGACTGTCGTTGCTTAACGTGGTATATACGTGGGCGCCGCTAAACGCTTCCACTACATGCAGGACGCTCAGTTCTTCATACAAACGTAGTTTCGCTCTCTAACAATAATAAGAAAATACATAGATACATACATAATAACATGAAATTTGTATACAAAAAAAGATCCGGCATATCTATAGGTCGGAAATAAGTTTCTGTTGCTTGAAATTATAATGGAGAAAAATACAGCGGTTATTAAGGTTTTCATACAAGACGTAAAAAACTCAAAAACTGGCTGTATTTTTTTTCTATTACAGTTTCTTGCAACAGAATTTAATTTCCGACCTAGATATGGCGGCTCCCATTATGTATACAAAGTTTCATGTTATTTCAGCACGGGGTTTTATAATGAGAACAAAACTACGTTTGTATGGAGAATCGAGTTCAGCCGAGCGTGCGGGGGACCTTAACACACGAAATTACCAAAGGAGACACACAGGTGTATGTAGAATATACAAACGTGCCGAACTAGGAAAGTATAGTCAGGCGCCTTCCTCATTTGTCGATGCGGAGGCGGTACGATATGAGAAAACTGTCAGCTGTCAGTGTCAACCGATACTAATGCAGTACTGCCCCACTTCTGCGCATGATTTTACTACTGCGCAAACGTAATACTGACAGTATATCGTCAAGTGAGGAAATCTTACATCAGTAAGCTCACGTCAAAGAGCAAAATACCTATGACATATCGCTCCCGCCTCGCCAAGTCAGGACGTCGCCTTACTATGTTGCAAGATCACGCACACTCATATTCCTCAAAGGAAACTTGTCCAGTTAACTAATTGTACTGAGATTGTAGCCCAATGAATGGAACTGATTATTCAATATTACAAAGAAATAACTGTTAAGTCTCATGTTATTTTCTCAGATTTCCGCTATGAAGTTACTCATTGAAACGGAGTAGGTATTAAGGTTAGTACACCAGAGATAGGCTACGATGAGTTTTCATACATTTGACGCACAGATAAAATCTATGAAATCCATAATTTCATTTGTCATAAATGTAATGTTTGCCTTCCCATAATCATGAATGGTTCTAAGTCGTTTTTTGATTGATTGATTGATTAACTTTTATAAAACAAACCTTACGTAACCTACTACCTATACAAAGTATACCATCAAATTTAAAATTACTAGTGTGAATAAAATCTTTACAACTCTGAAGGATCATAGTTAAAACCTATTTTCGATCATAGCCAAAAAAAGTAATCTCAAATTCTTTTAGTTCTAAAATGTGTACCTATTTAAGGTAAAAGTCCCAGTGCTCGACAATGACCTAATGACATTTTCAATCTTATGTCATAATGAAAGGGGGTGATCAATAGCTGTCATCTATTAGACATTAAGATGTCGAGCATTTGGGACGATTACCTTACCAATCTAAAAGTTTATTTGGTCGGCTTTAAAATAAACGATTTAACTTACAATTACATATACTTAAAATTGTAGTGGCATTATAGTAGTATTAAAGTCCTTGTCGAAATTAGCTTGTGGCCGTCTCATGGTCATTTAAAATGCCATGGAAGTTAGCACGTTGCGTGGATTAACACTTACAATGACAACGAACTTCTTGTAAATTGAATAAGCTATCTGTAGAGTATAGGCAATCTAAACTGAATGCGTCTCCAACGTGGAGCACATCTATTCCGACGTAACAATATTGCCGCAATACACTGGGATTGGGATGTAAGAGGGAGGCGGACCCAGCTAAGCCAAATGTCAATCTTACCTGCCAGCGGTGCACCCTGCTCTCTGACGACCGATCGATGTCAAAGTCATAGATACTCGTAAGTATGTGTAATAACTGAAAGTCAAAGTCATAGTCATTTATTCGTATAACAATATACATTGCGTTTGTATAATATACGATACGATACGAATACTCTTTATTGCACACCTCACACAAATGAAACGTTACAAACAGAAAAAAAGAAAACACAGTAGTATGTAGGTAGAGGTAGACAACAGGCGGTCTTATCGCTAAAGAGCGATTTCTTCCAGACAACCTTTGGGTAGCGGAAAAAAAGAAAATAATATATGCAGTAGGTGGTGCAGAGATAATATGAAATAAGTTAAACATATTTATAATATACCTACTTATATACTGTTATACATTAATAAAATAATAATATTAAAAAAAAAAAAAATTTAAAATAATAATATTTTACATTAATAATTTTGAATCAGCACGGATAAAATAATAATAAATCCATATAATCGAAATAATACAATGTCTCCTAATCAAAACTCGTCAACAAGTGTCTCTCTAACAGTGTTGGAAATTAAAAGTGTGTCGACATGGTGTCGACTGGGGTAGCATACCCCACAGTAGCAGGGTAGAATACTGCGACTAACCCCGAGATACTCTTTAAAAGTGGTACAGGCATACATACTGATCTCGACACAACTAAGTCAAAATTACTTTTGGGAATAAAATGTTCAAATACGGCTCCGCGCATGCCTTCCAAAGGTCCGGGACACCATTGTCCCGTGAGCAGGAAAGATATACAAATAATAATAATATATTTATTTGCAACCTTGTGTATAAGGACCCGGGAACCGGGTATGTCCTAAATCTACGACCGAAACCACCGGGGGATGGGCAGCAGCATCCCTGGAGTGCGGTGGAGTTACTGCGATCGCCAACCCGCATGGTGATTATATCATTTACCCCCATAAAATTTGGGGGAGGCTTATGGCCAGCAGAGGACGTCCTCCGGCTGATATGGTGGTGGTGGTGGTGGTATAAAGACCCTGGTAGGGTGTAGCAACATATTTCATAATCGCGATCATGCAAGGAAAATAAAATAAATGTTTCATCACAAATTTAAGTGTTAGTGTACGAGTAGCTCTCTCCATCTGTCTCTATCTAGAGCCACCTCCTTGATTTCCTTATACGACATAACTGCTAATTTTTCTTTTATTTGTATAATGTAACTTATCCTTGGTATTTTCTTTCCCTTCCTCGCTTCCATTCAATCTTGCCTTCTATGATGTTGCTTATAAAACAACACAACATGTCGTATAAGATGACCAATCATTTTTCCTCTCCTATTTTCTACAACTTTTATCGACTTCCTTTTCTCCCCAACTCTCCTCAGCACTTCTTCGCTCTCCGCCAACACCACATTTCAAAAACTTCCAAACAGAGACAGTGTCTAGGCATCGCTAAACCTATGTCCAGTAGGCCGACGCTGCTCTGTGAAAAACTGGAGAAAACTATTTTTTCCACAAATTACCGAGAGATCAAAATCGTTAGAGCCCTTTTCGAAAACCTATTTACAAAAAATCATATAAATAGATATGTTGCTCGTTTAACCGTATAGGATAACCATTTAATTTCTTATCGTATAATTTTATCATCGATGTCATCGGCAATTACGCTCAGCTCTTTTCGAAAACCCATTAACTTACCAAAAAAAAAATTAATATGTATTTTGCTCGTTTATTAGTATAGGCCAGGGTAACCATTTTATTTCTTATCGTATATTTATCATCCGTTTCAACGCCATTTACGCTCTAATTTTCATTTCTAAGGCAGAAATACATACAAACGTATCATACAATCAGTTACCTAATGAAGTTATCGAGGCGCCGACGAAACAATGCCAATATAGTATAAAACTATAATACAATGAAAGTATATGTGCCTAGTAGTAGTACGAATACCTTTAAAAGTATGTATACGACTTTCAACCTTATTGCCTAGATTGAAGTTCCTTTATAAATATTTGAGACTGTTACAACAATGCAGGGGCCGTTGACTGACGGTGGAGATGGGAACACAATACACAATGAAAATACTTGGAGTAAAATAGAAAAGTACACATTTGATAAAATAATTAATGGTTCAAATGGTTATGATTAGGAGTGCGCAAAGTGGCAGTAACTATACTGTATAAACGTAAAGTAAATAGTATTTTATGCAACAATTACATAATAAGGGCTCTTACAATTGGTGGAGCGCTGTAAACTCGCTACGCTCCTTGTGTTATTTAAGACTCGAGAATTTTAAGACCTACGTCGCATACAATAATTGTTCTACGACTATACGAAAATAATTTGAATGTAATAAAAAAAAAGATATGGTGGCAGAATACGGGCATTGACGTGTTCCTATTAAAAAAACAAACAGTTGTATAATAATGTTTGGAAATCTATTTTGATTCTCCCACCAGTCATATAATGACTTGTCTATGGTATAAACTTGCATTTGTATGAACTATTTATTTGTTCAAAAAAATGACCTGCGACTAACCTACGATATGAAAAAAGTTTTTATCAGTCACAAAATCATATTCTCTCAAAATTATTTCAAAGTTTCCACTCACATCACATCTGTGACGTAAGCATATTAGCGCAATACAGAAAGTCACACATGAACCCACAACGTCGTCTAGTATCCATCACTCACAAATTGAAACAATGTTTACCTATTAGTACAGGGGCATTCATTGCAGGATTGGTTTTACTCTACCTAGGTGGGTAATTAACAACTGTGTAGACTCGGGCAAGGATAGGTCTACCACGGTTTAAGGGAAGTCTTCCTCAAAAAGGGCGGTTATCCTAAGATATATCCGTTACTGGTCGCCACGCAGACCAAACGGGACAAAAAAAAAACACAGTTTAAGGGCACATATGGGGCAAGTTCACCATGTGACGGGGGCACCTGGTCATCAACTCCAGGGAAGGTGGCGTAGATCGCTTTTGAATTAGCCAAAAGGAATCGTGCGGGGGGCTCCAGTGCATTCAGTATCGAGATCCTGGAGTCTTCCGCTTTAAAGACGATTCACAGTAGGCGATACACGGAAGTGTCCGGGCCGGCCCGTTTTCTTCTAGAGATATACGCCGGCCGTTGCGTTTGCTGTCATAGAAAACGGGCCGGCCCGGACACGGAACGGTCTACTGTGAATCATCCCTTAGCAATGGCGGTCACCGTGGAGTTTTTAGTGGATATAAATACCACACAACCCAGTAATTCCCCGATGACTAGGTACCTATAGTTCGCCAGTTTTCTCCACGCAAAAAAGGTATCTAAATTCAATTTAAAATAGGTCAAGTTTTTAATATAATTTTCGTACGTGCTTTTGGCGATATCTATGCCTGTATTCTGAGTATCGAATTATTTTAAAAATGATTGTAAACTAATACATGAGTACTATTTCCTATTCTTTTATTGTATTATATATTAAGAAGACGCTGACATGTTCGCCGATACTTTGGCATACTTGTGCAACATTGCTAGGATATTTTTGAATTGTCAATTAATGGAATGACATTATAATTATCATTTATGACATTTTTTACCTGTGCATGTTATCTTTTTTGTTTATTTTAGCATGTAAGCGATTTGGTGTCCATACTGTAAGCTTGCATTGTATTATTGTAAATAAATAAATAAAAATAAATAAATTAATTAATTTATTTGTATAATGTAGAGGGGATTGAAATAGTCGCCAATTGGGATAATTTATTCAAATAGTTTTGCTTCCGAATCCTTCACTGTAAGGTTACATTTTACATATTTAACTTCCCGTTATACAAAAATATAAAATTCCTATAACATGTTATAGGAATTAATTAGGAATTTATACCTGTTGTATTAAATATTACAATTTATTTTAATTTGCAAAGCAGCTATCATAATACGAGATAACCATAAAATTCAGTTGTTTATTCCAATTCAAGTCAACTGCAAATATGCTGTTTTTTTTTTAAGTTTTCACTGAGGTGGAGCGAAGCGGAGACTTGCAGAATTGATCAATCAAATTAATAAAATTAGTTTCTCCTTCGCTTCTATGCAATAAATAATAATAAATAAGTAGGTAATAAATATTTTGGGGACATTTCTTTTACACAAATCGAACTAGTCCCATTAGTAAGCTTAATAAGGCTTGTGTTATGGGTTACTAGGCGACGATATATTTAACAGATATATATATATTTATATATACTTAAATACATAGAAAACATCCAAGTCTCAGTTACAAATGTTTCAGCTCACCACAGAAAAAATGCCCTTACCTGTGTCTCTACCCAAAGAGAATATAATCACTACGTTCTCTACCAACTAGGCTAAACAGGCCGACCAAAGTTATATAAGCCTGTTCATCCTGTAGCTTCCAAATTTTCGTCTTGCTCGTTCGATATGCCGTGCTTTTCCCTCGCGCACGATCCAACTTACGAAATTTGAATAAATATTCACATTGTCAAAACGAATGATTATTTCTTTATATCGAACGTTCCGATTTAAGACCAATTAATTAGTAATATTTTTAATTAACCGATAATATGTACTTAGTTTAGTAGTGGAGGGTAGCAAATTATAAGTTGAAAGAGACCTCAAGATATTTTTACATAAACATTAAATAAGACTTAAAATTAATTATTATTTCAAAATTATTCGCTGGCCTACTTAAAAGGTGTTTAAGTGTTTAAAAAAGACCATCTGGTGTTACTTCTATTTACTTATGGTTTAATCTCTGGTAAATGCTGCACGTTGCCCCTCCACTCGGGCTCAGTGGAATTGCACCCTAACATTTCGCTTCCACGCACGCTTATCTAACGCGTCAGATGGAGCAGCATATTTTAATTAAATTATAATGCGAAATATACGTATCAAATTGACCCCAGGGCCATGATTAACATAATCCTGGCGAGAATGGAATCTGTATGTAACTGTTTAGAAGGTACGTTATTTTATAGCGTGTTATGATCGTAAATACAAGCATTGTTGTCTATCTTTAATAATTATCCCTGGAACTCCCTAAAAAAATTAACATTGAAGTTTAGCGAACGAGCGCAAACAGCAAATCGATTATTATCAAGACTATAAAAATCAGGATTGTCTGAAGACTAGATAACTATCATTCATAATTATTCTATCGAACCCTGGTGACATGACATCACGAAATTCACCATATTCGTACGTAAATAAGTACGTTGACGTCTCCCTTCTAACGCCGCGCGCCGCCTAGTAATCAACCGCTACCATGAGATGCTATCGAAAATATACATTACGTTACTACAGTCGCTACCGAATAAACGCGTTTCGAGTAGATTTCGATTGTGCTCGTACCATGAGTCAACCGCGCGTTCACTGCGCCCGCCATACGCTAACGTAATATTCGCTAGCGACTAACGTTTTGTAGCGGTTGCCGTAGATCGGTACAGATGCCGTCAAACTTCTTGAACATTTGACCTTGCATGCGCAGATGCGATTTTTAGGTGTCGTTGGGAGGGGGCGGGCGGTGGCGGCGTGGCGGGCGGCAGGGGTGTCTCGTCGCGTCCGCACGATTGGTCAATCAGTTGACGTTTGCGTTCCGCGCCACGTTCACGTTCCCTTGCCTCCCGCGTACACTTGCGTGCAGTGATAAAGGCAATTGTTATTGTTGGGTTTCTTATTAAAAAAAATTGTTGAGTTTTTGTTAAAGTATTGTTATAGGTATTGAACATTATTGTTGAGTTTCTTGTTAATTTTTTTGTTGAGTTTATTTATGGTTATAGTTATTGCTTGACTTTGACGTTATAATGCCACGTCAAAATAATACAGTTTTAAAAAGACAAGCGCGGAAGATGGTGTACGATGTGTACTGTTTTTTTAAGAAGGGCGGAAAGGGTTTTATTGAAACTGTAAAAAACACTGCCAACGCCACAAAAACGTCTGTGAGCACAGTCCGCCGAATTATTAATGAAGCGAAGGGCTCTGACTTGCTCACTGTCTTTCGAACCCCAGGAAAAAAAAGATCTGGCAAAAAGAAAGTAACGGGCATTGATAGTTTTGATCAAGCGGTTATTCGGAGGTGCATTCACAATTACCATAAAACAAATAACGAATTCCCCACCGTAGAAAAACTCAGAAAAAAATTAAAAGACGATATAAGTTTTGATGGCTCGCAAGTAAGTTTGCGTCGAATTTTAAAACAGTTACGCTTCAGGTGGAAAAAAAGTAAAAACAACAGAAAACTTTTAATAGAAAAAAGTAACATACGATTGTTACGAATTGAGTATCTACAGAAAATTTGTAAATATAGGCAAGAAGGAAGACCTATAATATACACTGACGAGTCATATGTCGACTCGTCACATGCAAGCAGCAAGGCGTGGACCGACGAGTCTACGCAAGGTTTAAAAAAACCTATTTCGAAAGGACAGCGCGTGGTAATAGTTCACGCTGGCTCCGAAAACGGATTTGTGCCAAATGCACTACTCGTGTTTAAAGCGGGCACAAAAAGTGGAGATTATCATGACAACATGAATTTCATTAATTATGAAAAATGGCTGCGCAATCAGTTGATACCAAACCTGCCTCCAAATTCAGTTATCGTGGTCGATAATGCGTCGTACCATAACAAGCAATTCGAAACTGCCCCAACCTCAAACTCAAACAAAGCTGTAATGCGCCCATGGTTGAAAGATAAAGGAGTACAGTATGATGAAAAAATGTACAAGCCACAGCTATACAAACTCGTACTAGCGCACAAACAACAAAACAAGAATTACAGCATTGACAGAATTTTAGCCGAACACAAGCACTCAGTGGTTCGCTTACCACCTTACCACCCTGACCTAAACCCGATCGAGATGGCTTGGGCAGCAATTAAGGGTTATGTTGGCAACAAAAATGTTAACTGGAACATAACCAAGGTAATCGACCTCGTGAAAGAAAAAGTTGCGTCAATGGGTCCCATCGAATGGTAAAAATTGTGCCACAAGGTTAAAGACATCGAACAAGAGTACATAAAAAATGACCACGTGATAGATTTGGTCACTGACGAATTTTTAATTTATGCCGATGACGAAAGTGACTCCGACGAAGGGTCCGATAGTGATTCCGATGATGAAGATAATGATAGTCAAGATACACAAACTAGCTCCAACTCCCTTGAACCAAGACCTAGTACCAGCGCTGGAACTAACTTAATGGAAGGAATTTCCTTTTTAGAAGAAGACTGAATACCGCAAACATGACATTTTTAGACTTTTCAATAACAGCCATTTGAAACATATATATCTTATGTTTTATTTCTCAACTTGTGTTCCATACAACTATCAATATAATTAAATAAATAAATAAATATAAAACTATAAAATAACTGATCAGGATGTATGAAGAGGGTTATGAGAGTATGTGAAGCGAAGGAAATATGTCAGGATCGTAGTATATGGAAATCCGTAATCTATGCCTATCCCTGCGGGAAAAAGGCGTGATTATACACGGATCGACCTAGTCCCACAATAAGCTCACTAAGACTTGTGTTGTGGGCTCAATAATTATACCGAGATTTGAAATAAAAATTAGGTACTTTTTTGCACGTATGTGTACGATGCGCAAACTCTCCCCCACCACCGCGCCTAGTGTTCAATAAGTTTGACGGCATCTACCATGAGTCACCAATTTGACAGTCGCTATCGAAAAATACCGTATCGACTGTAGTAAACTATTTCACTAGCAAATTGGAGCGTGAAAGCTTATTAGAGATTTTGTTTCATAAGTTATTGTAATAATTATTTATCTAAATAATATCGGCAAGGTATTATTTTGTGTGGAATATGTTAGCGACGGCTGCGTAAGAAGATGAACGACAAATAACAGACATAAATTCAGGCTGATACGAGAAATAAATAAAAAAATCCACTTCAACATACTATAAAATAAGATTAGGTTTATTAATTATATATAATCTATGTACATCTAATCACATGAAACAAAAAAAACATCATAAAACTGGGAAGACTGCATCACTCAGTTTATAGGTATGGCAATAATAACCAAAAATAACCAAAGCAAATACAAGATTTACTAACATTTGACCTTGTGCTACTGTTCTACGACACTTTAAATTAGCAGGTTTATTTCTATACTTTTGAAAGGAAGCCTTGGGTACTTAGCCTTTTGCCCAATATCGTCCTTGCTCTGTCTTCTCAGTATAGTTAGAAAGAGAGCTTTGTATGCTGTGAAGTTAGGCACGTCACTCCGGTCGTAACGTAAACTACTCGATGAATCGAGTTAACGTTAGCGAGTATAGTAAACGGGTAATTGACTCATGGTACGAGTACCGATTTGTAGTTCTATGTGTGACCACCAGAGGCGCTGTACTTATTCTCCATACTGATTGTTTACGCAGTCGCTAGCGAGTACGGTCACTGCAAACTCATGGTAATGCTACTGAGTTGCAGCTTGCAGCAGTTGCCATACGAAGGTTGCTTGCATAAATTTTCATGTTTACACTACAGAACTGAGTAAAAAAGCGCGACACGTAGCATAATGTATAATGAAATAATAGTTTATCAATTAGCACGTAAGGTTTAATTAACTGTTAGTGCTGATCTGTACATTAAATTTTTAAATAAATAAATAAATAAAATGTTTTTATTATGTAAGTTAGATAACTATACATAAATATAGAGAAAATGTTTTGGGAAGGGAATTTACCCACACAAAGTTCACGGAATTGACCAAAAATGTAAATCTGAACGATTCTCGTAACACGAAATGTAGGAATAGCGTTATCCAACTGTATTCTGTATTCACCATACGGCACGCTCCCAAACCGGTTAGGGTATTCTGTGAACGGATTATAAATATAAAAGCATCAAACAAGAATCTTAAAAATTGTATTTATTATAAAAATGTGTTCAATATTGTAACTCTCATATTTGGGCGCATAATGCTACTCAAATAGGTATCTTCTAAATCTTCTAGCAATGTCTATTTTAGAGACATTTGCGTGCGTTATTCGAATGTATATTTTAAGAGTTGAAACTATAAGCCCTAAAAAACCCTAAAAATATAACATTTTATTTCATAGAAATTACGAGTAATTATGTTTATCCGCATATCACTGAAATTAAACTGCCAAAATCAAAACGGATGGTATTGGTGGGTTTTGGTTGTGTCCAGTCTATTGTCCTATTGTATGGGTTTTCTATCCCATTGTCGTCCGTCATAAAAGATACTTCGTAGACAAAAACTGCATGCAATATCATTTTACTGGATTATCAACTAGGTCATTTTGCCAAAAGTATAAATTGCTGACACATTTGGTGGCTGACCTGAACACCTGAGAATAGTACAAGTTTAAAGGTATATGGACCGCCATTTTTACCGAATTCAATAGAAGGAATCGTCTGCATGTTTCAAGATTTCAAAAGAGGAGGTTATCAATTCGGTTGTATGTTTTTTTTTAATGTTTGTTACTCCATCACTCCGTCATTTCTTAACCGATTTGGAAAATTCTTTTTTTGATCGTAACTATATATATCAAAGTTGGTCCCGTTTTTGTCAAAACGCAGTTCTGATGATGGGATCTATGAGAAATTGAGGGAACTCCTCAAATCTTAAAGGCAAACATATAGTGATTTTTGTGTTTTTATCAACAAATCGAGCATTTTCATCCAAAAATGTGACATTTGATGAAGTGAAACTGCTGATGATGATCAGAACAGAACTCTTCAACGACGAAAAGTTCACGTTTGGCGATTTGTCCTCCTAGCTGTGTTTGTTAAGCAAGTTGTATCTTCACGATTAATTTTTGTCATGCTCAATTTCTGATGATGGGATCCATGAGGAATTGAGGGAACTCCTCAAATCTTAAAGGCAAACATATAGTGATTTTTGTGTTTTTATCAACAAATCGAGCATTATCATATAAAAATGTGACATTTGATGAAGTGGAACTGCTGATGATGATCAGAACAGAACTCTTCAACGATGAAAAGTTCACGTCTGGCGATTTGTCCTTCTAGCTGTGTTTGTTAAGCAAGTTCTATTTTCACGATTGATTTTTGTCATGCTCGAGTTCTGATGATGGGATCCATTAGGAATCGAGGGAACTCCTCAAATGTGAAAGGCACACAAATAGTAATTTTAGTATTTTCATGAACTAATCAAGCATTTTCATTCATAAAAGTGACATTTGATGAAGTGGAACTGCTGATGATGATCAGAACGGAACACTTCAACGACGCGTAGTTCAAGTTTGGCGACTTGTTCTCTTCGTTTTGTTTGTCAAGCAAGCAAGGTTTTTCCATGATTCCATGAGCAATTGAGGGTACTTAGTCTTCTACCATTATAAACATACTTATAGCCATTTTTATTTTATTGTATGGCATCTAAGAGTGCACCATCTAAGTATAATAATCTTTCACCGGCCTCCCCCATTGAAGTCGGTTTTTTTTTCTCATAAATTATTTTATGTATGTACAACATATGTTCCCCGATAACTCTTGACCACATTGGCCGATTTTGATAATTATTATTTTTGTTTCAAAGCAGGTACCCCGACATTGGTCCCATATAAATTTGGTGAAGGTCTGATGATGGGATCTAGGATGAATCGAGGGAACTCCTCGAATTTGATAGGTACGCATATGCCGATTTTGGTATTTTATGTAGATAACCAAGCATTGGCTCACGTAAACCAAAAATTGTGGCATAGCAAGATTAGCAAGTACAAAATTGGAGTCGGTTTTTTTTGGTATAAATTATTTTAGTATACTTTGCTATTGTTATTTTTTATACATAAGTAGTAAATATTCAACTTGACCAACCACTTTATTTCTACAAAGGTTTTTTTTAACATCAAAAATTCTCACGGAAACCACAAACTGTGTCATAGCAAAAGTACAAAATTGGAATCATTTTTTTTTTGTATAAATTATTTATTCTATTAGTGCACTCGTAATCTATTACTTACGGAGATAGAGTCGATAATTTATTGAACTTTTTAGGTGGCTTTAACGACTTTTTACAATATGGTAAATTTGGTGTTTTGCAATTTTAGTAAATAAAACCATTGTTCCTTTAAGTGGATTGGACAAAACTAAAACCCGACAACCATACTTGGTACATGTATGTTGTACTAGCTGTTGCCCGCGACTTCGTTCACGTCTTCGCTCCTATTGGTCGCAGCGTGATGAGAGCCTAAATAAAGCCTTCCTCGATAAATGGACTATCCAACACAAAAATAATTTTTTAATTCGAAGTTCCTGAGATTAGCGCGTTTAAACAAACAAACTCTTCAGCTTTATAATGTTATATAGTATTAAGTATATATTAAGTACATTGACTGCTAGAGATAATTTAAAAAAATATTACGCATCATCAATCAAGGGTATTTGTTATATATTTTCTTGATAAAACTGATGTCAAAATGCCTATTGAAGATCGTTATGGAAAATGTAATTCAGTTTGACTGCAAACTAGATATATTCATATATCACTTTACGTAAGAGGTATTGGTATAACGACATTAGAGAATCACCACTGATGTTAATTTATTATAATCACCTGAGTAACTGGTCCAGTTTCACAATCACAAAACTCCAAGCGTGGGCCACACAACCACGACATGCCATCAGTGACGGCTGCCATGCAAATATGCATTGAAAATTAACTAAGTACAAATACTCGTCCAGATAAGATAACCCGCGGCTGTATGATCTGTGGCTGTCTGTCAATGCCAGCCAACAACAGTTGTAAATGGTCAGTTGCAAAGTTGCAAGAGACAATCGAGGTGAGAGACAGGTGGTAGGTATAACAGGGTAATCCAGTAACTTTTCGAACGTACGATAGGCAAATCTATCTGTCATTTTTGCTATGTAAAATGACTTTAAGGTCTACCTTACGCATGCTCAGATACGTTGCTTGCTACCCTTTCTTAATAAGCTTACTATTACTTTTTAAAAAGATAATTGGCATTGAGTTCTGTAAATTACGAATTTATTCGCAACATAAAACACGAAATTTTTTTTTAAATAAAAAAAGCAAGTCGTATATTTATTTTTCGTGGTGTTCTTTGTAAACGTTTTTGGATATATTTTAACTGTTAATGAATTTATAACATTTTACTATTTCTACTGAACTACTTTAAAGTTTAAAATTGTAGCTGAATTCTCCAAAACACCACGTAAGGTGATATATTATGTACGGTACTGTAGATATCTTTCCTTGCTCTTTGGAGGTATAAGAAGCCTTACATAGCCTCCCAGCTTGCTTAGACCTAGTTTGCTCGGACCTTTCGAATTCCGGACACCTGTATCAAAATCTGGCCTTGCACTTTAATCCTTATTTCTCATGTCTATATTTCATTGAGTAATCCAAAGTAAAAGGCGATATAAGATTAGCCCTTCGGCACCCACGGACCTCCTACACCGCCCAAATCGGCGGCTGACCAATGCCGCCAAAATCCGCTCCCACACGACCAACATATGCTTTCCGATCCCAAAATCCATTTTTACCCTTATCACATTACAATAAAATACATTTTTGGTTACTCTACATGTAAAAATAAAGTTGTTTTAAGTTTTTCGAATTCTAGTACGTCGTAAAACGCCATTTCTAAGTTGTGACATAATGGTTATGTAGACGCTTTTGGTGGTCTATTATTATGCTGATTTCCTCCCTCCCGTTTTATTAGGTTTAACGCCTTGTTTCCGTAGACGAGAGATTTTATGGGATGGTTAAATTGTTAAATTCGTTTTGTGAGAGATGCGGAACTGATAAATGTCATAAATCTGCCATAAAAATGATGTCATAGTTGGATAGACATAGGTGACAATGTTCTTTCTAAATGACTGGACATCGACTTTGGATCTTTTCTTTGAATTTAAAATTGTATGTGAGTAGTAGGTATTCAGTTGGACGCATGCCGATTCTAAAAGTCTATCCTACCCCAGTCATCGGCTTACCATTTTGCATGATTTTACAAACAAACAAGATAAGGAATATAAAGCGTAGTAGATGCCTGTTATTTGCAACTTAACACGTCTAATTAATAAAACGGCATGCAAATACTTAAGTATAAATGATACTGTAGTCCAACTGAGGTATTAATATAAAGTAGTTTAGTTTATTTAACGATTTAGCCGACTTTCCTGGCATTAAGCGAACGCTCGACCACATAAACAAGTGCGGGCTATCATTATATTGGCACGTTCGAATAGTCACCGCGGGTATTGTGTAAGCAAATCACGAGCGACAGCGATTTTACTTCCTCTTCATAACCTCAAGACTAAAAATCGTGACCATCATAAGTCGCTTTGAACCTCAGTAAGCGAAAAAGTTGGCATGCGAATCATAACAACGGTGAAAAGCCCCTGTGGCATGTAGTTGTGGACTGTTCGAATTGGCATTTGTTTTGTTTGTCTTACAAATTTGAAATATGTAATGTATTCGAACAGGCCACAACTACATACAAAAGGGGCCTTGATTAAGTTTTTACCTATACGACATTCAAAGTCTTATATATATATTGTTGTCTTATATATATATATATATCTGCTATGCAGATTTGATAGTCCCCCGTGTGGTGCCGGGTTAGAATTGCACCACCTTCTTTCTTCCCTTGGGTGTCGTAAGAGTCGACTATAGGAACCACGTTGAAGTGTGTTGTTGGCGATGGGCTAACACCTTGTCTCTGCAATATCACATTTTCTTCATCTATGAACCTTAATCCAATTGCTAAAAATGGCACTAAAATTAATTTGCGTGTGCTCTGCCTACCCCTTTGGGGAATATAGGCTTGATGTATACATGTATGTATTCTATTCTCAATTTAACAGTGAATGTACATATACCAAATCGTATTGAAGAGGCCATCGAGCAGAATAAGGGCTCTAAAGTTTTCTCAAGAGATCTATCTATTGGGCAGAGCCAGCTCGCCAGATTAAAAACTGAGGATGGTAGAATCGTTTCGTCCAAACATGTCAACTAGCAGACCCGAAGTTGGTCTGGCGGAAGACCCTAGAGCTAGATTAACCCGGCACTATACCGAAGATATCCCGGACATCAGCCTGTACGAGATTAGAATGGCTCTTAAGCAGCTGAAGAACAACAGGGCACCCGGTGTAGACGGAATTACAGCTGAACTCCTGAAGGCGGGTGGAAAACCGGTCCTTAGGGGCCTTCAGAAGTTGTTCGACTCCGTCTTACTGGAAGGGAAAACTCCAAAGGCATGGAACAGAGGTGTGGTGGTGCTGTTCTTCAAAAAGGGTGACAACCCCTTACTGAAGAACTACCGACCCATCTCACTTCTGAGCCATGTCTATAAGCTGTTTTCAAGAGTCATAACGAACCGTCTCGCACGCAGGCTAGATGACTTCCAGCCTCCCGAACAAGCCGGTTTCCGAAGAGGCTTTAGCACCGTAGACCACATCCATACGCTCCGTCAGGTTATACAGAAGACTGAGGAGTATAACCTGCCCCTCTGTTTAGTGTTCGTAGACTACGAGAAAGCCTTCGATTCGATTGAAACGTGGGCTGTACTACAATCTCTCCAACGGTGCCAAGTGGACTACCGGTATATCGAAGTGCTGAAAAGTTTGTACAAGAACGCCACTATGTCAGTCCGACACCAGGACCAGAACTCAAAGCCTATTCCGTTGCAACGGGGAGTCAGGCAAGGAGATGTTATTTCTCCTAAACTGTTCTCCGCTGCACTGGAGGATGTTTTCAAGACTCTCGACTGGAGAAGGCTAGGCATCAACATAAACGGCGACTACCTCACTCACCTTCGGTTTGCTGACGATATAGTAGTCTTGGCTGAGACCATGGAGGATTTAAGTGCAATGCTCAATGACCTCAGTAAAGCCTCCGAGCGAGTTGGTCTAAGGATGAACATGGACAAGATGAAGATCATGTCAAATGTCCATGTCGCACCAACTCCCTTAACAATCGGACACTTTACGCTCGAAGTTGTAGACGATTACATATACCTAGGACAGACTGTCCAGTTAGGTAGGTCCAACTTCGAGAAAGAGGTTAATCGTCGAATCCGACTCGGCTGGGCAGCGTTCGGGAAGCTACGGCACATCTTTTCGTCCAATATTCCGCAGTGTCTCAAGACAAAAGTCTTTGACCAGTGTGTGTTGCCAGTGATGACATATGGCACTGAAACGTGGTCGCTTACTATGGGCCTCATAAGAAGGCTCAAAGTCACCCAAAGGGCAATGGAGAGAGCCATGTTGGGAGTTTCTCTGCGTGATCGCATCAGGAATGAGGCCATCCGCAGCAGAACCAAAGTGACCGATATAGCCCTCCGATTCGCTAAACTTAAGTGGCAGTGGGCGGGGCACATAGCACGTAAAACCGATGGCTGTTGGGGCGGAAAGGTTCTCGAGCGGCGACCACGTACCGGAAGGCGTAGCGTGGGTGGACTGATGACCTGGTGAAGGTCGCGGGTGTCCGCTGGATGCGGGTGGCGCAGCACCGGTCATTGTGGAAGTCTTTGGGGGAGGCCTATGTCCAGCAGTGGACGTCTTTCGGCTGACATGATGATGATGATGATGTACATATACCTCTTTGCACGCGAGTATCACTGTCTCTTAGTTCTGGCAAATACGTGAATGTAAAAGCAAAATTAGGTTTTCTTTTGGTAAGTAGTTAATATGTTTTATAACGTTCTGAATAAAATAGAAAGTCATTGTTATTTTATTACAATTTCATAGCAAAAGGTGCTGCGCACTTACACTTTTTACACTCTACATACGGAAACGCAGCCGCTTATCACTTGATTCACTGATCGCCGCGAGCGCAGCATCAAGCACGCATTGCATCGTATTACATTGTTAATAAACTACGTTTAAACGTTTCTGGTACTGTTTCGTTGTAAATATAAACGTTAGAATGCACACCACATATTATCAAAGTATGTAGTCTAAGTTGAGAATGTGGATATGGTGTGTGTGGTAATATTTACAAATCAATATTTAAAAATGTGGATCATGATTTATGATTTTACAAGTTATTCAACTTTCGTAAAGCGATGAGAAATCGTGGAGAAATCGATCGCACCACATGTGTCAAAATTACAGAAAGTACAAGCCGTCGGAAATATCTGCGAACCTGGTGTAATGATTTTTGTTCCAAGCTAGGTTCGCAGATATTTCCGACGGCGTGTACGTAAATTTCGATTTGGCGCTGTTCAAGCTGCGGTCTGGTCGACCGATAAGCCATAATTCTGCCTGGGTGCCCATTCTGATACAAGCAACGTACTTACTTTAGTCCTAATTCAACACGGGAACGCGACAAGTGTGACGGGCACTTTTGGGCACCGAATGATACGGGGCAGGTTATTTGAGTACCTTATTAAGAATTTAAACCACATATACTTATAAGGATATTGTTAACTTCTGCGTATTCATGGGATTTCGATCGCCCCATACTTAGTATGGCACCTGACTACTAGCTTGACCATGACGGCATCTCATAGTCACTCCACTAGCTCGTATATGGGTGTGAGGCTGATATGATTCCCCTAACGGGCAGTGGGAGGGTGTTCCGGTCCACTGATTCGCGAGGCGTGGGGCAAGACTGACTCATTACTTTCGTGCCATAAATTAACAAGTGACCAGTTATTAGAGAAACTTAATATAGTGGTTCTTGATTCTAATATAGAAATATTAATTCTTTCTAGGCGTTAACCAAATTGATGACATAAATTCACAATACATTTATTTTACAAAAAAATTAAATGAAATTGCAATCCATCGATAGAGAAATGTGAAAGAGACTAGAAACGACATATTAGGTACACAATATACATTGGCTATTGGTTTTTCAAACCTTTTAATAGGTTTCTTAAATTAACAATGAGTATTATGAACACTTGCAAAATACCTTATTGAAGTAGGCACTCCAAAACAATACTTTATTAACTTTTACAGGTTTAGCTAGTCTTCTACCAAACATGAAAGAAAGAAACGACTCGATAAAACCAGTCCTCACACACTCCAGTGAACAGTGCAACTAGTGACAGTGTACAGTGAACACTGTGCCTCATGAAGCAGTATTAGGGCTCCAGTAAAAGATTGACAGTGAACACAGTGCTTCGAGAAGTGCTGCAGTAATTGCTGCAGTGAACAGTGAATTAGTGAACACTCCACTTCATGAACATGAAGTACCGTTCTTGGTGCTGCAGTGAAGTGAAGTAGTGACAGTGAACACAGCGCTTCATGAAGAGCCACACTTAGTGCTGCGGTGAACAGTGAAGTGACAGTGTACAGTGAACATGACATGACGTGACAGAAGCCACGATGTACCGGCCGAACTTCTACGAGAGCACCTGTTTTCGGTGCAATGAGATTGTGTACCAGGTGGACCGCGTGGGTCCACTGAAGGACTTCACGTTCTTCCACAGTGGCTGCTTCAAATGTGCTGTTTGCAAGACGAAGCTGACGTTGAAGGTAAGAATAAACATTTAACATGGAGTGTAATGACCAATTTTCACGATAGGTTTAGTTCAACAGTAGAAGACTGGTTCAGGAATGATTTTTAGGAACATGTTTACGGATTTACAAAATAACGGAAACGTAGATATAATTTCCTTTCAGATTACTTCATACAATCTCTGTTTATTCAATCGCATTCAATTACAATAGGTACCATTTTTGCCGAAGCTGAAACAGAGACCTGCGTTTCACTCGGTCAATTATTTTACATCCGAGAGTAACTCTGTCTGTTTGTTGCCTTTTTACGCCGAAATTACTGAACCAATTTTGGTGAAATGTGACACGTACTTAGAAAGCCGCAGGGATGGACCTTGGCTACTTTATTTTTTACCCGATTGCGCCAGAAGGAGGGTTATGTTTTTCGAGAGTATGTATGTATGTAGGTATGTATGTATGTATAATTGTTTGGCACGTTCTGCAGCCTAAACGGCTCGATGGATTTTAGCTTGAGAGGTGTCGCGGTCGTTAGATTCGTATTTACTGTAAATGTAATGTGACACTGTATATCAAAATAAAATAAAAACAAAATGGCAGATTTTTGGCGCCAAATTCCAAATTACACAGTAAGACAGTTTTTTAGTTTTTTAATTAATTGTTCTTGTTAAATCCATGCCTTAGGGAACTTTAAAATCCCATGCGGCTGGAACCGCGGGAATAGCTAGTTTTATAAATATAATAGACATCCTTACATTCCTATACATAAAGTACAGAGAACAAACAAAAGACGAACTAATTCGTATAGTGATTGTGGCCTTCTCCGTTGACATTTGGCCGACCTTGGTGCAAGTCTAGCCGCATTTCGGCTCCTCGTAATGTCAGCCGAAAAAGTTGGACAAACATTAATCTTGTTCACTCCATGATTACCAGCTTGTAATGAATTTATTGAGTCGAAATAGTCGTTTTAAAGATGAATATTTCAATGTTGAGACCTATAAAAAGTCACTTAATGGTGTTATCTATATACTAATGTTATAAATGCGAAATTAACTGTCTGTCTGTTACATTTTCACGGTAAAATTACTGAACCAGCTGTTATTATGGAAAGGCTAGATTATTTTATGAAACTGACCCCCTGGTGGGGAAGGGAGGGGAATAGAAACAGGCATTTCGCATTTCACACAGCTATACAGGGTTTTTTTTATTGAATTCCGTTAATTGCGACGGCACAATAAGTAATACGTAATCTTCTCTAAGACACTAGTATCCCAATTCGTACGACTTCGAAGATATTCATGAATTCATTTTCGTTAATTAACACCCCTAGTATACTTAACAATCAAACAATGTTGACGTGCGTGTCATTCGAATTCCGAATTGTCATACTTGACATTAACTTTTGCTTAACTCCACGTTAACTCTTAAGGCCGTTTTTCATTCACCCTTGGTGATATAATGTACCCGGGTATGTCCTAAAACTACGACCAAGACCACCGGGGGATGGGCAGCAGCATCCCTGGAGTGCGGTGGAGATACTGCGATCGCCAACCCGCATGCCAAGCGTGGCGATTATGGCATATACCCCCTGTGAATTTGGGGGAGGCCCATGTCCAGCAGTGGACGTCCTTTGGCTGATATGGTGGTGGTGGTGGTGGTGGTGCTGGTGGTGGTGATATAATTAATTATTTTGTATGAAAAATAAAGAAATATTTTTTTCTTGAATTTTGAAAAACTTAATTCGCGACGTTGTTCCTTATGGCTACATCGGCTGTATGCTTAAAGGAACGGAAATCAATTTAAACACCCTGTATATTTATAGTTATAAAATACCTTAAAGAGTTGCTTCTTCCATGATCTTCAGAAGACTCGTAGTTGCCCTTTCAAGGCATCCCTGCGAGGCTGACCGCAACTTTTAGGTACATACTCTAAAATAAATATTTATATGCAGAGAATATGGAAATAATAAGAACTTCTCACTTCACACCTCCGTTTCCGTCACGTCTTTCCGTTTTTATATAGAAACTGTCAAAAATTGGCAAATGTCATTTGACAGTTTCCATATAAAAACGGGTGAGGTGTGAGGTGACAGGTGAGGACGAGTCAGTTTGTGAATAAGAGGGCAGTTCTGATTAAGTTAAAAAAACTGTAGCCGGTAGCTAAGCGCCCCGAGCGGTAAGCACCTCTATATTGCTAGTCAGCAATCTAGAGGTGCCCGGCTCAAACTATTGGTTTCTTAATAAAAACTTATGAAGGAAGTATTGTGCTAGTATAGCCACCGAACCAAGTGGATGCCGGAAGGCAGGCACGGGCGGGGCAGGCCTAGGCGGAGATGGCGGGATGATATAGACGCCTTCCTTGACAATTGGCCGCAAGAGGCACAGACACGAAAGTCATCGAAATCAAGGGGAGAGGCCTTTGCCCAGCAGTGGGACACCCACACAGACTGGAAAAAAAAAGGAAGTATTTCTATGATGTTTAACAGTAGATTTTCAGTGAATGGAAACATCATGAGGAGACCTTTCTAATATCAGCAAAGTCTAGTTTTCCCTCGGGGTTGGAAGGTCAGATGGCAGTCGCTTCTGTAAAACTAGTGCCTACGCTAAATCTCAAGATTAGTTGCCAAAGCGGACCCCAAGCTCCTTTAGGATAGGATGCAACCTGGCAAACCCTAGAAAAATAATAAACATGTCAAAAAATTTAAAACCGAAAAACTAGTAATATATAGTGGAGTGCACCATCTCACCAACGACGAAATTTTCTACCTTTTCTCGTTTTCAATATTGGCTAAAGGCTGCAATAGCCGGTCGATTGTGGCTAGTCACTAGTGTTGCGGCTGGCTGGTCGGTCTTTCCTTGCCATCGCAGAGGGTGTCAGTCCTTACAAATTTGTGCCAACGCTCATCCACCGACGAAGTTTCCTACATTTCCTCGTTTCCAATATTGGCTAAAGGCTGCAATACCCGGTCGATTGTGGCTGACTGGTTGCGGCTGGCTGGTCGTTATTTTTTTCTCCATCCCAGAGCGTGTCACTCCTTACAAATTTGTGCCCCCTGGTATATCCAGCTCGTCTAGGTCAGGCTTGCTTCCAGGCTGGGTGTGGTTCCTGTGTTCATGTTGCTAGTAAAATTCTGCAAAAGATTAGAGCATAACAATCTTCGTTGATAAAAAATTACATCCACACGTGTGTAAATTAAAAGTATTACCTCCACATATTTATACAGTAAATATGAAACTGTTCATGAAAATAAACACAAGTGACTCAGTGCGGGGTGTTCACTGACTCATGCACTGTCAGTTTCACTATTTGCAGAGTTACTCACGCGCATGTCATTCATACCATTAATGAATCCGTCTAACTGTACCATTGTCATTAAAACAATAATAACATGAAAATAACTGGTTTATGCTAATTTTCTTTGAGCTTATATGCCGTGTCAGTTTTGTTTTTAATAAGGTGCCTTATTTTATTTGCATGGAAGTAGGTATGTATAATTAAGAGTCTTGTTTACAGCAAGTTTAATAAAATATATTTATTTATTTTGCCTACATTGTGTCCCACTGCTGGGTTTTCCGCCACTCGTCTCGGTCCTGTGTTACTTCCTTCAATCCGTATATAACGCAACAAGGTTGTCCCGCCATTTCGAGTTTCATGCTGGACCTATTACAGCTAGGCTAGCTTTAGTGAACCAGTGACGATGATGACGAACGATGACGATGGGAGTTCCCATTAGCTCGATTCCTCTTACACCCCAGATTTGGTTGAAGCCGTTGAGCCAATCTCATTGGAGCGCAGTATTAAAGTATTCCAGTATTCTTAAAAGAATGTTTCTTTGCTATTCCGCTAAAGAACATGTATGTCTATTAGTGATAATGCAATGCATCCACTTGCGTATTTTTGCATGTAGTTAATATTGTATCCCAGTGTTTAAACCGCCCGCGTGGTCGTGTCGAAGGTTTCTCTTCTCCTGGATTTTCCACAGGCTACTCTCCCACCACGCTTTCCTATGATAAGTAAAGCCACAGTCAGTCAGTCAGATCAAAAAACCTGCCATCTCATTTTCGGTCTGCCTTTGATTCGGTAAGCCATCCTATGGTGTCCATAAATACAATAAATAAATAAAAATTGTGTAAGAAACTAGTTTTATTGCACTAAATCGTCCGTATAGTATTATATATTATTTTCTTTATTTATTTAAATTACTAGCAACATTGATACTTTCAGCTAATAGAAAGTGTCCCACGGACGGCCTCTGCTCTAATTTACAATGAAGAAAAATTACATTAACGTTGACAAATATTTATAAAGATCTCTACCAAACCTACTTCTATTTTGTTCATGTCTGATATCCGCGGGCAAGCTGTTGAGGATGTAGGGCAGACGTTTCTAAAGGCACCTGTCGCTGTAGTAATTGGTGACCCTCGGCACAACATACGTAGTCCTTAAACGCGCTGCTATACAAAGTTTACAGTTACTCCGTTTGTCCAGGATAAAAAGTATTCTGTATCTCCCCGGGACTCAAACTAGTTTTACACCAAATGACATCTAAAGTGATTTAGCAGTACTGTGAATGAACAAACATACAAAGACAGACAAACAGATACACAGAAAAAGTTACCTTCGCAGTTGTAATATGGTATGGAGTACGGATTGTTATAGTGCTAACACGAATTACAGTTTTTTCATGTTTTATTGAAATCAAGAAATAAAAACCCACACATAACTATGTCAACTCCGATAATGTTTAGTTGCATCGTCGCCATATCTAATTCACTGAATTTATCTCCCAATTTTCCAACAATTGCTGCATTGTTGTGAATTAACAAGGCATCACGGCACATCGATTCTATTGTGAAACGCCAGTGTAGCTAGAGCCCTCACTCTGCTCTAATTTCACTACCACCTGAGCTAAAGTGCATTATAATAAGGTCAACGTAAATTGGATAAAATCTTTTGTCCAAATTAATAGTGAATGAGCAATTTGACCGCTTTATACGCTTATTGAATTGGGTATCATTTAAAAGATAAATGTTAATATTATACAGTTTATTTAATTGCTTCATTAACTACATTCATTAAATGTTAATTATTGTATGTGAGTTCTCTGTGTAGTTAGTTATTGGCCGAGTCATCAAATCATATTCTTATTGAATGGAAAAGTTGTAGAGTAATAGAAACAGTGCAAGAAGATATAACCTTTGCAAGAACTTTGTACCTAGACTGTTACCATAACATAGGGCTGTAATTTATTGATTACGAGTATTGATTGACTGGTAACCACAATTATCAATGAATGAATGATATCTAGTTTGCTTATTATTTTACATTTTATCCTCTGTGTATGTAAACGTGATAAGTCATCCAATCTGCGACTAAAATGTATCAAAACCGACCCGTTGTGTACAATTAATACAATTATCATTTTTAGGGTTCCGTAGTCAACTAGGAACCCTTATAGTTTCGCCATGTCTGTCCGTCCGTCTGTCCGTCCGTCCGCGGATAATCTCAGTGACCGTTAGCACTAGAAAGCTGAAATTTGGTACTAATATGTATATCAATTACGCCGACAAAGTGGTAAAATAAAAAGTGGAAAAAAATATTTTATTAGGGTACCTCCCCTATACGTAAAGTGGGGAGTGATTTTTTTTTTCATTTTAACCCTAACGTGTGATATATTGTTAGATAGGTTGATAGATTTAAAAATAAATAGGGGTTTACTAAAATCATTTTTTGATAGTGTTAATATTTTCGGAAATAATCGCTCCAGAAGTAAAAAAAAATGTGTCCCCCCCCTCTAACTTATGAACCATAAGTTTTAAAAATATGAAAAAAATCACAAAAGTAGAACTTTATAAAAACTTTGTAGAAAATTATTTTGAAGTTGATAGGTTGAATTTTTTTTGAAAAAATTACAAAAAATACGGAACCCTACACTGAGCGTGGCCCGACACGCTCTTGGCCGGTTTTAGAAAATCGCATTGTGTAACTGCATCAGTTGTGTTAGCCCCACAAATCAAAGGAAGTATATTCTAACACATTTTTAATTTGATGGTTTCTGAGCTCCCAATTTATTCCGCAGACATACTTCAACAACCAGCACTACACCGAAGACAAGGAGGTGTACTGTTCGAGCCACGTGCCCAAGATCGGGCCGGGGCATCTGGACAACTCGTCAGTGGGCATCCGCAGTGCGCTCAACGTGCCGCGGAGCAACAACTACGTCAACGAGCAGATCCGCGGACTCGCCAGGAACAGCCATGAGACTGAACGTGAGTACTCTTTATACAGATATTTTATGCTCCAATAAGTAGAACTAACTATAACTAGAATAAAAGGCAGTTGGCTGCGGTTTCTTCTCAGAATTCAACTACTTGTACGTCAACTAGCAGATCCGTGGACTCGCCAGGAACAGCCATGAGACTGAACGTGAGTAGTAGTTTCCGCACTTTAAAAATAGTCTCTGCTGCAGTCGCTTCTCTAAGAACACCTATAGCAGTGAGCAGGATCGGAGAAACGTCGAGAATAGCCATGAGCCTGAGTGCGAGTAGCCTACATTCCGTACAACAACGGCTCACTTGATGGCTAACTCTGAAGGCCAATTTACATTTGCAAGAACTCCCATGTAATTTTCATTCAACCCGCTCAATATAAAAACCCGCATTTCCACTATCTGGCTCAGGAGGATTCTCAGTTACTTCGAGCACTTGATCGTGAGCCAAATAGTTTGGAAAAGCTGATGCTATTTGGCCAAGTTGAAGGCAAGAGAAGTAGCGGCAGTATACCCACCCGCAGGTTTAATGTAATCGAGGTAATTTTGCACTTGAAACTCCAAAAGTCCGTGAGGAAAGCAGTATCTCAGACTATCTGTAGACCACTGCAGACTGAAGCCACTTATGATGGTCACGATTATCAGTCATGATGTTTCGACGAGAAAGAAGACGCATGCATTTTTCATTAAAAAGCGGGGCTGCGTGCTACCGAGCTACAACGAGCACGACCAAACCCTGCAATATAATGAAATTTGCGTACAAGTTATTGCATGTAAATCGGCCTTGATAGCGTCTTCTTTCCTTAAGTTGGCAGCTGGGCCCCAAAACTAGCGAATACTTTGTCGGTAGACCCGCTTGAGGATGTTTGATGTATTAATGCACATGCACAAGCTTCTCCGGATTCCTAGGCTTCGGCACGAAGCAGAGCAGACATGAATACCTTCAGGTGCAAAACGTAAGTTAAACGTAAGTAAAATTTAAGTCCTGAGAGAGCATCTAATTCCCTAAGGTCCAAATCCAATACGGGACTAAAGAAAACACACATAAAAACGTCGACATCTCTATTAGCCAGTACACTAAATAAAAGCTCACGAGGAGAATGGATACGAATACTTAGCTAACATAACGGTCTAAAGACCCGTTGCCATTAGGCGTCATTTCCCTAAATATGACCACAATTCTAAATAACGTTCATAATGTTTATGTGTTAGTAATGTAAGTAAGAGCTGTGGTGTAGGAACTATCAGTTAATCTGTATCATAGTGGTTGATGACGTCTTTTAAACGGGGCTAGTAGATTTGATCTCATATTCCTCGTCACTAGCATTACTACCAATTCAGTAAAGCAATGTACAGAAGACAGTTTTCAAAAACTACAAGTTTATTTCGAAACTAATTGACGCTTAGTTTTGATTTCGATGACACTGGAAGCTGACGCCAATGTGTGACGTAAATGTCAGATGAAACAGTTGTCAACTGTTTAGAAAATTGAGTTGAGACCTAACCCCTAACCTAAAAGGCAATTTTTTAAATGGAAGCTTGCATAAGAAGTTTCTCATAAATGCAGTATCCAGAATTTTTCGGAATAATTGAGAATGTTCTGTATCTGCATTGCTAATCAGTGACAAAATGATCGAGGATTGAAGTTCCGACAGACAAACATTAAGCATAATAAAATTAAACCAGAAATTGAATAATCTATGTCGCAAAAGAATATCACCATTTAGTAACGGAGACATAAGGTATTAAATGCCTAAAAGAGCCTGCGGACGAATAAAAAATTAATTGCAAAATTTATTGTGTAGAATCAACCAAGACTGAACTAATCACACAATTATAAAAGTAAAAAGATATTCTTTTTATAGAATCTACGATAAACTCTCACAAGCTAGCACGGTGCTCCAACCGCGAAGATGTTATCAGCCATTACCGTTAAAGTGTGCCTATTCCACTAACAAAGCGCGATGAGGGCCCTTGGGAATTGCCGATCTAATGGGAAAAACACAGTGATATGTATGTATGTAGATATAATCCCCGTACAGACTGTCCTAGAAGCAACGAGAACTAACAGATAAATATATAGCTAATACTAGGTGATTATTGGAGAAATGGGTCATACACAAATTTAGGTTCGCGTATTTCGGTTCCTGTGGCTACTCGTACTTTTTGCCTAATTTTTAGTCGGGCTCATAATGTAGGTACAGTCAAAGAGTTCGCAAACCTTCCATTGAATTTCTATACAGTTTGACAGGTTTGACAATCTTAAGTGGGTCACAAATTAAATTCTTTGACTACGAGTAACTACATCATTTCTAAACATACATGCACACAAGATGTCAACTTATCACCAATTCACCAAGACGACTTTTGTTTTTTGAACTGTGTATGGCCTAAAATGCCGATTAAATATATTTTGTACCACAAACCCACAAAATTCTGTAAATCTCGCAGTCCATGAAATAAATTATTTAAAGTGTAAATCAACGACCTTTAGATGATATATGCAAATCGCAATGGCTACAGAACAAATTGGTGAATCCTGCGCTGCGCTCCCTTTCTCACGCATCCCGAAACTAACGGTTAAAACGAGACAGCAGGTACGCCAAAGCACGTTGCCTAGAACATATATCTCAGTGGTAGATACCACGGCTGATTAACATGTCAAACTTAGCTTAACCAGCTTGGCTATAATAGAATCCTGCGCATTGTGCGTGATCAATAAACCGCGACCAAGGCTGACTATTATGCTTGCAAGTGCACCGAAAAATTTCACAAAGGAAGTACATACCCTTAAGGAAGTCATTGATTGACCATTTAAAGTTGTTAGTTACTTATTGTTTTAAACCTGGTTTTTACTTTCATAGATCACCATATGACCCATGAACTCACTGTGAAACTCACATGGTCCTATTATACGGTTTGTATGTAGCTTTCAGAATACAGATTGCAACAAATGGTTTTCCAGAACTTGACCTAGAAGCTTTTTATTTCCATCTGTGAGGATCTGATTTAGAAGAGCCATTATAGAGTAAATGCCACTGGCGCAAATATCAATAAAGAGACTGTTAATTACCCATTCACGCTATGGGCTTTTTGGGTTTAGATATAATTTCCAACACTTTCACTGCTAACTGCACTGATTTCGTAGCGCTACGCTCGTAGCCAATAACATGCGAAAAACCATATGTAGCGAAAAGCGCCTACGAGACAAGCGCCCACCTACCGAGTTCCTGGCACTGAAAGTGTACCTACTGCATCCAGCTAGTTGATTATACGTACCATGTCAAACTTACGCTGTAGATTTAATTATCATTTTAGGTTTTTATTTATTTCTATATTTTTAGAAAAAAATGTGACTAGGAATAAATTAGATGAAATCTTGAAGTAAGGCATAAATCCACAAGCATCCTTATTATGCAAGTCAAGCTGTAATTACCTTATATAGCTAATAAAATACAGGATCCCAGTATACCTGTCGCCACATCGTTACTAAGAAAAAATAAAAATAGCCATCTCAAATCTGCGCAAACGCCACATAAATACATGTCCACGCGCAAGAATCCGGTCCGACTTCCGAAGAAGGTACTAGGCTTCCAAACTTCGGTGGCGGTCGGGCGCGCTCGGCCGCGTGAAAGGGAGGCAGTTAGGTAAGAGTGGGAAGGGAGAACTTGTTGCAAAACAGCCGGCCGCATTCCTCAAGCCTCAGCCCAGTGACCTAAAGCTCGGGTACTTTGGACCTGGGACCCTGACAACAACTAATAACGGGAATGGGTGATTGAATTCACGCGGTACCAGGTTAGGATTGCTGGTACGTGAGCGAGTGAATGCAGATTTAAATGGCTATTTGTCTAAAACCTGCTAATTGTTTCGGGCGCAAACATTTCCGCAAAGCACAGTAAAACTTTGTAAGAGTACAATGTCGGACGGAAGGAAAATTGTGACATTTCCATGAAAATCTCTTTAATCTTGTGCTTGCGGTGCCTGTGTTGGCTTTCTGGAAGCAGATCTTTATGTATGTGATTTACTGGGAACAACATAACCAGAACTCATTTCAATCCAGGCAGCACGGCCTTTTCTGGTAACTAGGAATACCGACTTTTCACATAGACCATACTCGTAATTATTTAATGTTCTGTTCTTGCACACCACTAAAATTAATTAAAGTAATGTAGGCACTATTATGGTTTTTGAACAGTGAAGGGCTATAAAATGAAATATCGTGATAATTAAGTATAATTTATGTTTTTCTGAATTGTAAAATATATAGATTAGGCTAGAGAAAAGAAATGAAGTTTTAAGAATGCAAAAATAACCACATTTTTAATATCACATCAAACCTTGCTACAAATGCTGCTAAAATTTCGCTTGTCAAATGTTGGTCACGAAAGGCGTGTTCTTGCGCAAGTCTCACGCATCATGCGCATTGCAGCTTACGATTATATGACGCAAAGGACTGGGTCTTTCGCGCCTTCCCGCGATTGACTCTCAACACAGTCATCAGCCTTAACTGCTATGTTCTTAATAAAATAAATATGTGTGTGCAATTGTTGGCTCGCTTTGAGGAAATTGTTTGAAACCACCACTACACAATACGTAATTAATTACAATTTAAAAGGTTAATTTCATGGTTTCCCTTTTGTTAAAGATGCTATGTTATTCAAGAAAAAATAATCCTAATGAGCAACTCTTTCGATCGGTATCGTAAAAAAAAAGCTTTGTCATATTTGGTGGGTCCGATTCCTGGTTAAGGCAGGTGCAGTTCTTTTTTTTATGAAATGCATTCTTCCTTCAGTATAATTTCCTATAGTCAATATTAAAGTTACTTCCCCTCCATGTCGGACAGCCTGTATAACCTTGGGTGCAGTGTCTCAATGTAATATTTCTCTAACATTCTCTCCGTACAGCACGCACGCACATATTTGGCACGCTCTAAGCAATTCGCACATTGCAGCTCCATATTTAACAGCTTTTCACTCAGATGATAGAGGACTTAAGTGACAGACTTTTTGTACTAATACACGTCTTTTTACAATAAAAGGATAGAATTGCGAGCAGCGTGCGTCGACGCTACGCAATACTCGTAATGCCCTATTTGGATCATTTGAGCAACGCACAAAAATGCGCCAAGTGCCATAAATGTATTATAATTTTGGTCGCAACTGCATGGATTACGATATGGTCTCCTTCTAGCAAAACACTGTTACTAAAATCGGAGACTTTTTTTAAATCGAATTTAATAAAGTTTCTTAAAGTATTTTGCTCTAGCTGGTTAATACTATATATAAACTTACACTGTTCAGTGCCCCAGCTTTTTGACTATTTGGTCCACAGAGCTTTTGATATATGTGATTTGGTCCGAGTTCCGACAGGAGCGACATTTTCTTTCATTTTTCGTTCACCTGATCAATGGTCATACAAATGCATTGCGCCTCGGTTTTCCTTCCATCCTACCTACGTCTACGCCTATAGCTAAATATATCCTATCCTTCTGTCCTAGTTAAATATATCATCGTTTAGTAGCCTTAACCATAACACAAACCTTATTGAGTGTACTAAGGGGGTTTTTCGACTTGTGTAAGATTTTCCCTTAATATTTCTTTCTTCTAAGTTATCAACACGAGTGATCACCTTTCGGGCCTTTAAGAGTTTTAAGAATTTTCGTATATAATAAAAATAAAGTCTCATCTTAAACTATTTGAATTTAGAGTCCGAAAATCACATGACTTACAGCACCGTAACCTTGAGGCGCTAGTGCCACTTGTTCTGCTGATAAGGACGCGCAAATCTGTAGTCGCGAGCTGAATCAGAGGGGCTACTTCGAAAATCGAACTTCGTATCGTGCCGTCCCTTTCCGTCATATAATGTATAACACGAGAGATGAAAGGGACGGCACGACACAAATTCGATTTTCGAAGTTCGGATTAGGCCTTCAGTCGTGCCACTTGTGCCCAAAGTTCTGGCACAACCCAAACGTCGGGTGACGTCTGCGTCGTGTGACCTCAAATAGTCCCGATTAATATTGTATGAATATCGTGATAAATCAATATGGTTCTACATTTGCCTATAGACGTGTTTAATATTTTTAAACGAGTGCACTGGATGACCACGTTGCTATATGATATAGATAAATGGAGACATACAATAGCTATGTGGTAATAATTCCATTGGTAAACCAGTAAATTTGAAAATAATATTACGTATAAGCTTTCTTACTCCCGCAATTCTTTCGCAACCAAACTGGCATGCGGTTCAGTTTACCTAGTGAAATAGTGTGTAAGTTATGGATATCGATAGGGTCATTGACACCATTCCAGCAGCCAGTCCTCTCACTGGAATGTGGGCCCTGTGACGGTAACAATTAAGTCTTCATTGGAACGGTGACGCGCGAAAGGTTGCGAGTTAGTCGGATGACCGCTAAATACCTCATTTTACTAGTTTTCATTCTCTAAATGTTTGCGGAATTTCATAGTTATGTTTGTGTTTTTTATAGCTCTGGTGCTTATTGACGTCGTAAAAGTTAGCAAGTGACATAATTGTTATCGCTTTATGCCGTCTAATGTGTCATCATTTGTCTTCTGCCCGGCTAGTATGATAGCTTATACCGTCACGTTATATGGCCAAAATGTACTGAAACGTCACATAAAACGTGATGGTATAAGCTATCATACTAGCCGGGCTCTTCTGAAGACAACATGTAACAATCATACAATACCAGTACGAAAATTATGGGTGTCATCAGCCATCGGGGTATGACAGGACAGGTGTGACTGAGTTATGCGGTATTTCTAACCATTAAAACTCAAAGACCACTACGATTTGCGCTCTCATGCGGGGGAGTCCAGGATCTCAAAGTGAACACACTGGAATCATCCTCACGCCTCGCTGCAAGTTGCAACTGGCTTCGTCGCCCTCCCTGACTAGCTAGCACGACAGATTATACAGTCACGTTATATTATGAGCAGAATGTACTAAAACGTCACATAAAACCTGACGGTATAAGCTATCGTGCTAGCTAGGCTGGAGTCCTTAGGCGAATACCATGTTCGCCGCGCCACCACATAGAACTCTCGCGACCCCCATGACTTTTAAATAAATCCCTTTAGTTGCCTTTTAAGACTGGCGCGTTTACGGTAGACCTAGCCTCGGCGGATTACACAGTATCCCCTGCACGTCTGATAGCCCCCCCTGAACCAAATCCTGTATCCGCGCCGTGGATCCATCCAGGACCCTGCCTCCCGCTACCCTCCCCGCAACTGTAACGGTTAAGGACGATTCGCTCACACCGAACCGCCGGAGTCAGCCAGCGCCCCACCAGAGTCAAAGGAATTCGGATCCTGTAATACAGAACTAAGAGTTCATATTTGAAGGGGTTGCGAGCAGCTGGTACGCTGCCGCCGGCTCTACCACTGCTGTTTGGATACGAAGTCTAGCTTCTGTATGGAGGGTTTGAATTCCTTTGACTCTGGAGGGGTGTGCGCCGACTCAGGCCGTTCGGTACGAACCATCCCTTAAGCGTACCTATACCCCAACCGGTTAACCATTTTACAACGTTTTATTAAGTAGTTATAGTATCTTCAAATCTATCATTCAGCTAAGTCAGTATGTTAATTAACCAGCCTGTTATTTCCAACTCCGGTCTACCTTGAGCGTGTCAGGCTAATAATATGATAATGCATTAATCTAATCAATTGCAGAAGTAAATGAGATGAAAATGTTTGTATGGCCGTAAATATGCTAAATTATGTGGCAGAATGTAAATTGACTTATAAGTTGTACCTATCCTAGTTTGTAACAAGGTTCGTTTAGAGACAGAATATAGTCAATCGAATTTGTAGTAGTAATTGAATTATTAATAGCATAAATAACAAGGAAATGCTTTGTGTTGCCATTTCTCTGACATAAATTTCACAAGATCGAATCCTAATCGTTAAGGATAGGCGACGCCCTGAGAATTCCTCTGAGTCGCAACCTGCTACTCTGTCTACTTACCATCAGGCAGAGCGTAGGCTTTGTTTGCCACAGTGGAGTTATTTAAATTAACATTTTGAGAGAGAGGTTCCTAGGGCACAGCGGAACGTCATCTCGCTCATATTTGGAGCAGCCCAACTGGGGCAGTACCTCCACCTTACAGAAAATTACAGCCATAATAACCACTACTTTTTATTTACTAGGAAAATGATGTTGTCTTCCTCGTGGTGAGTATCATTGCCAGAGCTTTTTTTATCGTATGGCAATCATTTCGAACCGTGAGATCTTCGAGAAAACAGTTGCCAGTTTGCGCTGTGTTGAGAGTGAGGGACTCGCATATGTCTCTAGCAACACAAAGAATACTCAAGTCAATAATGGGTTGGCAACGCGGTTGTGATTCTTCTAGAGTCGCGAGCATTCCTAAGCTATTAATATGTCTACTTACCATCAGGTAGATCCTAGGCTTGTTTGCCACAATCGTGATATTAATAATTTATACAAAAAAAAACTGACTCCAATTTTGTACTTGCTATGCCACAATTTGTGGTTACCGTGAGCCAATGCTTGGTTACCTACAGAAAATGCCGAAATCGGCGTATGCGTGCCTATCAAATTCGAGGAGTTCCCTCGATTCCTCCTAGATCCCATCATCAGACCTTCACCAATTTTATATGGGACCAATGTCGAGGTACCTGCTTTGAAACAAAAAAGAATTATCAAAATCGGCCAACGTGGTCAAGAGTTATCGGGAAACATACATACATAAAAAAACAACAAGCAAACATGCAGACGAACTGAGTACCTCGTTCCTTCTATTGAAGTCGGTAAAAAACGTAGTATTTTGGGGGTAAATCTAAAACATTTGCATTTCAATTACATGTAAATCTAGGTATTGTCATATGCCGTGTATCCAGCGCGTGAGACCCTTGATAAGTGATGGCAGAAGCAATGACCAAAAACATGACCACCGATTTAGTAGCTGGTTAAAAGGTTAAATAACTACAACTTAGTCCAGTCAAACACGAGACCCGTGTTGAATAACTAATTTATATTCATCCAAGCATGTAAGTGAATTTAAATTCAGTTCATGAAATTGTCTCCCTCATAAAAATGTCAAACGCTTTTTTCGTATGAACTTGAGTTTATTTTATTCTTATGTCTACTTGATTTTGTTCAGTTCTCTCTCCTGCGCTCCGAGAGGTTCCTTATGAAATTTTGTTTTTGTGCATGTTACAGAAATGTCTAGGATTAACACGTAGCTCGTAAGACAGAGGAACAAAGTTTAATAATGGAGACAGAATCTGGAAACTGGGACACAAAGTTTTCGAAAAGCATAGAAGTATCCGGGGGCCAAACGTCAAAATAAAATATTTGAATTTTAGATGGCATAACCTTCTTAGGCACATGTCATAGTGCCAGAAGATAATAGGACAAGCCAATTAAGATAAACATTTGGTTAGCTGTTACCTATATTCAACCTAAGGTTACATATATCATTATGTTTATAGCGAAGACACAATATTAAAAAAACACATAAGGTGTTTACCTTATGTGTGATTTTGTACGTTTGTCTCATATGTTTGACACCTATTGTATCAAGTTTTCCATTGCCGCTATGGTAAAACTACGATTAAATGCAGATTCATTACAGAAAACGGCTGTTAAAAGGCTATGAAATCCGTATCTAATCGTGTCCACTAGTTATAAATTATAAGTAATAAGCTGATAACGTTATAATTTTTAAACCTTATTGCGCATCTAGCAGCACTGATAGCTTATAATTTACTGCTAATAGCTCGGTGCGTGCGTACCGCTTCAATTCGCTCGACTACCATTCGGACCCGTTACCGCGGTGTTGTACATTCTAATACATGTTTACAATTTTTCACCTTATTCCATCGTGATAAGGCGAAATGTGTGTAGATTAATATGATCGTCCACTACATACACGCTCTGTTTGGAACTTAGTCCCTGCGGCGTATGGAGCTCGCGTTTATCGTAATAAAGACTAGATAAAGTACAAATGTAGTGAATAAAGACTAGATAAAATACAGATGTAGTGAATAAAGACTAGATAAAGTACAGATGTAGTTAATAATGCTTTCCTATTGGCTAAACTCGGAATACGACTAGACCCGAAGAAGTATCAATCAATATATTATTTAACATCTGTCATATGAACTATATTATTGAACATCTGTCATGTTACATGGCAAAACACTACCAGTTTTCATTGTGACATTTAACATTGACTAATGAAATTTCATATTTCAACAGACATACTACATTTAATTGTTATATTTTGACATTTATTTTTTAATTTTCGACACTTATTCTTTTACAATTGTATGTCTTTTCTGCTCACGGGAAAATGGTGTCCCGGAGCTTTGGAAGGCGTGCGCGGAGCCGAAGTACCGAGGTACCGAAGTACCAAACGAGTACTACATAGCCAACACGTAGAGGCCCTTTTGACAATTTAATGAAATGCAAGGCGGATCCAAGCGGATACTGTCCCTGCCCGTGTCATGGGACGCGCACAGAGACAGCACCCGCCAAGGTGCACAGGGACTATATTGTTGGTTGATGGAATCTAAAGGCACCGGGTTATTTGGTGAGGATGATGGACTAATGGCTGGGCTATTGGGTGAGACATCGGACGCCTGCCTAATAAAACAGTCTCACATTGTATTTCCGGCGGACAGTGACTCGGTCCCTGCTAGACGGGCCCCTATTAATAGCGACATATAACAATGGCCTAGGGACAACACCGGTCAGAGAGCTGGAGGGGTAGAGAGGTGGCACTGGACTTTCGACATATAGCCAACTCGCCACTTAGGTGACCAGTTGACCACATGTACTACCCATTATTATTATTAATTTGATTGGCTATGTTTTAATTTTTTTCTCTTTTAAATAATATCACGTTTTATTTTTATTGATATTCTAATACATTTTTAATTTCGGTAATGTATTTGTGGACATTACTTTTTATTATTATTGTTCTTTTAGATTTTGCTTGCTTCTGTTTAGTTTGTTAAGTATAATTTTTGCACGTATCTAAATTTAAGTTAACTAGCTAGATGACGTTCTTATGTGCCCTTCAAACCTTTGTTCTTGAAACTTCTTTAAAACCTTAATCCAAACCTTCACCACTCATGATTTTCACATCGTTCCTCATTGTTCCCAGTATCTCCCATACGAGCGACGAACGGCGGCAGCGTGCACGCGTCGCCTGCGCGGGAGTTGCGCGATACCCCAGACTACCAGTACGGGCGGTTCGACGCCAGCGCACTGCACATCGCGCATGCGCTCAAGCAGACAGAGCTGCAGAAGGCGTACCATCGGCCGAAGGAGAAACCTATAGACTGCTATTTGGTAAGTTTACGCCTGTATTCAGAAAAGATGTAGGCAGCTAGAGAACATGAAAAATGTTCAGTCCAGTTATAGTAATTGTACAGCTAGCAGCAGAAGTCACTACGCGTCGCAAGAGGACAGAATGATCTACACACGTCTTTATTTTAGGGCAATGAAAAAATGTGAAAGAGCATGGCTTACCATCGGCCTAAGAACCTATTCACTGCTATTTGGTAATTTACGGAACTAAACTAAAAATAAGGACACAGGCATATTAGTTATCCAAGAAAATGGTTGTTATGTAAATTCATGTTACTAGGTAGGGTGACATGTTTAGTGAGAATACTTATTTATCATTCATTACGCAAGGAATTCAGGAAACAGCCAGGAAAAAAGTTTTCCATCACATTCAATTGCATCACAGAAACTCTAATTTCAGTGGGCACCTACTTATTATTGTGCTATTCCGTCCATGATAATTCCGCGTTGCAAATCAAACTGTTTCGCAAATGCGGTTTAATGTTACGGTAACTTGTGATCATTTTGTAGGGTATCGCATCTGATAATTTTGGCCCAACACAATATCGTATTAGTAAAATTAGCGAACCACTAAAAAGCAGACATATTTTTAGGTTTATCATATTACAGACCTACAGAAGAACACTGAAAAACTGTCTCTCTCTGAAACTTGAAATTGTAATTAGAATACACATAGTAAACATTATGTGTCATTAGGGTGTCATGTACCTAACACCTACCTATTATTATTATTGTTGGTTGGTTGTGGGCCATTTTAGGCCGCTTCGACCAGTATTTGATCTATTGTGGCAGCCCTTATAGTTCTTTGCTTATACCCACTGCTTCCAAGAATTTCCAGACTCTTTGGGCTGCAATTTGTTGTATCTCCTCTGGTTGCATGATGTGCCTCCCTAGGTAGATACTTCTTTTGCGCATAAGTGGTCCACACGAGCAGAGGATGTGAATGGCTGTCTCCTCTGACTCTTGGCAGAACCTGCATGCTGTGCTTTGTTTTAAACCCATTTTAGCTAGGTGTTTGTTTAGTTTGCAGTGGCCAGTGAGTATTCTTGTCACTGCGCAGGTTTTGTGTCTTTTGAGTTGTAGTAGCTCTTTGGACAGCTTGCCATTATAACCTTCTATTAATGCTTTCCATACCACCTACCTATATTCAACATCATCTGACATGCACTTGACATAAATTGTTGAACCAATTGTAAATAGAAATTGAACTACAGAAGAAAAGAGATTCTTAGTTAAATAAAAATAAATAAATAAATAAATATTACTCGACAATTTTTTACACAAATCGAACTAGTCCTATAGTAAGCTCAATAAGGCTTGTGTTATGGGTACTAGACGACGATATATTTAATATATATATACTTAAATACATAGAAAACATCCAAGTCTCAGGAACAAATGTTTTTGCTTACCACAGAAACAAATGCTCTACCCTACCTATGGTATTATGGTAATTACCTTACCTATGGTAATTAGTTACCTTCATGATTTTTTAAATGTATCATCATCATCATCATATCAGCCGAAGGACGTCCACTGCTGGACATAGGCCTCCCCCAAAGACTTCCACAATGACCAAATTTATGTTCAGCGATAATTTTTGTCCAGGTTTTCCGATTCTGATGATTAGTTTTTGATAGCAGCTATCCTCGGGGTGGTCTCATATAAAAGTAAAGATCTGATGATGGGATCCGGGAGAAATCGAGGGAACTTCTCAAATATGATAGGCAGGTATATGGCGATTTCGGTATTTTCGGTCGTCATTTGATGACCGCAGATGTAAATTTACCAGCATCACCACTACTCGGCGCAAGCCACGCAGGATTTAATCTCCAGCGTGGGTTTGGAAAATCAGAAAAACTTTTGTTTTTTTTTCACTGATGTATTTGTACACTTGTTTCCTTACGATAGCGTTCGTCAACGAAGAGCTATTTGGTGAATATCTAAGGATTTTTTTCCAGAAAATTAAAGCGTTTGCCGTCATTGTGTACCTACCTAAACTAATAGTTTGACTAAATATAAAGAATCAATTTTAGCATTAGACTCCCAGAATCGTTTCCGTTTTCGATTGTTTACTTTTTGTTTCTTCAATTGTATTCCTGCGAAGGACATTTTAAAGGTAGATAAATGTCAGATTAATTATTTTTAATGTGGATTTGGTTGTTTTTCCCACGATTACTAAATGCAGCTTTGAGCTTTGTAATTGTTGTTCTATTGTAACGGCGTAATAATAAAGGAAAACGTGATTTGTAAGTATTGATTCTTCCAAGAAACATTAAACCTACCTATTAAAATTGCCCGGCCAAGTGCGAGTCGGACTCGCGCACCGAGGGTTCCGTACAACAAAAAAAAATGTTATGTATGTATGTATATTGGTATTTCTTGGTAAAAGATACGTAATAATAAACATTATCACCAAATTTGAAGTTCATAAGTCAATGGGGAGTTAAAAAAAATCTTCGGAACAAAATGTGTGACAGACGATAGAAAGACACGCGAGTGACAGCAATATAGTATAGGGCTCCGTTTGGACCCTTCGGGTACGGAACCCTAACAACGTCACATACTACAGACTTTACATACCTTTATTTTACAATCTTTTTTTCATACGCATTGATGAAAAAAATTATCAATGCAATTCATACCGGAAACATACCTATATTTGACACCTTAATAACCATTGGGTTGACACCAATTATTAAGCTCTATTAATATAACATGAGATTGAAAACTTCAAGTGTGTTTGGATGCGGAGAGCTGGATACCGCGTGTGGTGATTGTGACGCGAATTGGGGAAGGGCTGAGTATGTCTAATGAATGACTGCGGGCATCAGCCTTGATCATCAGATGATGATGAAGTGTCAGTGACAAGCACTAGGACATTTACTTTCATCATCATCATCAGCCTGACTCAGTCCACTGCTGAACCTCTCCCATGGCACGCCACTAAGCTCAATCTTCAGCTCTTCTCCTCCTTTCCCTGCCTACTACTTTACGAATGTCGTCAGTCGTCACCCCACCTAGTTACAGGGCGTCCTACACACATTTACCTTTATCATGAACAAAAATAAGGCAAATGCATTTCTCAAGAATCTAAAGACTTTAGTGGCTTTAAAACGAGTTTGCGAACGTGCGCAACGTGAAGCCCTAAGCATAATATATTACAGTATTTAGTCTCAAAGTCCAGGGATATAAAAGAGTAAAAAACACCCTTTTAAAAGTGGCGTACGCAGTGAATGGGCCTTTCTTCTGAAAGATAAGGACGGCACGCTATAATGAAGGCGTGTGTATCGACGGATCCACATCGCATTCCTGGCTCTTGGACTAGAACCGATCGCGTGCGCAAATGGAATGCTTGCGGCGGGACAAGCCATGAGAGGAAGCGAGGGGTGCCAATATTTTACAATTTAACCTATGGTGAAAGAAACTAATACACGTACCTTTTCGTACATGACGGAAGATCTAGCGGCTCCCTTGTTCGCTAACACGAGCATTATTGAGCTTACTATGGAGCTAGTTCGATTAGTGTAACATAGGCAACGAATTCATTGTTTAAGTACTGCTTGTGCGGTTAACGTCAAGCATACATGTTCACATTTATGCACCTTCCTTTTAGGAGTGTATAAAATTTTAAACCGTCTGCAATGTGATGTGACATCCCTAGACGTACGTTAGGTATATACGTCATCATACGCTTCTTGCGGGGCATAGAGGGGCAATATCAGGACCTGAGTCCACTGTGGCGGCTTTTTTTCGTGGCTCATGACAATGAGCCGGTCATTCGGTGTAATTTTGGCTTTTCTTCTCCTTCTTCTCTGCCTGCGAACAGTGGCCATCTCTGGACATCCCTAGAGTTGCAAGCGTCCATAGGGTACGGTGACCGCTTACCATAAGGCGGGCCGTACGTTTTTTTTCCACCGACGTGGTATAAATAAAACCGTTGGTATGAGGCGAAAAATTTATGCAAATCTTAGATGTCCAGCCAGCAGTCCGCCACCGCTCGACCCTTGGGCAGTCGCGTGCGCACATTTCTCGCGAATCTCGAACCTTCATCGCGAGAAATCTGCCGAGCGAGATAAAAAGATAATCCGTAAACAAATGCAACCGCCCGGCGTATTAGAAATTATAAATATTAACGCATACCTGTAATCATTTGATTAAATTATACTCGTGAAGAAAGGGGGCCCTTCCCTCCCTTGCGGTAATAGTTCGTAGTATTATATGACGGCCTGTTTAGCCTAGTTGGTAGTGACTCTGCCTCCGAAGCTAGAGGTCCCGGGTTCGAATCCCGGCCGGGGCATTTATTTGTGCATTTTTCATGGATATTTGTTCTTGGGTGTTGGATGTTTTCTATGTATTTAAGTATGTATTTATCTATATAAGTGTGTATATTATCGTCTAGTACCCATAGTACAAGCTTTGCTTAGTTTGGGACTAGGTAGATTTGTGTAAGATTGTCCCCCAATATTTATTATTTATTAGAGATCGTTTACCTATTTTGCGTGCCAAAGGTTTTTTGCCATTAAAGTATTTAGGTGGGGACCAAATTCTTAGTTAAGGCTTTTATTTCGTCTATAATTTATTTGATTCCGTTGTGACACGTTTTTTTCATACAATTTATATGGGTAACTTTCATGTCACAACTGAATAAATTGTAGACGAATTAAAACCCTTAACGATGGTCCAAAAATTTGGTCATGACCATGACTCATGACCCATTTTATGAATTACCTTTTAAAATCCTTAGGCCAGTTTGGTCAAATCGGACTTTAGTAGATAGCGTGCCTTATTACTACCAAATTAAAATGTAAATTATTAATAAGTGCAGGAAATCTTCATTTGGTATCGTTGTTTGTATCATTAAAATATTTTAACGTTGATTTTATGACTTCCTAATTCAAATCGAACTGGGGTTCCTCATTAAACACGTTATAATTGCGTAGCCCGGTTGATTTTATTAACTAATCAGACACATTAACCATTTTTTTTTTATTATGGCTTCTACTCCTTGCTTCTTCTAGCAAGGTGGATTTGCCAACATCGAGTTTTTCCTTGACATATTACGTACGAGATTTGTCGGTCTGAGAATTTTGCTTGGGGGAGGATCTGGTTGGGATTAAACATATTGATATTACTTTAATAACATGACAACTCAAGGTTATCATCATCATCATCTTGGATGTTTTCTATGTATTTAAGTATATATCTATTAAATATATCATCGTCTACTACCCATAACACAAGCCTTATTCCTCCTCCTCCTCGCGTTATTCCCAGTACAGTTGCATCCTGAAGGATGCCTGGGGTCCGCTACCTAATCCCAAGAATTGGCGTTTTACGGAAGCGACTGCCATCTGACCTTCCAACCCGAGGGGGAAACTAGACCATATTGGGATTAGGCTTGTCAAGTGAGTGGGCAACTTGACTGTTAGAAGTTCTCAAGCCGCCCGGAGGCCTCTAACTTGGCTTAACGACTGCTATCATAGTCAGCAACCGGGACCAACGGCTTAACGTACCTTCCAAAGCACGGGAGCGCTCAGTTAGTAACCACTCAAAGCGGTCACCCGTCCAAGGACTGACCTCGCCCGACATTGCTTAACCTCGCGTACCGCACGCGGTACGCGGGCGCCGCTGGGCCACGAACGCTCCCATAACACAAGCCATATTGAGCTTATTATATATACAGGATGTTTTTATTGATTTCCGTTCCTTCAAGCATATAGCCGTGTATGTATAGACATATAAACAACGTAGCATAGGTATTTAGTTGTTCAAATTTCAAGAAAAACCATTTTTTTTCTTTTTCGTACAAAATAATTAATTATATCACCAAGGATGAATGAAAACCGGCCTTAAGACTTAACGTGGAGTTAAGTAAAAGTAAATGTCAAGTATGACAATTCGGAATGCCAATGATGATACGCGCGTCAACATTGTTTAATGGTTAAGGATCTTTTATACTATAATTAGGGGTGTTAATTAACGAAAATGAATTCTTGAATATCTTCGAAATGGTCCGAATTGGGATACTAGTGTCTTAGAGAAGATTATTTCATCTCAGCATTCTGCCCTCGCAATTAACGGAATTCAATAAAAACACCATGTATATCTGTATAAAAAAAAATTGTCTCCTCATATTTATTTTATTTATTTCTTTATCATTATCAAACTATATAGGACCTTCTCTTATAGATGAGAGGGATCGGGAATTGGGGACTTTACCTTTGAATTTCTTCGAAGATGTATCCAGATTTCCTCGCGATGTTTTCCTTCACCGAAAAGCTAACGGTAAAATAAATATTCATTCACCTAAATGGTCGCGTACGGTACGGTTTCAGAACTTCCTCCCTCGGACGCTCCGGTTGTGGAATGAGCTCCCTGCCGAGGTTTTCCCGAGGAACTACAGTATGGGATTCTTCAAGAAAGGAGTGTATAATTTTTAAAGGGTCGGCAACGCGCATGTGACACCCCTGGAGTTGCAGGCGTCCATAGGCTGCGGTGACCGCTTACCATCAGGCGGACCGCACGCTTCTTTGCCACCAACGTGGTATAAAAAATAATAATTCATAAGTTAAGAAAAACCTCATTGGTACGAAACGGGATTCGAACCCACGACCGCCGCTTGAAAGCCGCGTGCTTAAATTTCAATTTATTTCAATTTATTTATTTGCTAGAACAACTAGGCCACCTTAGCTCCCTCTATTATTATGAGTATTATGACATATGATTGGAATTAAGACATTTTCATTTTTTAAGCGGGCTTTTTTCCGATTTTCATGGTGCGTAAATAAATGCTAATAATAATATATATATATATATATATATATATATATTTGTGTTTCTTGTTAACAAGTTAACGAAGTTGATATTAATTCTCCATGCAATATCAACGCCTGATGAGGTCCTGAGAACACTATATACTAGGTGGCCCATTCAAATCGGTCAGTATGGGAAAGTCTGAAACTATAAGACATACGAAGATTTGTTCTTAGGAACCATGTCACCGATTTTAATAAAAAGAAAAACTGCATTCATACACTGTACCCAGCTAGGGAATCGAACCCGGTTGTTTTGAAAAAATAAACTTACACTATTTCTATTCAGATATCGTTTGTGTAGGTCTTATAAGCAGTAAATAAATGTCTCTAAGAAACATAATGTCTAAAATGAATAAAATGCATTTTTTTCATATACTTTAATTTATCATAGTAGGTGTTCAAAGTGACCACCGTTACAATATTCAACAAGTTCAGGCATGTAAAATTGTCTCTATGGTTGTTTGTACCTCTCTACTTGTAAAATCGGTGACATGGTTCCTAAGAACAAATCTTCGTATGTCTTATAGTTTTAGACTTTCCCATACTGACCGATTTGAATGGGCCATCCTGTATAATGTCTAACCACCGGCATTTATACCTTAAAAATATCGCGTATTTGAAACGTTTTTTCCCTTCTTTTTTCTTTTTTTTGAGATGGTGTTGCATCTCATTTTCTGGTGTGGAGAAGAGTAGAAGACATAAGCGTTGTCTCTTACTCAGAAGGCGTAGTTTATGGAATAGAGGCATCCCCGTAAGCTGTCGACACAGCGAATACGCTTAAACCTCAAAATTGCGGGATGCAAAACACGCATGGGTTACCAATAAAATCTACAGCCATAGTTATAGCTAATACCTACGCATTAGTCATCATCGCGTACAACTGAAAAAAACGAAAAAGAAATCCAAAAAATAAAAAAATCTAATGTGTAAAAATCGTGCAAGTTTAAATCAATGTATAGTCATCATCGCTTTAAAAAGTGGGTACATCAAAAGAGTCACAACTTTTTTTTTTGATGTGGCATGTTCATTTAGCGTCTCTTGGTCATGACATTAATTTGGGTCCGCTTTACAACCTGTCTTGGGTATTACCGCCATAAACCAGTATCGTCATTTTATTGCGTACCCGATCGGCACTTGTCGATGACAAATCCATTGCCTACTAGATTAGCTATGCTAATTCTGTGCTCGATTCTGAAAGGTGACGTGATGTGAACAAGTCTATTAAGCCGTAAGATATTGTTAAGTTTATTTCATACCATAAAGACGATTATAGCTCCCAATCAGTAATCAGTACTTAATAATTGATTGTGTGAAGACAAATACTAGTTGTAGTCTCTGAAAACTCACTTGTTTACTTCGAAACACACAGCAAAACTCGTAAAAAATCATGTACGAGTACTTACTGATTTTTTTACTTCAAATTTTACATTTGTAATGACACATTGTTTTCAAAACGACGCATCGATGAAAAAACAAATGACAGTTTCAAAATTAAATAGTAACCTTCTCCGAGAGAGTTACGTACCTTTTTCAAATTTAATGTTTGTTTTTTTAATTTAATATATATTTTTTTATAATAAATTGGCAATTCCAGGAACATTCAGTATGCCCTGATGAGTAAAGGTCGGCAGCGCGTATGTGTTTGTTCACAACAAGCGCATATAGGCTACGGCGTCTGCTTACCATTCAGACAGGGCGTAATATTGCCATGGTAACTAGTTGAATAAAAAAAAGTATTTATTTCCAATGTACTCGTAATTCAGCAGTTGGGCCGCCCCACACATAATCCTGAACAGGTTTTACCTGCATTCCAGCTACAAGATCTGGACGAATTTGTCAACTACCGTTTCGATAACTGCCGCAACGATTTGCACCCAGTCTGACATAACGAACAACAATCCCTACAAGGCATTTACCCCGAGTTATATCTGAGACGGACGTTTCTATCGTACGCCTTACATAACGTAGTCGCTTGCTCTTTTATGGAGAGACGGCGAATTGAGCAGGCAATGTATTCGGTCCATAAACGGGCGTCCGCATAAGCGAACCGTTAGGTGGCTGTGGGAAGGTTTGTTGTGTAAAAGAGATGCTATTTTAAAGGTAGGTGTCAGTCAACTGTCAGGAAGTGGATTCTTGTACCCTTAGGCTGATGAGGCAAGGGTAAGTGTTGCAAATAGCATTGGATCGTTCATATCATAAGAGCCAAAACACCATTGAAAAGAAACCAAGAAATTCGGCGTTCAGCCACAGAATCAGCCAATTCATATAGGTATTAGTATGAGCTCAAAACGCGGTATAATCGAATTTGTAGTTTTGTATTTTCGTTTGAAGTTAGTGTGTTTCATCAACCATTCATTTGTGTAACTTCATAGACAAAACTATTCAAAAAATATTACTTAGTATAGTCATCAGCAAAAGTAAATGATGTATATGATGATTTAAGTGCCTCTTCTCGTAATACGGCTGGTTCTACAAGAAGGGATTTTTGAAAATTCCACCCTCAAGGGGGTTGAAATTTTGTATGGGGATGGAGTAAAATATTAAGTGAAAGTTCTAATATAACAATATAAGACATTATTCAGCGCGGTGGCGTCGATACGCTGCCGGATCATAAAATTGACATACATCTCTGTCAGAAAGACAAAATTTGGTTAGGTGGGTCGACAATATTACGTCTGCAGAAACATACGAAATAATTGAAAAAAAATTGTTTTCGAATATTTCCGGTAACTGACTCGACAAAAAAACTATATTAATAACCCCCACCAAATCAAATTCCTCGAACCAAATTTTATTGTAAGACCTAATGTACGACATGATTATTATGCAATAAATGAATTATGAATTATCAAACGGTTGAGAAGTGCGACCTGTAGAGGAGAACAACCGGCAATCCGGACATCTGGACATGCGTACAGTCAGCATCAAAAGTAGCTACGCATCTGAAAAGTTCAAAAGTCTCTATTACAAGGGAATAAGAAAGAGCTTTTGACCCCTTCATATGCCTAGCTACTTTTGATACTGACTGTACATGCCAAATCACTTTTGTCGAAATTGTAGCGGAGACCTTCATTTCACTCGGTGGATTACCCTTTTCATAAGGCAATCTCAGCTACAAGTGAGGATGTACCCCGGCGCCGACCATTTAAGTTCCCACATTCTAAGTTCAAGGTTCCATTCGTGGCGGCGGTAAAAAGATAATTATCGCGGCAGTCCATCAAATGGGCTAATTATAAACGCTTAGATCCATCTTCCCTTATACGAATGTAAAGAAAGGTTTAAGTGGTTTGGGATCCTTATAAGCGGAGAATGTACCTATTTTCTAGTTTAATTGTTGCGAGTAATATAACCTAATTATACTACAGACTGAAACCAGCTAATTAATTAATTACTGAGACATTAATATAATCTTTTAGTACTTATAGTGAAACATTTTAAAGTAGGGTAAGTTCCCCGTAGTATCTCTGGGGAAAAATTGGATTTAAGATGTGTAGTTACGCCAAATTACCGTTTTTGAATCTCTAAGGAGTCTAAGGCTCTTAAATGAGCCAGTGAATAATTCTGAATAAATATAGGTACTTTAATTCTCTCTGTCTTGTTAATAATTTGAACGTTTGTATTTCTTGCAAATCATTAAATAATAATATCAAAGAAAATTTTGAATGAGTCATGCGTTTTCAACTTAAAATGTGCTACTATTACTAAACAACAAGTGTTTCACGGCTCTTAAAAAAAACTGGTGATTATTTATTTGAAATCTGAAGGTTTGACGGATGTTCTAAAATAGTCATCCGTTTGACAAAATGAATTTTTATTACAATTTTGCAAGTTGTGGTCCGTCCGTTCGCGGGCGAGAGCTCGCGGCATATCGAGATGCGACTTAGGCGAGCGAGTAAGACAAAATATTTTGGACCTAGTTATACCACCAGCATGCTAGCTGTCTCGTTTTAGGATTATTCGCCGGCTCATTTACAAGCCTTCGTGTTTAAAAAAACCATCTGGCGTTAGTACTCCTCTTAAATATGTAGTCTTAAATAGCAGTTCGTTAATACCAAAAGACCCTCACGATCCTTTTCTAACAGCTTTCATAGCTTCTTTCAGCCCACTCACTATACGAAGTAATCCAAATAGGTTCTAGTTTCCCGGGTTAGAAAATCGAAGGTCAGGTCGCAATCACTTTGCCATAAATGGAAGATATTGACGTTTTAGCCTTGCGGCATTAGAAAAGTTAGGTCCGGTTTTCTTTGAATGCGCGCCAAGGGACGCAACTTCGGTGCACATGCGTGATATGCATTATTCAGTATCTATGCACAGTGAGCGTCATATACATGTATACACTTTCCGACCTTAGTTGTAAGCAATAAAGTCCTATAATCAATACATATTTATGACTGACTGTACAAGGAACTGGCGATCATACGCGATGCATTGTAAGTTCTATAATACGAACATGCTGTCAATCTCGGTAACCTCGTTCCGCGAAGAGTTATAGTTTTATTTATTGTTAGAGAATCCAGGACGTGGTACAATTTTGAAAAAAAAAACTTAATAGGGCCAATCTAAATCTTTAATTTAATCCTCAGTTTTATTTGTGGCATTTTTAGATTGAATCTAATTATTAGCGCACTAAAATTTTAACTTGCGTGCCGGCGCAGTTAGTGCAGGAGGCCTACTTACCACATAAAACGATGTTCGTTCGTGTTCTCCCTTACATTTTTTAAAGGGTCAGTTTTGTGACACCCCTGGAGTTACCCCTATAAGCTGCGGTGACCGACTACCATCAGGCGGGCCGTATTCTTGTTTGCCAGCAACGAGGTATAAAGAAATGTTTCTTGAACCTTTCCTTTCACGACCTGATACGACACGACATATAGCATGAATACGGACCTAATATTGAAAGGCCGATGCTCATACTTTCTTATATCGTTAATGAATAAACGAACTATGAATGGCTAATGACTTGGAGACAATTACTTTCCACGGTTGACTGACAGCACGAATTCACTGGCACTTTCTGTGCGATTTTTTATTTGATTTATCAATCAATAATTATCAATCGTTATTGATGTCACGTGGCATTGGTATGTAACAACGGTAACTCTTGCTGCTTTCTGATAAGTAAACAGGAACTTATCGATCAAGAATTGGAGTCTAAGTACATGTAAAACGGCTGGTTTAATTTAAAACTAACTTATAGAACAGGTAAAAACATTTCCTGTTAACGATAATATATCTATTTGGGTCATACGCAGATTTAAGTTCATGACTTTCTTATGGACGTAGCTAAAGATAGGCCGAGGTCTGGCCGCTGATGTCCAGACCGCGGCCTTAACGCCTAAAAAGCCTATTTTTTTAGTTAAATTCCTAATGCGCAGAAACGGCGTTTTCGCTTCTATAAATATACATAATACTCGTAAATCACTAATTGTACACAACATACCTAAGTCGTTTACTATTGACCGCACCGCAGGAAAGAAGACTTTTGTCTTTTCAACTGTCTAAAATTTCGACCAATTCAAAATTATGATTTTAAGAAGGGCACTTATATATTAATATACTTATAGATAAAAATCATGATCTTAGTTGGCCAATTTTCAAATCGTTGCATTAAGTAGTTCTTGAGATATTTAGCAATGTGACATACAGACAGACAGATAAAGCGGCACCATAAGGGTTCCTTTTATACCGTTTTGGTACGGAACCCTAAAAACTATATCTGCGACAATAGGTGACTAATTTCAAGGCTCCGGTCACTTTTTGTTATGTCACCGGGTGACATTACTGAAAACGTCGCTCAATGCAATCCAGCGCACTTGCGCAGGCGCACCGGTTATGTACGGGCGTGGGTGCCTGGGGGCCTACTCCGAACTTCGAAAATCGAATTTCGTGCCGTGCCGTCCCTGTCACTCTCGTGTTACGCACTATATGACGGAAAGAAACGGCACGATCCGAAGTTCGGACTTGTGAGTAGACTGGGCGGCGGCCTTGCGCGGTGCAGGGGAATGTTTACGATGTGCCTGCCTACTTCAGTTTTAAGTGTTTACATTTATTTGGAGTGAAAGGATTGCGTACCTAATATCTATCTATGCTCATGATATTTCTAAGTTAAGTGTATTAAACACTCGCGAGCAAAATAATTGCATCAAAATCCATTTTTGTGACTCCGCCCAAAAGCTTTGTACATTTTGATCGTGTTCTGAAAATTGCAGTACCAAATGAAAGCTCATACTAAAACGTACCTACCAGAAAGTGTATAATTATCATGAAGCTTCAGTAACAATAATTGAAAAAAAACACGAAAACCTGAAAATATTTTGAAAATGCTCTGAAAAATGAAGTTTAAAAACTAGGAAACTAAAAATAATAAAGTTTATTCATTCATCATATTTGTAGACTAACTGGTGAACTGCATTTTTGGAACCGTTAGGTATCACCAAGAGAGGTAGAGAGTTCTTGGTACTTTCTTTTTTGATTATTCTACATATTTTTCTATCTCTAAAAGATATCTATCCGTCGCGCACAAAGGGTTCCATACCATTATTTATAAAAACGACAAAAAAATCACGTGTGTTGTATGGGAGCCCCACTTAAATATTAATTTTATTCTGTTTTTTAGTATTTGTTGTTATAGCGGCAACAGAAATACGTCATCTGTGAAAATTTCAACTGTCTAACTATCACGGTTCATGAGATACAAACTGGTGAGAGACGGACAGACAGACGGACGGACAGCGGAGTCTTGGTAATAGGGTCCCGTTTTACCCTTTGGTTACGGAACTCTAAAAATGGGTTCCAAAACAATATGGCATTCATAGTATTCGTAACTTCTACTGCCTTACCTTACGCTATGTATTTACTGCTTCGGTGGTTTACATAGCAATGCAGTCGCGGCGAGTTATGAATGAACGCGTGGGCTGCGGCCTTGAGTCGCAGTTTACTTTGCAGTTGTATGCAACTTATCGTTCATTGATAAATTTACATAAACAAGCGTGCGACCGAGAACTAAATTAGGGTGAATTTAAAAAAAAACGGCCTTATTTTAAGATGAACAACAACAACAGAACAATACACAACCACAAGTTACACGTCCAACAAACACACAACACAAGTTGTACGTTGTTTTTTAAACGTTCTGATTATTATAAAGTCATTAAAGGATATCATATAATTTTCCAGAATTATTCGCTGGCTTATTCAAAAGCGAGTTTTTCATTAACGATCTTCTACGCATACTACTACTATTTTAGTACCTACTATACTCCTATGGAGAGAGCTATGTTGGGAGTTTCTCTGCGTGATCGCATCAGGAATGAGGCCATCCGCAGCAGAACCACCGAATACCCCTCCTACCGATATAGCCCTCCGAATCGCTAAACTTAAGTGGCAGTGGGCGAGGCACATAGCACGTAGAACCGATGGCCGTTGGGGCGGAAAGGTTCTCGAGTGGCGACCACGTACCGGAAGGCGTAGCGTGGGCAGGCCCCCCACACGGTAGACCGATGACCTGGTAAAGGTCGCGGGTGTCCGCTGGATGCGGGTGGCGCAGGACCGGTCATTGTGGAAGTCTTTGGGGGAGGCCTATGTCCAGCAGTAGACGTCTTTCGGCTGACATGGTGATGATATTGATGATGATACTCCTATTAACCCGACACCTCACAGATTCTGGCAAATATATTCTCATGTTTTCAGACGGAAGGAGGAAAGCCCTTTTCAAACCATTAATTACAAAGTATCCGTACCAATTGCGTCACCACACTCCATTAGATCTAACGTCGGTTTCATCAACGAGATGCCAGAGCGAGATACCTCACCAAGACAGCAACAATAGCGGGCGACTCGAGTTGTATAACATTGTATAGCCCATTGTAAACTGTTACCACAGTTGTTACCATTATGCCCTATCATGGGATGTGTTGTGGAATGCCGTGTCAAAATTGGATCTATTGTAATTTTACGTCTTATTGTGTAGTTTTAATTCGTGATTTTATAGGAAACACAAATGACAACCGATTTAAAACATGCTTTTATTAGCTCAAAATTTATCGCGCTATTGAAATGTGGTTAAAATTGGAAAAATGTAGGTAAAGTTCTTTATATTTAACCCCCAACGCGGAACTCCAGAGAGGGGTGTTATTTAAGTTTAATATGTGTATCCGTGTATCTGTGTACGTGTTTGTCTGTCTGTGGCATCGTAGGTCTTAAACTGAATTGAATGCAGCTTTTTTATTTGAATGCAGGTCTTCCAGCGATGGTGCTTAGACATATGTTTTATCAAAATCGCTTCAGCCATTTTTGAGATATTGAACTTTGAAATGAAAATGTCGGGGGTATTTTCAAACTTTTTTGAGTTGTCTGTTATTGATTTTGCATTACCTATTACTTGCACTTATAAATGACCCCGGTAAGGAATAATAATTCTCTGTCCCAAGAATAATCGGCGTGAACCCAACGAGATATCACGTTTAGGGTCCCCCACCAAAAAGTTCCCAGTGGAACCCTTAAGGGGTAACTGCTGTCACATCGCTAAATATATATCGCAAATTAATCAATCAATTTGAATATAAACAAAGCTGATCCACGTGTATAGAAACAAAATCTTGTCTTCATTCTCTCTGCGTTCATCAAGACGCCGAAATGAACACACATCATCACTGAACAGATTACACGCGCAACACTGGGTAACTAATTAAGATTATAATTAACTTTAATAAAAGGCATTATCTTGTGATCGGGTTTCATAAGGCTGTGTCCATTGTAGTCTCAAAGCTAAAGCGTATTTTTCTGTAGGTAAGCTTTGTTTGCCCGTCAGCAAGCTTTATTTTTACAATAATAACTGCTATCAGAATTTTGGTTTTTTACGATATTGACATAAAATATACCTTACGGCCCCATTCTTCACTCCTTTCTGTAGACCTTAGCCTATAAATCCTATAATACCATTTTAGATAGCTGGCTCATGGAGAAGTGCTTCTATCGGGTTCGTTATTTTCTCGAACAACAGTATTAGATTATATTTTTTATGTGACATTCAAATTCAATTCTAATATAATATAAAAAAAAAAATTAATTCTTATAATAATTAATATGATTTGTAAAATAATTGCACGCCTTACATGGCTGAATACATGAAACAAAAAAAATTTAATATCTTATAAGACTGTATTCTCGGCAAATAAATTGATTGATTGATTGATTGATAGAAAATCTCCAAAGAAACCCCACAGCATCAGTTGTCGCGGGAGAATTCTGGCTTGTATTGTTACCCCCTTATTCATAAGCGTTCATTTTAGCTAAAATGCCGGTAAAATTCGGAGTCCCTGTATTGTACGGCCATGATAATGCCCGGCCACAAAAATGTCCGGCCCAGTAATCCGCGCCCAATGTACATGGATTACTGGGCCGTGCATTATTTGGCCGAGCATTATCGCTCTGAGCAAACTTGGTCCGGGGCAATATTTGGAAGCCACTTTTGTTCGAGACGATAATGCGCGGCCCAGCAATCCGCGTCCAAAAAAGTGGACGCCGATTACTGGGCTGTACATTCCTGGGCCGCGCAATATCATTCCGAACAAATTTGGTCCGGGGCAAGAATTGGAAGCCAGTTTTGTTTGGACCGACAATGCCCGATCTTGTAATCCGCGTCCATCCACAGACAATATAAACTTATTGTCTTTATCTGTCACTTTGACATTTGTATTTGTAGGAAGGGGACAACCCCATATTTTAGTTAACAGAGGTTTGTTAAGTTTCATTCATAAGGGGGTTAATCTATAGAATATAGTCAAAGCTTGGTTAGGTTGAGATAGTTGAAAAACTAGTATTAGCCTGCGTCTTGAAATCATTCTCAAGCAAAAGTGTATAGTGGTGTCAGTAAGGTGCAATTTCTTTACTGACGCCGTTAAAATCATCCTTATGAAATCGACAAACATCTTTTCTTTAAAAACGACACCGAAGCACGGACTGCTTGTCGCCAATCTTTCTACTTGTCGCCAATCTTTTAGAACTTCGTCTATCCAGCAATACCTTAGTTGGCTGGTTGGATGTCGACCAATTGGACGTCCCAGGTACGCTCTTTTGGCAGCACGATCCTCTCCCATCCTCTCAACGTGGCCGGCCAGCGCAGCCGAGCAGATTTGCTCTCTCCGATTATGTTGGGCTCGGCAACCAGTGTTCCACTTCCGCGTCCCTTCCTAACCCTCCAGCTACCATCTTCCCATTTTGTAGGTCCCGGAATCTTCCTCAGAATTCTTTTCAGGATATTTTGTTGTTTCCCTGGAGTCAAATTCAGGACCTAGTACTTAAATAGCAATTTCACCGTGTGCGTTTTCAATAACTGTAAAACAGGGCAATACAATAAACATAATCAATTATTTGAACGAAAATTGACAAAATGGTTACAAGAAAAATCTTTCTATAGCGTCATAGATAATATAAATTATAAAAATGTTTGACATATTTACGAAATTATTAACATAATGTATTAATGATACAATGTAATCATTATTTCTGCCTATTTATCTATACCAAATTATTTGTATGCATGCTTGCATGCTCAATACGAGACCTTTTAATTATACCCTAAGACCATATATTTTGATGATCAATTTTGAATTTGAATCAAAACATATATTATAATTAAACTTATGTGGACTACAGGCCTTACTTTACTACGGTTATTTTGTTATTATTCGGTGGGAAAACCTCATTTGAGATTTAAATGCGAAAGTTCAGGGGGTCGACCGCTTGTTTTACTTGTTTTATTATGATTCAGACGAATACCGGTTCCGCGTGTCCATAAATGTTAAACAAAATGCTACGGATTATTTATAAATACTCGGTAATAATGATCAGTCAGTAAATTCGATCTTTCATAAGTTTTTATATGTATCTGTTAGGAAGACCTGTCGTGGGTTTCACATTGCTATCCTAGTTATAAGTCTATTTTCTATGATAAAGCTGTTGGTCTTCTAATAAAATAAACATTGGCTAACGATGAACTCTTCCAAATAATTACCTTTTCATTCTTGTGGAGAAAACATGGCATTCGTTATATTTCCCACGATTTGTGTATTAACTAAATTTTTGTCGGACTGTCAAATTACTACAGAAAAGAACACATAAGGTGCCAGTGCTCAGCACTGACATGCCACTTTCAATCTTATGTCATATCAAAATAATAGGGGTGAAGATCAAGTGAAGGTGTCCAACATTGGTTTATTTACCTCACCTATAAACTCTTCCTAATAATTACCTTTTAATTCTTGTGGAAAAAACATGACATTCGTTATATTTCCCACGATTTGTGTATTAACTGAATTTCTGTCGGACTGTCAAATTACTACAGAAAAGAACACATAAGTTGCCAGTGCTCGGCACTGACATGCCACTTTCAATCTTATGTCATCTCAAAATAATAGGGGTGAAAATCAGGTGAAGGTGTCAAACATTGGTATATTTACCTCAACTATAACCTGAATATAGTGAACACTCGTGTGAATGAACAACAAATCATTATGCATCTAATATTAATTTCGTATCTAGGTTTTACTTGCGTACTTTTTTGTTCGTAGAGAAAAACCTGCGATCTAGGTACCCATTCATCGGGGAACGACTGGGTTATGTCGTATTTCTATCAACTAAAAACTCCACGGTGACCGCCATCTGCGCTCTAGTGCTGAGGACTCCACTCTCAATACTGAACGCACTGGAGCCCCGCTCGCGCTTTACACCGCTTGGCTCATCTTAAAACCATCCACGTCACTTTCACTAGGATTGATAGCCATCAGGTGCAGCGGTCCCTGCGACATTGTCCACTCGCAACCCCGACTCTCTTTAGTCGCTTTTTACGACAAATGGGGGAGACTGTAGACCTCATCTTGCCCGAGTCTACGCGGTTTTTGTCACGCGACTAATTTACATTTGCAAGAACTTGCGTACAATTCATATTGCGGGACTGCAGGCTACCGTGGTAAGGTAATTACGATCAAACCCCGCAATGTAATCGAAATTGCATACAACTTCTTGCAAATGTAAATGGACATATACGTTATAAAGAAGCGGCCGATCTACTAAGTAACATACCCATTACCTACCATATGAACCTGAACATTTCGGACTGCAATTAAACAAGTCGTAAAATGACGCGAGTGCCGATTCGATTGTTTCTCACGTTTTGATTGTGAGTACCATCTCACGCTGACGTCAATAGCCGCACCATGTTAAACTGGGACACAATTCGACATGTTGTATAAACTATTTATGACATGGCGATAATATACTTTTTTGAAAAGTTGCGAACTGAGTTGAGCTAAGTTGAGTTGAGTTGTTTAAATTCATAGACTAAGAGACTTATATCAATAATCTTGCTCACTCATATTTGTTTTTGTTTTTTAACTGACCCTAGTCTCACCTAATGGTAAAGTGTCGACAGGACATAATATGTAACTTATAGGCTTCACAGCCCTCACTAGTATGTTACTTATATTCCTCCATCGCTGCAGACTTGACCGACCTCTTTTACAAAGAAATCAATGTTTCTATCATCGCATAAATATTTAAACTTAATCAATCCTCAATTGCAATTCAATTTGCATATCCTCCGACGCCGTTAGATCCGACAAACAGGCTTGTAAATTACGTGCAACGTTGTGAATTGCCTTTGAACTGCCTACGTTATTCCCACACCTCGTTTGATTTACATAAGGACGGCAAACACACCGAAAACAACGTTTTCTCGATTACACGCCTGTAATTTCGCATTGAATTTTAATAACCCGTAGGTAGGTTGGAGCTTTATCGGGGAGTCTCTTCGGCTGCGATGTTGAATTGGGGTCGGTTTGGAATTTGTCGCTCTCATTTGGTAATGGATCATAACTAGCAATTTTCTTTTTATGCGACACTTTGCTTTGATAGACTATCGAGTTACTTGCAGACAAACTGTTTTGCACGGATCTGTCCTAGATTAGATGTAGGTTGGGATTAGCCCAGAGTGAAACAACTTCTTTAAATATAATTATTTATTGAAATAAACCCAGAGCAAACACATCGCTTTAAAAACGCAAACCCGCCATCATTTTAAAAACTATCTATCTCACTCTGTCTGTCTCTTTTACCCACTTACGTTCCGTTTCCCACACTCGGCCAATCCTGCACTATGTCAGTTCCACTGACATCCCTCTCACTCATTCAGTCACCCTCACCACAGACCATCACCATACTAGCTTAATAAAATAATTAACAATCTTTAGTCTTGTTTTATTTATGAATCTTCAATACCATCGACGATGTATTGAATAGTAACATAGTCAGGGAATTTTGCTCTCTTTCCCAGCTCCTTCATTCGCAACATATATTGGTTACAAGTTTCATCTTTTGCCTTCTTTGTCGATGCCATTAACTCGTGCATTTCTTTAGAATTCACGGCATCCGGAAACTCTTTTATAAGGGCACTCTTGAGCTCTTCGTAGGTTTTAAATACTTTTTCAGATCTTAGCCATAAAGCCGCCGTGCCACACAAAGATCTACGCGCGATCACCAGCTTCTGCTTCGGAGTCCAGCCTAACATCTGCATTATCCTCAATATTCTGGGCCCATTTCGTTGAGCTATACGTCTTGTCATCTCCATCAAATTGGGTAATGCCGCAGTCGAAATTGTAAAACATGTTCGCTGCCGCCAACGAACCGTAGTCGCTGCTTTTGCTGCCGCCCGCGCCGTCTGCGTCTGTCTGAGTGTTTTGAGGATCAGGGGGCATGTCGTCGTCGTCGTAACCACTTAAAAATCTTAAAATACAGTCGTCGTTGTCGTCGTAATCTTCTTTACAAAATCGTCTTGAAATATGCGTCGTTCGTCGTCTTTTCGTCTTCACTTTTTTCACCGCTCGTCTTTTGTCATGCCGGCCGCGTCGTTGTAAATCTTATACTTATTTCACGTCGTAATCTTCGTCTTGTAACGTCTTCTTCACTCTGAGGCCATCCCGGAGGGGCCCCCAAAAAGATGTAGGTTGGGATTAGCCCAGAGTGAAACAACTTCTTTAAATATAATTATTTATTGAAATAAACCCGGAGCAAACACATCGCTTTAAAAACACAAACCCGCCATCATTTTAAAAACTATCTATCTCACTCTGTCTGTCTCTTTTACCCACTTACGTTCCGTTTCCCACATAGATATTATTGTAATCAGATTAAAATTAATTTAAATTTTGTTATGCAGGTCTGAAATTACTATTATAAGCTAATTTTGTATTAAATAAGCAGTTAACGTAGCCAACAAAATAGTTCACGATTTAATTTAAATATTTTTGTAAGATTTTTTTATAATTGTTAATTTCCGGTAGACATGTAAAAGTGTCCTCGTGGTCTTTTTGCAGAATTAATACTTTCAAATTCAAATTCAAACATTTAATCTGCAAGTAGGTTTCAAGGGCTCTTTTACACGTCAAGGATTACAATTTTGATTTTCATTTTATGTTCCTAATAGGTTTGAACAGTTTGATGGGTCGTAGGACTCTTAGGTACATTCTCTGCTTCTGCGGACCACTGATGCAAAAAATAAGTACCTGCCTATGGCAGCACATCGTGCAACCAGAAGGAGGTACAAAACATCACCACCCAAAAAATCTGAAAGTTTCTGGAATCAACGGGCCTTAACGGTGAACTCTAAAGGGCTGCCACAACAGATCACACACACACACACACACACACAAACACACACACACGTAACAATCAAAGAAAGACTCGTAGGTAGGTTAGAACACTTTGGTAGATTTCAGGGACACAGTTCTTGTCATGACTTGACTACCTTGTAAAAAAAGTAAAAGTAGTTTATTCTTCAAATTAGGCATATTACATGCACCTATGAACGTCAATAAACTACCACCGGTTCGGAAAAATATACCTCTGCCACGAGAAGAACCGGCGTAAGAAACTCGGCGAGGTGTCATTTTTTCAAAACAATATACATTATTAGTTAAATATAAAATTACAGTGTCAGCTACTACAAAATAACTTAAATAACAATGCTACAGTAGAAAATATATTTTCGCGATAGATTACTGTTGAGCAGACACGTGGGCAGCTACTGCGTGGACTCGGGAAGATCAATAAAAACCGTGATGATGACCCAATGTTGTTTTATTTCACCATGAAATAACTTGGCATTGATTATAATAATATACAGGGTGTCCCAAAAACCAACGCCAAAACGAAAAAGGGAGATAGTACAACCCATAAGCATTCAGATTAAGCAAATATGACCTTAATGAAAAGTTCATGGTTTTCGAGATATTGGCCGTTTTAAAAAACTAGTGACTTTTGATACCCTGCGTCACTGTATCCATTGCCATCACTGCAAATTTAAGTATTTTGTAAATCGGTTTTTTGCAGGATGTTACCAAAAACATACCCTATCGAATGTCATTTAAATTTATTACATGCCATGGTGCTATAGTGGTAAAAATAATAATCAAAAAATAAATCAATCAATTTTATTAATTTAATCTGCGGGTTTGATCGAGTTTAATTTCAAAAAAGTATACTAAACTAATTTGGCACAAAATGTTAAAAAAATGCAATTTTATTGCAGTTTTCAAAATGGTACTGCATATTCTAATGTACCCAGTAGTTTACGAGATAATACTATTTTACACCAGAAGGAGCTTAAACTGCAATTATTCCATACTTTGAAGCCCCTACCACCTACGAGGATCAGAAATTGAAATTCGAATAAAAAATCGATTTGAAATTGGAACATCATTCAATATTTAAGTTCAAGTCGGTTTAGGATTAGTTTAGTAACTTCAGTACATTTAGTTAAATTCATTTGTATCCTCTTAACGTTATTACTACTGGTCGTGCCCCCTAAGGAGCCTTAGTTACTTAGTTTAATTAATCTTTCATACAAAAATAATTCTGGTTGTCATTTACCTTTAAAGTGAATAAAAATAATGTAAAAAAAAAACGTTACCAGGGGGCCTATGATGCTAGCCATTTTATCACTTATCGTTGTGGATAAGACATTTGTCACGTTCTAACAAGTATGTGAGTGCAAGAGTGACGGATGTCTTATCAACAACGATATGTGATAAAATGGTTAGCATCATAGGCCCGCTGCTTTATTTATTTAAATCAAATGTTCAAATTGTCGGCCATTTACTTGAATACAAGCTCGGCATCTCCTTAAAAATGCTCGACTGATGCGACGTGCACTTCTTGTGACGTCGTTTTGTGCCTCTGCGTAAATGCGTTGTCTCAGCTCCGCTATACTGTTAATCGGATTATTGTACACTTTTTCTTTGATGTAACCCCAGTAATAGAAATCCAGAGGATTTAGGTCTGGAGATCGAGGAGGCCACAAAATAGGACCACGACGCCCGATCCATCTCTGTGGATAAGTTTGGTTTAAATGTTCTCGTACTTACCGAGCATAATGTGCTGGACAGCCGTCATTTTGCAGCCACATTGACCTTCGTGTAGCTAAAGGCACGTCCTCAAGAAGATTTGGCAACTCATTCTCTAAGAAATGTAGATAATTTTGGCCATTTAGTGTTTCTGGTAATTCAAATGGGCCTATTATTTTTCCATCTAATATTCCAGTCCAAAGGTTCACTTTAAATTGGTACTGCGACCGATCTTCCCTCATTAAATGAGGGTTTTCTAATGCATAACTGTGTAAATTGTGCATGTTCATGAATCCATCTCTTTTAAAAGTGCTTTCATCTGACCATAAAACCATGTTTATGAAATTTGGATCCTCTATGTGTTTCTGCAGCATTGTCTGGCAAAACTGTACTCGAAGTGGGTAATCACGGGGCAGCAATGCTTGAACACGTTGTATGTGGTATGGATGATATCCATAACCAAGTAATATTCTATTGGCAGCAGATTTTGATACCCCTATGCTACGTTCAATGTTACGTGTCGAAGTAGATGGGTCATTTTGAATCTCTTGCAAAACATCTTCATCGTAATCTGCTCTAGGTCGTCCTACTCCGCCACGATTACCAGGCAAAACGCCTTGTGAGTATGCGAGATGAACATTTCGAAATACTCGATGGTCCGGATGCCTTAAATTTGGATATCTTTCGCGATAAAGTCTAGCTGCAGCACTAGAGTTACCCCGACATTCCCCATAGATGAAATGCATGTTTGCATATTCTTGAGGAGTATAATTCACTGGCATAATTTATGTAACAAACACACTACACTTAGTCTCAACTAAATGAAATAAAATTACTAGGCAGAACACGAGTTCGAGATGCACAGAAAGTTAATTTTTCTAGTTAAAATCCAAATCACAAAGCAAACACGAATCCAAGATAAACAAAGCAAAGTTCATTAGTTAGACAAAATCGAAATCACAAGGCAATACTTAAGTCCTGGTAAAGCAAGCCCATTTAAGAAAATAAGAAATCGAGCCAAATGATGCACATCAAACGGATTAACGAAGTGTACTGAAATAGCTAAAATTTGATGTAACCAGAAAACCGAATTGAGTTCGAATTTTGAATTGTGTTCCATTTTCAAATGAAGTAATCTTCAAATCGGATATGTTCGAAATTCAACCTCTGAACCTGGTAGGAGCTCTGGTTGCAAACTATGGAATAATTGGAGTTTAAGCTCCTTCTGGTGTAAAATAGTATTATCTCGTAAACTACTGGGTACATTAGAATATGCAGTACCATTTTGAAAACTGCAATAAAATTGCATTTTTTTAACATTTTGTGCCAAATTAGTTTAGTATACTTTTTTGAAATTAAACTCGATCAAACCCGCAGATTAAATTAATAAAATTGATTGATTTATTTTTTGATTATTATTTTTACCACTATAGCACCATGGCATGTAATAAATTTAAATGACATTCGATAGGGTATGTTTTTGGTAACATCCTGCAAAAAACCGATTTACAAAATACTTAAATTTGCAGTGATGGCAATGGATACAGTGACGCAGGGTATCAAAAGTCACTAGTTTTTTAAAACGGCCAATATCTCGAAAACCATGAACTTTTCATTAAGGTCATATTTGCTTAATCTGAATGCTTATGGGTTGTACTATCTCCCTTTTTCGTTTTGGCGTTGGTTTTTGGGACATCCTGTATATTCCACTTTACATTGTTTAAATAAATTAATTAGGGACGAGCACGAAATAAGTGGCTTACGGGACGGCCATAGTTGAAGAGTAAAAAAAAGGGAGAGAGATGACAGCTGTCACCTATATCTGCGGTAGAGCATAGATAATAAAAAAAAGTATTTTTCTAACAATTACCCGTGCAGGACGCTATCACTGCCAAACATCCCTATCCATGATGTAATCGTTTATCTTATAATATGCTCTTGAAATAAGTGTTTGTTTTACTACAGATTTGAATTTAGAATTGCTAAGTTCAGTAATGTGTTTAGGGATTTTATTGTAGAATTTGATACAATTTCCTAAGAACGACTTTTTCGCCTTTACTAGTCTATAGAAGGTTATTTTGAGTTTCCCAGTATTTCTCGTGGCTATTGGTTTATCAGCGTTCGTTGGAAAATTGCCCTAATTCTTCCTAACATACATTATTATTTCAAATATGTATAGGAACGGCAGGGTTGGAATATCTATTTCTTTGAAAAATTCTCTTAATGAATCACGCGACCCCACGTTATAAATTGCTCGGATAGCCCTTTTTTGCAAAATAAAAACAGTTTCAATATCTGCAGCTGATCCCCATAAGATAAGACCATAAGTAATTATACTATTAAAATAAGCAAAGTAAACTAACCGTGCCGTTGCCACATTGGTAAGCTGCCTTATTCTCCTGACTGCAAATGCAGCAGAGCTCAACCTACTTCCTATCGCTGTTATATGGGAACCCCACTGCAATTTTGAGTCCAATGTAATACCTAAGAAAACAGTAGAAGTAACAAATTCTAATTACCATTAAGTTTAATATTTGTATCTAAGTTTCTGTTTGATGAGTTCGCTAGAGAGAATTTCATACATTTCGTTTTTTTCGGATTCTATACTAAGTTATTGGCAGCAAACCAGTCAGATATCATGGAGAGGGTATTATTTGGTTCAATGAGTTTAGTATCTATCCTATTTACCTTGAACAGTAATGAGGTGTCGTCTGCGAACATTACAATGCCTGATCTTCGACTTACCATATATGGCAGATCATTTACATAAACAAGGAACAGGAACGGACCTAGAATAGACCCCTGAGGTAATCCCATCTCTACCACTGTCTCTGACGAAATGGCTTTATTTATCGCTACCTTTTGATTTCTCTGTGTTAAATATGACTTCATGAGATCTAATGCATGCCCTCTGATGCCATAAAACTTAAGTTACAATTTAAAGTACAATGATCATATGATTGTGATTGGATACATTAACAGGTTAATTAACATGGAATACATAAATGAATGTCACTTTAACAGCCACATCAGATATATATCACTTAAAAGTGTCAGTGTTTCATACCCACGACCTATGATCATAATCATACAACTAATACAATCATAAGATGTGCAAGTTATAGGCTTTATGTGGAAGCGAGCTAGCGACAAACGTGAAACCGATTTCAATCCAGAAAGTTTTGTCAAATAGACCGCTTGATATAGTTAGAAAGAGCGGACCTTATGTGCTACAATTATTCTTTACAGATACGCTCTTTAAGAACTTGAAAGTATAGAGCAAATACACTTGTTTCAATACTACGAACTAAACGTACTTTCTGTACTTACAATGAATACTTACATCTGTTTCAATAAGATACAAGTACTTTTCGTATACATTACCTTATGCGGCCTCGTTTGAGTTAAAATGGAATTCCAATGCCGTTTGAAATAATGACTTTGAATAAGTTTTTCGGCTAATACTGCAGAATAGTTTTAGCTTATAGATTAAATGACAGACAATGATGACACGTCGCGCAGAACCGGTCATTGTGGCACTCTTTGGGGGAGGCTTATGTCGTTATAGACTATAGAACGAGAGCATTAGTAGTGTAATTTCGAAATTCTATATCAATTCACTAAAGTCTTAAGTTGAAATGCTCTATGTGTGACTTATGCCATTTATGTGATAAAGGGATGTAACATATTTCAGTGAACAGCGGTTTGTTAAGTTTTATGAAAATGTATTTAATGTGTAAATTTTTCTGTAAAAGACCAACCATTTAGTTTTTGACCAGCCATATACCTATGTTCTACAAATAAATTATTTTGATTAAACTGCACGGACAGGTGCCGTGACGCAAAAAACTGGAATTCTTGCACAGAGTTAGTATGGCTAAGAAAACGATATCCAATTCAGACGTATTAAATGCATTATGTTGAGAAAAAAACTAGGCACCGATTGAGGATCCTGCACCAAAAAAGAGCTCGCAAAAACTGACGGTATAATTTTGCAAACTGCGTCTACTTACTCAACTAAGTGCTTAATAATACATAACTGCAAAATATACTTATTTCACAGTTACCTACTAACTATACATAATTACGTGATTTCTTGATGTCTCAGTTCTGTTGCTTGCTTTGCAAAAGGCAACTTCTGATATTTTGTGTATTTAAACAAAAATTGTAGGGTAGATACCAGAAATTTTATGAACTTTTCCGCACGATATTGTTTTTATATTTATATTACAAATATTTATGAATTATGTTTTGTTAAAATGAAGCGTTGACATTGCTTTTATTTATTTGAACTGCATTGCACAAGTTAAACACTTAAAAAGGTCGTATTGAATACCAACATGCATTCTCTATACCTACTTACTATAGGGCCCATTCTGGCGTAAGTATATGCTGTATATGCTATATTACGGGACTTCATCACGTCAATCAGAAGATACCTACTTTTTATATGAAATATACTTAGTTACAAACATCCTCATTTACACATAATAGTTGCATATTTAAGGATGGTTCCCACTAGACCGTTCCATTTCCGGGCCGGGTCGAGACCGGGCTGCTTTGCTTCCGAATCTCGGCCGTGGCTCGATCAGCCATCAAACTTTTGTGTTAACTAAAATGGACTGCGCTGGGCCGCTTCCGAGCGTCACCGATCCGGCCGCAACGGCAGGCGCTGGGGTCCTACCGCGAACTTCGAAAATCGAACTTCGTAGCGTGCCGTCCCTTTCACTCTCGTGTTACACACTATATGACGGAAAGGGACGGTACGATACGAAGTTCGATTTTCGAATTTCGCGGTAGCAGGCCTGGCGCCTTGCTATAATCGAAAACGGGCCGGCCCGGACACGGAACGACTTACTGTGAATCATTCTTTAGTAGCATGAAGATTTTATCCACACAATCATAAAATCACACAATGTAACATAAACCTATAAAGATCACTAATCACTATTTACAACGATTCCGTAACCGTATAGCTTTTTCTCAACCTGTCAGCGATGCTCAACGGTACCTGACACTGCTGGTCGATAATCATCCTTATTACTTTGCAATAGAGCGCTTCATTTGTGCAACGGTGCCGATACAGATGGCTTGCATTTCCTATACTATTAATTCATTACAATAGCAGGTTTATGACAATTTTCCAATAATTGGCACCTATGAGCAGCGTGATTAATTACTTAGTTATACACTATACTGTAATAACCCTCTGGTTCAGTGAGTATACTTTATTCGTATATTAGCTATGCCCGCAACTTAGCGTATTTAGATTATAAAATTTGTGGCGTAGATTATAGACATAAAAGTGCGTATAACGGAAACGGAACGGAACGCCAGTTTTAAGGAATTTGAGAAGCCATTTTCTAAAACAAATGAGATGAGTTTTCTGTAAGCGAATGATGATAATGATATGCGGCAAATAGGTAGACACTATTAACTATCGCATTCTATTCAGAGGTTTAATAGTGACAAAATCGGTATGTTAATGAACAGTGTGAAAGACAGATATGGCACATTATACTGGCTTGCATTTTATTCACATGGGTAGCTTCTTTGCATGAAACCACTTTTTTGACGAACTTCCTAAAATTAGGTACTTACTATATTCATATCGCTATACTTGAATTCCACAGCTTAGTCAGCTTCGGTCACAAGTGGTTTTAGTTTCCGAGAAAGTGACACATTTCTCAAATCTCTTCCTGTCCCTAAACAAATGAGTAAATACAAGCGAACTTAAAAGTAGGTAGAATGAAAACGCGGTAGAGTACATGTCACCAGCGCCAATATCTGCCATATCAAAGGGCGCATAACTGACACGACTGTATTTGTGGGGCCGTTAGGACGTGTTTATAATATTTTGCCGCCTTTTTCTCTGTGCGCATCAGATCAGATGTAAGCATTTGGGTACAATACAGAGAAACTCACAGATTCAAACCATACTAGCAGAGGTTAATATTAGAATAGGTTTTTACTCTAAGCTCGTAGATAAAAGCCACGTTTGAATTGTAGCACTGTCCTTTGACTGTCCTGTTGGCGCTGCTCACGGGACGCGTGACTTCACACATGTTTTAAATGAGATTCTAATATTTTATGGCTATTTGTTGCTATCTCAACTTTAGTATTCAACTTGATTCTCCTTCGTTTTAGTAGAATGTGACTATTTGCTGATAGAAAAACTGTCTTTGTTCAACATTGCACGTAAATGTCACTTTCGGTACCTGAAAGTGAGAGTTGCAGCAAAGCAATAAAATGTTGGAACAATCATCATATAAATAGGTACTTACGCGGAACATTTAATGATAATGTTCCTAGCTGTTCCTGGTATGAACTGTAAACATGCTTATAACGTAACAAAACCCTGGGATTTCCTGATTTCCAGTAGTATCCATCGACAGACCATCATGTAGGTGATGAATTTTAATCTGATATAGGTATTTACGCGGGTCGGTATCTGATTAACTTTCCACAAATAACTGAAGGCAGACACGCAACAGATCTGTCATCTGATATTATAAGTTAGCAAAGAAAAAACTGATTAGGATTCAATAACCATTAAGAAAATTTCATGTTGGAATTTAATCATCAAGGAACGTGAACCTATAAACTAGATGTTTTGAAAATTCGAAATGTAATGAGATTTGAAATTGGAATCGATATTATGAAAGATGTTCTTTTTTCTAGTGCTTAGAGGCATTGATGCTGCGCATTCAGCCGGCGTCCGTTGACTCTATACAGAGAAAGTTGTTAATTAAAGAACGAAGTGATTGCCGACAGATTGTGTAACCGAACGCAACAGATCAACCATGTGGCTGCACAGGGAAATACCTTCGCCATGGAAAGTTGCACGTAATATTTCGTGTTGGGCGCCCGTTTAAAAAAAAAACAAAGATATCTATGCTATGGTCGCGAATTGATTTAAATGGGCAAATGGGCGGCGGGCACGAAAGTTATGGCCGCGCTTTTTAACATCACTTTCGATTGCAAATTTCGCGAGCAAATTTTACGGCATCTCTAGTTGGTTTTTTAGGATTCAGCTTTTTAAAAAACGTGATCAAATATATTGTCACAAGTCACAACCAATTGAATTCGTGAGTTCAACAGACATTGCGGTTACATACAAACGTGGTTTATTTATTTCATAATATAAAAAATACAATATAAATTAACTAACTTAAACTAAAAATAACCAAACAAACTTGTCCGGGGACTGCAAACTCTAATTATAAACTCTCCCCCTTATTCATAAACGTCCATCAAGTCTCTATTATTTAACAAGCCGCTAAAGTTGGTTTGTCCTTATCTGTCACTTTCACATTTATGTTTGTTAGAAAAGGATAAAACAACTTTTAGCTAACAGAGGTTTGTTAAGTTTTATGAATAAGGGGGTCTGTGTTTAACTCGAATCCCAAGCTTCAGGGGGCAAGCATAAGTAATTTTTATGAGGCTAATACAAACTAAGTATTTCAAAAACTACAAATTATAACCTGAATCTACATAAATAAGTAGGTACCTAAATACTTAACATTAATAGTATGTAACCTGACAAGGACGTATAGTTAAGACCTGAATGGTGTTATTTATACAGTTTGTTTCATTTGCGCAATTGCAGATACCCATAAATATCAATCTAGAGTGAAGCTGCCCACGGTCGTCGTCGGTCTATCGTCGGTTAAGAGTGATATTAACGATGGTAACCGATACTGCAAATAAATACATCCATCTATCTAAATATATAAAAGAAGAAACTGACTGACTGACTGACTGACTGACTGACTGACTGACTGACTGACTGACTGACATATCAACGCACAGCCCAAACCGCTGGTCCTAGAGATTCCAAATTTGGCACGTAGGTTCCTTATAAGGTCTAGGGGTGCACTAAGAAAGGATTTTTCAAAATTCAACCCTTAAGGGGGTTAAATGGGGGTCCGAAGTTTGTATGGGGAAACAAGATTAGTTGGACTATTTTATTCGAAACTTCACAGGAGTATTTCTAACGATAAATGAGTAAATACGTGTTTCAGGTTTTTTGAGAAATCAACCCCTAAAAGGGGGAAATCTGGTGAATCTGAAAATCGACATGGGTATTGTTTTTATGATATAGCGGGTCGCTGATAACGAAAACAACAATGATTTTAAAATCTCACGTGGAGGACGTGAAATACCATCCCCTCTGTTGGGGTGCGAGGGGGATGAAATGTCTAAATATTAATATGGGTGTCGTTTTTATGGTTTTTTGGGACGTTAATTACGAAAATGGCATCGGTTTTGTAATTTAATATTGTGGACATGAAAAATTTTGAAAAATTGTGCCAAATTTCAAGAAATAACTGACTGACTGAGAGACTGACATATCACCGCACAGCGCAAACTGGTGGTTCTAGAGATTCCAAATTTAGTATGTAGGTTCCATATAAGGTCTTGAGGTGCAATAAGAAAGGATTTTTCAAAATTCAACGCCTAAGGGGGTGAAATGGGGGTCCGAAGATTGTATGGGGAATCAAGATTAGTTGGATTATTTTATTCGAAACTTCACAGGAGTATTTCTAACGATAAATGAGTAAACACGTGTTTCAGGTTTTTTGAGAAATCAACCCCTAAAAGGGGGAAATCTGGTGACAAATTCTGAAAATCGATATGGGTGTTGTTTCTATGGTTTATGGGGTCGCTGATTACGAAAACAACAATGATTTTAAAATCCCACGTGGAGGACGTGAAATACCATCCCCTCTGTTGGGGTCCGAGGGGGATGAAATGTCTAAATATTAATATGGGTGTCGTTTTTATGGTGTTTTGGGACGTTAATTACGAAAATGGCATCGGTTTTGTAATTTAATATTGTGGACATAAAAATTTTGAAAAATTGTGCCAAATTTCAAGAAATAACTGATTGACTGAGAGACTGACATATCACCGCACAGCGCAAACTGGTGGTTCGAGAGATACCAAATTTGGCATGTAAGTTCTTTATAAGGTCTAAAGGTGCATGCAGTGCCGTGAGTTCCCTATGAAGATACGACCTTTTTTGATTCAATGTATTGTAGATGGTTTTATTAATCAGTGCCGTCCGATAGGATTTCGACATAAATCGATATTTGAGCGTCCGAGAGGACTCTTAATAGGAATCCGAGGTACCTAAACTTTGAATAAAGTAACGGCCATATTGATTTTCTTCATTTCCGTCCCGATTTCGTTCAAAATCGATATCTGAGCGTCCGAGAGGTCCCTAATACGACTCCGAGGTAAAATGTGGAAAAAGTCGCAGTCATTGATTTTCTTTTTTTTCGTCCCGATTTCGATCGAAATCGATATCTGAGCGTCCGAGAGGTCTCTTAATACGAATCCGAGGTAAAATTTGTGAAAGTGGCGGCCATATTGATTTTCTTTTTTTTCGTCCCGATTTCGTTCAAAATCGATATCTGAGCGTCCGAGAGGTCCCTAATACGACTCCGAGGTAAAATGTGGAAAAAGTCGCAGTCATTGATTTTCTTTTTTTTTCGTCCCGATTTCGATCAAAATCGATATCTGAGCGTCCGAGAGGTCTCTTAATACGAATCCGAGGTAAAATTTGTGAAAGTGGCGGCCTTATTGATTTTCTTCATTTTCGTCCCGATTTCGTTCAATATCGATATCTGAGTGTCCGAGAGGTCTCTTAATACTAATCCGAGGTAAAATTTGTGAAAGTGGCAGCCATTTTGTTTTTTTTTTTTCGTCCCGATTTCGTTCAAAATCGATATCTGAGCGTCCGAGAGGTCTCGTAATACGAATCCGAGGTAAAATTTGGAAAAAGTGGCAGCCATATTGATTTTCTTCATTTCCAACCCGATTTCGTTCAAAATCGATATCTGAGCGTCCTAGAGGTCCCCTAATACGAATTTGAGGTAAAATTTGAAAAAAGTGGCGGCCATATTGATTTTCTTCATTTTCGTCCCGAATGTGTTCAAAAACGATATCTGAGCGTCCGAGAGGTCTCGTAATACGAATCCAAAATAGAAAAAGTGGCGGCCATATTCATTTTTATCATTTCCGTCCAGATTTCGTTCAAAATCGATATCAGAGCGTCCGAGAGAATTCTTAATACGAATCCGAGGTAAAATTTGGAAAAAGTGGCGGCATATTGATTTTCTTCATTTCCGTCCCGATTTCGTTCAAAATCGATATCTGAGCGTCCGACAGGTCTCTTAATATGAATCCGAGGTAAAATTTGGAAAAAGTGGCAGCCTTATTGATTTTCTTCATTTCCAACCCGATTTCGTTCAAACTCGATATCTGAGCGTCCTAGAGGTGTAATACGAATTTGAGGTAAAATTTGAAAAAAGTGGCGGCCATATTGATTTTCTTCATTTTCGTCCCGATTTCGTTCAAAATCGATATCTGAGTGTCCGAGAGGTCTCTTAATACGAATCCGAGGTAAAATTTGTGAAAGTGGCGGCCATATTGATTTTATTTTTTTTTCGTCCCGATTTCGTTCAAAATCGATATCTGAGCATCCGAGAGGTCTCTTAATGCGAACCTGAGGTAAAATTTGGCACTCCATTCATACCTATATGCAAAAAAGTTTAATGTTACTATATAGGCGTGTGAGGTATCTATGGATTTGCTTTTAAAAACGACATAGAGGTTTCGATATTTTTTCCATTTAAATCAACCTTCAATTCTTTTTTAATCGTATGGCATTTATTTACGAACCGTGAGATTTTCGAGAAGACTAGTACGGTTGCCAGTTTTTGTTGCACTTTTAGCACCACCCAGGGGTTCTGTGTATGGTAACGGTGGGTACTCCCTACGGACGCGGTGCAACTTCGACCCCCCTTTGTCAAGTGAGTGGGCAACTTGACTGTTAGAAGTTCGCAAGCCGCTCGAAGGCCTCTAACTAGGCTTAACGATTGCAGCCGCGATCAACGGCTTAGCGTGCCTTTCAAAGCACGAGAGTCAGTTAGTAACCACTCAAAGCGGTCACCCATCCAAGAACTGACCTGCGCCCACATTGCTTAACCTCGCACACCGCACGCGGTAGGCGGGTGCCGTTGGGCCACGAGCGCTCTAAATTCTTGATAGTTTGTGCCAAATAACAATTCAATAGGTCCAGTAAAAGCAACTTGGTTGTAACAGACGGACTGACAGTAAGGAGTGCGAATGGAAGTGAGGCCAAATTTTCTTTTTGGATGCTCCAATGGTAACTGGCAAAACCTACCTAATAAATTTAATTGTAAGAAAAATAAATGTTACACATGATATTGAATTAGCCGTATTTCTGTACTTCAAAGGACCAGAGTTTATGGCCGCTGCGCGCTGTTAGGTCGTTTACAGACCTATTGGTGTTCCTGTAGTACACAGATACTTTTACTAAGAGCCATTTAAGACATGCTTTTATTTCATCGGCCCTTTCCCCTTCGGCCTCTCGGAAATGTATGATAATAGTTTTCGATCCTTATTTTTGCCAAAATCAAATGAAATTCAGCAGTTTGTCGGTTCTCAGAATGTATACTGACTTTTTATCTGTTCATCTGTTAATGAATCACAATCACCAAACTTCGTATAGCGAAACCCCAGAATGTAACAACTACTTTTCTGGAGACCGCATTTAAATCGGTTCAGCCAAACGCGAGATAATCGTGGACAAACATACGAACCTGTTTTTTTGTAGACGGTTAAAAATTTCGCTTAGTACGCGGGCGAAGCCGCGGGCAAATGCTAGTTACTTATATTACTGCAAAAGTGGGTTTTGTCTGTTTGTTGTCTTTTAGGACCTTAATACACTGGCGATTTGCAAGAGGTTTGCAAGCGACGCGAATCAATGAATTCGCTGCGCAAACGACGAGCACGCTTTATTGGTTCGCGCCGCTTGCAAACCGCACCCAAATCGCTAGTATACTAACGATAGAACCGCTCACGTCCGTTCATACCTAAACACATCAAAGAAAGTAGGTAAATACGTTTTGTTTGTGTTTAGATGACCGTTACGCGCAAACCCTTTTACGGATTTTGATGATATTTATTTAAATCCAGGCGAAGTCCTTAAAAGATTTTTATTCGAAATCCCATAATTTCCTACGAGGATGAAATGGAGTGTGCGTGCATACCGACCTATTGCAGTAAATGGAGTATGATTTTGGAGGTAAACTCCTCAATATTCTTAGACTGCACCTACTACGAGTACATACCCAATGGTTGACATTTTAATACACAATGGTTGAAACCTATTGTTCACCTCTATTATTGTCACATAAGATTGACAATGTCAAGTAAAGGGACAGTGTTAAGCACTGGGACCTTTACCTTATAGCGAGGCCGCGGACATAGTTTAGACTATTTTACCTGTCAGCTCTTCTAGTTATTTTATGGTGATCGATGAGAAAATGACTCTGATTTGATCGGTAAATCGTGTGGACAGTAAACATACTGTCGTAAAACTACTGACTAACTTACTGTTACACTACACTTTAATTGGCTTTGACAAATTCCTGATAACAGCGATAACAGTAATACAGTTTTCGCTAACTAATAAAATAAACTGTTGATGAAGTTAGTTGCAGTAATAACCTGGAGCTTCATTCCAGGACTGAAGGATTGAGATTGCACGTTTTGGAATTAAGCACTAGGAAACAACCAAAAACAAGTTTTTATACGCGTCGGTGTCAAACAAGCGTATGGCCCGCCTGCTGGTAAGCGGACACCGAGGCCTACAGACGCCTGCAACTTCAGGAGTGTCACATGCTCGTTGCTGGCAGTTTACAAATCATACACTCCTTTCTTCAAGTCTTCGGGAGTACTTATTCCACAACCGCGCGCGACCTTACCGTACTCGTATGTTACATCTTCTTGTTAGCGTTATGCATATCATTACATATCATGTATAAGCCAGACGTACTGATATTATAATTAATATAAAATGAAAACGCTTCTTGCCAAAACGGAATCCCGGGAATGGCATACAAAGACTTGGGTCTCGACGTAACAGAAAGTAACTTCGAAGATTGCGGTTAGAGATTGACGAGATATTTCAGACAATGTGTGATGTAAAGTACTTGCAGACGGTAAAAACGCCGTCCCATATTAAGACACGAACGATAGAGTATCTCGTAATAAAACAAAAAAGAAACATGAGACAGTAATTAGTATATGCAAAATTTAATTAAAAAGATAAATTAAGTTATGTCAGGCTGCATTATCTCAAGTCAAGTTTTTTGTTTTACAAACCTTGGTCAATGTATAAGTAAGATATAACGAGGGCTTGTGTTGAGACATTTCCATGCAGGGATTCAGCAGTAAAATCATCTTGTTATACGCTACGCTACCACGTCGATGTACGTAATGTTAATTAACCAGATGTGACAGCGACGTCATAGCACGGTTATATCAAAATTCAATGTCTCCAGGCAAATGCCGATGATGATACTCCTCTATTTTACGTCCTGTATTCTACGTCTGATTTCTGATTGCACATTCGGACGGAGAAGACGGATACCACGGTAGTTTTAGTCGTTTCCTTCGTACGAACTTCAGGATCCTTGGTTATCAGACCTTTCGTACGTACGACATCCCCGGCATCGTCAAAAGAACTTACCTTCCGCCTTCCCCGATACATCAAAAATCATATACACACTACATTTGTACTGTCTGATTTAAGGGACCGTACCATTGGCAACCTTTTGACGATTGTGCCTTTCAGCGTTCTTAAATATATTAATAATAACAATATTGTTGTTGTTATACACCAGAGGTGCCAAGGTTATTCTTAAGCTCGCGCCACGTCTTCCTGCTAGCTGTTCACTCTCAACTATCTGCATTTAACAATAGGCCCAGTAAATTAATATTAAACTCATACGGCTTATACAAGTCATACAGCCTGAGGCAGCGAAACGTTTCGGCTCAATTGGCTATCACGGCATCATTAAACCAGTACAGTTTTAATTGTCCACCATTATGGGGCCCGCTGACCTGCTCGCGAATAAATAGAGCTTACACGCTACATGTCTTGTAAGCATAGCATTGCTATTCTCATATTCTGTTCAAACCATACGCTTGTTTGTGTCTGGTGATTAGCATTAGTGGTAGATTATCTAATAAAAATGCTAGCTCGAGATAAATATTTCATTACTTACGCAATATTAATTTAGAGTTCCTTCATCGGCAACTTCTTTTCAATATTCCTGGGTGAGCTTTGTTCGGCTTCGTGTTATAAAACTAGGTTTTTCCCGGATATACCTGTAGATCCGCTAGACCGCCAGACTGCCAGATCGATTCACACCCTAACCGCCATTATGAACCACACTGAGATCGTTACAGCCAAGACAAACAAATGTTGCTCAGCTAGTATTTAATCTAGGATTATTGGCAAACACAATGTCCACAGGCATGTTTGGACAGTCTAATTAGAGCCTGACAAAAAATTTAAATCTAGCATTTTAATTATATGGCTCTGTAAATTATTGTTGTTTAGGTACTCGTCTATCTTAGTCTGGCGATAATATGGGCTATTATATTCCAGTCTCATATACTTTGCCTTATTTGCCGAGCTTCGTTCAGGTATCAAGCTGTTTTCCTGTTATTGCACTGGAAGTATACAGCTTAGTTACCCGACCCGCCCACAAATACGCTATAGCAAACCCACGATACGTGCCAAAGTTTTAGCTCTTGTGAAAAAATTATGATAAGTCAAACTGACCCAATTTATAATGGAATAAAAACACACTCTCGGTTTCTGATAAAGTGGAAACTCGCAAGTGTTAAGTGTTCTAGTGAGACCTATTCTAACTCCCGGACGAATTGTTGACATAAGTACTTAAGTATTGCAATAAACGTGTTTTTGACGAAGCCTGCGTTGCGGATGTCACCTCTGAGATGTATACGAGTATATAACGAAGCCTAATGTTTTGTTTCTGCATGCACCCGACCGTCTACACTGCGGATTAGGATATATGGCTCATTTATAAAAACAAAAGATGTATACTCAATAAAATATTCAAATTGAAATTATACTGACGTAAAAGGCGGCCTCGTCGGTGCGGTGGTGCAAAGTTATTGAGATCAATTCTTCTTACTGTTTCAACCGGCCTAAAGTCTAAAACAGAACGCCGTGCAAGCAACTGATGTGAAACAGAACAACAACTTTCAGAGACACGACCTCCAGTACTGGAATATCCAGTCAAGACGATATGTGAATCGTCCAGGTTCGTGCGTTTTGCGTTATCTACCGCCTGGCCAATCTGGCCATATGTGTCTGCGCGGCACTCTGATATTGAGAGGATTTTTTTTTTTAAAAGGAGCCCACTCAGCATGAGTCGAGGCAGGGGGCCACGACGCTGATTTTCAGTGGGTCCTATAATGACTAACCTAAAACTAAGACTAAGAAATCGCTTAACTTAACGGGCTTATAACTGTATTTCATTATTGAGTTTGTACAATCAAAATTATTTATTTATCTATCTCTGCGAAAACCAAACCAGAAGGTGAACCATTGACATAAGACATAATACAAAAATATGGCGGACCTGCGTGATTATACGTGTGCATTTTATGTGTGTATGTATGCTTACTCCAAATTTGATGATGATGGTGATGCATTTCTTGTATACTTATTACAGACGCAGGCAGCCCTTAGAGATTTGATTAGTAAGTAGGTGCTGTTTTAATTTATTTTTAATTGGTATCAAACTGATATGAATTCGTTAATGGCATATAATATGACTGTGCTGGTATAAGGATAGGACATCTAATTATCGAGGACATACAACTTCCAAACTCCAAGCACGGACATTAGACAAACAAGGCCACAGTCGTGGCATACAGATCGGCAATTACCCGCGTTAATAACGCCAGCAGATGGTTTCTTGTGAGGAATTCCACCGGGAAAAAATCATGCGCGAGTACCGTGGCGATGCGAAAGCGTAAAATGTGGTATGATGTATGTACGGTCTATCGATGTGATGACTGACCTAATGGCCGAAATGTATACAAATATAAGAAGGTAATTAACTCCACATCAGATTATTAAAAACTCCATCACCAGTAGGCATATTAGTGTAGACAGTTAGTAAAATATAACCGGTAAGTACAGACATTGACCAGGGTGCAGCAACATAATCTTATACTCGGATACCTACTAAAAACATTATCTTTTGCGTTATTATGGGGATAGATCTCTGAAGAAAAGGTGAATTTATAAAATGTTAAACGGCATTACTTATCTTACTTACCTGTATCCAATAAGGCGTTTACAGTTATTTTGTATATTTTATCGTACTATCATATAGAAAGACTAACTGTTTCGTGGGATATTAAATATAAATAATAGCGTTAAGAACCCGTATGATATCTCAATAATTAATTTAAAAATGTAAATAGGGGAATACGTTGATGTCTACCCTTAACTTGATGAATAGGTATACAATATAGTTAGGTTCCAAAAGTCTATTGTGGGTACTTATGGGCTTCCGGCAGAGTAATATGATAAGATTGGTTGAATATAATAAATTCTCGTAAGTAGCAACTAATTTCGCGGAACCCTCTCTCATTGTGATCCATCAAATCATATCCGGTACACTTTCAAACAGCTGTGGCACAGCAATTATTCGCTCTATTGCAGAGGAATAAGGTGCAAAAGTCTTAGCATACTTTTAACGTCGACTGTACCTATACTTGATGTACCAAATTCACACAGTAAGTCCAACTCTAATTAATGAAAACAGAAACAAATGCCTGGTGACCTTGTTTCTAATAAACAGTTAATAATTAAAAGCGAGTGCTGCCGCACCATTCTTTTGTTAAACTTGAACTCTGAAAGTCGGTTCGGGTCGGCGGGCGCGATTAGCAATGTAAATCAAGTTTTTATCGCACAAAGATCACGGCAGGTGATTAGATTATTATAATAATTTGAGGTATTTATGCCACCTAGTTCCACTGTCATTTTTAGAGAAGTATTTATCTATGATTTTTACTATAGGTTTTATATTGTGCATATTTAAACGTTGTTTATCGGGTATCTAACTTGGTTTCTTATAATTTCTTAATAAGTGGTCATTATTACCTAGTCTGTTTCATAGTATGACTTTTTATTATAGTTAAGACTGAAGGTAACACATATCAGGCTTTACCATAGTTACAAATACTCTCTCCCTCTTATTAATAAAACTTAACAAACCTCTGTTAAGTAAAATATGTTTTGTCCCCTTCTCACAAATACAAATGTCAAAGTGACAGATAAATACAAACACCTTTTAATGGCATTTTATGTAAATGCATTCGCTCATTATACCTATTAAGTACTTTGGTATGTCTGTAGGTATCATAAAATATGAAAAGAACTGCATTTAATTTTGCAATTTTAATAAACTAACTTTTTGTTACTGATTATGTGGTTATGATTATAAATTACATAATTACCTTACGTAATCTAATTAATAGCTAAAAAACTCCTAACACACTTTCAGTTGAAATTGTGATATTATGGATAATAATTGAACACAATCTTTATTTGTATAAAATTATTCGGCAAATAAATATTTGCGATGATAATACAGTGAAGGAGGCGTGGTTATGATAATGAAAACAAATGATAAGTCAGTTCATTTATTTACGGCAACTCATGTTTTGAATCACAATTGTATCACAACCACCAACGAGTTAAATTCGATTAGATATGAACACATGCCTAATGTGAGTAATTATTCGGAAAAGAACATATAGTGATTTATGTACATGATTATGAAATCATCGTCAATTTGCATCATTATCGACCACACATGTTCACAGTCGTTTCGTTGACTCGATTATGATAATTATCATTTAATCTTAACAACTTGAAAACTCATCAAACAAATTACAAAACAAGCATCAGGGCTAGGCAACAAACAAAAACTGGTTTGAAGTATAGTAAAAAAAAACTTGTATAAAGAATCCATTGTTCGAGACGTTAATATTAATGTCACTTTGATAGTCCCATTGTCTCAGCACACACAGTTTACTTTACATTCTAAATATGCCGAATTTACTTTCTCTGAACGGTGCATTAAGTGCAGCGGATAAACTTAGTCCTATAACTTTTCTAGTGTCTTTTGGAGCTACGATGCCATCGTCCCATAACCGCGCTGTACTGTAGTACGGCCGGCCTTCACTTTCGAACTTTTCTTCTAACGGGGCTCTAACTTTCTTATCATCCTCGTCTGTCCACGGTCTACCTTCCCGTTCAGCTTTTCCTTTAGAGACTAGCGACAGCACGGTCGCAGCCTGAGGCCCACCCATAACTGAAATTCTGGAGTTTGGCCACATGTAGAGGAAACTTGGAGAATACGCCCGGCCGCACATTCCATAGTTGCCAGCGCCGAAACTACCGCCAACCAAAACTGTGATCTTAGGACCTTTGAAACAGCTGACAGCGGTCACCATTTTAGCCCCGTTCTTGGCAATACCACCCGCTTCTGCCTCGCGGCCCACGTTGAAACCGTTGATGTTCTGGAGGAACAACAATGGTATCTTTCTCGCCGCGCATAGCTGTATAAAGTGAGAACCTTTCAAAGCAGACTCTGATAACAACACTCCATTGTTTCCTATCACACCAACTGGATGCCCGTAGATAAATGCGAATCCGCAGACTAGGGTATCACCGTAAAGCTCTTTGAATTCATGGAATCTACTTCCGTCGACGATTCTCGCTATTATTTCTCGGACATCGTAAGGTCTTTGTAAATTAGCGTTCACAATTCCGTGGAGATCTTCGATATCAAACTTAGGATCCTCAGCCTGGGGAGTATTCACCCTCACAGCGCGGTCTGTGTTACTATTTAGGTTAGCAACAACGTTTCTAGCTAATAGCAGAGCGTGCTCGTCGTTTTGCGCGTAGTGATCCGTGACACCGGATTGCCGACAGTGCAGATCCGCTCCTCCTAGTTCTTCAGCGGACACTACTTCTCCCGTGGCAGCTTTCACCAAAGGAGGCCCGGCCAAGAAAATCGTTCCCTGATTTTTAATTATTATACTTTCATCGGACATGCTTGGAATGTATGCGCCGCCCGCCGTGCAAGAGCCCATAACAACAGCTATCTGAGGTATACCCTCAGCGGACATATTAGCTTGATTGTAGAATATCCTTCCAAAGTGTTCCCTGTCAGGAAAGACGTCGGCTTGATCCGGTAAGTGGGCACCTCCGGAGTCGACGAGGTAGATGCACGGAAGCCGGCACTCTTGCGCAATCGCCTGCGCGCGCAAATGTTTCTTGACCGTCATCGGGAAGTAAGTGCCGCCTTTGACAGTCGAGTCGTTCGCAACTATTACGCATTCTTGGCCGTGGACCTTGCCGATGGCGGTAACTATGCCGGCGCCAGGCACCTGGTTTTTATACATATCTATAGCAGCCAATGTGCTTAATTCGAGTACATCGCTGCCCTCGTCGACTAGTCGGTTGATTCTGTCCCGCACGAGTAGCTTCCCTCTGTGGATGTGTCTCTTCACTGCGTCCTCCGACCCGCCGCGTATAACGTCACTTGTTTTTTGACGGAGCTCCGCAACAAGCTCGTCCATTCTCGCTTTATTTTCTAAGTACGTAGGATCATTTCTGTTCGGCTCACTGCCTATGATCGTGGCTTGACTGTAGTGGCGGCATTGTCCGCTTAAACGCTGAGCTCCTCTAAGTATTCTTAACATTTTGTTAATATAAACTCGGCGACACGTCCGGCCGGCGACTCGGTGCCGCGCTACTGATGATAACACCGTTATCTGAGCGATTAAGTCGTACGCACAAAAACAAACTTATTCGTCGCCCGGCTTGATAAAAACTATAGTATGTATGGAATGATACTCGTAGTGCAGTGCCATTGTCACGATGGTATTGACGTAATATTTACATATGGTTATGAGCGGCACATCCATTGAGTCGCCGTTTTGCATAACAGCGCGCTAAATAAATGACACTAAAACATTTTAGTACACGGTTGTTAACTTTGGATTTTGAATGGATATTCAATCACTAGTACGACACGACCTACATAAGTCGCCAATAAGGCTTATTCAAGTGTTGCACGCGGCATAGCAAGTTGCCGATTGTGAAACTTGCCTTGTGCTGGTTAGTTATGACTTATTTAGTACAACTTAAGTGCTGTGACTTCGTAATATCCTTTTCTAATAAAGTTATTAAACTAAATAAAACTCATAGTGCCACTAGATATCTTCTACGAGTAGGTATCAAATTTAGTAACATAGCTATGTCAGCCGTACTCTGTAATTACTACAATCATATTGGCATTTCGTCAGTCTTAACAACAACTCACTTTGGGGCTATTAAACAGTGTTTCGTTCAGAAAAATAAAAAGACACAACCTCAAAAGCACAAATTCTACCGCGCATGCGCGAACCGGTGTAACCCTAATCCTCTCACGCGCAGGTGAACGACATCGTTTCACTTTCCGCGACCCGTCGCGAGGTGGCGACACTTTCCTTCCGAGCAGGTTACTCATTGTGATGTAAACTAATCGTTCGATGATCAATGAATAAGTTTCCGTGTTTTGAAGCTTTATACGTACATTGAGCAACATGACTTGCCGTGTAATTATGTCGTGCCTTAAGCCTTGCACGATGGAGGAAAATGGTTCTTAATAATTATACGTATACCTATTATATGTAGAAGTGTTGGTAATGTTTATTTACAGATTTGTACAAGATGTGCCTATCTACTGCATTGATAGTTTAGGTGTCCAATTTTAAAAACGTTATTTCGTGTTATTTTATGTGCATTTCTTTAAAAATGCGTAATAACAATCACGTTCCAAACTATTTTTACACGAATATTTAATTATCAAATAATAAAGTAAAGACGTGAGACGTAACGACGGCATTCACATTCCAACAACTACAATTACTGTCATTATAAATATAATTTCGGCCATAACTTATTACTCGATTAATTAAGTCGCCTTATTTTTAATTTAGCTACATACACATACTCAAATATACGTAATGAATACTATAATTATCTTTAAATGCATCACTGAAAATATTTTTATCAAACATGGCGCGTGCCCGCACTCAATATCATATACCATTTAACGAGAACTCAAATTAAAATTACTGTGCAACGCAAACGCAACACATCGATTTATTAAACGGATACTATAATTTGTGGGATATATATAATATAATGTACGTGTAGAGCCGTTAGTTTATACAGAATTATTTAATCTAACTTAATGCTGTATTACCTACATTTCATTATGAGATTTCACACTCCAAATAGCACTAACGATAATATCTCCCGTCACGCGAACAACAGAATTTCATATGTGAAACATAACATGTCATTATCACGAAACAGTAAATCATAATGTCCACAGCTGTATACTTAACTAAACTCATAATGCTTTCTCGCTGCTTAAAATTTATTGGATTTTCTCTTTGATATTCGACAGAAAAATCTCAGATGAATGTTATCACGAGAGGAAGCGTGTTTGTAAGCATTCCCAACATTAGAAAAGACCGGATATATCTTCCACTTTATATAGAATGAAGAACATACTAATTTTATGTGTTTGTTTTCCAGGATCGAGATGAACAAACGAAATTGGAGATGAAACACCGCCAAGAAGAAGATGACTTGTACAGAAAATTCTCGAAACACCGCGAAGAAGAGAACCGAAGAATACGAGATGAAATACAGGTATGAAATAAGCTTAACTTTCCTACAAACCTTAACTAGGCACTCTAGGTTAACTAGGCAAGTGTTTGCAATTTTAACCAAGCACAATTTAAGTTTAAATCAAGTATTAGTATAATGTATGTTTGCTCTTTTAGATCTAAGCGACGTTCCATGTCTTAATTAATTTAATTTAATTACGTAGCGAATAAAGGGTCCAATTTTGAATACGCGAAAATCTTAAGTACTAGAAAGACTATATTTGAAAATCCTAGTCACGGTATCAAATTGTAACGAAACCTTGCCGACAGGATGAATGGGAGCGGGAACTGGAAAGGCTGACCAACAGGTTTCAACAAGAGATGCAGGTGAAGAAGAGACGGCCAGATTCAGAGATCGGAGCCTTGACGCTGCGGCACCAGCAGGAGCGAGCGGACTTGGAGAAGAACATGACACTGAGGAGGGACAAGAAGAAGGAGAGTTTGACTAGGAAAATGTTGGAGCATGAAAGGTAAATCGTCAAAAGAAGGTAGATATGTCAAGTTGAATATGAATTACGAGTCTTTCTCCATCGTAAATGTAATCTCAATGTAGGCTGGGTTACGTGCATATAAGAAGCGTGAGCGTATGTAAGATTTGATTCTATTTTATTTTATTTTTTTATTAAAAATGGGATTGCTCTTGGCCAGCATCTAGCCAGGGGGCAAAGATGAGGCCGACGATGAAGCGAGCTCACCCAGAAGATGCCTATTCACTCGTGCCTTAAAAAGGTCCAGGTTATATAAACTCGGAAATACAGACGCCGGCAGAGAATTCCAAACCTTAGAAGTTCCAAACCCAAATTCTATATGGAACAATAGGAATAAAATAATACATGAAATACTAGTAAAACTTTCTGAATTGTCAAGTAAAACATTCTTAGTTCTGAATCCTGACCACCGTACCAGTTCAGTACCTGCGTAGTTATATGTCAGATACAAATGGGTTTCTTTGGAGGGTAATGGGCGATACATTGAACTTAACTTTATATCTCGCAATAGCACTTAACAAAGATGATGATTTTATCCATATTACCGTTCTTCCGTATCCAGGGCAGCAACAGCAGCGCTAGTCGAGAAACAGAGCCACGAGATGATGGAGCTGATCCAGGAGCGTCGGTCTGAATACGCGGCAGGGTCCTCACTATACGTGGACGGAGAGGAAGCCCCGCCGTACCCGGCACGCGCGCCGCCGCCGCAACCGCCACTCGTCTCCAAGTTCCACATCTACACCGACCCAGTTGAATTTGCTGATGTCGACAAAATTGCTATTTCGGTATGTTGATTTTGTCTCTTCATTCCCCCGTCCTCATACTGTCCCTCTTCTATACCACTCCTTTTTCGTCTCTCTGTCCTCCTGACCTGTAACTGGTACGGTCCGTATTTATTTTTCTATTTAGGTTTAGCAAAAGAGAAAAAGTAATAGGGGTCACTGTCGTTCTTTATCTCCCGCTTTCTTTGTGGACTCTATTCCTGGCTATCAGCACTACCAGTCTGATCCAAATGTTCTACCATAAAATAGGTACAAGAACAGAACGACGCTACAAACACACGGCGGCGTCCAAGCGCCAATGAAATTACAAAAAAGTGGCCATGAGTGAATTCTAATAAATGTTATACTACCTATTCGGCGTCAATTCTGTAGTTACATGATGACTCAAGAATAATTAAAAAGTATATTCTCACCATCAAAAACTCATAATAACTTCCATCAAATTCTTAAAACAATAACTTTCTTGCACTTTATTATGTTGCCGCTCAACCTGTCAGCTACTGTTGCATGAGTAATAAGAAAGTTTGTTTTATGTCTTGCACAGTATAGTGTGTAATAAAATCACTTAGTCCGTCACAAAGATCAATCACCCCTATGATTGATTGAGGAGAACGAGCATGCTGTAAATCCATTTGTGGATGGATGGCAGATTGCCTACCTGTGTCTAATTGAAATCGGCTGGACGCATGTGACAGTGAATGATCGAAATGAGCTTGCAAATATATATGTACTAGGTACTACCAATGGTTACTATACTATATAGGTACTCCAATTATCTAATCTACCTAGACCAACACCACCACCATATCAGCCCTAGGACGTCCACTGCTGGACATAGGCCTCCCCCAATTTCATGGGGGGTAAATGCCATAATCGCCACGCTTGGCATGCGGGTTGGCGATCGCAGTATCTCCACCGCACTCTAGGAATGCTGCTGCCCATTCCCCGGTGGTCCTGGTCGTAGTTTTAGGACATACCCGGGTACCTAGACACCTTAACCGAAATTCAAAGAGTTCAACAAAAATGGATTATGATCGCTGTCTTTATAGTAAAAGATTTTTGTACGCTACGTATTGGTACGTACGCAGTTGTCACTGGCCTAACCTGTTCCGCAACCCCAATGGAATGACCATGAGGCAACACCCACTAATGCATCTACCACACACCCTGACATTCGTGATTCGTTTTTTCTTTCATCTACAGGGAACTTCATGTTGCATTACGGCTTATCTGCCTTCATAGTAATGCCATTTATGCATAATTATATATCGCCAATGCTAGTCTAGTCCCACATAGTTTAGAGCAAAGACTTCAAACGGTTCAGACTAAAATACCTCTGTTTTCTTCGACAATAATGTCTATAAACATTATTGCAGGTAGCGCAAGAAGACCAAAAAACCTTCACCGACCTAGTCCGACAGCTAGTTGGCCGCTGCGCCACCGACGTGGAGAAGGCGCGGACGATCTTCCGCTGGATCACCGTGAAGAACCTCAACAACATACAGTTCGATGACAATCTGCGGGGGGACTCGCCGCTTGGCTTGCTACGGGGTATCAAGCACGGGACAGAGAGTTACCATGTGCTGTTTAAAAGGCTGTGCAGGTATATTAAGTCAAAAATATTTCTGCAATCACCAACACTGTTTTTCACTTTTTGAATGGACTATATACGTTAATCCATTGATAGTCCAGATTGGATTCGCCTATCGTTTAGGACTTAATGCAACGTCCAAATAATCTTGTCGAAATGTCACGAGAAGATACGAGTAGAACGAAATTTTGTTAACATTACAAACGCTCATCACTCAATGATTGTTTATTTAACTTATGAGTCAATCGTTTTCTTTGGAAGACTTCTTATGTCCAATTTCACAATAGTAATATAGCCGAAGACCTGGAGCCCAGCGCAGCATGCTTTACTAGAGCTCAAGTAATGATACCGTTGAATATGGGAATACGTGTTGACATCTTTCTGAACTGGCACTCAACAGAAATTATTGATACATCTTTCTTGACCTCTGTCTTCCCTTGCGCAGCTACATCATGAAATTAATAACCCATAACATTAAATACATTATTTATTATGTCGTCATTTGTTTTCCAGCTACGCCGGTCTCCACTGCGTAGTGATCAAGGGCTACAGCAAGTCCGCGGGCTACCAGCCCGGCGTCCGGTTCGAGGACAACCGGTTCCGAAACTCGTGGAACGCGGTGTTTGTGGCTGGCGCGTGGCGGTTCGTGCAGTGCAACTGGGGCGCCCGGCATCTGGTCAATGCTAAGGATGCGCCAAAGCCGGGGAATAGAGGGAAGAGCGATAGCTTGAGGTTAGTACACAAGGGATTAGTAACATGTAATCTTGTAAGTATTTATAGGGGTATTCTCTAGTTTTTGGGGAAACAACTGCCGTATCTAACGCTCCAAGGCAAAAGAGATGGATGTTACGTTTGTCAAGTGTTTGAACAACGTGATCATTAGAAGTTCAGCAAGCCATCCAAAGACTTGGTTTAACGGAAACTGAATAAACCAGCTTCCAAAGCACAAATATCCAAGTCAGTACCATAGAAAACACAACCACATCCACATCGTGACATCGTCTTTAACATATGGGGGGCCCTGGGTACATTAGACCACACTATGACCTTGACAGAGCACTATTTTGTAAGAATAGATATACTTAGAAAGTACCTACACTGGGCACGTGGCCAAAGTGCCCAGTGGGAAAGAGAGCCGGATTCAAAGCGATCACCCGTCGATGATCGAAGTTGACCATATCGGTTTCTTTAGACTCACCACTGTTGCTGATCTAATAATGCCGCTGTTATCCCTAAGTTTTTTGTTGATCATTTGGATGTGTTAAAATCCGGATATTCACGCACTGGTCCGTCGCATTTACCTTCGAACAGTAATCTTAACACAAATCTTTATTTCAGATACGAATATGACGATCACTACTTCCTGACTGACCCTCGCGAGTTTATTTACGAATTCTACCCGCTGCAGCCCGACTGGCAGCTCCTGAAAACCCCTATAACGTTGCATGACTTCGAGGAATTGCCGTTCGTTCGCTCGCTGTTCTTCCGATACGGGCTTTACTTCAGTGATCCTAATACTAAGGCTGTTATGTACACAGACTCCACTGGTAAGATTTTTTCTTTTTTAAAATGCAATATTGATTTTGCAGATTAATCGGAAAACAATTAACAGAAATCGAACTAGCTGCAAAATGACTGTCAATAGGAAAATAAAGAACAGAATAATGTGGATAAAATCAAAGATTTATACTACAATAGTTGAATACACAGGTACTTCAATGTTGGTAGGAAATATTTAAGCCATTAAACTTTCCATTTCAATTCAACAATTATTTATTTACCATACCGCCGTCTATCCGTTTGCAATCCATTGCGTAGTTCCATACCAACAGGTAAGCCGTAAGCTTCTTTGCCACCGTTGTTGTTAAAAAATTGTCTGTTCCATACGACGGAAAATCTAAAATAAGTTCCAAATTATATTTATCCAAACATATGCAAACTCCTCTTGCACTAATACAATAAAATGACCAACAGGCTGCGATACAAGTATCAGAAGTACATGACGCAGCAGGATTTCGAATACGAAGTCTTACGCACTTAGGGTGGGATGCACCAACTGACGATTACAGACCGATCAACATTAAATATGGCGCCGGCAGCGATCATCCCATAGAAACTTGACAAACATTCCATACAATAATATTTTAACAAGCACCGCTTACGATTACAGAAGGTATGGTGCAACTCACCATTACTATTACACATGTTAATGCTATGTTTGTGTGTAGGTGCGGCGACTATGCGCATAGCCATGCCGGCACACATGCAGAGCTCGCTCATCTTCCACTACAACCTCAAGTTCTACGACACAGAAGGCGACGGCTTCGACGGAGTCAGCCTCAAGAGATTCGTCATGCAGGTAACGTCCGGCTCGAAGGACCAAGGCTTTTTTACCATCAGCTCGAAGAGAGACTTGGATATTTACTGGACTACGGAGTTTATATAACTTTAAGATTCAATCTAATAATAGAAATACATGCTTGAATCGATCGGCAATCAAATATCAATAGATCTATCTAATATAATCTCTAAATCTAAATATATAATCTATAAAATAAAGAAACGACACGCCCAGCATGATTTGCACCATCATTCGTTCAAAAAACATCAGGGTTCGATCAAAAAACTAGTGCCCAAGATAAAACGATCCGATTTTATTCCTTTAACAATCGGTCCACCAGCCAATTAACAAAACGTTATGTCTCAAGAAAAATATCTCCGCTATCTTTTCTTAATTTTCTTTAGAAGAATAAGAGTAGTTCTAGAGATTTATCATGTAGTTCCGTAAAGTAATGACTGACTCCATTAATCAAAATGTAATATCTTTACAGTCGGTCGTCGGCAACGTGGTATCGTTCAGAGTTCACGCACCATGTTCAGGCGCATTCCTTCTAGACATCTTCGCGAACGCGGTCACTCCGAGGGAGTACCTCACCGGGGAGCCGATGAAATTCAAGAGTGTATGCAAATTCAAGGTATGGTCATGTAGATACCAGACTCAAAATGATCTCAAATGCATTAAGGGCGGGTAGAGGTGTATTACGAACGAGTTTGTTAGAAGCCCGGCGCCGAAAGTTTTACTGAAGAGTTGATCGAGTTTGTAAAACCACTCTTACCGCGTAATACACACAATGTTTTTCATCACACTTTGAGGAAATAAATAAACGAAAAGCCTAAATAATAGATAAAATAAATAATGGCGCCATCGACGTCGGCAAATGCATAAATGAGACAGTATGAGAAAAGTAAAAGCGTAAGAAAGGGATGTATGAATTACGCTCTTGAGCGTTTATAGGCTATTGTATTTCAGTATGCTTGCTTGTCATGGCACCTTTTATGAGCAAGTGTGATGAAATAGTTATTTGTTATACAAGGGTGCAAAGTTGTATTTTACTCGCGAGTGTGGAATTGAAACACGAGCCAGCGAAAGGATTGTATAGTTGAACCACGAGCGAAGCGAGTGGTTCTAAAATAGAATCCTGAGCGTAGCGAGTGTTTCAACACACGAGAAGTAAAATACAACTTAGCACCAGTGTGAAACACAAAACTTTTCTCCTCACTATAGCGAGGAAAGTGCACCGTGCAAAAAAAAACACAGTTCCACAGGCATGATTTTCATCACTGGAATCACTGATTTTTTAACGATATTATAACAGAAAACTCTGAAAGTTGTGAATAATATTTATGTAAAAGTCGGAGTCGGTGACAAGTTGTGTATATTTTAGTTGACATTGACAATGATGACATTTCTGACGATGCGTTTTGAAATTGCATCGACTCAACTTGTGCGTTTACAAATACACTTAAAGACATTATAAAAAAAATGTTACTTATAGAATTTTAAGTGTTACGACTTAAATCATTAAATAAAGCTATATTTGGTATTTTTTATTAAATTCTCAAACCATTTATTTAATGATAATTGATATCAAACGAACCATTAATATGAGCGTTTTACGTTTTGTTATCTGTCAAAAGCTACTCAAACACGCTCCAAGGTCAAATTACTTTCCCCACTTGTGGATAAAATGCGTTTTTACCCGCTTGTTTCAAAGGATAAAAGACGGCTTTCCGAGCTAGTGAGGGGAAAACATAATAATGTCTCTCAAGTTCTCACATCAAATGTTCTCTGAAAAAGTTAATTTTGTTTCGTTACGTTTGACTTTCTTGCGCTCCGTGTCTACTTGATACAGTTTCTTTGACTTTCCAGTGCCCCATGTCGACTTGAAACAATTTCTTTGACTTTCCAGCGCCCCATGTCTACTTGAGACATTTTCTTAAGTGCAAAACCTAATTAACAATAATTTATTCGTAGATCTGTTGCGCGGAGTTGCAGACAGTGATGGTGCCACTACCGGACTGCGCCAGTGGGGAGTGGGGACCCACGAAAGCCACCAGACTCTTCGGTTTAGTACCCATCACGCACCAGGTAAAAATACATAGTTTACAGGCCCACTATATAAACTTATCTGTATAGCTCTTCCCGACATATTTTCGGCTTTTATTAGTGGTGGATTCTGTCCAGAATTTGTTGGACTGTTCTTAACTATCAGGAACAGGACCAGGAAAAAGAATACCGCAATCTGATAGGTCAATCATAGAAGAGCCATTTTGTAAACAAGGTGTTTCTGGATATTATACGAGTAGAAATGGAGATATCAGGAGATTCAGGCTCGCCACATTAAGGTTAAATTCAGCTGGGCTGATTCCGCCCGCAGCTGTTCCGTATAAAAGTATGACAGACGGACGAATTCGGCAGTGGACGTTCTTCGGCTGATATGATGATGATGATCAGTATTTACCAGGTCCGCTCTCTGGCTGATAATCAAGATGATTGGTCTCCTGATCGATATTACGTTATGGAATCCTGCATAAGTGGTACTACTGAACTTGTCTTCTAACAGGAGGCGTTAGTGTTCGCGGGGCGAGAGTTAGAGCTGCAGTTCCGCATGTCCCGGCCGCTGGCGGACTTCATGGCGACCCTGCACAAGAACGGCGTCGACGAGAAGCGGCTCTCCAAGTACGTGCAGCAGAACGTGCAGGACGATGTCGTCTCCTTCTACATCACGTTCCCGGAGGAAGGTAAACCCACTTACTCATCTCCATCCATCTCCTGGCACTTGCAGCCAATTTGAGTTTAGGCGTGCGACTTTTAATGGTAGCTTGTAGATTTGATTGCTGGAGCCGGAGTCTTTTCTCCAGGAACGGCTAGTGTTAAGCTAGTTAGCACAGTAGCTGAGTGATTCAAGCGTGTTCCAGGAGAAAGATAATTACTGTCCCTTTCTATTTAACATTTTATTTTATAGAAAGAGAGTTTTAGACACCTCTGTTACGCTTGAGGATCAAAAACCAGGCAGTGTGTAAAATATAAAACTAAACAATCGTACTATCAAAATAGCAGTTCACTAATTATAATCAGTAGTTGCCGATCGAATGCAACTACTATTTGTATCTTATTTCAATAGAATTGACCTCAATTCATTAGTGTTGTGTTTTTCGCACGATAAATAGTCATACGATCAGTTCAGCCAGCTATGCAGCGAAGGCAAGAAACCTTTTGATCGTTATAATCTTCGTCAGTGTTTAATTAAAAAAGTAGACTTAACAATATATATTTCTCCTTTCAGGTCAATACGGGCTAGACATATACACACGCGAACGCGGTGGACCAACCGCAATACACCAAAATGGCTCCGTTGAAAAGGAAAAGCATCTCCTCACGCATTGCTGCAAGTACCTCATTAACAGCAGTAAACGGAACTAGCCAATATGGACTTTAACAGAACGGGATAAAGTGTAGATTCAGATGTTCAACGACGACAAAAAACGTGCCGAAAGCAGAAGGAATAGACGAATATAGGCTTTTAGCAGAACGGAATACTGTTGTTTGTCTAAACGCACGGAAATTGTTTCAACGGCAGAAAAAGCTAACCTATGTTGACATTGTAGACTTTAACATATGGGAGTAAGGTTGTATTTCCCATGTAGGTAAACCTTCAATCGCGAATACAATGCGACTGATAGATGGCGAGTCCATTAATCTAGGTTGTGACATCATGTTTATGATGTTCAGATTTTTATCTGTGACAATATTTTACATGTACTCGAATATAGACTTTAACTGAAGGGAACAAAGTATTGTCTCGTTTGACTAGATAAGAAAAATATCAAAGCTGTTTTAACGCGTCTTGAAAATGAAGACGGTGACATTTTGTAAAACATTAAGAGTATTTTAAGTGTTATTTTATACTACGTTGAAACAGCTTTAAATGCATTGTTTCATTATGAGGGAATGGCTGGGATAATATCTTATTATTAGTCAGACTTTACTCTAGAAAACTGTACTATTGATGATTGAATTGCGGTTTAATAAATTGTAGTATAATAAATTTCATGAAATAAGCGGTGTATGATTGTCTTTTATAAGTTTAGTAGCTTATTTGTAAGTATGCAAAAATATTGTAGTTATGAAACTAATTAATACTGAATATAAAAATGTGAATGTGGATCTAAACGAGTATTTATATTAAGTGAAATCCAAGAATTATTTTTTTAAATTACTTTTATTCTTTATAAAAAGTTATACCCAAATGTAGATCATTATAAATTAGTATTAATTATCCGTCCATTTATAAAAATATGATATTATGCTAACATTCTATGTCAATTGAATTTTTATATGAATTTATACATCAATTATAAGTGATAGTGGTTGTGCTGAAGCAATTTAATTGCTTTATTATATGTACATTTTAAGAAAAATAATATTTTTATATAAATTTAAGTACAGTATTATAAGCAACAGATCATTATCATCACATAATTACTTGTCATTCCGTAGACACGAACACCACATACGTTACACATATTTTATAGTTATAATATTGGTTGACACCACGATAAAGAAATGAAATTAATGATAAATGTCTAATTAACGAAAAAGACTTAAAAGTTCTATAATATAAATAAATGCTTTTAAATGCCTTAGGTACGGGGTAAGCGCCGGCATTTAGCTATCCCAGGGACTCCCAATACAATTTACAACCTACATTTAACGTTAGATATTGTAATGGAAAGAAAGATTTCACTAAACTATCATCATCACAATTAACTAACCATTGGTAGACCTTATATGGTTGCAATAAGGTTCACGAATGGTAATTTTACTGTGATACTCTAGCAATATTAATTTTGTCTAAGCAGTAGTGTTAGAATGTATACATATTTATGCAGCATCATAAATATGTGACACACGGCAGAGAAATGTTAGGTATTTCTCCTGAACGGTTCTCCGCTGCACTGGAGGATGTTTTCAAGACTCAGGACTGGAGAAGGCTAGGCTTCAGCATAAACTGCGAGTAACATCACTCACCTTCGGTTTGCTGAGTCTTGGCTGAGACCATGGACGATTTAAATACCTTGTTCAATGTCCTCAGTAAAGCCTTCGAGCGAGTTGGTCTTAGGATGAACATGAACATGACGAAGATCATTATTCCCGTTACAATCGGAAACTTTACACTCGAAGTTGTAGACGAGAGTCTTTGACCGGTGTGTATTGCCAGTAATGACATATGGCACTGAAACGTGGCCGCTTACTATGGGCCTCATAAGAAGGGTCAAAGTCACCTAAATAGCAATGGAGAGGGCTATGCTGGGAGTATCTCTGCGCGATCGCATCTGAAATGAGGTCATCCGTAGTAGAACCAATTTAACCGATATAGCCCTCCGAATCGTTAAACTTAAGTGGTAGTGGGCGGGGTACATCGCACGTAGAACCGATGGCCGTTGGGGCTGAAAGGTTCTCGAGTGGCGACCACGTACTGGAAGGCGCAGAGTGGTCAGGCTCCCACAAGGTGGACTGATGACCTGCTAAAGGTCACGGGAGTCCGCTGGATGCGTGTGGCGCAGGACCGGTCATTGTGGCACTCTTTAGGGGAGGCCTATGTCCCGCAGTAAACGTCCATCGGCTGATATGATGATGATGATGCTAAATATGTATACATTCTAACACTTTATGTATTTATATCTGGGTCATACACAATTTAGGTTCGCGTCTCTCCTGTGGACACAACTTAAGGTCTAATTTTTGGTCGGACTCCTAATCCGCATCAACAGCGTCTTCGCTTCTACAAATCCATGTAACAAAAACATAACTCACATGCACACAAGCCAGTATACTCGTTGCTTTAGTTTTTTTCCAATTCACTTAAAGGTCTTAAAGAAACAAAAGCTTAAATTTACTAAAACCGCAAGACACCAAAATGAACATATTGCAAAAAGTCCTTAAAGCCATCTAGAAAGTTCAATACATTATCGACTCTATCTCCGTAAGCAATAGATTACGAGTGCACTAATAGAAAAATGGCGTTCCATATGTCTTTGTACTTGTACCATTCTAAGGTGTTCAGGTAAGCGGCGGCCATAAAATAGAATGCGTCTAACGGCACATTTCAATTAAAACAAATTAATTTTTTGGCAAAGGCCCTAGTTGATAATCCGGTAAAATGTCGGCATGCAGTCTGTATCTATGAAGTATTTTTAACTTTTATAACGGACTACAATGAGGTAGCAAAACCGCACAACAGGACAATGGATTGGACACAACCAAAAACCAACAACCTTAACTATTGACCACAGGATTTTAAACTGTGTATGACTCATCCACGCGATCGATATTTGTTCGCGATTTATATATTGTTTGTGTATTAACCTTATGGTGAATATTCACCAGAAATGTGCAAAGCTGTATTATTTTCTCAATTGAATGGAAACTTCTCACATCTCTAGTGGACGCAAACCCTTTCGAGGTGTCAACCAACTTTACAATCACACATACGCTTAACTCATTTGAATAGATTGCTTTATTTTATTACTTTCATAACTTACTTACTAAGCGCACAATGAAATGAAGCAATGTATTTATCATACATATAATTAGGTTACAACCAGTAATATAATGTAACATTATATTTTATTACCTATTTAATAAATGGCAATAATGTAAATTTTATAAAATATATGGCATGTTACTTTTCTAAATGCAGTTTTTATCCTTATCCTTATAGAGTATTAAAATTTATATTCCATTGAGCATCAATTTATTGGGGACGGCATAGTTCAATTCATACATCGGGAAATATAGAATACTTTATGACTTACAGTTAAAGATACTTAAGTGTACAGTCAGCGTCATATAGTACGTAGCAGCCATAGTGGCCAAACAGTTCGGTACACCATACAAAATATATCAAAAAAAAAAATTTTTTTTTTAATTCTATTTGGCCACTTTGGTTGCTACGTAGTATATGACGCTGACTGTACTAAGATCAATCGAGATTCTTATCACAAGGGACGTATGTATCGATATATCAACAACTTATACAGTATAAAACCTTTCATAAAAATATATAATGATATCAAATGAGATGCATAAGTTTTCAAAGTCCATAATATTGTAGTGTTGTAATTTACCTGGGCACTATTTTAGGAACGGTACAAAGGATACACTTGATAGCTCATACATATATTTCTACTTTATTACAAAATGTATGTACGTATATTTGTATAATCCCTGGCACTTAAATAGAACCAAGGTGTTATTGGCGCAGGTTGACTAGTATAGTCACGCGCTGCCCTGTAGCTAACTAGCATCCTGCCCCGCCTCACTTACTATCTTGCGCAGGAATTAGTAAATCTGTCGGTGTACTATTTTTTCTGTACTTGGGTTTTACTTGCTTGCCGAGGATTACAGTTCTCTACGGGTGACGGTTAAAAAAGGCGCACCAGGTTTATTAAAAAAATCATACAAAATCATGATTCAATATAGGATAATACACTAACAAAACCCTTTAACCGCCATCGCCATCGTCTGATACATCACACAAAGTGAGAATGTATGACATCTTGGTTTATTGCAGTTGAAAATTCAGAGTAACATTTTTGACATAGGGCGATAAACGCGACACACGTCTTACAAAGCCTTTAAAATATAAAATAACACAATACAAAACTTATCAAAAACGTTTGAGCCTAAATGTACTTGAGAATGTTGCAGGGAGTCTTAAAACATTGAAATTAATATTGGTGAACAAAGTAAAAGTCATACCAAACTTTTGGACGCCAACGGCGCATATATCCGCACCATCGGTTCAACGCCGACGGATATTTCAGTCACGGCGTGCAGTGCGATATGAACCTTCATGCATTTCCATAAGGTTCAATTTCGACATAATGGCGTGTGAGTGCCAGCTTCTGTATTAGACAGAGCGTTGAAAAGGTTAAGCTTGTTTGTGAAATTTCCTTACAAGTATACTTGTAGAAGTTTACTAAAATAACATATACAATAAGTTAAAACATCCTTGAGTGTTCTGAACCTCCTTCCACTGCGGTTCCTTGAATAATGACTTGTGACTTTATAACACTAACGGAAACCTATTTCCAATCCTTTTTATTAGAGAGTCACTTCCACTTCTAATGAAAGTCATTGTAAAAGTGCTTGAATTTTCACGCCACTTGATTTTGTCATATTCGTGAAATAGAAACGTGTTGAGATCATGTTATAGCGTCTTCGACGTGGATAACGCCGTCAATATGTATTTAAAGAATGTTAATAAAAACCAAAATAACTTGAAAAACCCGCAGAAGTAAATAACAATAAATTAAACTAGTTCAAGATCTCCCGGCGGTCAACAGCTCTACTGTTACCCTCAATTTATAATCAAATTAGCTTCTATTCCAGAAGCAATAGAGTCGAAATTCCATCAAAAACGTAGAAATCAAGTACTAAACTAACCCCTTGGTGGCGTTGAGGGTGGCCCGCTGTTCCACACCTCGAATGAGAGTGCCAAGGAGGCCTTCCATTTCGTTAGCTGTCTCGCGCAGTTGGTTATTGTCGAACGAGGACTCTGGAATTTAAAGGAAATAGAAAAGTTAATAAAACGTAAGAAGAATTCTTCTATTTAGGGTTCCGTAGCCAAACCGGCAAAAACGGAAGCCATATAGTTTTTTTTTTAAGTAATTCAACATGTGGCGCATAGATCGATAGGTCTTTAGAAACGCATGTAAGGTTTTTAAGAAAAAAAAGATTTCGCAAATATATTCAGCGGTAATCAGTTAGTCACTCCGTTAGTCACAATTCCCCTCTTCTAACTTTCGAACCGTGGAATAAAAAAATATGAAAAAGCTCAAGATAACAAAACTGGTTAGCTTATCTATCAGTCACTGAAAAACTGCCTTATTCTTACAAAAGGACTAAAGTGCCGCGAGTTTCCTATGTAGGTGCACTAGGTACGATCTTTTTTAATTCACAGTATAGGATACCGGTTTTAAATTAGGACTAGTAGTAGTAGGTAAGTAGTACGGAATTCCCATTGTGCGTAGTACGACACGCACTTGGTCGCTCTTTTATGATTATTATTCAGTAGATTTATTGTAACACATTATATGCGTCTTTCTTAAGCAAAAGGTCGCTTTATAGTAACGTCAATAAGGCGTAATTCCCTTAACAACGCAATTAGAAACTGTCCTTAAGTATAGACAAAGAGTATCCTTCATCTTGTCGTTGCCGGTCGATATAAACTGGACAGTCTTGTTTAGGACTTTTTGTTAGTATTGACTCACCATTCACAGCAAAGTTATTGGTCAGTATCTGTTAAATCAGTCCTACACAGTGTTCAGGTCTGCGTTAACTTCCTTCATCGCGTACTTCTGCTCCGTAGCGGATATTGACAGGGATGTCTTGGTTGAGGGTTATACTCACCATCCATAGCGAAGTTGTTGGTCAGTATCTGCTGCAAGCGGTCCAACACGGTATCTAAATCCGCGTTGAGTTCCTTCATCTTGTCGTTGCTGGTCGCGACGGAGCGAATGTCCGCGGCGTATTTCTGCTCCGTCGCGGATATGGATTGAGACGTGCAGTCCGCTTGGTTGGGAAGAGTGATTTGTTTGCTAGGATGCTCCGTTTCTATGACAAATAAATACCTTTAATTAACATCTACAGTGGAGTACTTGCCACATGAATCACATGATAAAATTCATAACATATTACCTATCAAAATATCGTAATATTTTTTTCAGTTTATCAAAATCAGAAAAAGATATGAAACATCATAAATTCGAAAAATTACGTTTTTTAAAAGATACCAACAACCAACCAACAAAATGCTCGTATAAAAATAAATATTAACTACCTATGTAAGTACCTAAACGCGGTGTCCTCTTGTTTCGCAGACAAATGTTTCATAGAATGTATTGATTCGCAGAATTATTCATTCCATGGAAAGCTTTTTTTCCTCGCTTCTTAGATCAATGTGTAGAACTCATTTAGGGCTACCAGAAGACTAGGTTAAAGGTTAGGTTAGAAATGCGACCCTTTGTGAAAAAAATGCTTTTTATGAAATGAAAATTATGGAAAACATACATTCTATGAGACTTCTGTCTGCGAAACAAGGTACAACCACCTAAACGACGACCAAAACAGTGATTTACTTCGAATATTATTGTGTAAGACTGTAATATCACAATATAATGTTAATTTGTAGGAGCCGATACGAACGCCGCTAGCGTAGAGTTAGGTTTGTCCCCTTTTTCCATAATTTTCGCCCTTTTTTGTACTCTAATATTAGTTAGTCCTTTATAGACATTTGAACGTCTCTAAAGTGGTTTGAATGGCATCATCAAAAAATTGACAAAAACCGTATTCTATCTTAACGAGCTAACTTGTGTTTTGTTATTTTTTGACATATTATAATATAAGGAATAACAGACCACGTACCTTCTGTCAAATATTTTGTCTGCCTAACGGCAAAACATAATGGGACCTAAGAACTGTAACTATACTTATTTTCGATCTCTGTTGTACCTATGTATTACAAATAAATCAAATAATCACGATTAGCAAAAGCCCAGCCCACTGACAAGTTGTCACTGGTATTGATAAAAAAAAACCCTTACCATTATACCAACTGCTGATATCCCTCATGGACACGGTAGATATACTGTCTGACTTGTGCACCTGCACCGGTTTCAAGGCGTCCCCGGATACTGTCACCAGCGGCTCCATCTGCTTGGACATGACAGAGAAGTTTCCGGAATCCAAACTTAATACCCGGGGAGCATTTTGAGAGAGCTTGGACCGTTTGTCACTTTGCTCTAACATTGGGATAGGACTAAAGAGATCGAAGGCTTGAGGGTGTTCCGGTTCGTTTGAAGTTGGTATGTGTGGACTGGATGAAAGGTTTTCCTGTAATAAAGACCAATTATGTTATAGTTATAAGACTTATTAAAACAGTACTTGTTCGGAATAACGATGTAGGATCTTTAGGAGGTGATACAATGGACTATTAGGAAGAGTTTGAACCCTATATGTCTTAGTCCAATCTGGTGGGAATTTTTATCGTGTATTTCAAAAATTTTTATTCGTCCCAAAAATTTACATTATATTTTTTAACAAATTTACTAACTACGTTCCACATGCAAATTAATTAAATAATGAATGAATGAGTTTATTTTTAGTTTATATCAATAAGTAGCCAGGACTCTCATCACTCTTCGTTGAATACTACAGTGGGCGGGTCTTCACGAACTGAACGATCCGCAATGTTTATCGACAGGGTAATGCAATACCTTGAGTATTTTCAGTCTGTTTATTTGCTTCGATATCTGGTTCCAGTGAGCGTCGACTTTCACTCTCAAATCTTCTTCCGGGTCTTTCGCATTCCGTAGCTGTGATGAAAGTTCTTCTAGAGCTCTGAAAAAGTAAGAAAAAATACTGAGTTTCTTTTACACAATGATAGTGACAAGCACAATAAACGGACAATAGGCTATTTTCCAAAAAAATAATAACGATGCCATTAAAACCACTTTTTAAAGAGGATTAAAGTTTTGTATGGGACCAACTACGATTAAAGCCGCAAATGAGTGTCAAAGGTTGATATTGTTCTTGGACACCAAAAACGCTCCATAGACAGATTATTATGACGTCACACTGCACGAGCGCCGTACTAACGAAGTATGGACAAACAAGAAAATTAACGCAAAACTGCGTCTTATACGTGGCCCATCATGGCCCATCGTGTGGTTCTGGCATGACAGTTGTGAGGTCTATTTTGTCAAGTGAAGTAACTGGGTTAAAATCTTTCGTTATATCCATCGCTATAACACTTGCTTATTGGTGTGATAGAGAAGGAAATATATGAACTTCGATCTTCGGGTGTTTGGGGTAGACACCCTGAAAACCGGCACGCACTGTCACTGTTGCAGGTGACACAGATACAGTATAATTTTAACTTTTAATTGAACATGTTACCAATATAGTAGTCGGCGGTTAAGAAGTCAATCCTGACATATGTCATTTCCATACAGTTTATAACCTAAAAGTCACTTTGAGATTATAAACTGTATGGAAATGACAGGTGTCAGGATTGACTTCTTAACAGCCGACCACTATAGTGGTCACAACGTACCTATATTGCGCACCAACGGTCCGAAGCCAACGACGCATATATCCATCATGGCGTCTAATGAGATATCGACCTACATGCATTTCTGTAGGGTTCAACTTTGTTGGGTTTGACATCCTCAGACAAACATTGATGAATAGCAAATTAACCTTTTGAACGCTATACTGTATGAACGACAGTGGCACTTACACGCCAACTCATTTTCCATAAGAGATAGAATATGAACCTTAGTATAAAGAACGAAGGTGATTTTGACAATGTACGTCATAGCACCTATGTTGTCGTCAATTAAAGGTTGTAATTATTTTATATAACCTTTTAAGCGCATTATCTATAGAAATACATGTAGGTTGATATCGCATTTGTCGCCATGACGGATACATTCGTCGATGTGTTGAATCGATGGTGCGCATATACTTCGAATACGTTGTTGGCGTCGTAAAGGTTAATTAGTGCAACATTGTTTTCTCGTTCGTTTGATCTAAATCCACCAATAAGTAACGTCTACTCCAATGAGAACTTCTTTGCTTATGATCACTTGATCACCCTATTAGTATGGCAATAGGTGGGCACAGCGAGTCTCTTTTCTTTCAAGATGTTTTGCACCTTATCTATGATTAACTCAGGAACAGTTCTGTAACTCACAACGTAAAGTTTAATTTGGTTTGTCATTGTTTTGGCAGGTATCAATATCAGTCAAGATATACGGAACGTATATTTGAAACGTCATTGGTTTGTATACCAACTTCTTTGAAGTATAAACCATGACAAAAAAGGAAGAAGAAGAAATGTCAAATGTCATTTACCTTCTATTTTATCTTATAAAATTATACAAAATTTAATCGAAATTGCCGCTATATCACCTGGATATTAATAGACAAGGAGCAGAGACTACAATATCTCCTCGGAGACCGCAGCGCGGGCCTGCGACGCCTGCGAGGGGTGCGCCAGCTGCTTTCCGTCAAGTGACGTATGTCACTACAATGAAAATATCAACAAGAAAATTATAATTTTACAACGATTTTTCAAATTCAAGCTTTACTAATCTACTTAAAGACCTATTGCCGCAGTGTAGTTGTTCGTGTGTTTGTTTTTTCACCCGACTTTTCCACGGATATACTTATCTACGTTGCCCCCGGCCCTGTGCAGTGAATATCAAATATAGTGGCTTTATACTGTTTCTTTTGAGGTACTATTTGTTATTTATCTTATTAGCGTACATAAGCCGTAAATTTATTCTGCTTAGACCACAGTGCTACTGGTAACAACGGTCATTAATTTTAATTATTCTCTGTTCCTGTCGTTATTTTTGTAAAGTTTAGTTTAGGCTTCTTAGACGTACCTAAATATTCTAAGGTTTGTTTCTAAGTTTTCTGTTTCTGTTTTTTTTTTTATATAAATATAGCTCTAAGTCTCATGCCCTCTCTTCAGGCTAATGTATCTCTTGATGATTATCTCCAATGTCCCCATTGCCCCAACATAAAATTATGCAAAGGTCGAAGAGGCTTGAACATACATATTAGTAAATCCCACAAAAATAGCTGCAGCCAACCTGCACAAGTTTCAACCTCCAACGCTCCTACGACACCCAATTTTCAGACTGCCTCTCTATCTGACAAACTAAGCGCTCTCAAAGAATCAACCCCTGTCGTTAAAAGAATTCCAAGAGGTGCAAGACTCGCCGTCGCCCAAACCCTTAAGAAAGCACTAGATGAGTGCGTCAACACAAATAACCTGGTCTCGTGGGAAAAATTACTGACTCTGGCATACAGTATTCTACATGTTGACCGCACATCGTCCCGAACCCTAACCAGGAAAATTAAAAACAACTGTTCTCAGCTTCCCCTCCCGACGTACTCTTCCAATACACTACAGCCCTCAAACTTCAATTTATATAAAAAAATTGAATCTAAACTGAATGATGGTGACCTCCGCGGTGCCGCACGTATTCTTTTCTCTAGCGACACGGCTGCTCCTGACTCAGAGGACACTCTCGCTGCCCTCGAGAGCAAGCACCCACCGGCTCCAACATCTCAAGATCTTCCGGACCCGCCGGACGCCGCAATGCCTAGCGTTGTCGCATCTGAAGACGCCGTCATGGCAGCGATCATGGCCTTCAACAACGGATCGGCTGGTGGTTTGGATGGGATCACACCTCAGCACCTCAAGGACCTGCTTGTTGGCAACAACAATGGCGAACTCCTCACCAGCCTTACTCGGCTAGTGAATCTTATGCTTAGTGGTAAGGTACATGAAAATATTTGCCAAACACTTTATGGAGCCAGTCTTTGTGCCCTTGCCAAAAAGGACGGTAGCGTGCGTCCAATAGCCATAGGCTCAACATTTAGAAGATTGGCCTCCAAAGTATGCTGCAGATATATCCGTCCGGTCCTTGAATCAAAATTCAAACCCATCCAACTCGGTTTCGGCAGCAAGGGCGGCTGCGAAGCAGCAGTCCATGCTTGCCGCACTTTCTTAACTAATTCTCAAAATTCAATACTGTTGAAATTAGACGTAAAAAATGCTTTTAACTCTGTTAGCCGACAGGCCCTTCTGACCGAAGTCCAGAAAAACACCCCTAATATTTACCCCTACATCTGGCAGTGTTACAGCTCTCCTACCCATCTTAAGTACAAAAACCACACTATACTGTCATCAGTTGGTTGCCAGCAAGGCGACCCCCTGGGGCCGGCTACTTTTAGTCTTGCCATACACGCTAGCATTTCCGATCTTACATCACCTTTCAACACCTGGTACCTAGACGACGGCACACTAGGCGGTGAACCAAACTCTGTCATAAACGACTTCATTTCTATTAGTTCTAAATTTGATTCCATCGGTTTACAACTTAACTCCAGCAAATGTGAACTTTATATAGACCCAAACGACGCTAACAAAAACGAAATTATAAGTACATTTGAAAATCTCTGTCCCGGGCTCAAAATCCAGAACAAAGACTCCCTTCACCTTCTTGGTGCACCAATCTTCGATGCTGCTATTCCTGGATTCATCAACACAAACATCGACCATTTCAACACCTTTTCGGACCGCCTACTTCAAATTAACTCTCACATGGCCATATTTATTTTGCGGCACTGCCATTTCGTTCCCAAATTTACGTACGCTATGCGCTGTAGCCCCTTCGGGAAACTTCCAAATTTCTGTGAAATACTAGACCAGATTATTTGTACACAAATTGAAAAGATAATTAATATAAAAATTTACAATAGAATGTTTTTAATCGCATCTCTACCAGAATCTCTAGCATCTCTAGCAGTAAGGTTCGGGGGTCTTGGGTTAAGGCAAATTTCCAGCGTCGCCCTGCCGGCGTTCCTGTCCTCGGTGCACAGCACGCTGCCTCTCACAGGCAAGATTTTAACACCCTCACTAGGTGATTGTGAGATAGCGTGCTTGTCCCAGGCCAGGGACGCCTGGAGGGTGGCCTGCCCTGGCAAAGATTTGCCCTCTAACCCAAACCTGCAGAGACTTTGGGATGAGCCTATATGCCGAAGAGTCCATGCACACCTATTGGAGTCTAGTCCTTCAACTCGGGAAAGGGCCCGCTTACTAGCCATATCAGAGAGGCAGTCAGGCCACTGGTTACATGCTTACCCTTCAGCCAACTTCGGGAACCTCCTCGACCCTCATAGTTTTCGCCTTTCAGTAGGTCTGCGACTCGGGGCTAATCTAGTCGAGCCCCACCTTTGCCCCTGCGGTGCAAATGTAGACCGCTTGAGTCACCACGGCCTTGCTTGCCTCAAAAGCGCCGGCCGCCTGTCCCGCCACGCCAGCCTTAACGACATCATCCGTCGGGCCCTGGTCAGCGTCTGCGTGCCAGCAACATTGGAGCCTAATGGCCTGGCACGTGACGACGGTAAGAGGCCCGACGGGATGACCCTAGTACCGTGGCAACGGGGACGGCCATTAATCTGGGACGCAACATGCGTTGACACCCTAGCGCCGTCTCACCTCAGCACGACATCTTTAAAGGCAGGCAGTGCTGCCGCGGCTGCCGAAGCTGCTAAACGTCGCAAATATGCATCTTTAGGTGACAGCTACGTATTTGCGGCGTTTGGCGTGGAGACCTTGGGCCCATGGGGACCGGAGGCAGTACAACTTTTTAATAAAATATCCCATATGCTTATCCGCTCAACTGGTGACCGTAGGGCTGGCTCGTTCCTCGCTCAGCGCATTGGCATTGCCATTCAGCGAGGGAACGCAGCTAGCCTTATGGGCACCCTACCAAATGGCAGCGACTTAGGGGATATTTGTAGTTTTAGCTTAGGCGCCATAGGTTAAGGTAGGTTTAGTTTATTAGTTATAGTCATTTGTATAGTTATTGTATATATCCCTTTGTAACATTTTCATTATCAATTAGCGTTAATAACGTTAATATTAACCTTAATAAACTGTTTCAATTGACAATTTAATATTTACATAATAGAGCACAAAAAACAAAAGTTGACACAATACGTCTGGTATTCATGTAAACTGTAAATACTTAGACCAAATTAGTTATTTTACTTTCGTTTATAGTTAATAATATTCAATATACCTCGACTCAAAAGTTTTATTTTGTAATGCTGTACCAGATATTTCTTACAGGAACATTTTAATTCATATTTAATTTTATGTCACCCGGAATCATACCATAGCTACTTCCCAAGTCAAGTGTTAACCAAGCTAAATTCTCACACCTCGTATAATTCTACCAAGTTAAGCTGACCCCTCGCTTGTATGCGGCGTCATCGAACCGATTTTGAGGCTTATATTTGTTGGGGCATCCAGGATTTTTCGTAAATATCATTTTATTAATTTTTCAGGATAAAATTAAAAAACTAAGACCTTATTGCACATCTGCAGCATGGGACGAATCCTATGGTATATAATTTATCAAAATCGGTCCATAACTGTAGATCTGATGGGCATTACAAAGATCGGCTTCGCGTAATATATATATAGAAGATTCTGATTATGTTTCGTCATTTTCATTTTATTATGTTAATTCGATGGTATACTATCCATATAACGGCAATATTTTATAAATTTCAACATGAGGAAACTACCCTATTGTGTTGTGTAGGTTCGGTCCGGAATATGTCCACGGTCTCCCTGTAAAAGGCGACTAGAAGCGACCACTAGATCGTTTGCAGATGCCGGGAAAAAGCAAATAGTGGACAAGTTGATTTTGTGGACGACGCGAAGCGAAGTACGTCAATAGATTCACGTCCACTCGTCCACGAATTTGGTATTTGCCACATGTTAAAATTTATAACACGGTGTCACTCTATCTATAGTAAAACATCAAATAACAAAAAATCGGCCAAGGGTTCCGTACCGACACCTAATAGAAAATAAATACTACAGTATAATGAAACAAAAAAGGTCGTATCTTTATAGGGAACTCACGGCATTTACGTCCTTTTGTTTGGGCAAGACAGTTTTTCAGCGTTAACTCAAAAACCGTTACACATATCCTTGTTCAAACCAAAAATCCCCCGGATACATGTACTAAGGGACCATTTAATATTTTGTTATGTAAAACATCATTTTTCTGTACAGGTTTATAGAATACCCCTTCCTATCAAATTCGAAATGTGCCGAAATTATAAGGGTTCCGTTTTCGCAATTTGGGCTACCGAACCCTAAAAAAAGGTATACTCACTTATTCTGCGTTTCCAACTGCACAATGATATCCTGCAGCATTGTCTCCGGGTTGTTATTGGCATGTCCCGACGCCTTCCCCACAGTAGACGTGAACATGACTGGCCTCTCCTTCTTCACTGGCGCCTCCTTCTCTTTAACATTGCTTGCCTTCTTTGTAGTTTTCTTTTTGACCTTCCTTTTGGTTTTCGTGCAGAAGAAGAACCGTCTCATGGTTTTGATGAAGCTTATACATTCTTGGGGTTTCGTCTGAAATGGGTAAAGTAAATTTATCAATGTAGGCTGCAAACAAATTTTGCCTGGGTTGTCTGAATTATTTTGTATGAAACTATTCGTACAAGAAAAGTTAGCCAATAATAATTAGGTAAGTAGTGCAAGAATTATGTATTCATTGTCAGGTCGTAATCAAATCTTGCAAGTTAAATTTGAGCCACTTCCCAGTTCCAGATTGAACTAAGATGTAGCATACTCAGCAGGTGGTGATTATACCATATCCATCGCACAACCACCAGTACCACCAGCCCAGCCATCATCAGCACCAGTATGCCGATCAGTACAATTCATGTAAGTTCGAGACTTCCAAAATTATTCACGTTAGAAAACAGTTCATTTGTCAGACTATTTAGGTCCCTCATAAGATAATAAATAAACAAATATTAGGGCTCAATCTTTTACAAAAATCGAACTAGCCCCATAGTAAGCTCAATAAGGCTTGTGCTATGGGTACTAGACGACGGTATATTTAATAGATATTATATACTTAAATACGGGATCGGTGGCGTGCACTCGTAATGGAGGCCAAGACACACTTTGGGTCGCTGAGCCAGAGGAGCAAGTAAGTAAGTAAGATATACTTAAATATATAGAAAACATCCAAGCCTCAAGAACAAAAAATCTCAGTATCAAAAATAAAATCTGTGGAAATAATTTTATGATTTATTTTTAAATTCGTCGTCTATGGTTTTATTGATTACGAAGTAATCGATTAAAATACATGCGGATATTTACTCCCAAACATCTTGATAAGATGAGTTTTAGTAATTCAAAAGATAGGGGTAATTGTATTCATTTCTTTTATTAACTTGAGGTTGTCCCTTTACAGTACTCAAATGCGATTTGTTTAGATGAATTGTACTGGTATAATGAATAATATATGGTACATAGAAAAAAAAATAACACTTTTTTAAGAAATTTGTTGTACAAATGCATATTTACAAACTATTTCTGACAGCCGTTGCTTACCTCCCCATCCATGATTTCGTGAACTATATGAGTATTTTTGTGGCCACTAACAGTCGTCAGATCTTTATCGTATAAGTAGCATTTTTCACAGAAGTAGGTTTCGTTGCATTTGGAGCATTTGAATTTTAAAACCTGTAAATAATAATACTCATATCACTGTTAGTGGTGCGTATGTTTACGTCATGTTAAATGAAATGAAACGATTAATTAAGAATTCGAAACAGGTCTATTGATAATGAAATGAAGATAGCGGGAGCCACGAGCGAAGGTCACCAATGTCGTAGGTACGTTTTTAAAACTTCATTTTGGACGTCGCTGTTATCCCTTCTAGGGTTTGCAGTCCCGGTCGTGGGAATTCCCGGGAATTTGCATGCCCTAATCATAAAAAGCGGCCAAAAAGCTGAGCATCCTAAATAAGGTTAAGCGATACTTCACCCCTGGGCAGCTTCTATCTTTATATAAAGCCCAAGTCCGGTCTTGCATGGAGTATTGTAGTCACCTTTGGGATGGCTCGGCTAAGTACCAACTTGCCGCACTCGACTCGGTGGACCGCAGAGCCAGGAGGCTCATTGGCGGCAGTACGGTAGTGGGAAATAAGCTGCAGAGCTTAGCACATCGACGCAGAGTAGCATGTCTGTGCGTCTTCTACAAACTGTACTTCGGTGAGTGTGCTCAGGAGCTCCATGAGCTCATACCGCCTTCCCCCTTCTTCCATCGGACATCCAGACGTACGGCTGGCTACCATCCTTACCTGGTCGAAATTCCTCTAATTCGAACCAAGCGCTTTGCATCTTCTTTTATAATGCGCACTGCTAAGGTTTGGAATTCTCTGACGGCGTCTGTATTTCCGAGTTCATATAACCTGGACCTTTTTAAGGCACGAGTGAATAGGCATCTTCTGGGTGAGCTCGCTTCATCGTCGGCCTCATCTTTGCCTCCTGGCTAGATGCTGGCCAAGAGCAATCCCATTTTTAATATAAAAAAATAATAATAATAATATAAGGGCGCCAAGCGAGTCACTCTGATCTTGTTTTGTTAACTCGCTGGGTCATTTTGCTTGGCCGAGTGCACTCTCTCAAGTCGCCTTTGTACTCGGTACGTGTGATCAAGGCATTAGCAGGATGCCGCTGACGCGGACAGTCGTCAAGTTTCACATTGTATGGATTCTTCAACGGACGCGGGGACATTTAGTTTTAGCTGATTTTTGGGTTCAGTCCAGTCCAGTCCAGGTCCAACAATAGTCATCATTGTAGTTGTTACCTGTATGAGCGGCTGCTGGCAGGAGGCGCACGCTGCGCTGACGCAGGAGCTGTTGCGCGAGTCGCGCACGCGCGCGCACGCGCCGAGCCAGCCGCCGCGCGCGCGCGCCGCGCCCCACGCCGCCACGCCGCGCGCCGGGGCGCCCAGCATACCCGCACTCTGATCATAAATAAATAAATATATTGACGGCCTGTTTAGCCTAGTTGGTAGTGACTCTGCCTCCGAAGCTAGAGGTCCCGGGTTCGAATCCCGGCCAGGGCATTTATTTGTGCATTTATCACGGATGTATGTTCTTGTGTCTTGGATGTTTTCTATGTATTTAAGTATGTATTTATCTATACAAGTATGTATATCGTCGTCTAGTACCCATAGTACAAGCTTTGCTTAGTTTGGGAGTAGGTCGATTTGTGTAAGATTGCCCCGAATATTTATATTTGTCCCCGCAAAAAAATTGTACATTGTTTAACGAGGGGCTTTTGATGACTCGAGTTTGCAATTTTCTTACGTCCGAGGTAATCACAATGTTTTCATCACATTTGCGAGAAAGTAAATAACTCCAGCACTAATCAAAATTGAAGAAATCGACAACTTAACCTCGTGTGATGATCACCAGAGTTAAGTTTAGTATATATCTTCTTTGGTTAAGTAGCTATCTCGAAACCAAGAATCAATGGAAGAGAGTAGCAAGTGGCGAGTAGATTTTGTAATTCATGAATTGTTAAACAACTTGTAACTAAATTAACCGACTTCAAGATTTCAAAAGAGGAGGTTATCAATTCGGTTGTATGTTATTTTTTTTTTTAATGTTTGTTACTCCATAACTCCGTCATTTCTTAACCGATTTGGAAAATTCTTTTTTTGATTGTAAGTATATATATCCAAGTTGGTCCCGTTTTTGTCAAAACGCAGTTCTGATGATGAAATCCATGAGAAATTGAGGGAACTCCTCAAATCTTAAAGGCAAACATATAGTGATTTTTGTGTTTTTATCAACAAATCGAGCATTTTCATCCAAAAATGTGACATTTGATGAAGTGGAACTGCTGATGATGATCAGAACAGAACTCTTCAACGACGAAAAGTTCACGTTTGGCGATTTGTCCTCCTAGCTGTGTTTGTTAAGCAAGTTCTATCTTCACGATTAATTTTTGTCATGCTCGATTTCTGATGATGGGATCCATGAGGAATTGGGGGAACTCCTCAAATCTTAAAGGCAAACATATAGTGATTTTTGTGTTTTTATCAATACATCGAGCATTATCATACAAAAATGTGACATTTTATGAAGTGGAACTGCTGATGATGATCAGAACAGAACTCTTCAACGACGAAAAGTTCACGTCTGGCGATTTGTCCTTCTAACTGTGTTTGTTAAGCAAGTTCTATTTTCACGATTGATTTTTGTCATGCTCGAGTTCTCATGATGGGATCCATTAGGAATCGAGGGAACTCCTCAAATGTGAAAATCACACAAATAGTAATTTTAGTATTTTTATGAACTAATCAAGCATTTTCATTCATAAAAGTGACATTTGATGAAGTGGAACTGCTGATGATGATCAGAACGGAACTCTTCAACGACGCGTAGTTCAAGTTTGGAGATTTGTTCTCTTCGTTTTGTTTGTCAAGCAAGCAAGGTTTTTCCATGATTTCATGAGGAATTGAGGGTACTTAGTCTTCTACCATTATAAACATACTTATAGCCATTTTTATTTTATTATATGGAATCTCAGAGTGCACCATCTAAGTATAATAATCTTTCACCGGCCTCCCACATTGAAGTCGGTTTTTTTTGACGTGATAACGTCTTTAAAATCGTTTTAGTCGGGTGACATGTTCAGAAACTTGTGTCACACCAAAACCTCACGAGCGCGATCGCAGGTATAAGTGAAGTGCAAGTGAAGTAAGACGTTATCACGTAAACATCTCGATCGTAAACCTACTTTACAAACAACCAATTTTTTTTTTCTTAAAAATTATATTAAATAATTTCATTGAATAGAACCATGGTGGTTGCTGAAACTCCCTTCCAGCGCGTACGTCCGTGTCATGTAATAGAAACGCAGTGTGAGACCGAGGTATAATGATTACGATAATCACGGGAATCGTTGGATGTGGGTAACAGGGTGCTGATTTATTGATTTAAACTTGCACGATTTTTACACATTATTATTGGTAAACGGGACATTATTATTGGTAAAGTATCAAATTCTACAATACAATTTCTAAACACATTACTGAACTTAGCAATTTTAAATTCAAATCTGTAGTAAAACAAACACTTATTTCAAGAGCATATTATAAGATTAACGATTACATCATGGATAGGGATGTTTGGCAGTAATAGCGTCCTGCACGGGTAATCTATCGCGAAAATATATTTTCTACTGTAGCATTGTTATTTAAGTTATTTTGTAGTAATGTAATTTTATATTTAACTATATAATGTATATTGTTTTGAAAAAATGACACCTCGCCGAGTTTCTTACGCCGGTTCTTCTAGTGGCAGAGGTATATTTTTCCGAACCGGTGGTAGTTTATTGACGTTCATAGGTGCATGTAATATGCCTAATTTGAAGAATAAACTACTTTTACTTTTTTACTTTTAATCGCGTACAACTGAAAATTATTCACCTGAGGTGTGCCTAACGTTTCGAATGTATCACAACATCTGTGGTCATGAGATACTCAGTCACGAGAAAACACTATTCATTACTGATGATGATGTTACATACCTTGTCAAAACAGCTGTCAACGTCACTCTGTATCTGGTCAGTAGTGTCTCCTAGATGCTGGGGCAGCGCGGCCACATGCGTCAGCAGCGCTGCCAGCCGCCGCGGGGACACACAACCATTGTGGTCAGCAAAGCAGTTGGCCAGAGCTGCCCATTTGTCAGACACTGATTCCTCACTTAGAATGATGAGGAGAGTTTTCGCAGCTAGGACTCTGATTGGTTCTTTTCTATCCCTGAAAGTTGCCACCAAAGAGAAGATATATGTATAGACTATATAGAGCAATAGCTCAGAACATACATTTATCTCTGTCTTAAGCCAACAGTGCCCACACTGTTCAATTTATCTGTTTGGCTAAAAGTCAGTTGAACTCTCACGAGAAGATAAAAAGATCTCAAGGGCACCAGCCAGACCTCCCATGGATGTTGAATGAGGAACCTACATATGTCACAGGCAGTCAACAAAACAAATCCTCATGTTAATAGAGGTTTACAAATGTGCTTGTGATTGTTCTGGAGTCTCAAGGCTACAGTGTCTTCTTACCATGAGGCAGGCTGGAAGCTTGTTTGCCACCTTCATTTTATAAAAAAGGTAGACTGTACAAAATGACTATGACAATGAACAATCACCTTATGCTGTAAGGCTTTGACATAAGAGTGAGAGAGACTCACCACCAGACAGCCTTAACAACTGCCTTATCTAAAGAAATAGATGAGTAAATTGTATGCTATTTGCACACTTGAAAAGGTTAGCAGTAAATCAACTTATCCTAATTTGTGTAGGTAAACAAATAGCTGTAATAATATGTGAGAGATATAAAACAGATGGCCATAGCATAACTGTGTAATAGCGTTGTAATATTATGAAATACAAATAGTACAGTTACGGTATCACATGATACAAATATCACACATAGGGTACATACAACATCCAATGATTAGTACTCAAAATACTACACAACACTCAGTGGTTTGCAGAATTTTGAATACTATTTCCTTGAAATAAGAGCATGTTTGGCCTTTATACGAATAATTTTTCACCCACACAATGACATAGACTGCTAAATACACTAGGGAGCTCCCCAATACTATGCCATCCCTAGTTTGTGTTTTGTCAGGTCTAAACACGAGTGAGTCAGGTTTTTTTGGAGAGCATATTTTATTGCAAATTATCATATTAAAATAGCAAGTATGTACCAATTGACAAAGTTTAGCCAAGGTGCAAATAAGTTTGTTGGCATTGTACTCACTAAAAAATTACTATAATACTATGTCTTTTGTTTATTTGGTCCACTCCTCATTTCTCCACTATTCCAAGTCTGAATACTCACTTATCATACACATTGAGCAGTAGATTGATCAACAAGTCCACTGCCAAGTCAACATCCCCCGTAAACAGGCCTTCTTTCTCTGCTGCAAAATATATGTCTGCCAGCACAGCTTCAAGCTCTGCTGTGTCTAGGGACAAACTGGTCTCCGATAAACTTAGTTGGTGTCGGGCAAACACTCCAGAACTGATGCGTAGGGCTGGCACTGTAAACATAGAATAGAACTTAGGCACAACCTATTTTGAGGTTTGACATAGTGAAAGCATGTTATCTTGATGATGATGAAGATCAATATTTAAAAAAAAACGAAAAATAAAAAATCAAGTTATTCAGCCTAAAATATTTTTCATTGTGGATGGAATTCATATGTGTATGTCATTTTATTGTTATGTTATTGATAAATACAAAATAGATCTAAGCCAGACACAGTTAAATTTTAAAACTTGTTTTGGGCAAAACACTGTTTCAGTGATACCCAGCCCAGTGCTACCTAATTGGCAATTTTCGACTTTTCGTAAGGTATGTAACTATAGCAAACATAAATTAAAAGTAACAATAGGTATGTTTACCCTATCAGTTATGTTCTACATTCAAGTAACTGAATACTAACCCCTAAGTTGTCTTTGTAGGGCGAACACTTTGAAAGCGATACGATATGCGCCGTATTTGATGCCATTGTATTCCTCCAGAGAATCCATGATCTTACAGTACTCTGGGTGGTCATTTTGCTGCTTTCCAGTCGCTTCGCTGTGGAAAAGAGTACTTTACTTCCGCATTCTTGTGCGCATGCATCGGTGGCACATGATGCGGAAAATGTATTATACTTCAAAATGTAGTAGTCATCTTTCATAAATCAATTTTTATTTACGGTTATGTCGATAAATCACAACATAATACTCACTCGATATAACACGGGTAACCCGCTTCGTTTTCAATCTTTCTAAACCCGTTTAAAGCCATGGTGGGATATGAATGTTCATGTTATAATCCTTGAACTGAATAAATTTATATTAGCCCTCGTCCAAATTCACTTTACAATTTCACTCAAAATCATTGGGGATGGGGAAATTATTCTCAAAATACTGCCGAGCCGATGAATACAAACCGCCAGCATTTATTCAAAACTTTCCGAAAACTTTGACTAAATTTACACCAATGTCACCAATCAAATTTATGATCGTAACATAATCACAGTGCTGCTCCTATCACAGTGGCAGCTAAATTCCATATTTTTAGGTCTTTCTCGTGATTGGTAGAAAAAACAAAATGCCAAGTAAAACTACGTTGCCACCTCAAAAAAAACCGAAAGTTCTGATCAGCTTTTTTTAAATATATTCACTGGTTTGATTTCATGAATTATTCCCAGGATTTAATTTTGCTCCGTTGTCTTTTTATAATAATTATATTTAAAAAAATTCAAACGAAAATACAGAAGAGCGGGAATATTAAAAACACAAGTAACGCCGCGGATTCACTTGTCTTGTTAAACCGGGATCATACACCATAATCTTTGGCTTTGTTCAGTCGGTTTTCTTTGTCAAGAACATCGGCCACAGACTTTGTAGCCAATCACAGTCAAGCTTTTATTGTTTATGTGGCAAATAAGCCAATAGCAAGAGCTTGTATGAAATACATTTTGGCCCCCATTTTCTTCTCGTAAAAGGAGACGCCATTTTGCAAGCGTCAGTGGACGGCGTGTTGAATCGGGTTCCGAACTATTGTAGTACTGATAGCTTCACGAAAAATATTGTTATTGGTTTGTTTTAGTGTAATATGTCGTATCAATCTAGTGTAGCGCAAGATTCGTTAGCTGCGGCACAACTCGAAATGGCCGGTAACCCCAATTCCTTGGCTTTGCGTCGGCCATTCGACCCGGTGGCACACGACTTGGAAGCGAGTTTCCGATTGACTCGTTTTGCGGATCTAAAGGGAAGAAGCTGTAAAGTACCTCAAGATGTGTTGGGTAAACTTGTGGAGTCCCTTCAGCAAGACTATTCGCAGCAGGAGCAGGACCAGTTCATGCATGTGGCTATCCCGCGCATCGGCATCGGTTTGGATTGCTCGGTGACGCCGCTGAGGCACGGCGGGCTTTGTTTGGTACAAACTACTGACTTTTTTTACCCTCTCGTCGACGACCCCTACATGATGGGAAAAATCGCGTGTGCCAATGTTCTTAGCGATCTTTATGCCATGGGTGTGACGGAGTGCGACAATATGCTAATGCTTCTCGGCGTGTCAACGAAAATGACTGAAAAGGAACGCGATGTTGTGATCCCGCTCATCATGAGAGGTTTCAAAGATTCGGCTCTGGAAGCCGGCACTTCTGTTACTGGAGGCCAAACTGTTATCAACCCTTGGTGCACCATTGGGGGGGTTGCCACGACTATATGCCAGCCTAATGAATACATTGTCCCCGACAACGCCGTGATGGGCGACGTATTAGTGCTTACCAAGCCTCTAGGCACGCAAGTTGCAGTGAATGCCCATCAGTGGCTTGACCAACCTGAGCGTTGGAATAGAATAAAATTGGTTGTATCGGAAGAGGATGTGCGCAAGGCTTACCATCGAGCAATGGACTCCATGAGTCGACTGAACCGCATTGCTGCTAGGTTGATGCATAAATACAATGCTCATGGCTCCACTGATGTCACCGGCTTTGGTCTACTTGGCCATGCACAAAATCTTGCTTCTCACCAGAAGAATGAAGTCTCATTTGTGATTCATAATTTGCCTGTAATTGCCAAAATGGCAGCAGTGGCAAAGGCTTGCGGAAACATGTTCCAGCTGCTGCAGGGGCATGCCCCGGAAACTTCCGGTGGACTGTTGATCTGCCTGCCCCGTGAACAGGCTGCTGCATACTGCAAGGATATTGAAAAGCAGGAGGGCTACCAAGCTTGGATTATTGGAATTGTTGAGAAGGGCAACCGCACAGCCCGCATCATTGACAAACCCCGAGTCATTGAAGTACCTGCCAAGGACTAATCATAACAGATTGAGAATTCTCAATGTAAAATACCTATTTGACTTTCTGAGGCCTAGTCAGAAATTATAATGATAAACAATTTGATTTTTCTGTAACACAGCTAGGTCTCTGCATTTTTCGTTTTAAGTTCATTTTCACTTTTTTGCTGATAGACGAGTCATTTTATTTGTGAAAATCAACATAAGAAAGCTTTTAGACTTGGATCTAGTTAGTATTTGGTGTTTATAATTTTAAGTAAGAATTATCACTATTAAAATTAAGAGAACAATTCCATTAGGTACCCATTAACATCTAAACATTGTTTGCAGCTTGTTGATGAGAACATTTATGCAAATTGTGAGATAAGTATAATTATTAGAATAAAGTTATTTTTCAGTCAGAGTGCTGTTTCATTTTATTTCCTAAACCTTATAATTCTTACAAAATATCTACTATCAGTATGCTTAACCATTTGAACGCCAACAACCACTAATAACCATGAAAAAAATCTATTATGAATTGTTTTTATTGGTTTAAGCGTTACATCAATTTTTGATACCTTGGCGACTGAGTGATTACTTCATTCAAATATGAAAGCGTTCAAAGGGTTAAAAAGGTACCACCAATCTAGAAGGCTGCAAAAAACAAAATATATGTACAGAATAGTTACGTATTGGTGATTAATTTAAAGACAAGTTACTGTTTATGAAAATACAATCTAATTTTAACCTTAAATCTCGGAACTAAGATTAAATTTCTATTGGCACGTATGTGGTCGCAATATCGCCTCTGTCTTCATAAGGGTTAACCCTTTAACCGCCGATATTTTGTCATCGAATATACCCGAGCCGCCGCCAGTACGAAGTTACACGATTTCTTATGTTTCGATTTCAAAGTTGCAGGCCTCATTTTAAAAAACTTGGCATTCTAACACTTACATCTTTATATATCCTAGAAGCATGTACCTTTGTCAAAACCCATAATCATTTTTTCTTACAAGCAAAAGACCGTCACGTAAAACCTTTAAATCTACGACATAACAACAACCTTGCCCTTCCTACATCTAGCTTAAAAATATATCACTCTGGTCCACATATGATGTGTATAAAAATATATAATAAAATACCACTAACTATAAAATCTATAGAGCAAACTCACCTATTCAAAAAATCATTAAGTACATATTTAGTGCAAAGAAGCTTTTACACGCTACAGGAATTTTTTGATAATGTGAGTAAAAAAACATAGTGTTCATTTTTCAGTTTACCATCCTGTCTGTAATTTAAGCGAGGGATTTGTATACAAAATGTAATATTTTTAAGTTCTACCTATATCTTGTTTATTAATAATATAATTAGATATAAGTTAGTATTGCTGTGCCCTTACGGGGTCCATTTTATTACTTCTTTGTAATATTATGTCACATTAAGAGAGCAATAAAAAATTTTGATTTTGATTTTTTTGATTTTGATTATGTATAAATGAATCAAATTAGAATCCTTGAGACAGACATTTGACTTGTTTATCTGACTGCGGCGAAATGAGCAGCATCATGGCTAGCACAAGACTAAGCTATCTCACGTGCGACATAGACTACGGATAGTCTATCTCGTGCGTGAGATAGCTCGCGCGCCGTCTTGTGCTAGCCGTGCTGGATATTAGAAGTCGTATATATCAGACTATGGCGGCTACAAGGTTCTTTATTTATTTTGAAGCTGTTGTCAAGATGACGATGTCAGCTCCAGTGAACCTCACAACTATTATTCTACAGTCGTAAAAGTAAATAAAAGAAAACATTAATACCATAATAACAAATATATACAAAATTTGTATAAGGACTTATTAATATAAAAAAAACACTATTTTGTACCAAGCAATAATATATCTACTAATGAAAATTCAAAATTTACAATGAAAGAGAAGATTGTTTTTTTTGTGCTCCGAGCAGGATTCGAACCTGCGACATCCAGCAGGTAGCCCAGTTGGTTAGAGCCATTGGCCGCATATATCATCAATTCATCAGGGTGTAGAAGGTTCGAATGCTCCTCGGAACATAAAAATTCTCAATGGTCCCTTAATTTGAAAAAAAAAAACCGTACACAAACATAGCAAAATTATTATACCTAGTTATTACCCGACTGCGCCAAAAGGAGAGTTATGTTTTTCGAGACTGTATGTATAATTGTTTGGCACGCTCTGCAGCCTGAACGGGTCGATGGAATTTAGCTTAAGAGGTGTCGTTAGATTCGTATTTACTGTCAGAGTGACACTGGGTATACCAAAATAAAATGAAAAAACAAAAGGGCGGATTTTTGGCGCCAAATTCCAAATTATTCAAACGCAGTCGGGTTTTTTAAATTTATTAGTCTTGTTTGCGAAGTCATTCGTCAGAGAACCAAGGTTACCGACATAGGTCAGCGAATTAGTACGCTGACGAATTGGCAGTGGGCAGGTCACATATGTCGCATAACCGAAGGCCGCTGGGGCAGACTGGTTCTTAAGTGGAGACCGCGTGTCGGCAAACGTAGTGTAGGATGCCCCTGTAACTAAGTGGGGTGACGACATCCGTAAGGCAGTAGGCAGGGATTGGAGCAGAAAAGCTGAAGACCGAGCTCAGTGGCGTGCCATGGGTGAGGTCTATGTCCAGATGTGGACTGACACAGGCTGATGATGATGTGGGGGTTAGTTGGCACCAATACTTTAATGGTAACAGCTGGATTTTTTTCCGGCTGTGGGGGATAGTTGGCACCAATACTTTATGTATAACAATATTGCACAATAATTTTTAAGAAAAAAAAATCGACTTCAATGGGGGAGGCCGGTAAAAGATTATTATACTTAGATGGTGCACTCTTAGATAGATATACAATAAAAAATGGCTATAATGTATGTTTATAATGGTAGAAGACTAAGTACCCTCAATTCCTCATGGAATCATGAAAAAACCTTGCTTGCTTGACAAACAAAACGAAGAGAACAAATCACCAAACGTGAACCACGCGTCGTTGAAGAGTTCCGTTCTGATGATCATCAGCAGTTCCACTTCATCAAATGTCACTTTTATGAATGAAAATGCTTGATTAGTTCTTGAAAATATCTACTAAAATCACTATTTGTGTGTTTTCACATTTGAGGAGTTTCCTCGATTCCTAATGGATCCCATCATCAGAACTCGAGCATGACAAAAATCAATCGTGAAAATAGAACTTGCTTATCAAACACAGCTAGAAGGACAAATCGCCAAACGTGAACTTTTCGTCGTTGAAGAGTTCTGTTCTGATCATCATCAGCAGTTCCACTTCATCAAATGTCACATTTTTGTATGATAATGCTCGATTCGTTGATAAAAACACAAAAATTACTATATGTTTGCCTTTAAGATTTGAGGAGTTCCCTCAATTCCTCATGGATCCCATCATCAAAAATCGAGCATGACAAAAATTAATCGTGAAAATAGAACTTGCTTAACAAACGCAGCTAGGAGGACAAATCGCCAAACGTGAACTTTTCGTCGTTGAAGAGTTCTGTTCTGATCATCATCAACAGTTCCACTTCATCAAATGTCACAGTTTTGTATGAAAATGCTCGATTTGTTGATAAAAACACAAAAATCACTATGTATATGTTTGCCTTTAAGATTTGAGGATTTCCCTCAATTCCTCATGGATCCCATCATCAGAAATCAAGCATGACAAAAATTAATCGTGAAAATAGAACTTGCTTAACAAACACAGCTAGGAGGACAAATCGCCAAACGTGAACTTTTTGTCGTTGAAGAGTTCTGTTCTGATCATCATCAGCAGTTCCACTTCATCCAATGTCACATTTTTGGATGAAAATGCTTGACTTATTGATAAAAATACAAAAGTTACTATATGTTTGCCTCGAAGATTTGAGGAGTTCCCTCAATTTCTCATGGATCCCATCATCAGAACTGCGTTTTGACAAAAACGGGACCAACTTGGATATATATACATACAATCAAAAAAAGAATTTTCCAAATCGGTTAAGAAATGACGGAGTTATGGACTAACAAACATTAAAAAAAAAAGACAAAAAAAAAACACAACCGAATTGATAACCTCCTCTTTTGAAATTTTGAAGTCGGTTAAAAAGACAATAACAATCGAAACAAAATAACAAAATGTAAAAGTATTTTCTTTTTTTGATTGTCTCTCCTCAAATGTGAAAGGCACACAAATAAAGATTTTAGTATTTTCATGAACTAATCAAGCATTTTTAAATATAATGAAACGGGTCACTCACGTCTTAAAGGTCGAATATCGCTCGACATGTTTCAGACCGGTTCGCGGTCCTTAATCATGAGCACCTATCGCGGCGGCGGTTTTGGAGGCAATGCAATAGGGTTGCGAACGTATCTCCTCGGCTCCAGCCGACCACGGTGGAAAGGCTTCCCTTATACTTGCCTTACCTGAAGGGTGTGACGGATAAAATCGGACACTTGTTACGCCGAAAATATTGCATCAAGACGATTTTCCGCCCACATATTCAGCTCAGGCAGCTAATGCGTTCACCGAAGGATGGGGAGCCCCTGAACACCCCTGGTGTTTACATGATTCCATGCTCCTGTGGCAAGAATTACATAGGAGAGACAGGCCGGAACATTTCCACTAGATTGTCTGAACACATACGCAGTATAAAAAAACGTGATGCTCGGGGATCGGCAGTTGCGGAGCATTCACTGGATTCGGGCCCATCACATTATATTCGGTTCGATAAGGTAACCGTATTAGCGAGGGAAAAGTTTTTTGTACCACGCAAAGTGCGGGAGGCTATCGAAATTGGTCGTTTTCCAAATTTTAATCGTGATTGTGGATGGGTTGTACCACCCAGCTGGAAAACAGTGTTGAATACTACGTCTGTGAAGAGTGTGGACGAGGCTTTAGCATATGACGTTGTGAGTGTTGTGTGTAGTTCGGCATTGAACAATTGTGAAGAAAACGAGGGTAGATTCTCGCCGCCGCCGCCTCCACCCGCGCCGAGCAACCGAGCGGACAGGGCACGGGCACGCAGTGCTAAGAAAACCGCCGCCGCGATAGATGATGATAAGGACCGCGAACCGGTCTGAAACATGTCGAGCGATATTCGACCTTTAAGACGCGAGTGACCCGTTTCATTATATTTAATATGTCTCAAACTCACGGGAGTTTTCTATATATAATCAAGCATTTTATTCAAAAAAGTGACATTTGATGAAGTGGAACTGCTGATGATGATCAGAACGGAACTCTTCAACGACGCTAGATTCATATGACATTATAACATACATATATATATATTGTATGATCAGTAAAGAGTTACATTCCCAATTAAATGAGGCGTGGCGATAGATGGTAATGACGTTTAGTGCGTGTTAATTAGATTTTTCAATTACCTAAAAGAAATGAACAAACTTGAATTGCGGCGACTTGTGGCTAAACACGTCCTGTATTGTTCTACAAATGAATAAATAACGTTAAAGTCACTGTTCATTTTAAAAACACCGGAACACATTTTTAGTTGATTTACGCGAATTGACCCTCCCCACACATCTATCACTTTTTTCTGCTGGCCTACCTGGTTGTCAAAAAGCACACCTCAGAGATAGGCAAATCCAATGTTAAATAAACGAAAGTATAAAATGATAATGTTAAAGTGTCAACCCACTTGGGGAAATGTTTCTGTTGGTGAGAAAGGTCGCCAGAGCTCCCAGGTACGCGCTGGATTGAGTGAGAAACAAGTTTCAACACAAAATTCTCATATCAACAAAGGGTTAGTAACGCGCGACAGCTCTGAAACTAAGTCCGCGTACTGGACACCAGCGAGCATACACTGAACCCGCTCAGTTTAGCTACGCCAACTATAGCAGTGGGAGAATCTAACAGTTTAGTGTCGACTCAGCACTTAAGTTAACATAGATATGGCAATACGAGTAAAATAGTATTTTAGGAAACAGTTACATAATAAGGGTTCTTAAAATTCGAGTCGCTGTAACAAAACGAGCGTAGCGAGTCTCGAATTTCAAGACCTAATTATGCAACGTTGAATGCAATATTTTTTCTGACATCAAAATAATTGGATTTAAATTGAAAATCAATATGGTGGCAGAATACGGGCACAGGTCAATACATGTGCCACTTTTAAAAATAAACACGTTGTATTTACGGAAATCCATTTTGATTCCCACCAGTTATAAAATGACTTGTCTTGTCTATGACATAGACTTGCATTTGTATAAAAAGTTTATTGTTTTAATACTGCTGTCAGTTATTTAATTGGCATATTATAATGCTGGAATAGAAAAAAAAAACAAGAATCATCCACAATTCACATAATTTATTTTGACTTTAGATAAAAAGTAGAAAATTAACTAAAATTAGAGCATGCTTTAAGGTTACAGGATAATCTATTTAATTGCATTGTTATTCAACTAATGCGAACGGCTGCCCTTCAATAAAATATATCATAAAATCAAGTACTAAATCATAGACAATTCATAGCTTTACCCCTTTAAAAAAAACTTAATTAAAAATTGCCTGTATTTTTACATAAGTATTCATTCAATAAGGCTAGCCAAAGCACTTACATTACTGAACACATCCCTATCTAAATCTTATTGCTTGATTATTTACTGGCGTTATTGATATTTTTGAAGCAAACGAAACAGGCTTAAAAATGATTCTAGTCAAGTGCGATTATTGCAAAACATTTACAGTTACTGTCATTTAAATCTACTTATGCCTTTAATCAGTGCATTTATTGATGGACCTCTCAAGTGTAGCAAATTTAAATAAAAATACGATAAACTGGAATGAATTTCCACAAACTTTTATGTCTTTATAGTGACAAATGAAAATGTTACAAACACTTAAAAAATAATGTCGATTAAATTCGCAAGTAATGGCACATTTCAATCGTGCCTCCATAAACAGGACATATTATAACGAACAGGATCAAAAACATCACCATTGAAATTAAAGTTTGTTTGCTAGTGATCCGTTTCACAAAGTTAAAAGTCACAATTTTACTAATCTGATCCGGTAACACTGGTCTAATGGCCAGAAGTGTTACCGCGAACCGAAAACGAAATAAATGCCTCTCTGTCACTCGAATATGCAAGTGCAACAGAGGCAGACATATCGTTTTCGGTTCACGGTAGCGCCCCTGAGCTGCTACCACGAAACGAAAACTTGTAGCTTTGCGACACAGGCCCCATATTTCCTAATTTCAACTTTACAGGCACATAGAGATCCTTTCCGCTAAATGTCTTAACTTATACCTTGTTCTATTTAGGTCCTAGATGTTCCTATATAGATAGACTAGTCTGGGATACTTTAATAGCGAAATAACCTTGTCATGATGTGCGTTTCATTAACTGGTTAATTAACCAATTAATTTATCGTCACAACTATGAAAGCCTCCATGGGAATGTTGTACCTCTCGAGTGTCTCGGACATTATAAATTGACCAAGGTATAAGCATCACTGTACATTGTGTTGTGGAATACAAATGGTAATACAAAAATGCCATACACTTTAATGTCCAATACTGAAGCACAAACAGAAAGGTTTTAATTTAGCGGTGAGTTGTGATAAGGCCTCTTGCGGGGACGGGGTTCATCACCATTCGGTTCAAGGTGGCTATGGTCCCGTTTTTTCGGAGAGTTGTTGTTCTGGAAAAAAATAACTATTATTATTGTGTGATTTTGACAACTTTGGTCTTCAGCTAGCAAGTCCAACATCCTCTGCCTTCAAAACAATATCCTGAGTGCCCTGTGAGCCTTGTGAGGTGCACCCTGGTTTACAAGCAACACTCATCCATGAATACCTAGAGATGCCAACTGTTTTTGATGAAGCGAAACGCTACAGTGATAACGACAAGGATCGCCTAACGCTCCACCCAAATCCACTGACCAACCCATTACTGAGAGCAGACTATGTCAAACGACTTAAAAGAGCTAATGTGCTGGGCATATAAGAGAAGTAAGGGCATTGGGTCTACCTACCCATAAATCGTCTTCATAAACGCAACATATCTGATTAAATTGACTTGATTTAATCAAGTTGTCACTCGGGTTCATGTATTCCATAAATTCCATTGTTCTTCGAATGGGTTCACTAAAGTTACTTTGTATGTATTATGTTATTGTAAGACAAGAGTGCTTTACTAAAATGCAACAGGTCCACTAGCACCACTCGTAAATAATTGTGATTATTTAATTTAACGACAGATATTGAAAAAAGGAGGCCACTATGTAAAGTATTTCGTATTTAAGAGGGCGCAGTACACTCGGTTCTCCATACAAACGTATTTACCTCAGGTATTTACGCTCTCATTTTAAAACGCCATACTAGAATAACATGAAACTTTGTATACACAATGGGATCCGGCATATCTAGCTCGGAAATTAGTTTCTGTTGCTAGAAATTGTAAAAAAAATACAGCGGATTTTTGAGTTTTTTACAGCTTGTATGAAAACCTTAATAATCGCTGTATTTTTTCTCCATTATAATTTCAAGCAACAGAAACTAATTTCTGACCCAGATATGCCGGATCCCATTGTGTATACAAAATTTCATGTTATTCTAGCATGGCGTTTTAAAATGAGAGCGTACATACGTTTGTATGGAGAACCGAGCGTACTGCGCACTCTTAAGTGCCTTTTGAATACCATACATCAAACTAGTTTTTACGTTGCTAGATTCGTCGATCTGTGAGTTCAAAAATAAAAAGGCCGTTTTTACTTTGCATGCATAGATCGACGAAGCCAGCAACGCAAAAACTAGTTTGATGTAGTCAAAAGGTACTTAAATACGAAATACTTTACATAGTGAACTCCTTTTTTCAATAGAAATAGAGTAGAAATAGCCTTTATTCATGCTTAATTAGGTACATTATTTAAATTTTATTTTCAAAACATGTATATATTATATGTTTGTTTTTCAAAAAATATATTAATACATGCAATAATTCAATTGGATATACACATTTAAATTTATTAATAGTTTATATATAAATGTTCTTATTTATTCATAGCCTTTATTCATGCTTAATTAGGTACATTAATTAAATTTTATTTTCAAAACATGTATATATTATATGTTTGTTTTTCAAAAAATATATTAATACATGCCATAATTCAATTGGATATACACATTTAAATTTATTAATAGTTTATATATAAATGTTGTTATTTATTTAATTATGCAAGGCGCGTTCAGCGCAAAAGGCCTCCCCAACCTTTCCCATCGAACTCTATCTTGAGCCAATCTCCACCAATATTTATCATGCTTTTTTAGTTCATCTGTCCATTTAGTTCATCATTTCTTTTTTCAATATCTATCGTTAAATTTAAATAATCACAATTATTTACGAGTGGTGCTAGTGGACCTATTACCTTTTTGTACAGCACTCTTAAGAGTTATGTAATTACCTATAGATATTTGTTACATAATAATTTGCTACACTATCGCATTGGAAAACTGTAAAAATAGATGTATAGTTAAATAAATGAAAAAAAAAACAAAAAATATCGTGTGATTCCATCCATTTCCAGGAAAGAATAACCCAAGACTTGCAAATTTTGAACAAAGAAGTAAAAAAATCATTTTATATTAAAACACTAGCTGTACCGGCGAACTTCGTTCCGCCCCCAACCATTCTGTATAAAATGTATAAGAAACTTTTTTAATAGTTAATCTGCTATTTGGTCGGGAGCTAAGGCCAAACCAAAAAATCAAGTCATAAAAATTGGCCCAGCCGTTCTGGAGTTATAAATGGTGTAACTAACGCGACTTTATTTTATATATATATGCTTAGTCTAACCTTTTGCATCTATAACACATTAAAACAATAGATAAGCACTTAGAATGAGAGTTGCAGTTTATTTCATACAACTATCGAAAGCACCTGTGCTAATTCTGTTGAATACTCGTCAGCACAACTATCAAATTAGTGCAAGAGAGACATAATCCTTTACATCAGTATATTTTGCCCTATTATGCAAACATATTTTTCTCTTAAGCTGGGTCTCCGTCTCCAATACGCGCGGTAGCGCGCGACACGACCGCGGCAAACCGGCGAACTTGTCGCGCAAACCAATTTTAGGCACAATTCTGATTTCAGTGCGGCAAGCAATCCATCTCGAACACACCCATTGCATTCTTTCTGTGTATAATTTTTTCATCCACAGTCACTCTTGCCTTATCAAATTCTTGCAGATAATAAGATGAATAATGATAAAAATGGGCAGCTGTTCCTTAATTGGCAGAGCCAGAGTTCTTTTTCGAGTCCAATATTTGCTTGCCCCATTGTACTACTGTCATTTCATGCATTCTGTGGCAAAATATTGTTATGATAGTTTTTGCTTTTATTGTTCCACAGTATTTTTTTATCAACATACTAGTATTTTTTTATTTTGTTAAAAGACAAAACTTTTCGTTGTTCATCATTGCCGCGGGAGACTTCTAGCACACATCCCACACAGAACACTAAGAGGCCTTTGCCAGGCCAGCATAATCCACGTTTGAGTGTGGCATTGTTTGAGCTACCATGCTCGTAAAACTCATTTACATTGCCCATGAGTGCTGCGTCCGAACACGCCACAAGCACTGAGGTGCATATTGGAGACCCGGCTTTAGCTGTACAAGTAAAGTAGGTGCTTTAGTATAGTTAATAACTTTCTATTTATTTCATCTAATTATAAACTATGTCTATATCCAGGTTACACTACCAGTTAATTACTTCCTAATTAGGATCTGCTTGGGTCAAAGTTCATTACTTGTGGCACTGGATTGATAACCAATTTGAACTAGACTGTAACTGGACATTTGTAAACTTCTAATATCATCTAATATTTACCTTTTTTTCCCATTGCTGGTGTAGATATCTTAAGAGAATATTCGTTTTTTCTGTTACAATTACTGAAAGAAATACGAAATAATATGAATTAATGAGGAAATCACAATATCCAAACTAAGTTTAGATGAACTTTTTCTTGTATTTGTTTGTTACCTATATATGAAACTCTTAACTTTATAGCCAAGATCACAAATTCACAACCAACATAGCAACTAAACCAGGTGCAAATTTAATAGTTATATCACAGGTAGATTGTAATGGTGTGAGCTTATATTACCACTGAATGCATGATAATAGAGCTGCACATTTCTACATGGATGCAATGACTATGCGGAAAACTCAAATTGCGGAATATTATAGCATTAGCATAAACAATAATATAATTTAAGGTTGTATATTAAACAAACACATTAGGACTAGTTTAGACTTCAAGATGAGACATAACCAAAAATATTTCACAAATACCGGAGAAAGGGAAAACATCTTTACGAAGTGCGTTGAAACATCGTTATTAATTTTAATAAAAAGCATATACTCAACTCTGCTCAGAAGGAATGTCCTTAGTGGGGAGGTATATCGAAGGTCTTTTGGAACAGTATCTTATCCCATGATCCGTGTTGTACAATGTAAAGTTATGTTCGTCGTACGACGGTAGGTCCTTTAGGAACTCAATCACCGACTAGAAACAAATTAATAAAACATGAACAAGAACTACACGATTCGAGGTACGCAACAAGAGACATATTGGACCCCACTTCACACTTACCATTGTAAGCTTAAATTAAAAAACTATAGACCACGCGGCACGAAAACCAGAAAAATGCAATGGCGATAAACGTTGGGCAAGAAATAAATAATTTGTATTAAAAAATATAATTGCTGCAAACACTTGCAAGCAGATGACCGAGAACACAAAGTACAATAAATAGACTGACCGAGAATGACAGTTGTTGCAGTTGCTCTGTGCAGTATTGCAAGGTGAAATTTTTGAAAATCTGTAAGTCGTGACCAAAAAATCCTTAGAATTCCCTAGATCGCCTCTTAGAAAATACGTAGCCCTACAAATTATAAAAAAGGCTTTGCGACGGTACTTACTATAAGTCAAGTACTTGGAGAAGCAATAAAAGCCCTATTTCATTAGTCACTTTTTTGTATAGTGTTACTGTATGTCGACGTCGACACTGTCGTTCGTGTTAAATGAATGCATTTTCGAAATACAAATGCATAGTTTGAGTGTTCCGTGTTTATTACGTTAACTATGTTTTGGTGATAAATAAGATTAGTTTGAAATTCCGTAGGTTCACCAATAATTTCCGTAGGTCTGAGCATAAGATCTGAGCTACTATGGCGAAACGCAAACGAACGAAGTTCGAATATCTCCCTCTCTTTCGCACTTGTTCGTTCGAGCGACAGAGATAGAGTTATTCGAACTTCGTTAGTTTTCATTTCGCGGTAGTAGCTCTGAAATCCGTAGATCTACGGATTTTTCCATAGGTCTGGCAACACTGGCTCTTTGTTCTGTGTTGCTAGCCGTCAAAAATGAATGTTTGAACATAGATTACGAAAAATAAATATCTATATATTTTTTATGAAAACAATAATTTTAATAGAAATAGTTCAAACATTTCAAACCTTTCAAAAATGAAATAATTTAATCACTTTAAAAACGGATTATATTTTCTTTGTTATGAGAGCCTTGCAACGGATTGACTGCCTAGGTCACACATAAATATCCAACAGTTACATACCTACTGGCCACTAGCGAGTAGAATGTCCGACAAAAAAAAAACAATACACTTTTCTCGTTTGGCGGTAAACTTTACAAAATTTCTATTTAACCGTTAATTACAAAATTCGCGGGATCAAAATGATGCATAGTTTAATAAACTCTAATTTCAATAGAACTTATAACCCGAGTGGTAGTCAAAACGCTCTGTCTGATATAAAAAGGTTATTAACATGTCGAGATACGGCTGCCCAAGAAAAAGCTTGCAATTATTTAATAGAAGTTCTAAGTCGGTACAACAAACAGTCAAAGGAGAGGACTCGTCTAGTGGAATATTTATTGGACAATGATATAACAGTCTTTCTTTGTGAAGCTACTTCGAACTTGGATTTAAATTTATTTAGGTAGGCACTATTTTATTATGATATTAATAATGCGGCAAAGCTATCTCAAAAGAAATTACAAATTATCATTTAACTTTACCCTTGATCATTGCGACTCGTACAGCTGCACACGTCACGTATTATATTATAAGGCGTCTATGAAAACGCTCAGGCTTCGCCTGTACAAAAACACTCCTAAGCAACGCCATAATATATATTTGTGTTGGGGTGACTTAACGCACGCAGTGTGGGTTGGAAAAATATGATTGGCGTCGGTCCGTGAATATCAGCATTATAATCATTAGCTATCCCGGCTATCCCACATCGATCACGGAAGCACCGCGTGGGTATGACCTTAAATAGCGTTAATCTTACTTCTTTCTGGCCAGCAAACATTTATTTATTGAATCTAAAGTAATGTAAAATTACATAAGTATATGGAGAACATTGACAGGTAGTTCGGAATCTCCACATAAATGATCTAAAACAAAGCACTAGGTAATATGACAATATCCTTCGATAAAACTACAAAATGAACGAATGTAAATCGTTTGTACAGTCGGCATCAAAAGTAACGCATTTGAAAAATCCAAAGTCTTTATTACAAGGGAATTAGGGCTTTTGACCCCTTCATATGCTAAGCTGATTTTGATGCTGACTGTACCAGTTAATTTGGCAACATTTATAAATTTTACATATGGAGATATTTTAGCTTACCATGTTGGCTAATCGACGTCTCCGCTGCAAGTAAAATTATGTCGTGTTATATATTTGGCAGGGCGTACCTAATGCTTTTCCCTGCAGGTCGTTCGTCCGCTGCGCGCGACTACTATGGAGCGCGCGCCTTTTTGCAGAGCAGCACGCTGCGCAGTGCGCAGCGGCGGCAATGCGCGCACTACAACACGAGGGTGCAGTAGAGGCCATGCACTTCCTCTGCGATCTGCTTAATGGGTGAGGCTGGACTAACTAACTAACTGTAACTAGCTATAACCTTTTTTGCTTGTTAACTAGCTATAACTCTTTAAGGTTATTGTTATTATATTCTATATTCCCTTTTTTTTGTAAATTAATAATACTTATGCTATATTGTAACTTATTTTACAGTACATATGGTGCTACTTACCGCACGAGAGCGGTATTCAAACTTTAAAGAGCCATATGTATTGTAAAACGTTGTATTGTACGATACACGTGTGAATAGGTAATTCGCAACTCGATCGTGTCGATTTAAAGCACTCCCTTCGGTCGTGTTTTAATATATCACCACTCGTTACGAATTTCCTGTTCTCTGCACTTGTACTATTAATTTGCTCTATTTCTATTTTGTGTTACTTACTACTACTACTACTTCTGTGTTTTGTCCAGCCAAAGGAAGACCAGCGCTAGCCACTGGGTGCAATGCAACCACCATGCTGATTTGGCATTTCGTGGCTATGTTGTGTTTTGTAATTGCTCTTTGTTATGTAATGTCTTTATGTCACGAATAAATGTTTTTATGTTTAACTGGGCTGGCACGACGACCCAAAAAGAGCCTCGACCTCAACACAATAGCATGCCACTTTGCTCCTGCCTGTGCAATTTTTCGCCAGCTTGCACCGGCTCCGAGCTCACGCAGATCCGTGATGCTGAGAGGCTGGACGGTTATAACAATCCATTTCCCATCCCGAATAAATCCACACCTAATAGAGTCCTAGAGTAAATTTGAGAAAGGTGGAGATGTCTTCATCCTGACCTCTTTCAACAACGAATGCAGCAACTCAAAGTGTTTAAAGGCCACATCAGCCTAACTTAGTTCGTTACTTTGCTTACGAAGCTGGTGGTGCCGGGTCAGAGGGCATTTATTTGTGCAACGAACACGAATATTACATTTATTTCAGAGTCTTGAATGTTTTCTATATATTTTAATATTTATATTAGTATGTATATCGTCGCCTAGTACAGTCAGCGTCAAAAGTAGCTACGCATATGAAGGCGTAAAAGCTCTTAATCCCTTATAATAAAGACTTTTGAACATTTCAAATGAGTAGCTACTTTCGATGCTAACTGTACCCTGTGTACTGTGTAGTAGGTACAAGTTTTGCTTAGTTTGAGATTTGGCAGATTTGTGTAAAATTGTTCACAAATATTTATAGTTTTCTACCAGCCACAAGAAAACAACTAGAGTCTAGAAATTTAAGCCAAACCATAGGCATCCGGAAAATCAAAGTCCGCCATGTTATATGACGCCATGTTAACGGTCTGTTTAGCCTAGTTGGTAGTGACACTGCCTCCGAAGCTAGAGGTCCCGGGTTCGAATCCCGGCCAGGGCATTATTTGTGCATTTAGCACGAATATTTGTTCTTGGGTCTTGGATGTTTTCTATGTATTTAAGTATGTATTTATCTATATAAGTATGTATATCGTCGTCTAGTACCCATAGTACAGGCTTTGCTTAGTTTGGGACTAGGTCGATTTGTATAAGATTGTCCCCCAATATTTATTTATTTATTTTTATTATTTATATTTAGAATTTAATATCAAATAAATTACACTGCCACATTTCCAGAGTATCCGAATACAAAGCAGTCCCCGCCCTCTCACACCAAAGCGCCTTCTCCGTCGACCAGCTCCTCGCCTGCCTCTCCTCCCTAGCGCCTCGCCTCACCACCCCTCCCACTATCCTATCCGGCGCCCTAGTCCTTCAGGCCCTTATAGCCTACCAGCCAGAGGACCTGAACCTCCGCTGCCATACAGCAACCAGTTTGGCGGAGGTCTTGGGAGTTTGGTTTGCTCTGATGGTCGGAAGCTTGAATCATTCGATGCTGGTTGGGGATAAGGAGGTGTGTGGGATGTTCTTTGCTGTGACGTGTCAACTTGGGCTCGATGTTTTGAGGTAAGTCTCTCTTCAATGTTATGGTAATTTATGGTTAGGTATTGATTGGTAATATAGTCCTTAGAATCTTCAGCGCACTGTGCAGGTGTCTAAGTCGCATCACAATTTAATTTATTTATAGGCATCTTCTGGATGAGCTCGCTTTATCGTCGGCCTCATCTTTGCCCCCTGGCTAGATGCTGGCCAAGAGCATCCCATGTTTAATAAAAAAAAATCTTAGTCGTTAAACTCCTTCCCGTATTTTATGCAATTGGACACTTCTCAGAGCGTTTCACCTGCTATTATACAAATTAACTACACAATTTTATGTGTGATAATCACAGTTGAAACAACTTAAACACGAGTTCCCTGTTTGAAATAAGAGATCAGTCAAAATACGCTCGCAGACTCACTGTGAACTTCAACAGTTTTTCATGCTTCTGTGCTAGATGGTATGTTGTACTCTAACAGAGTAACATACAAACCTTGAATGGATTCTGATCAAGACCACTTACTGTTGTAGGCTGGCCAAACTCCTCAACAAACGTAGACCAAATTCCAACTTCGTTCAAGCGATACTGACCGATGAGCAAGAAATGACCGCGCTGATGCAATGCGCTGTAGCGCTTAAGAATTCAGTACACCAAGTTATGCTGGAACTGGTTAGCTTTACCAAGGTAATTTATTTTATTTTATTTCAGATAAACATAGAGTAGGTAACTATACTTCGGTTCATTTTACTAATGAGCGGCCTACCAACTAAAGTATATTTTATTTATAGCCACAAATCATTTCCAACCACCTCTTTGTACGTATGTGTACCTTTAGCCAGCTGCAAGAAACCCTAAACGAATTAGGTAATGTACGTATATTAGACAATCTTTAGTTGTTTTTATGAGTGGTCTTATGAAAATCGTCCGTGTGTGTGTGTTTTATCAAACGATAGCCAATTTATCAGCGAAAAATCCAAATAGGTAACAACTATAGCGTCAATGCAAAAATATGAGTGCATAGGACTTGCTCAAAAATATGCTCCATAGCTCTTATGTCGCCGGTTTAAGGTTGCAGTACGTATTTATGAGAGGATTAAATCGGTACGTATTTTTGCAGTTGACCGTACTTGAATGGTGCCCATTTCTTTTCAGGAAAATCTAAACCAGATTTCCATTGACGAATACGGAGTATTCCTAAAGCTTGTCCTTGATTTCTTCTACAATTGTGAGACATCGGAGCAGTTGCCAGAGTTCTGTGACGTTCTGGTCTCCAAAGGATACCTGACAATGCTGCCACAATCTCAAATCGCAAGGTAGGAAAAAAATAATTGGCCTGCGGTCTCCCCTGCCTGTCATCGTGGTTGCGAGTTTTCCATGCGGCGGGGGCCACGGGACTCACCCAGCATAACAACCCCAGTGAAGGCGACGAAACGTAGTCAAGCAGCGAGGGGTGGAGGGGGAGGGGGCGTCCATTGCGATCAGTATAATTAGTACGGCTGGGGCCTCAATTTGATTTATCTTTTTTACATCTTAGTCGCATTTCAATATAGTTCACAAGCTCGTTTCGAAAGCTTACATTACATCAGCGCAAAGCGAAGCGAAGAAGCCAGTGATGATATGTGACTGGAAAAAAAATTAAACTGCAGAATTAATACATGAATGCTTAGACGAATTTATTTAAGTACTTATATACGGGCCATTGGAATTCGTTGCGTGCCTCAAAAGGAAAAAAACGGAGCCCTCTTAGGATCACTCGTGTGTCTGTCCGTCCGTCCGTCTGTCACAGCCAATTTGCTTCAAAACTACTTGACCGATTGATTTAAAATTTGGTGCATATATGCAAGTCGGTGACTACCTATATAATGAAATTATGTCGTTTCAGAAGTGACGCCACTATCCGTAAAGTTAGCACACTAGTTCTCGGAGAAATGTTGAAAGGATTAGCTCAGAAATATTTGTATGTTGACACAGGATCAGAAGATAATACCTGTGCTAAAGATATACACGTAAGAATTCTTTCGCTGTATATATATTTAAGTACCTACTTTCTACTACATTTTAGTACAACCACAAAATATGTATACACCGCGATTTTCAGATGTGGTAATAATTTTCAGATGGGTCTAGTAGAGCTTCAGTACGGGATAGAGAAGCCCCACAGCATCGGGAGCCAGCTACAGAAGAGTCAGCCCTACAGCTTGCTCGTTTACATTTACTTTTATTGCCAGTCCTCTGAGAAGTATACACATTCTTATTAACACACACACATTCTAACATCTAGAGTAATTTTGTATAATGCAAAAAAAAAGAAAAAAAATCTGCTCCAAGTATTCGAACCTGCAACATCTGGCATCCGCGGACAATCGCTCTAGCCACCTGCCTAGCTAGCATGATAGCTTATACCGTCACGTTACATGGCCGAAATAACTAAAACGTCACATAAAACGTGATGGTATAAGCTATCGTGCTAGCTATACTGATCTACTGGTACAATCTAACCGAGGCACGAAATCTTTCACTACACTCTTACAACGCCTTATGGGGGCGTACAGCGACATCTACCTAGAACTCGGGCTTCTTAGTTCTTTTAACAGAACCAACGTCTCAACTTATTTTTATAATTTTCCCTTTAATCTGAAATTTAGAACACATCTATAATGTTCTGAAATTATCAATAATGGTAAGGGAGGGAGGAGGAAGGGAGGAATACGCTTATGCTGCCAAAGTGAATAAAGTAAATGTGCCACTGATCTCTATGGCCCTTTAAATCTTATGTCATACTGGTAATAACAGGTCATCAACTAGGTGTCATCCACGGATCTATACCTAAAGCCATAGTGTCATCTACTCATTGGACTTTATGTTATTTTACACCACACCTTGCCAAAAAGCGCGTTTTTCTGCACGCTGCGTGTCCGGACTTACTACTCCGTAACTTTTTGGCCAAGTGGTGATGTACAATTGGGTACAAAACACGGGTCGTAAAACAGAAAGCCCTCTCTCGCATATTTATGACCCTCGCCTGTGGCTCGGGCCTCAAACATCTGCGATATCGGCCTTTCTTTGTTTTACAACCCTTGTATCCACCACCACCACCACCACCACCACCACCACCACCATATCAGCCCTAGGACGTCCACTGCTGGACATAGGCCTCCCCCAATTTCATGGGGGGTAAATGCCATAATCGCCACGCTTGGCATGCGGGTTGGCGAACCCTTGTATCGTAATGTACTATTACCTGTCTTCGTCTAAAAAGGTTTTTCAATAGCATTGCTTACAACCAGCTAGCACAGATCACTGATTAATATAATCTGTTAGTAGGTTTGTATTCAGGCCATTACAGGCAAATGAAAATTACGCAAACAATACTTTTGGAAAAACACAATTGCGCACGATTTGTGAGCGAATCTCCCTTTTATCATTTTCCGTGTTGTAATGAATTCAATCGATCTGTCATACACCGCAATGAAGTTGACCTTGCATTAAAGGCCTGGCACCTGCTTGTCCCTATTTCCAAGTATTTGAGTAGGTAAGTAGTTAATAGTTTTTACAGTACATATGGTTCTACTTTACCGCACGAGTGCGGTAATCAGCAGATTACGTGCATATGTCGAAACTTTAAAGAGCCATATGTACTGTAAAACGTTGTACGATACACGTGCGAACAGGTAATACATAACTCGTGTCGATTTAAAACACTCCCTTCGGTCGTGTTTCAATGTATCACCACTCGTTGCGAATTTCCTGTTATCTGCACTTGTATCGTAATGTACTATTGCGGAAACCACTGCTACCTTCCAGCCCAAAAGGGGAAACTAGGCCTTATTGGAATTGCGCCTTGCTTTATCTAATCGAATCTGTAATGTCACAATAACCCGCGATTTCTTAGTATTTCTAACGTAGCTCTGTACCTTTAAAATCCCTTACTTCTTTTCAGCCCCGAAGAAGCAACAGGCCCCTTGCTCCCGTATCTGGTGGAGCACATCCTTCGCTTACCAGCCATCTTGACACCACCTCCTTACATAATAAAAGCTCTTTGGCTAGTTTTTGCAGTTAGTAAAGTAACTTTTATACCACGCACTGATACACCTGTAAAAAAACGCGTAGGATTTTCAAAAAGCACCAACTGCTTATATGATTCTGAACTAAATTCGTAAGATTCTCTGCTTATACTAAACAAGCGCCTTACAATGAGAAGGCAGATATAGAATTACTTTTAAAACTAGACGATGTTCCTTCATGTCTTTGTCGCAAAATGGAAGAAATTGGTGTATTCAGCTGAGAATCCAATTACAAAAGAAGGTGTCTCGTAGACGCAATTATTTAGGTATCAGGCAGACCAGGCAGGTACCCTTATTCTTCCAAATACCTGCCCTATTAACTATATTTTTATACCAGTGAAAAAGCTAACAAATATTTAGCTCTTAGCTAATAATGTCGTTAGCAAAACCGCTTTTTAGAGTTTTTGCAAGTTATGTTATTGTTGCATAGTTTATTCACGGTAATCTACCCAAAGGTTGACGGGAAGAAATGATTTCTTAGGCATAAGATCGTCATTTGTTGAGCAGTAAGGGAAATTTCACTGTATTATTGTTTAACATCTCTCCTACAAGATGTCTACAATATCCAGCGGCACTCTCAGTTCACTTAACGAGCGGGTGTACCTGGAAAAAGCAACAGACCGCCTCGTCAATATGCTGCGGCCGGAACCCTCCGTGTACTACACGCACAACCCGGCGCTCTTGCTGTGGGCTTTCACTTCGCACAGGATCCCTGATCCAGTGAGGATGCACGTGGTAAGATGGGTTATCTTATGAAGTTTTGTATTGACATCTCTCGAAGATGTCTACGTTATCCAGCGGCACCCTCAGTTCACTCAACGAGCGTGTGTACCTGGAGAAAGCAACGGACCGCCTCCTCGTCAAATTGCTGCGGCCGGAACCCTCCGTGTACTACACGCACAATCCGGCGCTCTTGCTGTGGGCGTTCACTTCCCACAGGATCCCTTGATCCAGTGAGGATGCACGTAGTAAGTTGGGTTATCGTATTGGGTTATTGATATGTTATACAAATGCAAGCAAATGAGTAAAGAAGAATTCGGTCCACCCTTAGGCTGCACTCCATTGAGTAGGGTACTCGTTTTGTTAAGATAAATCACTTTTTTAAGAAAAAAAATCTTTTGTAATCAGAATTTTAAATGGACTTCAATATATCATTGATTGTTTTTTTAACCAAAAGAGAACAACCCTAGAAATCATAACACCCCTTACAAAACATTTAAAGTACTTAAATACCTATCCCAGTGCTCGACATTGATCCAATACATGGCGCTTGGTGGTCAATACGCGTTATCTATTGGGCATCAAGATCATTAGGCACACCTTAGTTAACACGGTAAGCTCATGATCGATTCTCCCTTGTTAGACCTAACTACGTTAACCCTAAATGCTTCATTTGACCCAATGTTAACATTGGGTCTAATAAATTCAATTAGATCTAATGATTTTTTAACCGACTTCAAAATTTCAAAAGAGGAGGTTATCAATTCGGTTGTATGTTTTTTTTTTTTTTTTTTTTAATGTTTGTTACTCCATAACTCCGTCATTTCTAAAACCGATTTGGAAAATTCTTTTTTTGAATGTAAGTATATATATCCAAGTTGGTCCCGTTTTTGTCAAAACGCAGTTCTGATGATGGGATCCATGAGAAATTGAGGGAACTCCTCAAATCTTCAAGGCAAACATATAGTAATTTTTGTGTTTTTATCAACAAGTCAAGCATTTTCATCCAAAAATGTGACATTGGATGAAGTGGAACTGCTGATGATGATCAGAACAGAACTCTTCAACGACAAAAAGTTCACGTTTGGCGATTTGTCCTCCTAGATGTGTTTGTTAAGCAAGTTCTATTTTCAAGATTAATTTTTGTCATGCTTGATTTCTGATGATGGGATCCATGAGGAATTGAGGGAAATCCTCAAATCTTAAAGGCAAACATATAGTGATTTTTGTGTTTTTATCGACAAAATCGAGCATTTTCATACAAAAATGTGACATTTGATGAAGTGGAACTGCTGATGATGATCAGAACAGAACTCTTCAACGACGAAAAGTTCACGTTTGGCGATTTGTCCTCCTAGCTGCGTTTGTTAAGCAAGTTCTATTTTCACGATTAATTTTTGTCATGCTCGATTTTTGATGATGGGATCCATGAGGAATTGAGGGAACTCCTCAAATCTTAAAGGCAAACATATAGTGATTTTTGTGTTTTTATCAACAAATCGAGCATTATCATACAAAAATGTGACATTTGATGAAGTGGAACTGCTGATGATGATCAGAACAGAACTCTTCAACGACGAAAAGTTCACGTCTGGCGATTTGTCCTTCTAGCTGTGTTTGTTAAGCAAGTTCTATTTTCACGATTGATTTTTGTCATGCTCGAGTTCTGATGATGGGATCCATTAGGAATCGAGGGAACTCCTCAAATGTGAAAGGCACACAAATAGTGATTTTAGTATTTTCATGAACTAATCAAGCATTTTCATTCATAAAAGTGACATTTGATGAAGTGGAACTGCTGATGATGAACAGAACGGAACTCTTCAACGACGCGTAGTTCACGTTTGGCGATTTGTTCTCTTCGTTTTGTTTGTCAAGCAAGCAAGATTTATTCATGATTCCATGAGGAATTGAGGGTACTTAGTCTTCTACCATTATAAACATACATTATAACAGTTTTTATTTTATTGTATATCTATCTAAGAGTGCACCATCTAAGTATAAAAATCTTTTACCGGCCTCCCCCATTGAAGTCGGTTTTTTTTTTTCTTAAAAATTATTTCCTTAAATAGTAAACTTTATAGGATTATTGCGACACAAACCTAACCTAACGTAATGAATTATATTTGATGATATTCAAAGCAAACCCGAAAACTTCACTGTTTTGAAGAAAAATGCATTAGGTCTAGTGAAACATTAGGTCTAATGTAATGAAACATTAAGACAAAATTTAGTAGGTCAAGTGACAGGATCCCTTCATGAAACTCAATGATAACATTTTAGCTTACCCAATGGTTCAAAACTGAAGACTCCCTGCCATCAGAGTTAACCTCCGACCCTGCAGTATGGGAGCTACTTCTCAACATCCTCACACATTGCAAAGAAGCCCTGATCCTGCAGAACTGCACCAAATCGGTCTACAGTTGTCTGGAAGAGATAGAAGAGGATGAGAGAGAGGATTTCGGGCTGATCATTTGGCCGATGTTGCCGAGAGTGCTGTCGAAAGTGTTGATAGATTTTGATAGTGCGATGGGTACGTATTAAGATAAACATCCCAGGGTTCGTCATTGAACCAACTCTTTTTTTCGATTCACAACACAACCCCGGAAAGCGATGGTTAGCTCTAGCCACCACCACGACCCCGTGTTGGGCAGTGACCCTGCCTACGAAGCTGGAGGTTCCGGGGTCGAATTCCGGTCAGGGCATTTATTTGTCTGATGAACACATGAACAATTGTGTCTTGGATGTTTTCTATGTATTTAAGTATTTTCTAACTACATATATAACTATAAGTATGTAATATCGTCGTAACTCATAGTACAAGCTTTGCTTAGTTTGGGACTAGGTCAATTCGCGTAAGATTATCCACAAATATTTAAATTTAAATATTTATATTAGGCGTTGCTTTCGGGTACCCTGACCCCGACCCCAAAACTGTGACGGGGAATCGGATCCGGGAACCCAACGCATAGTAAATAGTATATTTATCGAAGTGAACACGGTGCTCGTAAATACCTGAACTCGACTCTATTGTCAAGGCATTGTGCAAATTCAAAGTTTTGAGCACCCTGAATAATATGGGAATTTTAAGGATGTAAATTTTCAGAGACCAACATATGCTACCTACTAGAGCTGTCCTTCATGCTGGTCCCCGTAGAACTAGACCAGACCCTCTGCCTGAAGCTGGCGGTGCTCACCACGGCCATATTTGCCAAACACGGACATGACGAGGCCCGGTACGATTACGAATACGCGTGCCTCAAGCTGAGCCTGTATTTGTTGGGGTTGGCTAATAATCAGAATGATAATAGAGGTGAGAAATTTCCGCCACTAATAGGTTTTCTATCGGCGATTCGCTTCTTTGAGGAAACCTCCATAATCTTTGATTGAGAATTAAGTCTTGATGTCTCATCTTAGATACATAGACCTGAACGCAATCAAATGGAAATAACCGTAGAATTACGATAATTTGCGAATATTTTTGATTACAAAGCTAACACTGTAGGTATACTTATGTAGTGATTGGTGCGCTACTGTTTATAACCATGTTATTGAAACATAAGATTCCTACCATTTGTTATTGTTTGGCAGTACATTAAGAAGTCATGTCATCTAAATTGGAAAATCTTGCCATTTTTTCTTCCAGTGAAGATTTCTATAGGCATGATCCTATAAAATGTACTCTTTCAAACCCTAGTGCTGCTGATATACATGAACCGACCTGGTTTTCTCCCCCGCGTCCTATCAGCGACCAACAGCCTGGACAATCGCGTCGCCTGTATCGCTCTACAGCTGCTATCTTACATCGTGCATTACTTCACCAAGAACAATTACCAAGTAAGATTTTAATCCCGGTGCTGATACACAAGAACATCATGAACCGACCTGGTTTCCCTCGCATCCAGTCAGCGACTTACCGCTTGGAAAACCGCGTCACGTTTATCGCTCTACAGCTGCTATCTTGCATCGTGCATTACCTCACCAAGAACAATTACCAAGTAAGATTGTAATCCTGGTGCTGATATACATGAACATCATGAATCGACTTGGTTTCCCCCACGTCCTGTCAGCGACCCTGCCTGGAGAACCAAGTGGCGTGCATTGCATCGCTCAATAGTAAGAGTAAGAGGCTCAAACTCTTGATCTAAATCCTGGCTTATATCGATGAAGTTCCTATATGTAAAGGTAAGAAGCAACAAAAATCTAAGACCAAAAGTCCAGTTCTCAAACCACACTAGGTTATATGCACTAGGGCATATGAACACTTTAGTTACGAGAAAGTGCTCATATGCCGTAATGGTGACGAGGACAATAACTGATGAGCCCTCGTCAAACTACAATAACTAGCTAGTCACTCAACTCAACCAACTCAACTGCTCAACTTGGTAACTTGGTTGGTCTTGGTTGGTTCATAAGAAAATTGATCCAATGCAGATCAAATGTAATGTACATTTATATTTCTAAGGATTTTAGGTTTGTTAAGCAAAGATAGAACCTAATGTTTTGTACGCCCATTGGCAAGACATAGAACATAGATGATCACACCTACCTACTTATATCAACTCTGTATTTTATAGCCTACCTATGTTCTACAATAAACATTTTTTCTGATTCTGATTCTGATTCTGATAGGAAGCTGATTTAAGAAACAATGAGTTTATATTTATAACTTACAGCCAAAATCCATTCTGCAAATCCAAACCCACCTAATAATCAAGTCACTCCGCGGAGAATACAGCTCTGAACGCGGAGCGTCTCTTCTGCAACTCGTCTACATGGTGCTCAACTCTGGCCCGCATACACCTCTGGTCTTGACATACAACTTGGAGCCTTCGCAAGAACAACAGTGCGGTGCGCTGAGAGCTCTGATGTTGCGGATCCAGATGCTGTGTTGTAGAGTGAGTAATAGACTAACGTGTCATTATAATCTGATCGTAGTCGTAGACGTTTTTTGTTTTGATCTGATCAAGTCCGCGAAGAAAATAACTTTGAAGGCGAGGCGTCTCTCCTGCAACTTGTCCTTTTAAGCTCAACTCAGATCCTCTTACACCTCTTGTCTTAATAAATACAACCTGGAGGCTTTGCAAGAACAACAGTGTGGTGCGCTGAATGCCTTGACGTGGAGGATCCAGATGCTGTGTTGTAGAGTTAGTAATAGACTAATGTCCTGTTAATTTGCACTTTAGATCACAGATGATTTTGTTTTGGTCTAATTATCAAATTATCAAGTCTCTGAACGCGAGGCTCTCATAATTAACTTTGGTACTCAACTCTAGAATTTTTTTAGTTAACTGCGCTTTAAATATTAATGATGATCCCTTCACTCTCAAACCAATTTCAGGAATCAAAAAGCCAATCCTCCGCCGGTTGGAAAACACTCAGCGCTATATTCAAACACGCGATCATCAACAAAAACGACCCAAAACTCGTAGCCACCCTCACATCACAACCCTGGACGCACACACTCATAAACTTCCAAATAACACAGAACATCACCAAGGAATTCCTCTCATTTACACACACATGGTTAACTCTTATGAGGATTACGTTGAAGAAGGCGAGAGAAGATAGGAAAAGCAAAATGTCTAAACAGGGTTTGGTGTGCAAGACTCTGTTGCTGATAAAGAAATACTTAGTGCCTGAAGAAGGAGTTGAAGTAAAGCACAAGATTTTGACAATCGCTGATGAGATTTTAGACGATTCTGATATCAATATTTAAATATATAAAGACTGTAGCTAAAAAAACGGCGCAAGCAGAAGCGAAGAAAATTTAAGCATCAACCATTTTCTTACGCTAGTTATCGTCACTAACCGGTACAGTAACACATAATTGCATTATTTTAAATACAATTTTATTTTCGTTTGTAACTGTGTTGTTTCGTAGTAGGTAGGTACGAGTAATTTTAAGGCTGGGTTGCACCAAACGGTCAGTAGGTAATCGTACTTATGCGATATTCGTAGAATCTTATTGTATGGGATGTTTGACAATTTCTATAGGATGACAGCTGTCGGCGCCATAATTAACGTTGATCGGCCTGTAATCGTAAGAGTTGGTGCAACGCACCCTAAGTCCGGAAGGTGGTATGAAATAAGGTATTATGATCTATTTTAAAGCTACAGTTCACAACTAATTTACGTTACGCTATCAAACACGTTGATTAGGTGCTTCCCTTTAATTTGACTGAATCGATTGTATTGTAATGGAAAAAAAACAAAAATCATAAATTAGTTTGATTTTTCCTGACCGGATATTAGAACAATTTTCCAACGTCGATTGGGTAACTAAATGTAATGTAACGAAATTATACTTTCTACTTTTACGTGGTTTAGGTGCAATCATTATATACTTAGCTATGTTCGTGTTGTTTGCCTGACGCCACGGATACTGTTATTTAACAGCTTTACAATTACAATTGTTACTTAATAGTAATTAAATAGTTATTAAATAACTGAGAATCGAAGGCAGAAAATCATCGAATTATTTCCAATTAGTGTGTGTTAATAAATCGATAATGAAGATATGTCATGTAGTTTAATATGGATTTGATATACATTTAACGAAGCGTAATCCCGAGATCTCGTTTCCCTTTGGGTTGAAGGGTCAGAAAACAGTTGCTTCAGCAATAATGAATACTTATGCCAATAACCAAAGCTTGGTAGGTATTAGGTTAGTAATGGACCCCAATGCTCCTTTAGAATGCCATTGAGTTATCGCTTGGGGACGATAGTTTCGTAATTATTTAGCAAAATGTCATACGTTTTCAAGTAGGAATAGTCAACATTATTAAAATTGCGGACAATGAATACGGATCGGTAAAATACCGTTTAGTTTAGTTTATTAACTAACCATAATGTAACATGTTCATTACATGGTAAGTCACCGTCATATACCTATATTCCTAAAATAGTACAATGTTGTACAGTTTTTCTAATCCTGTCATAATCTTTAATTAATTTTAAATTTAAACTGCAAAAATAACACTTAAAAATAATGTTACCAGTTTTCAATCGGGCTCGTAAAAACCCATGAAAAAAACAACGTTAACGGAGCGAGATATCGCGAAAACGTCATTTTTGGATATTCATATTTTGAATCCCAGAAATCCAGATCCCAGAAATTACTTATATAGTTGGGTATAGTCTGGTTGGGTGGTGGTTAGTAATAGTATACTATGTAACTATAAACAAACCTTATTGCGGTTATTAAATTCAGGATGACCCGAAATTTTTGACCGCGAGTGTCAGCAAAACATGAGTCAAAAATATATACAGGACTGTGACAAAGACTCTATATTAAGCCAACTATTACTTATTCTGTGATTAAGCTTGAAACGCACAGAGCGTGGCATTGCATAGCGTCGTTGCGGGGTGGAGGCGTTTGTGCGGTAAAACGAACGTGGCCCGGAGCACGTCGCTCCAAAACAACCGCGCGGTATTCGGTAGCGCGGTAGAGCGGAGGAGGCGTGTGTGGCGTGCGTTTCCTGCTTTCGTATTCTAGATGGGCTAAAAAAATCTTGGGTACAAACCTCGATCGCGCCGCATCGAGCAAATAAAATTGTTCTTTAAAAAAAGTAAAAAGGTGACTTAAAATGTGGTCTGAATCCTTATCAAACACAGAAAAGATATATTGTTATCACTAACATAAAGGTGAGTAAGTACCTACACCACAGATTACTTCCAGGAGGTGATCTGTGACCTACTCATATTTTGAATAGTGCGCAAAACCAATAAACGTAAGTATAATAATTGTAAGATGTTACTCAATAAAAAACCTACATATTACATGCGTAGTATGCAAAAGTACTAATTAACTTTCTATTTCTATCGATTGCCCAAAATATTCCGGAACCACTTTCCACGCTCCATACTTTCCAAAGGACGAGAGAAATTATAGCAAAGTACTCCATACGAGCATGCACGCGACACTTGCTATGAATAAAAATGAGTGCGGAAAGCCGTGACAATAGATATTATTTATTTATCGAACCGTGTAGATGGAAACTCCGTCATTTGTATGCGATATCGTCCTTAAAAGGCGAGGGTGATGCGGTGGTTTCGTAATCAGGTGATAATGAAAGAATGGCCGAGGAAAAGTGTTTATATTTTCCGGAAAACAAAAGACATTCTCTTAAAACATGAATATTGTATTCAATATTAAAGCAGATATTCGTTTATGAGGTGAATTCGGAAACAATACGCAAATTCATACATCTTATCACCTATAATTATCCACTTTAATAATGCTAAAAATATTAAAGAGTTACGGGAATATTTATATAGTTACGCCTTGTTAATTCGGGGCTTGATGCGACTATGGATGGAAGCGCCATAGTCGCCTGAAGTGTCGCTGAACTTATAGCATTATAAATTGAAATTAGACAGATCGTGTACACATAATCAGTATGCATTGATTATAAGAAAGTATTATACAAATCTGAATACAAATATAGTGAAGGACGTTGATACCAACAACAAGATTTTCACTACCATTACAGATGTTGGGTTCCGGATTTTCCGGAAGCATTATACGCGCTTTTGACACGTCCGAGTATTGTGCTATCGCGTAAAACACCATTAAAATGGTAAGAAAAGCAATATAAAAGAGCTAACCAACACGAGTCTTAAGGTAAATGTACTAAATATTACCTACGAAGTGACGTTCAAAAAGCTACAATATTTTTTATATACAGCCAACATTGTAAGACATATGGATACTTAATCGTATGATAAGTTATAATTATAAATAGATATTTATGGTAAGTTAAATAACTTTTATTTTATAATTGTTTTATGACCAAGGTAGTAGTCTGATTTCGATGGTTTAAAAAAATATTTAATATATGTAGTAAGATAGAGATGTAGTTATATTTTTCTTGTAATATTTACGTTAACCTTAATTTTATGTGTAACAATTCGAAAATTTCGTTCGGAAAACTTCAGAGATAGTGGATACTATTTTTTTCATTTTTTTTTCTCATCTAAACTTAAGCTCAATATTTAAAATAAAAAATTCAGTATGCACAACTCAAACCCTTCCATACGATACCCCATTTGACGTAGTCGTAGTAATAAGACTGATTTATTTCCTCCCTCATATTACTAGTTATTTTTAAAAGACTATAATAATATATGTGTATGATGAATATAAGGTATTACTTGTATTTTTAAATTTAATATACACGTGCATCAGATTTCTATATATCTATTCGAAATTTCAAATCGAGGGCATTACTTGTTGTTCCCAAAAAAATTACATTTAGCGATATGACATACCTACAGACAGACAGCCAAACGTACGCAGTCGCACCATAAGGATTCCTTTTGTACCTTTTTAGTATGGAACCCTAAAATAGGCAAAAGCATGGGAAAACAAGTCAAAGGTTATAACGGCCACGCAGCGTTATGAAAGACACCTACCAAAATTAAGAACTCTCCTACGTGCAAATGGCCGCTAGCCATTATATGGTCCACTTGACCATAAACAAGTTCCAGTTATGAAATATGGCACTTTCAATTCGTAACACTCGGAGTCAATTATTTTAAAACATTATACAAAATAGTACCTAGGGTAAATCTAGTGCTGTGACAGTGATGACAGTGTGCCTTCAGCTTCAGTAGTACTTACAGTAGGGATGCCACAATTGCCACAGAATCAGGTTATGACTTGGTCGTAATTATTAATGGTGCTTGGGTGCTCGCACGTTTGTTCTGCTAGGTTGAAATGGAAAATAGTATGTAGGCACGCAGTAACATTTGAAAGGGGTAATTTCTTCCTTCCCAGAACCATGTAATCGTAAGTAGCACTAGCACTTCCTAGATACATAATTATTACGGATCTGAAAATAACTCTTCAACACTCCCGTTACTGATGATTTTTCACAAAGTGTATGTATGTATGTAAGCACTTTATTGTACACAATAACAGTTTAAAACATATACATGTCACACAGGATCAGAGTACAAAGGCGAACTTATACCTATGTGTGTGTGTGTGTGTGTGTGTGTGTGTGTGTGTGTGTGTGTGTGTGTGTGTGTGTGTGTGTGTGTGTGTGTGTGTGTGTGTGTGTGTGTGTGTGTGTGTGTGTGTGTGTGTGTGTGTGTGTGTGTGTGTGTGTGTGTGTGTGTGTGTGTGTGTGTGTGTGTGTGTGTGTGTGTGTGTGTGTGTGTGTGTGTGTGTGTGTGTGTGTGTAAGTGTAAGTGTGTGGAAAACTCTAATCGTTTCTTCCTCGTTATGATTGCAATGGAGTTCTTCTGGAAGACCTTCTTCAAAGCGCCTCTGGTGACATCTATGACCGAAAAATATTAAGTCTTGTACATTTGAAGAAATCTGTTTCTCGAAGCTTGATTCCTAGTCCCGTTGCTAAAGGACTAACCTCCACAAAACATAGTAGGGCCTTATTTTTAATATTCACACTCACACAACTTTGTACCCGTGTTTAACAAATAAATTATTTAGTTTTTTCATGATTCACGTCTTCCCGTTTTGTGTGCGCTGCTTTCATCCTCCAGAAACATTTTTATGTTCCTATAGTATAAGAAATCGTTTTGTTTTGTTATATTAGTTAATTCGTTTATTTTAACCGTTTGAACGCCAAGAGCGCTTTAAAAGTGTTCGCGTGTTGTCCTGGCCGCGGCGGCAAGAATTAATGGTGGCAATTTAAGTGTTATGTTGTCAAAGCCGACTTCATGGTTTCAACTGTTCATACTCTTAGGGAAAAAGTTGCCGTGTAGATGTCAATTTCGTACCTACACTCGCAGTCAATAATTTCGGGTTATCCTGAATTTCATAACCACAATAAGGTTTTTTTTTATAGTTACATAACATACTATCCAACCACCACCCAACCCAACTATATAAGTAATTTTCGGGATCCTATCTTTAAAAATATCAATATGCAAAAATGACGATTTTTTGCGATATCTCACTCTGTTAACCTTGTTTTATTCATGGGTTTTTACGAGCCCGATTTAAACCTAGTAACGTTATTTTTTTAACAGTTATTTTTGCAGTTTAAATGTAAAATTGAATAAAGATAATGACAGGATTAAAAAAAAAACTGTACAATCTTGTACTATTTTAGGAATATATGACGGTATTTTACCGACCCATATTCTTTGTGCACGTGCAAAATGGTATCTAAGAGCCCGCGCAGACAGAGATCACCGGAGTCCTAAAATGGAACGCGTTTTATCCTGGATTACAAAATTCCAGCAGGACACATTATTCTCACCACGCAACCACTATTCCCAAGCCTGACGTCACCTTTCGCTCCATCGCCCGCACTTCCACTATTCCGCCCACTTTTCTCCCGCAGTCCACAGCCGACCGCGCAGCCACGCAGCCGCACTTTCCACGCGCTCTCACCAGTGAACTCTAGTGCTGTGACAGTGATGACAGTGTGCCCTCAGCTTTAATTTGTGATCATGTCTGTGAGGACAGTTAGGGGTGATATAATGATTGGTAAGTTCAGAAATAATAATTTTAGGGAATAATGTTTTAGTTTTAGGTACAACTCTGGGCTGGCTTCGGAATAGGGGTTGGGAAAAACATAAAAGTTGTTTAACCAGGATACGACGGCGGCAAACAAGCTTATGGCCTGCCTCATGGTAAGCAGACACCGTAGCCTATGGATGCTATGGGCGCGTGGTTTATGGAGATCTTCGGTCTCTAAGACTATCATCATTGTATACTTTGTGGTGGAGTTAATAAACATTTTTTTATTTTATTTTAATGGCTTCATAACATTTATAAAATGAATAATTATGATAAATAATAACTGCTTTGACCGTACTTAAACATTGCATTGTCATCGGGTATATATATATGCGAAACAGTCAATATTGTTACTGGAAGGTGCCGTACTTACATTATTTATTTACCAAGTATAGAGCAAAACATAACATAAACCACAATAGGATATTCAATCATTACTTCAAACAGTTAAAAAAGAAGGAAACACAATATTGTTTGTTAGTTTCCCAGTAAGCAACCACTTTTCCAAAAGAAAATGTGCATGCGCCGTGTCTAATAGCCAGCCGCTTGCGCCCAGAACACCTAAACTGTCGCTAATTAGAAAATGAACCAGCTAGAAAAGTAAAAGGCGATCTAATGATCAATTCTTGTATAAAACACAGTTTGTACACCAGGATGGTGGTAAACAAGGATTAGGCCAACGGCCTGCTTGATGTCAAACGTACAGTCAACAGCAAATATAGTTTATCATTTTAGTACTTTATCGCACTAACGTAACAATAGTGCGAGAGTTGGGATGCGTCAAAGTAGTGAAAGTGACAAGGTACTAAAATGATCATCTACTTTTGCTGTCGACTGTACACAACCCTTTATTGTTTGAAAGTTGCCGACCCCTTATAGATTTCAGGATTCGATAAGTTGACTGCCTCCTTCTAGCCGAGTTAGCCTAGCCGTGCCGTTTGCTGATTAAATAAATAAATAAATATTAGGGGACATTTTTACACAAATCGAACTAGTCCCACAGTAAGCTCAATAAGGCTTGTGTTATGGGTACTAGACCACGATATATTTAATAGATATATACTTAAATACATACAACACGTCCAAGCCTCAGGAACAAATGTCTCTGCTCACCACAGAAACAAATACCCTTACCGGGAATCGAACCCGGAACCTCTAGCTTCGGAGGCAATGACACTACCAACTAGGCTAAACAGGCCGACTAAAAACCGGCCAGTAGTTTCGGAGTAAATTGGCTGGGACAGACGGACTGACAAACAATGGTTAAAGAAAGCTCACTCTTTTTAAACGAACTATCTAGCGATACTGCTGACGAGAGGTTTTGAACGAAAAAAATGCACGTAGCGCCCCTGTAGTGCAGGGGTGGTTCGCTAAAAATATATTATTCAAGATTTTATTACTGATAGCGATTTATCGGTGTGATGGATACTTCTATCATCATCATCATCATCATCATGTCAGCCGAAAATCGTCCACTGCTGGATATAGGCCTCCCTTACCAGGTCATCAGTCCACCATTCCGATTGATTGAATACTTATGCCAAATTACAGTTGTCTAGTAGTAACGGTTATTGAGCTTAGCCACGGACAGACGGACGAAAGGACGGACATGGCGAAACTATAAGGGTTCCATGTTTACTACGGAACCCTAAAAAGATCGAGGTAGTCTAAAGACGATATACCATGACCTAAGTCGACGCAACGTAATCATCATTTTGACGACCATTTTAGCCCAGTTGGTAGTGACCCTGCCTACGAAGCTGGTGGTGCCGGGTTCGAATCCCGGTCAGGGCATTTATTTGTGTGATGAACATGAATAATTGTTGTTGGGCCTTGGATGATTTCTTTATATTTAAGTATTTATTTGTCTATATAAGTATGTATACCCATAGTACAGGGCTTTGTAAGGTTTGAGACTTCGTCTATTTGTGTATAGTTGGTGGGTTTTGGTTGTGTCCAATTCATTGCCCTATTGTGCGGTTTTGCTTCGCCATTATCATCCATCAAAAAGATAAGCATACTTCGTAGACAAATACTGCATGCATTAACATTTTATGGGATAATCAATGCAAAAGTATAAATTGCTTTAATAGAAATGTGACGTTAGACTCATTCTGCATTTTATGAACGCCATTTACCTAAGCACCTGAGAATCGTACAAGTAGAAATGCATATGGACCGCCATGTTTGTAATTAGTGCACTCGTAATCTATTACTTGCTGAGATAGAGTCGATAATCAATAGAACTTTCTAGGTGACTGTAACGACTTTTTACAATATGGCCATTTTGGTGTTTTGCGATTTTAGTAATTAAAGCTATTGAAAAACCACGAAGATACGAATCTGTGCTATTCCTTTAAGTGGATTGGACAAAACTACGACAATACTCGTATGTTTGTCCACAGTTCCACACATTTTATTTCTATAAATAGACATGCTTACACTTTTATATCTTATGCCTAAACAATAAAGTGTTAATATGTATATATGTTCAAGACGCTTACTGTACATTACGATTTTATTATTACACCATTGAACCTAATTAATCGAGTACAGTTACAATGATTAATTACACGATACCATAACGATAATAAGAACCGAATGCAAACAGTTAGACTGCCGTTGAATGACCAGTGGAGCGTCCGCAACACAGACATATATCTAGGTAGATCACGCAAGTTACGTTTGCTTCGCGTGCCAGATCATGTCCAAATCTAATAATTTCTAACATTGAAAGAATCATTCTTGTAGAGCGTAGTTTTAATTAATAGTATTGTATGTATTTTCTGGTTTGTCTGTCTAGATTCGTGAATTATATCAGAAGCGGAATAAATAATTGGATAAAAAACTCTAGATGATAAAAAGTTAACACCTATTATTTAATCCATTACTAATATTTAGTGCCTTCACATTTTTATTTATTAAGTTTTTCGACTTTATGTATGTACCAACTGATAGACATAATATCTGTAGCTTACATGGGTTGATGGATTGAAACCTCATAGTTGCGCGACTGGTACGGGTATAATATGACATGTGTAGAAAAACAGTCAGGTCATACATATTTAGGTATGCGCCTTTCTTGTGGGCATAGCCAATATTAAACACTATAAAGCTTAATTTTTGGTTGAATATAATCTGCTTAATCAATGACCCCTCTTATATAAATATTAATTTTATATATACACATAAACTCTTAACTATTGGTATTGACCGCAGCAGAGAAGACATTTGTTTTTAGAAATTCTTTATTAGCTTGATCACATAGAGAGGGGCACACTCGGTGTTCTACATGCGAAGTTCTACATACATATAATATATCTGTGGTCCCGGACTTGCAGTCTAGATCACTAAGCAGTAAGTAGGCCCTCATCATTTTAATATGCTCGGATCCGCCTCGTTTATCGGTTAAGGTTAATAAGTAGCAGCAGAACCTGTTGGAGGCATGTAATTGAGGGTTTCTAGCCGTTGGCCCAGTGCGTAATTACAGAGCTGAGCCCAGCTGACCCAAGCTGATGTTATTGACTAATCGAAGCACAAAGTTAAATTTGAATTGGGAGGTGGTTAAATATATTATGGTCACAGTTTAAGTCCAACAGCATCCTGAAAATGATCGCTGAACGGATGGACTGCGTTTATCTCAACCGCTGCTGTATGATACACGCAAACAAGAACGTAAAATATAATCTATGACATATTTGATATTTTTAAATAATTTTTATATTTATTACTCCTTTTAATGTAACTAATGTCGATATCCAAATTTTTTTAGTTAAATGTGATACTTACGTGTAACGTACGATAATTTTTGTAAGTACTAATACCTACTACTTTTTAAGTCCGAATTGAATAACATATGGGAGATACATTACGATATTCCTTGTTGACATGTTTTCTTATTATTACTATTATTTAATTGACGATCATGATGTAAATTTCTATAACTTTGACACTAAGCAAAATTATATTGTAATTTTATCATGAAATAAATAAATCTAAATCATAATTGATCCTAGTTGGTCCTTTAATAAATGAAATTGAAATTAAACCATTAAACAATTACCATGACATGACCCCATTATTATCGGGGTTTCTACTCATTTCGGTGGCATTTTTGGTTATATTGTGAGGTTCCCAGACTATTACAACATACTTTAAATATTTTTACAAGCGGAGTCGTCCGCTTAGCAAAATTATAATTTCCAACCGGAGTGAAAAAATTATCAAACTGAACTGATTGAAAGATTCAGTTACCACGAACCATACCCGCGGTAGCTCAGTTGGAAAGAGCGATGGACGGTTCAAAGACGTCCGGGGTGATCAATTTTTCAATTTTTAACCGACTTCAAAATAGGAGGAGGTTCTCAATTCGACTGTATTTTTAAAATAAATAAATAAATAAAAATAATAAATACATAAATATTAGGGGACAATTTTTACACAAATCGAACTAGTCCCATAGTAAGCTCAATAAGGCTTGTGTTATGGGTACTAGACGACGATATATTTAATAGATATATACTTAAATACATAGAAAACATCCAAGTCTCAGGAACAAATGTCCCTGCTCACCACAGAAACAAATGCCCTTACCGGGATTTGAACCCGGGACCTCTAGCTTCGGAGGCAGTGGCACTACCAACTAGGCTAAACAGGCCGACTTTTAATGTTCGTTACTTCAGAACTTTCGATTGGGTGAATTTATTTTGATTATTTTTTTTTATTTGAAAGCTGGTGCTTCCCGTGTGGTTCCATTTTAATTTTGTTCAGTTTTAACAATGGCATCCATTAGAAAACCATATAAGTCGTGGCGTAGGCACTAGTTTTTATGGAAGCGACTGCCATCTGACCTTCCAACCCGATGGGGAAATTAGACCTTATTGGGATTAGGCTTGTCAAGTGAGTGGGCAACTTGACTCTTAGAAGATCTCAAGCCGCCCGGAGGCCTCTAACTTGGCTTAACGACTGCTATCATAGACAGCAACCGGGATCAACGGCTTAACGTGCCTTCCAAAGCACGGGAGCGCTCAGTTAGTAACCACTCAAAGCGGTCACCCATCCAAGGACTGACCTCGCCCGACATTGCTTAACCTCACATACGGTTAAAGAGTAAGATGGCGTCGAAAATTTATATTTGTTTTAAAATATGTAAGTAAAAGCAAGTTCACAGTTCGGGGCGAATCACTCGTACTGGATAAGTATCGAGTACTGTTCTCCTATAAGTTTGAAACTCACAGAGAGAGGCGGTTTTGTGGTAAAGCGAACGTGGCCCGGGGGACGTCGCACCAAAAAACCGCGCGGGATAGCGGAGCGGAGGCGGCGTGTGTGACATATGAAGCAGTAATCGACACTGTCGACAAATCCTTACTCTGAGCAGTACCGCTACCATGAGATGCTATCGAAAATATACATTACGTTACTACAGTCGCTACCGAATAAACGCGTTTCGAGTAGATTTCGATTGTGCTTGTACCATGAGTCAACCGCGCGTTCACTGCGCCCGCCATACGCTAACGTAATATTCGCTAGCGACTAACGTTTTGTAGCGGTTGCCGTAGATCGGTACCATGAGTCACCAATTTGACAGTCGCTATCGAAAAATACATAAACTATTTCACTAGCAATTTGGAGCGTGAAAGCTTATTAGAGATTTTGTTTCATAAGTTATTGTAATAATTATTTATCTAAATAATATCGGCAAGGTATTATTTTGTGTGGAATATGTTAGCGACGGCTGCGTAAGAAGATGAACGACAAATAACAGAGATAAATTCAGGCTGATATGAGAAATAAATAAAAAAATCCACTTCAACATACTATAAAATGAGATTAGGTTTATTAATTATATATAATCTATGTACATCTAATCACATGAAACAAAAAAAAACATCATAAAAACTGGGAAGACTGCATCACTCAGTTTATAGGTATGGCAATAATAACCAAAAATAACCATGCAAAGCAAATACAAGATTTACTAACATTTGACCTTGTGCTACTGTTCTACGACACTTTAAATTAGCAGGTTTATTTCTATACTTTTGAAAGGAAGCCTTGGGTACTTAGCCTTTTGCCCAATATCGTCCTTGCTCTGTCTTCTCAGTATAGTTAGAAAGAGAGCTTTGTATGCTGTGAAGTTAGGCACGTCACTCCGATCGTAACGTAAACTACTCGATGAATCGAGTTAACGTTAGCGAGTATAGTAAACGTGTAATTGACTCATGGTACGAGTACCGATTTGTAGTTCTATGTGTGACCACCAGAGGCGCTGTACTTATTCTCCATACTGATTGTTTACGCAGTCGCTAGCGAGTACGGTCACTGCAAACTCATGGTAATGCTACAGTCGACAGTCGACAATTTCTGGTTTTGAAAGAAAAAAATGCAAAACCGCCTCCGCCCCGCACCGCGCCGCGCCCGCTCTGTGCATTTCGAGCTTTATTGATGATCAAGTTTAAAAGAAATTTACATACTATTCAGAATATATTTAATTCACGATTCCAAAACAGTTCCAAAACGACAATACTTAAACTAGGGCAAAAACAAAAGACTAAGTAAACTCAACAAAGTTGTACCGTGACTGGCTATTAAACAGAAGCTGTGTTTTTGTTCAAAGACAATGACAGCAGTGTTCAAATTTCTTTGCATAGAAAGCAAAGCGTGATCGATTATGGCTCTGGTTTCACTTTTATTATTGTAATGTTCAATATTTATTCATAACTGTTTAGGGACTACAATAACACGGAAGACGAAGTAATTAGTTGTCAAGTAAGAGTATCATTGAAATGTAACCCTTTTGTGTTGTTTTGTTTCATAGCGGTTATGATTTCACTTATAACTTTGAACTTTTTGGACGTGGACACGCATATTTTTTTTAATTGAATCGTATGGCATTTATTTACGAACCGTGAGATCTTCGAGAAGACAAGTACGGTTACCAGTTTTTTTTGCACTTTCAGTACCACCCAGGGGTCACGTGTAGGGTAACGGTGGGTACTCCCTACGGACGTGGTGCAACTTCGACCCCCTATTGTCAAGTGAGTGGGCAACTTCACTGTTAGAAGTTCTCAAGCCGCCCGAAGGCCTCTAACTTGGTTTAACGACTGCTGTCGTAGACAGCAGCCGGGATCAACGGCTTAACGTGCCTTCCAAAGCACGACAGCGCTCAGTTAGTAACCACTCAAAGCGGTCACCCATCCAAGAACTTTGCTTAACCTCGCAAACCGCAAACGGTACGCGGGCGCCGCTGGGCCACGAGCGCTCTACGCATAACTACTCTACGAAGCAGTGCAGATAATATTTATTTACTTAATCTAATAATTAGCACTAACAGATAAACCTTACGTACTAATTTATAATGAATTCAAAGTAATTTTACATGGGTTTAAAAATACAATAGTTAATAATAGTTAATAATCAATATTCAAAAGGTACCAAGTACATGCACAATGCGTATTCATAATTAGATAGAGCTAGGTGTGACAATAGATTCTATGGGATAATCAACAACATTGATACCGATCAGTGCAATAATAAAATTTAATAAATTGAAGTACACATGACATATGTTAATACTTAATTTTAGGTGATGTGTTCCTATAAAGTGCAAAAATCACAACAATACTATTAACACTTTTTTTTGCTTAATTGGACCTCATATTCAGAAATGTATGGCTAAAGTATGTCCGGGCGGGTAATCGGGCTCACGATGTATACTCGTAGGCATTTTGTAACTTTTGTTTTGTACAGTTTTGCCGCCACTCAAGCGCTTAAGTTGCGCGTGACTGACAAGTCTTACTACGTAAAGTACATGATTAACACTGTTTTTTATACATAGTTAAAGATGTACAGTCACTAGTACCAATATCAGCCATAGCAAACGCGCATAAATATCTGACTCATTTATAGGGCCGTTAGAATGTAAATATCTAATATTTTCGCCGAATTTGGTTTGGCAGATATTAATGCTTGTAATACATGCAGAACTCTGTCAGGCCGAGTTAGTTGTATTTTATATTATTCCTTATAGATGATCGATAATTAAATTTGCGAGAGTTCACACACAACACGCGACACAAAAACTCGTGTAACACGCACGGTCCGTGTCAAGACACATGCCAAAAGCAGAATACGGTATTTCACTGATAGCCAATCAGAAAATGTTTACGATACTCCAAAAATACTCGGTTAGCATGAAGTTCGTAAGGAAATGTACCTAATGACGTCATAAATTTCTAAGATTCAATTCAAGCTTGAAACGCACCTAGGGCGACCAGATGTCAGGAATTTTGGAAATGTGTCGGGAATGCGGCCGGAAAAAAGGAAATGTCAGAAATTTTCGACAAATAAACGAAACAATAAAATGGTATACACTACTATATGTACACTGTATTTTTTTTATTTTGGATTATAAATTGAGATCCGCTTTTATTCAGATTATTAATAGAAATAGTTAATTACTAATAAAATAACGTCTATATCAGATTTTGTACGCTACTTAAAATCGACTAGTAATAAAACATGACAGCCTTTTGTCATAAAAAAAATTAATAGCTTTGCAATCATTATTCAAATATTGATATTATAAACTTGATTAAATAATCAAAAAATAATAGTATATAGGCACGATGGGCTAATACACCCGCCTCCAACCGCAACGCAACGCAATAACAATACGCCGTCAGCCTCGAGTCAGGAATTTTGTCAGGACTTTTAAAATTTGTATCTGGTAACCCCAAACGCATCGAGCGCGGTGCAGAGTCGTTGCGTGGCGGAGGCGGTTTTTTGGTGATGCGAACGCGGTCCGGGGGACATCGTACCAAAAAATCCGCTCAGTATTCGGTAGCACGGTAGAGGTAGGCACGGTAGCAGTGACAGTCGATAGTTTCGGAAAGATCAAAAATGCAAAACCGCCTTCGCGCCGCACCGCGCCGCGCCCGCTCTGTGCGTTTCGACCTTGAAGTGCGTCCTGTTTTTCATGTTTATGTATTTAGAAATCGTTAGAATTGCATAAATAAGCTCAAGTTTGTTTCTTTTTCGAGATTTTTTTTTGTATAATTTGTTTAATGGTTTTTTAGGGTTGTGAAATACCCTATTGACATTCAACAATAAACAGGCTGTGGCCTTTAATAGGAGCAATAAATTAAATGGTACACTATTGAGCTCTATAGCAATTATTTCCAAATGGTTTCAATTGAAACAACAATGTTTTATTTATTTTTTTTTTTTATACAAAAATAGTTTACGTGTATTTTTTTACTCTACTGCAGTGATATTAATAAGTAACTATTTATGAAAATTTACCACAAATAAAAAAAAAACAAAAATATCGTTTTAAACCAAAAATGCGACAAAGATTATGAGTCATAACTTGAAGCAACCTCAAAATCACCATTGCTGCCGCGCTATAATCTCTGGGTGCAAAGATTCATTACTGGAGGTCATGACTTTAGATCAAAATTTCTCCCAATTCAAAAAAGATATTTTTTTTGGACCCAAGAGGTTACTGCAGATGCTCTAAGGAAGCGTCCTTTAAATTTATTGCTCCTATTACAGGCCACACCCTGTATAACTGCAATTATATACCTATATTAAATGAGAACAGTTTTTCTTGAAGTGAAAAATATTATAATTATTGATTTGAATAGTATAATTATTATAGTGCATTAATTATGCATTATTATGTACTTGATTACATCCGGACCCGGGTATGTCCTAAAACTACGACCAAGACCACCGGGGGATGGGCAGCAGCATCCCTGGAGTGCGGTGGAGATACTGCGATCGCGAACCCGCATTGGCGATTATGGCATATACCCCCCGTGAATATGGGGGAGGCCTATGTCCAGCAGTGGACGTTCTTTGGTTGATATGGTGGATGGTAGATGTACTTGATTAACAATTGTCATGTTTTCCTCATCATGAAAAGTCTTACGGTTAAAAAAATAACTAATCGGAATACGTAAAAGCGGTTAACGAACTGATTTATATGCAGTTGGGATATTTATGTAAATGTGGTTTCGATTTACACGTTAATAAAGAACATTTAGTCCACGCATTGTCCTCATTTACATTAAAATTGTAAGTAGAGAACTGTAAATGTGAAAACCGAAAAAAATATTAATTTAATTGTGTTTATTGTAGATATGTTTGCTTACTATAAAAATTAATTATTATTTGTATAAAAGTTTACCTGATTGACAACACTGGCGCGGATTATTCGAATGAGTTAATGTCGTTTTAAGTACAGTCGGCCAAAGAAGTTGTCCAACACTTTTAGACGCTATTTGTACAGTCGCGGAATGAAAGGGTTCTGCACTTTTGAACTCTATTTTAATGCCGTTAAAGTCGAAGAGTGACGAACCTTTTCATTCCGCGACCTAAGCTTTTCATTCCATGAAGGTTCAGGCCGAGAAAGGATTGGAACATTTATTCGTAACAAGCTCAATATTAACATTAAATAAAGCATAGACAACAACAAACGCGTAGTCACGAAAGAGAAACTACTCAGCATATGCAGCCTTTACAGCCGGCGCTGATCTTCCGTAGTGCGCATAAGTGGTATATATACCACACACAACTTTCTCGGCCGACTGTACCTACAGGTTGAACGTACCTATAGGATTTTTTCCGGCAACGGCCAGGAGCGCTGCAAGGAATATTGCCTTGGTACGTGTTGTGTGGGGAACCTAAATGGTCGCGTACGATGATATTACGGTTTCAGAGGAATTTCCTCCCACGGAATGAGCTCCCTGCCGAGGTTTTCCCGAGGGACTACAGTATGGGGTTCATCAAGAAAGGAGCGTATATATTTTTATAAGGTCGTTTAGATGCTGACTGTACCTATGCAAACGCACAATGTTTTGAGATTACAATCGCGCAAATATCACATTTGTTTTTCTTGTATCTACAACACTGGCAACATTCCATTTGCCATTGGCAATGGCGTAATATTTATTACCAGTTTAAATTCAATACAATTTTACGGAAGTGGGTTCGTATTTATCGTAGGTACGTGTTGTGTGGGGATTTGTATTTGTCGCGTGTAATGCTTTGGCATTGATTTATTTTATCGCGTGCGTTCCTCTTCGTTCTTATAACTGTTATAAGTTAAGAAGCTAACACTCGTGGCAAAATCTCACGCCAGCAAATAAAATTAAGAATAATAATTTATTATTTGTTCATGCATATAATATGCCTATGCAATTATGCATTCAACAGAACCGTTCTAAACTACAGGTTGACAGGTGTTAACGTAATAATATGACAAGAAAATGTAGTCTACCACACCTCATTCATGTAACAGATACGATGAACGTCTTTAAATATCTAGATAATGATAAGGTTTGTATAGTAGGCAAAGTTGTTCGGTTTGCAGCCCCAGCAGAGAAGAATTTACTTACATATGTGATTAGGTCTACCTAAGGATTGTTTTGTTTGTCTAACCAAGTTTGTCTCTTGCACCTGCCTTCGCAATTTTCTGTTTGGCCCTATACTTGACTGGTAAAGAACTCTTTGAGGCATTAATTCCGCCATTTGTATTGATTTATTTGCGCAATAGCGTTTACATAATATGTTATGTACGGCCAAGGCTACAGGTTCAAACCTCTACGATTATTTTCGAATACACTTCACAGCGTTCTCTATTTCAATTATCTACCAATACAGGGTGATTCAGCGGGCCTATGATGGTTGCCCATTTATCACTTATCGTCGTGGATAAGACATGCGTCACGTTCTGACAAGTATGCGGGTGCGAGAGTGACGGGCGTCTTATCTACGACGATAAGTGATAAAATGGCAACCATCATAGGCCTGCAGGAGACGTAAGCAGGACCAACACTACATACATAGTAAATGGCAGTGAATCGTTCACCATTGTATTTAAGTGAAACACCCATACCTTTTTCCTGTATTTAAATTTTTGTTAAGTTAAAGTTTAATTCTCTACAGTCATGGTCACCCCACAACAACTGGTTTATAAAGATTAAACCTCTAACTGTAATGATTATGACAGCACTTCCGAAGAAAATAAATTGTCACATTGAGTGAGATACGATATTTCAAAAGTAATCGGACTCGGATGACATTCAATTTGACACGTATCACTTGACTGAAGTATTCTGATTGTAGAGTGAGCATGAATTTCGTAAATAATTTAAAACATTTTGTTTTCACCACCAAAGATACATGAACGTTAATTTCACTAATAGTGGCACGAAGCAGTAGCTTATGATCTACTGAATCTGTAGTGTTGATCTTGCTCACGTCTCCCGAATCACACTGTAGAAACGGCAGCCTGCAGACGATATTGTTGAAAGAGTGTGAACTCGTAGCGGTGGCCGATATTATGTATGCATGTTATGTATGTGTATCTATATTAATAATTTCGTGCAGGGGTACGGTAGACCCGAACGAGACCTGTCTCAAATTGAAGAACGTATAAAAATAACGATTTTTGAGTTGAACATATGTATCCGCAAAATTCGGATTGTCGCGTATTTTGCATTTAAAAGTGTTAATTTTACGACAAAAGGTCCGCCATATTAAATTTGTTGGTTGACAGCACAGACTACTAAGAAGATACTGTTGACAGCGTCGGGTTGGGTACGTTCGGAAATTGTAAACTATGTTTGCGTCCGGTGTGTTGGCCAGGTTGCTGGGCGTGAATTCGGCTAGCCGCGTCTGCAGCGTTTTGTTTTTGTAGTTTTCAAGCGTTCTATACACCTATCAGCCTAGCTAGCACGATAACTTATACCGTCACGTTATATGGGCGAAATGTATTAAAACGTCACATAAAACGTAACGGTATCATCTATCGTGCTAGCTAGGCTGATTGTCACAACAACCGCCTTCAAGCGAATGTATGGGGCCTGTTACATGGTTATTATTATCACGTGATACATTCATATCACGATAAGTATCACGTGAATATTGATGCAGAATCCATACAAATTTCAAAACTGCGATAATATTGACACCCCAGTATTGTGATAATATTAATCGTGTAAAGGACACCACTTGAATGTTTGCTGAGTCTGTCCGCCATCTTAAAGCTGCGTCGCTATTTTGTTGTGACAAACTACTAGGTGACTTATGGCTTTTAAACGTCTAGCAAAATTGTATCCCTATCTCGCTCTTCTTCTTATATCTTATAACTTAGTGGTACTGGGGGTCTACTCCGAAATTCGAAATCCAAACTTCGTATGGTGCCGTCCCTTTCACACATATAGTCTATGACAGGAGAGTGAAAGGGACGGCATCATACGAAGTTAGGATTTTGAATTTCGGAGTAGACCCCACCCCCAGCTCATGCCGTTCGCCGCGCTCGGACATTAGAGGCGCTACCGCGAACCGAAAACGAAGTATCTGCCTCTCTCTCGCACATGTATATTCGAACGACAGAGAAGAAGATAGTTCGTTTTTGGTTCGCGGTAGGCCCTCAGGCGTCAACTTTAAAACGAATAGGGTATTTTACTATAAGAGGAATAAAATTCAAAATGTAATAAAAACCAGCCAAGTGCGTCGAAGTCGCACACTGAGGGTTCCGTACAACTAATAAACAAATGTGATTTATCAATATATTGATATTTTTGGTAAAATATACTTCATAATAAACATTATCACTTAATTTCAAGTTCATAGGTCGATGGGAAGCTAAAAAATTATATGTGTGACAGACAACACACGGAATGTTCTTTGACTTTCTTCGACCGTCCGCCACGCTCGGACTAAGGTGCTACCAACCGAAAACTAAATATACATGCCTCTCTGTCGCACTTGCATATTCGAGCGCGGAGAGGGAAATACTTCGTTTTCAGATCGTGGTAGGCCCTCTGGTCTGACGGCTCCTATTCCTGGATGGTGCGCGTATCGGAATGTGAAATACCTTTGGCAAAACGGAACAAGTTGTTAAATAGCATCCATTAATTGGAGAAAATATTACCAACTGTTATTATTATCACGTGAAACACTGAATATTGAAGCAACATCCATAGGGGCCTGTTACATGGTTATTATTATCACGCGATATACTCATATCACGATCCGTATCACGTGCAATGAATATTGACAATATTAACACACCAGTATTGTGATAGTATTAAGCGTTTAACAGACCCTATACAATTTTAAAAATCGCGATAATATTGAGTGTAAAGGGCCCCACTAAATAGAATTTGGCGGAGAATAGAGAGCTGCTATCGCGAAACGAAAACGAACGAACATCGTGTATTTCCCTCTGTGTCGCTCGAATTTGCAAGTGCGACAGAGAGGGAGATACACGAATTTCATTTGTTTTTCGCGTTAGCAGCTCTGACTTCGCACCAAAAATACTGACTGGCACATCAATATTTAACAATGCACATCTGAATTGAATTTTAATGAACGATTAGTATTTTAGCTATACAAATCAGTACTGATTACGGTGTCAAATTTTTTATGTGCCTTTAAATACTACCCTTATAAAAATGCTTAGGATTAACTTGCAAAGATACTAGCCTTTGCCCGTGACGTCGTTTGCGTAATCTTTTACTCCCAATTCCATATAATTCCATTCCATACTTTTATTCCCAATCCAGACTACAGACTATATTTCTATACGATTCGAAGTTTCATCATAATCCGTTGTTGTACTTAATGTTTTTATTTTATACATTTTTGTACACTATTTCTTTCGTCGTTTGCATAACTGTCACGAATAAATGTTTTGTTTATTTCTTTCTTATTTATTTCACCCGAGCGAAGCCGGGCTTTCATCTAGTGTATATATAAAGGTAAGCTATTAATAGCACCCTCTTGACTTTGGTCACCCATTGTCAAGAAGGGCGCTATTATTTTGATTTGTATGGCAACAGTTCCCCCGCATGCTAAGCGTGGTGATTATGGCATTTACCCCCCGTTAAATTAGGAGAGGGCTATGTCCAGCAGTGGACATCCTTGGGCTGGTATGGTGGCGGTGGTGGTGGGCAAGAGTTCAGTAAAGTTGGAACAATGCGAATTGACAACACGTCATTTTTATTTACTCTCATTCACCGTAATCAAAATCAGAATCGAAATATTCGGTGTCTATAATGCAAGTGACTTCAAATGCAGACCCAGAATAGTTATTTGTTATACAGGGTGCAAAGTTGTATTTTACCCGCGAGTGTGGAATTGAAACACGAGCCAGCGAAAGGATTCTATAGTTGAACCACGAGCGAAGCGAGTGGTTCTAAAATAGAATCCTGAGCGTAGCGAGTGTTTCAACACACGAGAAGTAAAATACAACTTTGCACCCGTGTGTAACACAAAACTTTTCTCCTCACTATAGCGAGGAAAGTGCAATATGCAAAAAAACACAGTTCCACAGGCATGATTTTCATCACTGGAATCACTGATTTTTTTACGGTATTATAACAGAAAACTCTGGAAGTTGTGTATAATATTTACGTGAGTCGAAGTCGGTGACAAGTTGTGTTTATTTTAGTTGACATTGACAATGATGACATTTCTGACGATGCGTTTTGAAATTGCATCGACTCAACTTGTGCGTTTACAATTATACTCAATATCATTATTAAAAAGATGTTCGTTAAAGATTTTTTTAAGGTTTACGACTTACATCATTAAATAAAGCTAAATTTGGTATTTTTTATTAAATTCTCAAACCATTTATTTAATGATAATTGATATCAAACGAACCATTATTATGAGCGTTTTACGTTTTGTTATCTGTCAAAAGCTACTCAAACACGCTCCAAGGTCAAATTACTTTCCCCACTTGTGGATAAAATGCGTTTTTACCCGCTTGTATCAAAGGATAAAAGACGGCTTTCCGAGCTAGTGAGGAGAAAAGTAATTTATTGGAGCACTTTCAGTCAGATGTGTCACTGGTGTGAGCTTCAATCACCAACTTCTCCACATGGATATTAATTATATAATAATATAATAATAATAAAAACATTTATTCATGACATAAAACAAACATAAAATATGATATGATTTCCTACAATAATTTTCTATTTCATCACATGATCGTAACGGCTCTTCCAAGTAGGTATCGGCAGTTATTCCTTAAAAATAAAAATCCGTTACTTCCATAGCATGTGTAATTATCATTTGTGCTGATTTGACGTAAAAATGTACCCCTCAAAATATTTCGTCTCCAAAGTCCTAAATATTTTTCAAACTCAAACTCAATTTGCGTAGACCCCGAACTCCGTTGTATGCGGGTGGCGCAGGTCATTGCGGCACTCTATGGGGGGGACCTATGTCCAGCAGTGGACGTCCTTCGGTTGATATGATGATGTATAACATATAACATATGTCCCTATCGCAGTCTTGCACTTACTGTGACACTTGCAATTACACTTTAGTAAGTGACAAATGCTATATGTAGACATTTATAAATACGACCATGCTAGTCTTGGCAGATTTTCTGCCACTTACGTAATGCCTATAAGCATGCCATGCGATTTAGTATGCGCTATGGTCCTTTATCATGCTATAGGTACCGAATAAGGGTCATGTAAATACCCCAGATATTATTTTGACTCGTGCTTTAACCACGCTATACAACATCTACAATTCCACATGTGAATGCTTTACCAGAATTAGATACTAGAATCAGCCAATGTTTTGGTTTCTCCACCACTTTCGTTCGGAAATAGGGTTAGTACTGACATAGCAAACAGATACTGTATTTAGACTTGTCTGCTTTCTAATTGTATGGGTAGCGGTCTCCTGCCGCCGGCAAAGGTAGGTCGGTCGGATGAGATGAGATACAGAAGTCGTGAGGGAAATGTTACGCGTTAATAATTGTTTTCCAACCATTCCATGATAGTTACGTCCGGAATTTATAAACATACAACAGATACTAAACATTATTACATAATGTTATTTGCAGCGGTTTGGTAGTAAGAAGCTAACTTTTGGAAATCTATACGATATGTGCCATTTGATTCCCGTATTTCTCTAATCTCCCTCGTTTCACATAAGTGTGTCCTGTCTTGGCTTGTAATTGTATTATTTGTCTGTAACAAATAATTTCAAATGAAAATTGTATTTTGTCTCCGACCCCTAAATTCAGATGAATAAAAATATCTAGAGGAAAGTTTACACAACTCTAAAATCAAATTACAATCCACCGAATTTGAATAAACATAAGAGTTCCAACACGCATGCCTATCCATTGTAACACTTGATAAAACAACGACATATCTTACTATGACGCTCGTAAGACGAGCGTTTGTTTTGCGCAGGCGCATATTGTTCGATGTTAATCAGAGTTAATTGCCGAAGCGTTTTTCGTTACACTTTCACTGGGTAAGTGAGTAATGCTAACCCTTTAGTATGACAGACGTTGTGTTGTTATAAGGTATACATATGTTTATTTCGTAAACGACTAACGTTTTATGAAATGTCTTTTGGCTACGGGCAGTACCTTCAAATTTTAAGTGAAGACAATAAAAAATATTCCTTATTTTTGTTGGCATAGCAAACATTTAGAAGACGTTAAAGTTTATACATATATATGCACTACTGGCAATAATAGGAAAACCCTCATCTGAAACGTACAATTAATTTTCGCCGCCCGCAATAATTGTGCGATATGTAAATTGCACAATTATTTGTGATTGTGTATATAAAAATTAAATTTCAGACTATACTATCGCAACATTTTCACTTTCACTTCACTACAGGAACCACTAGTTAAATTGTAATGGCAGTAAAAGCAGCCCTTAAATAGCATGGCGGACGTTGTCGTCTGAATGCAGATGCAATTGTCGCATATTATGACGCAATTTTACGAGTTTGACGAGTTATGGCGCGAGGAAACGGTAACTGTAGTGCAATTGTAAAATTTAACGACAGCTCATGGCATGATTTTTATTTATAACGCTACCACTGCGTAAGCGTGTATATTAACACGTATTCTATGAAGGTATCTACTCGTATACTAATATTATAAAGCTGAAGAGTTTGTTTGAACGCGCTAATCTCAGGAACTACTGGTTCGAATTGAAAAATTCTTTTTGTTGGATAGTCCATTTATCTAGGAAGGCTTTAGGATATATAAAATCACGCTGCGACCAAAAGGAGCGAAGACGCAGACGAAGTCGCGGGCAGCAGCTAGTTAGTTATATATAGGTTCTTATACAACGTGTATATTAATTAACCTTTTAAACATGTACTTTATTATAATTATTATGAATAGAAAACGGCAAACACATGTCTAGATTGTCTAGTTCATTTACATTTCAAAACAAAACACAACCTGACTTATAATGACATGAGGTGAAACCTGGCTTGGAAATTTTAAAGGACTAGCCATTTTCTTTCCGTGTACTTACCAAAATATATTCTATGTACAGTCAGCCAAAAATAGTAGACCAATTTTCGACTCTATCTATTATTTGATATTTCTATATCAAATAATATCCTATCCTATATTAAGGTTCAAATTTAGGTACTATACCCGGACCCGGGTATGTCCTTAAACTACGACCAAGACCACCGGGGAATGGGCAGCAGCATTCCTAGAGTGCGGTGGAGATACTGCGATCGCCAACCCGCATGCCAAGCGTGGCGATTATGGCATTTAGCCCCCATGAAATTGGGGGAGGCCTATGTCCAGCAGTGGACGTCCTAGGGCTGATATGGTGGTAGGTACTATAGGTGACCTGTTTGTATGTAGTAGTGACGTGTTTGAATAGGCATTTGTTTTGTTTGTGTTACACATTTAAATATGTAATGTCTATTCGAACACGTCACAACTACATACAACAGGTCCTTTACCCACTGAAGTTCTTTACGTACCTTTAAATAGTCAACTTTCTTGGCTTTATGACACGTATCGCAAACCTTTACTTTGAATTTTTATACAGTATGACAAGCAGTGATGTTATACGTGCCATGTACCATAACAATTTCATTATTGTACGGGAAAATAACATAATTATGAATGCATAATTTAATTGGGTCACAAATTAAGGTCCTTGACTGTATAAGTGTACTTACGTGCAGATTACCCTTTTAAACAAGTATTTTATAAAAATATTGCAGTTGTTACAAGTCACTTCACTACCGATATTTATCTCGATTATGTTATCCAAATATAGGAACCTGGCGGTCACTAGATAGAGTAGCAAGTCGGGGCATATCAAAAATAAGGTATATAAAAAAAATTGGTGGTAGAACGAAATATGGTCAAGAGCTAATAAAATGGGTACCTACACTTCGTAAGGAGACGTCATAGCTACCTAACTGACAGCTTATTTTGTTACAAAAATCGTTGGAATGTTGAGAATTTGCATGAAACCGAAATTGCCTGTGATACCATCAGACAAACTCGCTGGACAAGCCCTAAGCCAGGGCCATGCTCAGTCAGGTCCATCATTTCATAGCACTTCTAACCTGAGGTCTTGTCACAGAACACTCTGGGGGTTGTCCTGTGGTTCTTATGCAGGTATGTTTTGTTTGTCGTAAATATACCGATCTATTTTGTCGATAAGTAAAGCCGAGACATAGGGCCTACCGCGAACTGAAAACGAAGTATCCCTCTGAGCCGCTCAAATACGCGAAGGGGCTTTTAAGGGTTCCGTACACGAAGGGTCCAAACGGAGCCCTATTGCTGTCACTGGCGTGTCCATCTGTCGTCTGTCACACATTTTGTTCAGAAGATTTTTTTAACTTGCCACTGACCTATGAACCTGAAATTTGGTGATAATGTTTATTATTACGTATATTTTACCAACAAATACCAATATATTTATTTATTACATTTGCTTTTTAGTTGTACGGAACCCTCGGTACGCGAGTCCGACTCGCACTTGGGCGGTTTTTTTTACTCTGGATAGTTTTGCGTTTGACCACAAATCACCTGATGGTACTAAAAGCGATGCTGTGGTCTAGGATGGAGCGCGTTTACCTTGTAATAACTGGATCACTTTATTCTCTTAAACTCTGTGTTCTCATAAGTATATAAATTATCTCTTAAAGACAGTACCTATGGCTCCAAGCCTGGATCGACAACTGGAAGCCGGTGTCCAATGAGACGCATTGAACCTTCATTGCTATCAGCACCGGTACCGTTTTACAACCGTTTATAATAATAGCTCACTTAATTACAACCAATAATCACTGTAAATATCTTACCTAAATATTTCGATCCATTTAACACCCGTAAGCGAAGCCGAGATGAACTAGCTCGTTAAATAGAGCGAGGCTCTGCGCTTGAGTCGACACCGGCGATGAGTGTCAAGCCCCTGCCGTTCGACGGCACCGTTTTGTACAACCGTTTATAATGATATCAATATCATACTTAATTATAATCTAAAAGCAGAAATAATCATTGTGAGTGTGTGATAGTTAGGTAGGTAAACTATGGGCCTTGGATAGTCCGCCATTTGTTCTTACATATTCGATGTGTGCAGTTTAACCCTTTGAACGCTTTCAGTGAATGCCATATGGCATTAAGCCATAAGTACGATTAAAAGGTTTTCTTTTGTGCATTAAAAAAATTAAGAATAGATTACGATAATCCTATAACTTAACATGTCTCTTTCTTAGGGCAAGCTTTTTCTATCTTCTCATTCTTATAAAGCTAAGCAAAAGCAAGTTTAAACTAAAGTATAGATTGACCGCGGTCGCTTATGGAAAAGGTCATTTATCTCTATCTTTGAGAGCAACAATAAGTACCAACGTATATACATATAATAGAGTCGACAACCCACTATCATAATCCTAGCGTTATCCCTGTCACAGGATATATATATATATATAGTTTAAGGCAGTAACTCAAATAAGTCGCTTAAGACCTTTTTGGGCCTGGGCTTTGTTAGAGCGCTAGGGCACACCTCAATTTATGTAAATTTGAATAAGATTATTATATTTAGGCCTATGTCCAGCAGTGGACGTCGTTCGGCTGAATTATGATGATGATGATGATTATATTTACTAAAACATTGATTTTTATTCTACTCCGTAGACACTCAAATGATATTTAGCGGGTAATCTAGGTAGGTATACTAATAGTGTTTGTGTGTAGGGGACGTAATCTCCGAAACTACTTAAAATAGGCTATAATTTTAATCACCGACGCAACGAAAAAGAGGGGTGTTAGAAGTTTAACGTGGGTATCTGTGGATTTGTATGCTGCATCGTAGCTCCCTAACGGTTTAACCGAAAACGAAACCGGTTCTTAAATATATTTCTTCAAAATCGGTTAAGCCGTTTTTGAGATATTGAACTTTGAAATGAATATATCGGGGGTTTTCAACTTTTCTAAGTTGGTTATATGCCGCGGCTTTGCTTACGTTCTCTGTAATATACGGGCGGAGCAGCGCAAGCGCAACAGACAACATTAAATTAAGTATTCTTATTTATATTAACATTTATGCATTACCTTCAATACAATTCAAAATATTCTTATCAAGGAAACTGTAAGTCTAGTTTTAAGGAAATTTTCTAGTGTTACATATAATTATAAAAGACTGTTTGTTTCTTAAATGAATAAATAAAATAAAAAATAAATACATTTTGTATTATCACACGAAAATACTTCTAAGGCCACAATTTACGCTTAAACCGCCAAACCGATTGAGGAAATATTTCGCATGGAGATAGTTTGAGGCTATCCCGGAGAGTGGTGGAAGTTTGTACGAGAGAGCGATATAGCGATTAAACGAGTTCCACGCAGGCGAAGTCGCGGGAGAAACTAGTAATTCATAAAACATAAACCACACAATATTACATAAGTACCTATGCGTCAGTTGTATTTCTACTATTTAATCGCATTTTCATAAAATCATTTCTTTACATTATGTCACGTCAAATCAAAATAGTGGCCAGCACGCGCTAGTTTATTAAAAACTTCTTCAACTATTCTACGCGATATGTGCGTGACACACGTGATCGAAACACCCCGAGATCTCCTTAAGTTTACTGTAATGACGTGTGTCTGTGTGGGTGCGTCAAATCGGACATTTGTATGGATTTGTTTTACTGCTCTAGGTTATATATCTACTGTGTCCCAGTGCAGTTGCATCCTGAAGGATGCTCGAGGTCCGCTACCTAATCCCAAAAAATTGACGTAGGCACTAGTTTTTATGGAAGCGACTGCCATCTGACCTCGAACCGAAGGGGGAAACTATAGACCTTATTGGGATTAGGTTACTTGACTGTTAGAAGTTCTCAAGCCGCCCGAAGGCCTTTAACTTGGCTTAAGACTGCTGTCATAGAAAACAGCCGTGATCAACGGCTTAGCATGCCTCCCAAAGCACGGGAACGCTCAGTTAGTAACCATTCAAAGCGGTCACCCATCATTTTTTTTTTGTTAACGATGTGGAAATGCGTTACGCATACCCCCCGGTCTGGGAAACCTGTTTGGGGGGTTATGTGGGACTCTCTTCTCCCGTACCATTTCTGTTCGAAATGGAGGGGAGGAGCCTACCCACTAAAACCACACCGGCGTTTTCCCTCTTTGCCATCAATGGGGGCGCCATGGGATCGCGAACATTCTACCACGACGCCCTCCGGCAGTCCCAGCCCAGTTTACGCTGTCGAAGGTCGAACATCTTCCCCCCAAACGCGTAGGGCCGTGCAAGGTGGTTTTCCAGCCCACTGGCCCTACAAGGGGATTATAAAATGGCCGCGGCAAAGCGAGCCCTTCTTTACCCCTGCGTCTTACCGGAGCGGGTGCGCATTTGCACTGTCCTCGCGCTCTCGCTCCGCAGCCTCCTTCTGCGAGAGAACAGTCTCGCAGAAAGAGGCCACTGCCTCCCATGACCTCTTGTTGCGCAGCATGGCCGGCACGATGCTGCGCAGCGAGAGATCTCCTTCTGCTAGCCCGATCGCTCTTGCCATGCATCTCCGTTCTGGGGCCCACCTTCTGCACACTACTAAGGTGTGTTGGACCGTATCATCCGGGTCACCACATTCATGGCAGTTCGGGTAGCGGTCACCCATCCATGAGTCGACCTGGGCCGACGTTGCCTAACCTCGCATACCGCACGCGGTACGCAAGCGCCTCTGGGCCACGAACGCTCACTGTACCTATTATACTTATATATGATAAAATTATATTAACAAAAAGTTACAACTAGCGTCTTCTTCAGAGTTTTCTAAACACCCATTCAAAAAGAGATTGCAATGTCACGGCCACTTTCGTTCATTTTAAACGCCTAATTTATTATAGACGCCAATCAAGCTTAACCACAGAGGATTAACCGCCAGATGTTGTGAGTCAGCAAAGCACTCATTGTGAATATTACGCCATATCATCGCGATAGCAAATAAATAAATATTGGGGGACAATCTTACACAAATCGACCGAGCACGACCTAGTCCCAAGCTAAGCAAAGCATGTACTATGGGTAGGTACTAGACGACGATATACATACTTATATTGTAGATAAATACATACTTAAATACATAGATAACATCCAAGACCCAAGAACAAAATCCGTGCTAAATGCACAAATAATGCCCTGGCCGGGATTCGAACCGATGATTGTGTTGGATCGGTCTTCGCTATGGATATAAAACATCAATTATAAATAAATTCTAGTGGCTCTGTGAGCTGTAGACTCGAAAACAATTATTGTTTTCAAATTTGAAAAATTTTCAGTAACTGACTCGACATTGAAATTCTGTATAATTATCGAACCTGCTCAGAAAATTTCACGAGAATCGGTTGAGAAATGCGACCTGTAGAGGAGAACATCCGGAAAGACAGACATACGAAATAATTTTTGTCGAAAGCTAAAACGGAGTTACTTCGCTCGCTCGGTCAATTACGGGACAATCTTACCACAATCGAACTAGTCCCATAGTAAGCTCAATAAGGCTTTATGTTATAGGTACTAGACGGTGATTTATGAAGTTTGTGTTAATAGTGATATTAATTACAAATATAGTCGCGGGTGAAAGGAAAGGATTCCTCATTTTTTCTGCGATGTCAATTCGTCAAGGCTTAAAAACAGTTCGTAGCTTGATAAAAATATCTTCGATTTAGTGTCATGCAGTTAATTAATTTACTTACAGCAAACAGACCGCCTGCTGTGAAAACTCTTTTCTCAAAATCGGTCATAAGGTCATAAGATCGCTATATCACTAGCAATACTAGAAACATGTCGAATTGAATCGAATTCAGTATTTGAACCAATATTCATAGTAGTCTTTGATTTGAACGCATGCTGAATAGACGCCCTTGTCTAGGCTACTTACGCTTTAACCTCTTTAATTTAATATTGCTAAATTACTGGATGTTGTCGGGAAATAAAACAAATATTCGCATTTAAAAATACGAAACCCTAAAAACGTAGTTGTCATTGAGAGAGAGAGAGAGAGAGCCAATCGACACTTCAAATGCATTCCTCGATGCATTTCAAGTCATCAATCCTCGAAGCAATGCATTCGATCAAGGATTCTAAAATAGAAGAAAGTACGCACGTACGCAAGGAAAGTGAGGGTCACGGGCGATGCATGGCAATGAATGATCCATGACGCAATGGAAAGCGAAACCATGCGTCATATGTGGACGTGATCCAATTGGGTGCCGCGTGCACCAATCATCTTGTTATAATAGTAAATTATACTTATTTTCATCATCATCATCATCACCATCATCATCATGTCAGCCTAAGGACGTCCACTGCTGGACATAGGCCTTACTTATTTTAGGAATCAGAAATAAAGACCTAATTTTACCAAGATTATGGAGTTAGGCACTGGTCCCACCGCCGGCGAGTAAGCGATAAGCTCATACAAAAACACTCGCTTGCCGCCCGCTCGCCCACTCCTTTCTATATTAAATTCTACTCGTTTATCGCTCGTCGCCGGCGGTGGGAATGTGGGACCAGTGACTTATGAAATTAAGTATGAGATTATTTACAATGTAGCAGAATGTATGGTCCGAACTAAACTACATTGCCCCTAGTAACCGAACCCGATAGGGTGAAACTGATGGACCGTAGTTACATTATTCGTAGTTACATTATTCCTAGTAACCGAATTCAAATGACAATGGTTGTTATGATGTACACCACAGTAAAACACTGGCTATTTACATTGACCTATGAGGAACCTGAAGGTATCATTAAAGATACCAAGACAAAATAAACCCAATCACACGTTGCCTATAAGTGAGGCCCAAGAACGAACACACAAACACACGTACCTACACACGCAAATATACACACCCACACATACCCACACACACACATACTTAAACAGAGACTAAGTAGCTATAAATAATAAAAATTGTAGTAGTGTTAGTTTAATACGTAATATATTTTAATATTGTAAATATCGTACCTAACTTTCATAATGTCGTCTACTATTGTTAACCGCACTCGCAGAAGGCCAAGTTACAGGCTCAGCCTAGTTTGGTCTCTGATAGAATCTCTTGTAATGTACTTATCGATTTTTGAACAATAAACCATTTGTATTTGTATGTCCCCGCGACCTGTGCCCTCACCCGCCAGGGTCGTGCCTTCCACACCTCACCCTAGGGATGCTGAATTGCTGATTCTACTGTTGCACTTAGGTATTTATTTAGGTACTGCTTTCATGCGATAGTTCCCATAAGAAAACTTTAAAATACCAACTTTTACATACAACGCTACAACGGTGGCAAACAAGCTTACGGCCTGCCTGATGGCAGACCGTAAGCAGACACCGTAGCCTGTGAAGCGTATAAACCCTTGAGACTCCAGAAAAATCACAATTCGTTGTATTGGAGGTGATCAATGTCTTCAAATCTCAGTCGACATCTAGCAGCGTACCTATCATAGGTGGTACCAAGTGTGGAAATAGGGTATTTCACAACATTAAAAAATATATGTTTTACGTTAGCAATAAAAAAATCATATAAAAATACACGAGAAAATCAAACTTCAGCTTATTTATGCAATTTAAAGGATTTTTTAATACATAAACATGAAAAAGGACGCAGTTTGACCATAAAAAATTGTGACGTCATTAGGCACATTTCCCTACAAACTTCATACTGACCACAGAGTACCCAGAGAAGACGTCAAATAATAATACTGCTACGAACGAGTTAATCATATACTAAATTGAATAAGAGCGACAGAGAGGGATATATAATTTGTTGTCCTTGTCATAGTTCCGCTTTTCTTTATTTGCCTCAATGTCATCTAAACGTCAAGTCAAATAGTTTGTGGCAAATAAACAATTACCCGGCCAAATTAAAGAGGTTGTTTATTGTAAGCCGCCAGACGTTTAAGACTAGTTCTCAAGTTAGCTGCATAAGAGCTTTTCTATCCCCCTCTTGGTGAAACTCGTAGAGGATCTCTATAGAAACCCTTACTTTGAGATACTGACCGAGCGTTCTTGACGTTTGTAATAAGTTGCTGATTTGACTAAAAGTGTATGTGGCAGCCACGGATCTATACCTAAACCGGATTGAGTACTGTGACGAAAAAGTGTGACCGACAGAGAAGCCAAACTCGAGGATTGCATCTCGTTTTAATTAGGGTGACCAAGTACATCTGTGGATATGAGGATTATTTCTAATTAGGTTCTATGTACAATGAAATTTAAACTAAATTAGGTAGTAAATAAAATAAGAATATTTTTCAAAGAAATATTTATTATGGCGAATCACAAGTTTGTGTATCCAATTATCCATACATTGTTAAACAATATAGTCTTGTGTAATTTTTGCCTAAGCCCTACTTTATTTTCCAAATCTCTTAACAAATGGGTTCTCCCTTGATGGGCCATGCGTAAATTAAAAAAAGACGAGGACGAGTTTTAATTCACCATCAACAGATCAGCACGGTGGTGCCATGATACACGAGTTCGGTAGGTAACAATACAATATAACTGTTACCGAACTTGCCGGTATCCAATTGAGCTGAAATGTAGCATACTTATGTACAGTATGCGTGAAAATTAGCATACTGTACATAAGTACTCAATTGGATACCGGAAAGTAGCTGTAAAATGGTTAAAAAATTGGAACGACAACTTAAGTACTTGCACAGTTTAATCACATACAGTCCAAGTTAAACAAAAGCTCATAATGATAACAAAATTGTTAAAAGATTGAATTTCAACTGACCTTTAGAAAAGGTTTTCTCACTAAACACTTAATAACGAATATTTCTGCAAAACCAGCCCAAGTCATAGTCACCCTAATCAGTTTGACATTTGTCTTGTCGTTTTATCGTAAAATATAACAAATTGTTCCTTACCTGTGAAATGATATTCCACAATTAATAAAACTTTCACTTTTACAACCCTTTACACAACATGTTTTCACTATTTTCAACTAATTTCATCAGCCGCTTATTTTCATAATTTCAAATTTGACACCATTAAGGTTGGGGGATACCAATTAATATTTGAACAATACTACTATATTTATTGCAATACTAGGTTTTAGTCAGTTAATAATGTTGATATTTTATACAATTAAGAATGAGGTCAAATGTAAATTATGCCTGATAAATATGCAGTACTAGTTAGTACAAGCAAGTAATTGTTTTCAGTATTCTAAAATACCACAACATATATTTTTTTTACACTGGCAAGTTGTGCGAGTGGGACACCGCCCTCCGGTTGGTTGCTCTCGCTCGGACCGCTTTCTCTAGTCTGTCTGTCATAACAGGATATTAACTGTATTACGCGAGAATAAGGTTCAAGTTTGACTGGCTCATAAAAGTTTGTACTCAATCCGGTTTAGGTATAGATCCGTGGTGGCAGCAAGTTATTTCACTTATTATATAAAGACACGATTCACGAAGTCTTTAAAGGAGGAAATAACGTGAACCGGCTGAAAATCGTGTGTGATCAAAAAATTTAAATTGCTTCGTAATTCAGCAATGTAGTACGAAAAACTAAAAGTTTCGCCTTAACCTCTTCGCAAGTGAACAAGCACCTGATTACTGAGGCAATGACCTGACACAGGAAGAAAGTGAAACTTTGTGTCATGTATGATTTATTAGCTGTGAATGCTGTGATCTGAGGTCGGGTGCACTGGCCAATAATAACATTAGAGATTTGCGACACTTCGCAATGCAAGAACCTCTATTACGTTGGCAGTAATGTCAGTCGACTTCTATTGTCGAATGATATTCAATTTTATTGTAATGCGAGTTAACACACTAACCCCCTTATTCATAAAACTTAACAAACCTCTGTTAACTAAAATTTGTTTTGTCTCTTTCTCACAAATATAAATGTCAAAGTGACAGATAAGGATAAACCAACTTTAGCGGCACGTTAACTAATATAGGTTTGATGGAGGTTTATGAATGAGGGGGCTAGTATTTGGCGGAATTCCTGAATAATGCATTTTTCAAGCATATTGATAACAAGACAGCGAAAGTATGTGTGTGAGATAATGAGATTGCTAACATTTACGGCTAACTATATCATGACACCGTAGTAATATTTCTAGCATGAACGGCAATAAATTATACCACGTGATGTAATAGAATTGTCAGTTATTTCTTGTATTAGTGAAACCTAACTTTATTTTATTTTATTTGGGGACAATCTTACACAAATCGACCTAGTCCCAAACTAAGCGAAACTTGTACTAAAGGTACTAGACGACGATATACATACTTATGTAGATAAATACATACTTGAATACACATAAAGTCATAAAATACCCAAGACCCAGGAACAAATATCCGTGCTAAACGCACAAATAATGCCCTGGTCGGGATTCGAACCCGGGACCTCTAGCTTCGGAGGCAGTGTCACTACCAACTAGGCTAAACAGGCTGACTAGTACAGATGTAGTGAATAATCCGTTCCCATAGTTAAAACTCGGAATACGAAGTAGCTATCAATTATCATATGACACTTTCATGTCTGTTAATATGAAACTTTACTCGTATTAGTCAATGTCAAATGACAGAATGAAAATTGCTCAGAGTACCCAGAGTAGACGTCAAATAATAATACTGCTACGAGCGAGAAGATCATATACTAAATTGAATAAGAGCGACAGAGAGGGATATATATTTTTTTTGTCCTTGTCATAGTTGCGCTTTTCTTTATTTGCCTCAATGTCATCTAAACGTCAAGTCAAATAGTTTGTGGCAAATAAACAATTACCCGGCCAAATTAAAGAGGTTGTTTATTGTAAGCCGCCAAACGTTTAAGACTAGTTCTCAGGTTAGCTGCATAAGAGCTTTTCTATTCCCCTTGGCGAAACTCGTATAGGATCTCTATAGAAATCCTTACTCTGAGGAAAATTGTTACTATTTTTGCCATTTGACATGACAGATGTTAAATAATACGGTAATTGATTGACACTTCTTCGGCTCTAGTCGTATTCCGAGTTTGGGAAAGGATTATTTACTACATCTGTACCTAATTAGTGACAACTTAAAAAGTTGAAAAAACACTCGATATTTTAATTTCAAAGTTGAATATTTTAAAAACGGCTGAATCGATTTTGATAATAGTTTTTTAAGAACCATCGCTAGACAAACTGCTCTCAAATAAAAAAGGGTATTCAAATCGGTTCACCCGCTTAAGAGGTACGATGCCACAGACACACACATACACAGATACACATGTTAAACTTATAACACCCCTCTTTTGCGTTCCGCGACGGGGGTTAAAAGAGATTTCAACGGGTGTCATGTGTGTGTACCATGTAGGTACCTATGCTATGTACCTACATGGTAAGCCATGACAGCTTTGATACTGGCAGCGTTGATAAAATAATCCGTCTTCATGGTCCCAACGTGCCAGAAGACAACATGAGCATATAGTCCAGATAACATACTAGTCGCAATTAAGCCTGCCCGGCTAGCACAACTTGGCGCGCGAGCTAGACAATCCGTCTCTTTCTGTGTGTACCAATTAGAAAGAGGCGGATAGTCTATGTCGCGCGTGAGATAGCTCGCGCGCCAAGTTATGCTAGCCGTCCTGAAACGCACAGAGCGCGAGTCAGCGTCGTTGCGGCTCGGAGGCGGTTTTTCGGTAAAGCAAACGCGGTCTGGCACGTCACACCAAAAAACATATGAAGCAGTAATCGACAGTTGACAGAAATATCAAAAATGCAAAACCGCCTCCGCCCCGCACCCGCTCTGTGCGTTTCGAGCTTCAGAACAATTCCCACCCTTGCACATAAAAGTTGCTAAATAGAGAAGATTACCAGGTAACGTGAACTAATTATACACCGTAAACAGGACAGTTCTTGTCACACAAGGAAGCTTATTAACAATAGCCCACAATAGCCAGAAATTACGCAAATCCAATGACAACCATTCACATGGTCCGCACCCTTACACAATACGCCGTAATGTCACTTTTACTCCATGTAAAACATACACAATGCTTCCCATGGCTCGTCTATGGTTAACTATTTTTTTTCTGAACGAAAGTGATGGCAATCGATTGTGCCGTGGGACAGCCAGGTTGATGAACGGATTGTTTACTTTTATAATCCGTTTTTAGAGGCAAGTTCGATTTATCCGTGAAATTGGTTGCCAATGTCAATAACGCCAAGTTCATAGTTGATTGCACAGATTAAGTTTATTTCTGTCAATCTACTCGTACCTCCTCCATGTTGAGAGTAGGGGACCCGCATATTATGTCTCTAGCTGATAACACAGCGAATCCTCAAGTCAATAAAGGAACGGCAACGCTTTGGTGATACTTGTGGAGCCGCGAGCGTCCATAGGGCATACCCTATATAGACACCATAGTGTCTGCTTACCAGCATCAGGTACGCCGTAAGCTTGTTTGCGACCGTTGAGGTATAAAAATAAAACACTTTTTATTACGGTTGACTATTTTTTACAGGTGCACTGGGCACACTCTTATACACAGTCTCACTCTCACTCTTACTACTCTCTCTCTCTCTCTCTCTTCTCTCTTATCACTCTTACTATAATGCCTTTTTGTCATGTAGTTGAATTTTATTTCTAGAAATGTGTCGCCACATGGTCTTCAAACTAGCAATTAAGGATCAATTAAACGATCGATCATCAGCTGACTTGGATCTTTTAGATGTTTGAAAACAAAAGTTACAGTTCTACCAGCATATCTTACACGATAGCATCAGCATATCTTAGCAGAAACGGCAGGCTTAAACGAGCAAAGCACTCCGCATTGGAACAGATGTACGATTTCGTACCGGTCGCTGTGGTGACGGCTGGACCCCGGTGCGTTGAGGCCCTTGATCTTTTTATGTATTTGGGTAAACGTTTATGGGAGAGGGGCAATGACCCCCGCTCTGGGTCTTGGCTGGTCCAACAGGTTTCTGCTGATAAAATGCTGCCAGCATAATGGGGACTTTTGGGTCGAGCGGGATGCAGGGTGGGGTGGCAATTTTTTGACGAAGCATGCTGCTGTGTTAGCGTTAAATATTAAGGTACAATTTTTTGACGAAGCATGCTGCTGTGTTAGCGTTAAATATTAAGGTACAATTTTTTGACGAAGCATGCTGCTGTGTTAGCGTTAAATATTAAGGTACAATTTTTTGACGAAGCATGCTGCTGTGTTAGCGTTAAATATTAAGGTACAATTTTGACGATGCTTGTGCAGATAATACTTGTCTAATATGAAGTAAGTTGAAGAAGCATGTAATGGATTATTATTTGTCGGCATGTTTTCTGTTATTATATCTTACATGACTGTATCCATATGGGGAAACTAAAGTAAGCCAGCAATTAACCCATTGCAACACAAACATTTATAACTACGTTCGTTGCCTATAGTTACTATTATATAAATCTATTGTCTTGTATCGTGACTGATCGCAATCACAACCATTTGTACTATCTTTAGCAAGCAATGCGTACAATTGTACATACATGCAACATAGTCCCAATAACTCTGGATTAAAAGAATAATATGGTGCCAAACTCAGAACAAGAAAAAAAGATGGAGCATAACGAACAACCTAGTGACTTGATGATATTTTCACGGCAAAATAAGGTACATATGTAGTAAATAATCCGTCCGTTCCCATCGAGAAAACTCGAAATATGACTAGGCCCAAAGAAGTGTCAATAAATTATCGTATTATTTAACATCTGTCATGTCAATGGCACAACAGTAATCAGAGTTTTCATTCTGACATTTGATACTAGTCAATTCGGGTTGCTTGGGTCCAGTCGTATTCCGAGTTTTCACGATGGTAGTGTATGTACAGTCAGCTGCAGAGAAAAGTGACCCCCTCTGCATACAAATTTCTTTGCAGAGGGGGGTCATGTTTTTCTGCAGCTGACTGTACATACACTACCATCTGTACCTAATTGTTGGTGCGATATTAAACGTTGCTCACGTAAGAGACGTTTTGATGATGTGATAGATACTTACTCATATGTGTATTGTTTACCTACTCTCATGAATATAATTATCATGTAATCTTAAACATCAAGAATGACTACACGATTTATATTTTGGGTGCAATAAAATACAAATTGATATAAAATCCACGGCCATGGAACCAGAGCGTGAACTCTCTACAAAGAGTAAAAGCAAACAGTGGCAGTTTACACACCACGCCTTCGCCACAGTATACTTATAATCAGACTTCATTAATTGCAAATCGTTATGTACGAGTATAGTGCACTCCTGAGAGTACGTACAATCAAGGACTTTTAATTTGTGACCCACGTGCAATGCACGTTCCGGAAATACGACGATATATTTAATAGATATGAATACTGAAATACATACATAGAAAAAACAACATTCAGGCAAATATTTGCCCTTACCGGGATTTGAACCCAGGACCATTATGGCGGTGCGGGTAGTGACAGTGATCCATTATTACTTCATTGATATTAATATAGTAGAGGTATACTAGTTACTTAAGTACTGTTTAAGAGATTTACATTCTGACCAAGTCTGCTATTAAGTATATCGTCTAGCGAAAATTATGTTGATTATTTCTTAACATAAGTTAATCAAGATGAGAAAGTACTAATGGTAAGAGTACTTGATATAAATAATACTGAGTCATTATAGTATAAAAGCCGCAAATTACAAAGTTAAATTATTTTAGGCTCGACATACATTTTGGAAAACGTGAGTATATGTTACTAGTTTTATGTTGCTTAACGATAATAATCTTGCGGTGTTTCTTATCTACTCCAATTAAATAAGAATTAGGACTTTAATTTAAAAGTAGGTATTTCCAAATTTTTACGTAATTCCTGTTCTATGAAATTCCTGGTATGGGACATCTTTATTTATAAATTTACCATTATCTTACAGCGTTAATCATAATCAAAATACATTAACATGCAATCAAGTCACTACGAGTATAATAATAACCTAACGGCATTTTTTTTAAAGTCGAACATTTTTAATATTTTTAATAATACTAACACGTGCTACTTAATTTCTTAATTGTTCCTCTGTAATGTTATGTACTAACAAATATGGATTCCTTGAGTCTGAATTAAATGGATTTTATTTTATTTTTTATAACAGTGAAAATATAATTAAGTAAATCAGGCCACTCGAAAATTAATCTTATGTCAATCACAAAGAACTTCGCAAGTCTTCTAACTTCTATAACTGATTTTCATTATACAACGTGTGCTTATATGGTACGTGTGGATTCTTGGCGTGAGGATAATTATGATCTGTCAGCCATCGGCCGCGCTATAGCCAATTACGAGGATTTCCAACCAATGCAGAACATTTATTGGTACTAATTCTCACTTTTACTCGTTCGGGACATGCGGTTAGCACGCTACGCTGGACTGGCTGCAAATACCTGCTGCGAAATCATTAATAATAATTAAAATTAATTACTTTTAAGGCGTAGGGATGTGACGAGCCCATCGCCCACTGGGTTTCCAGTACAATCAGTCAACGTAGGGCAGATTGTAGCGAGCTGTTAGGGAGTAGCGACCCTACGTACCTGGAGGTGTTCTGTGGGTTGGTTGTATGGACACTTGGACAGACCCTCTGCCTCTGGCTCCACTCGGTGTACCCCTTGTATGTCATTAAATTGTCAAAAGGGCCTCTATGTGTTGGCTATGTGGTAGTCGTTTGTTACTTCGGTACTTCTGCTTCGCGCACGCCTCCGCCTCACAAAGGTCCGGGACACCATTGACCCGTGAGCGGAAATGCAATAAAAAATAAATAAAATCTTCGTAGATGTCTGGCTATTGAAATTAAAAAAAAGAAATATTGAAATGGCAACTATGATATCTATGTCAAACGTCACTTAATTGTAGGGAAGTAAGCTATTGCGGTATGGCCTTTTAACTTAGACGGCAAATTAGATCTTATGGGATTATGGGATGGGATTTAGTTTTTTTGTCAAGTGAGTGGGAAACTTCGCAATATAACTCCAAAAAAATTATTTTGATATAATTATATCAAAATAATTATCGCAATTGCGAATGAAACATATTAATTTCCTATGTAACCCTAATATGTCAGATATTGCATTCGAGAACAAATCTATTACTTAAACTGTTGAGAAAAATGTAGGACCACTTTAGCCGGAACTGATTGGCAGAAAATATCAATCGCTCGAATTCCATCGTATTTCTCGGCAAGTTTCCTTTCTAGGTGACTCGAGCACCCTCATTACATGGCGAAAATTGAAAGTGAAACTTCTAACTATACGTTACGACTGTCGGTTTGTTTGTCAATGCCATGGAGAAAAGTATAACATGTGACGTCATGCACATGATACGTTTTGGTTCAAAACTGCTTTCATGATCTTTCATCAACTGAATAATGTAATTGATGTAACACAAGTAGGCCGAATCATAAGTTAGCATCTAGATGAACTATAATATATCTAAATAGTAATGTATGATTTAGTATCTTTCTACTTAACATTCATTAAGGAAGTCAAACAACTATTTATACCTACTTATAAATGCTAAAGAATTCATTACTTACTAGTTTAATTATTTACTGAGATGTATGTTACCCAATTACAAATGCTACACAGTTAAAAAGACAAACATAAGACATATATATACCTTGTCGCTATGCATATATCTATTTACCAAAACTGACTACGTAATAGGTTCTAAAATTTATAACGCGATCCCAGATTGCATCAAAGAGCTGAAGGGACAGTCGTTTTATGACAAATTAAAATCGTGGCTCGTCGAAAAAGCTCAATATAATGTATCCGAATTTTATGACATTTAACTTTTCCAACAATCATAATAGTAATTTAATTTTGTATCTTAATTTGTAATTTAACTTTAACTGTAAGAGACACTGACATATTTAATCGGTAAATTTTAAGTATATTTGTAAATACCTAGTATGATGTAATGTATTATTTTGAAATTATTTTGACGTGTAATGTATAAAATCATTGCAAATAAATGAGTATGAGTATCAACAGCTACCCATAAATTTTCTCCATCCTTAACGATGATACCTATATAATGTCGTCAATAAATTAATAATCGCGTCGTCATAAAGAGTAGCCAACTGGATTTTGCATGAGATTCCTGACGTACTTCGCACTTATCCATTGCAAAATCACTTTTAATTTCATCAAGAGAAGGTTTGTTTTTAGTCTGAGTCAATTGGGATGCGGTGTGTGCTTTGGAGCGTAGTGGAGGCATAAAAATGTGGCGCGCAGTTTTCTCGGCGAATAGCTGGAGTGAAACGTGCCACGGTCCGTGCGCGCGCGATGCTCTGGGATCTGTTGGCGGCGTGCGTTGGGAGTGATGAAAACACTACCCAAATCTGCTAGGGAGCCGAGGAGTTCATAAAGTAGGGAAGAGAATCCTACTTCATCAGCAACTAGTAAACTCCAAGTATGGCATAATTTCATATAGTATGTTTTAACGATTCCAATATTTTAAGAGCGATGGACGGATTCCAGAGGCCGAGGCTTCTAATCCCACCCATGGCGATTAATTTCTAAATTTTTCACTCCCGTTGAAATGATTTTTTAACGAGTCGTGAACCCGCTGTGATTAACTAAGATGGCCGAAGTAATTTAATTGCATTAGGTGGTGACTTTTGGATCCTCCATTGGAGTGTGCCATTGAGGTTGATTGCAGTGGATTGAAGTTTGTTATGGATGATGGACTAGCAGCAGCAGATAGGTGTCTGCAATATCACATTTTCCCCATCTTTCCAAAGAGGCTGACCTTGGCTATGTCTGTCTGCGTCTAATTGCGCCGGAGTGAAAGAGATACTATTATATACCTGCTATACAAGCAGATAATTATATAATTAAATATATTCACCACATGTGTAAAATAAATTGTCTATGCTTTAGGTTTGAGTATGTTGGATGGAAATGTCGCTGAATCCTTATTGAAAGAAAATGTTACGGAATGTACAGAAATCTTTAGCTTCACTTACGTAACCCCCCATATTCTAATTAAAGCATTTAGATCATTAAACTTAAAGAAGACTGAAGATCTCTGGGGCCTTTCAGTGAAAGTATTACATTCCGTTGTAGAATCAATCGCACCTTTCTTAGCTGATATTTTCAATAAATGTATTGATACTGGAGTTTTTCCTAACCTAATGAAGCACAGTAAAATTATCCCGTTGTTTAAATCAGGAACCAAAACTGACCCTACCAACTTCAGACCAATCTCAATACTACCGGTGTTAACGCTGCTAACGTTTACGCACGGGATGAGGGGTGCGGGCGACGCGGGCGCCGGGTCGCGCTCGGTCGGCGGCATTCCCCTTCCACCAGACTCAATACGACACCGCGCGGAGCGCACGTCTCCCGTCAACAAATTTGTATAATTACGAAGTTAATAAAAGCTGTTGAGCACCGGAATGGTGCCGTTACTATTCTTGTTATAGACGAATTATAATTTTTAGTGTTTTCATATTTATTTAAGCTTCATAAAAGAAAACCACACTCTTACTCAACTTTAGTATAATTGACAAGCCTTTTCAGCCGAAATCAAAAGGAAACTTCCAAATTCAAATTAAATAAAAACGGACATGTACACAATAAGAAGGTCTGTCGCCAACATGGCGCCCCGCGGTGCAAAGCAACCATAAAAGCAGTTAAGCGACAGTCGGCATCAGCACCAGCTTCCTCACTGGGCGACGTAAGGTCCCTCCTTTCGTGACAACGTCAGCGCACCGCACGACTCCTCTTGGTCCGGGCCATACGGCGGTTACTCTGCCTCGCGGCCAGGTACCTCTGGGAAGGGCTCCATCACCAATCAGAACAAGATCACCAACTTTTAACTCGGTCTTGGGTTGCGGGGGTATGCTGCGCCTTGGTATTAATGTTGGAAGGTATTCGTCTATCCAACGCCTCCAAAAATGATCGGCCAATCTCAAACCTTTCTTCCACTGGGTGCGCCCCCAAAGGTCTGTTTCTGACACAGGACGCAGAGGTGGTTCGTTCGAGGCTGATCCAATCAGGAAATGAAATGGCGTCAATGCCTGATCTTCATGCGGTTCTACAGAAACGTGAGTAAGTGGACGAGAGTTCACCAATGCTTCCACCTCTAACAAAAGCGTATGAAGGGTCTCCTCGCGTGGTGACTGCTCCTTCAGCGCAACAGATAGCGCGGTCTTCACGGACCTCACAAGTCTCTCCCAGGCTCCTCCCATGGATGGAGATGCTGGCGGAATGAACTTCCAGACAATTTTGTGGCTAGCGGCGAAGTCGTATATTTCCGTAAGCTTATTGTTGGCTCCAACAAAGGCAGTCCCATTATCCCAGGGGGTCGCTTTGAAACTGGTTTACTATGGCGAAGCGACTTAAAAGATGTTCCAAATAACTTTGAATTAGCCTTGTCGCGTTTTATAAGCCTAGAACGGAAGTTTCAAAAAGAACCCGAGTACGCAGAAGCTTACCGTCTGAAAATGCAGGCTACTTTAGACCAAGGCTACGCGGAAATTTGTACGGAACCGCCAACAGGCATTACTTGGTATTTGCCTCACTTTGGGGTGTTTCATCCACAGAAGCGTAAGTTAAGGATTGTTCACGATTGTGCAGCCAAGTTTCTGGGAATAAGCTTTAATTCTATGCTTCTGTCAGGTCCTGACCTACTGCAAAACTTATTAGCAGTTTTGATGCGTTTTAGGGAAGGCTGCGTAGCTTTAAATGCAGATATACGGGAAATGTTCCCTCAAATAAAAATCCAGGAGAGCGACCGTGACGCGCAGCGCTTCTTGTGGCGTAGTGACCCTTCTTCACCGATTGAAGTATATAGAATGTCTTCTATGATTTTTGGCGCCACTTCTAGTCCTTGCACTGCACTGTATTTAAAGAATAGAAATGCGCTGGATCATCGTCACCAATATCCTGATGCTGCTCAAGTCATTGTAGATAATCATTACATGGATGACTATTTGGGAAGCCTAGACGACGTCAACGAGGCCGCTCGTCTGGCAGCCGATATAGTAAAGGTACATAGCTTAGCTGGTTTCGAGATGAGATCATGGGCATCCAATAACCCGAAGGCATTGTCCTTGCTACCTCCTGAGCTGTGTAACCTTGCCACATCACAAGTAGGCTTAGGCCCATCATCCTACTTATCGAACACATCTTCATCAGACTGCGTTAAAATTTTGGGATTGTCTTGGAACATTGTAGAGGACAACTTGTATTTTCGCATTGACATTCCCAAAGAAATACCATCGCCGCTTACAAAGCGAACAGTCCTCTCATTATTAATGAGAGTATATGACCCTCTTGGTTTTCTTACACCAATCGTGGTCCACGGGCGTATAATGTTCCAAGACATGTGGAGAAAAGGAGTGTCATGGGACGAATCAGTTTCTGAACCCACCTTGTCGAATTGGTCATCATGGCTTAAAAGGCTCGCTGAAGTCAAAACCTGTTCAATTCCACGTTGGTATCAGGCACTACCTCATCACCAGAAACCTGACGTGGGGTTACACATTTTTGCTGATGCGAGTGAGCATGCGTACGCATGCGTTGCGTATTGGCGTTTAAGTTTTGGCAATGGTAACGTTCAACTAGCTTTGATTAGTGGAAAAGCTCGGCTTGCACCTTTAAAACCGGTATCTATGCCAAGACTTGAATTACAAGCAGCTCTGATAGCTGCACGGCTTGCAAATTTCATCATTCAAGCTCATAAACACAAACCTGTTGATGTAACTTTTTGGTCAGATTCCATGACGGTGCTAAGATGGTTGCGAAGTGACGCCCGCAATTTTAAACCTTTTGTAGCGCACAGAGTTGGTGAAATTACAGAAATTTCAGACGTTTCTAATTGGCGTTATGTGCCTACTGCCGACAATGTTGCGGATGACGCTACGCGTCCTACTACTTCAAAATTTGACACGTCAGCTCGCTGGTTCACTGGACCTTCATTTTTGTTAGAACCATCTTGTAATTGGCCTAGTGAACCGTCGAGCAAGGTCCCGTTGTTTCACGATGACGAAGTGAAACGTTCTGCTACATCAGAAATAGTGGGACATATCAACATTCAACCGCATGAACTACCTTCACCGGTTGTTGCGGACCATACGAGGTTTTCTCAATGGTTGCGATTAGTTCGTAGCACGGCCCGCGTACAACAATTTATTCATTTGGTTCGATTAAGTTTGAATTTAAGACGTCAAAATCCAAAATTAACTTTGAAGAAAGAACTCTCAAGAACCAAAAACTTCCATCCTCTGTCTGCCAATCTTATTAAAGAGGCCGAGAAAAGGCTGTTTTTGAAGAGTCAGGTTGACTGTTTCCCCGACGAGTTAATACAACCGAATCTACTTTCAACGAACTCTAGATTAAAGAATCTTGACATCTGTCGTTCATCAAACAACCTCCTCCGCCTCGTCGGGAGGATTCTTCGTGTTCAAAACGTGGGTACGGAACCTAATCCCATCATATTAGACGGAAAACATAACATCGTGCAACTTATGATCATGCACTTTCATAAACAGGCTGCCCACGCCAATAATGAGACGGTGGTAAACAGGCTGAGACGTGAATACTTTATCCTTCACCTGAGGCCTTCCGTGAAGAAAGCTGCTAGCTCTTGTCTCTTCTGTCGAATAAAAAAGGCTCAACCACTTACACTTTTGACTGGAGACCTCCCCGAGGCAAGACTTGCACATCATCAGAGACCGTTTTCAAATGTGGGTCTCGATTATTTTGGTCCCGTTTCTATCAGCATCGGAAGAAGAACTGAAAAGAGATACGTCGCGCTGTTTACGTGTCTAACTGTTCGAGCGGTGCATCTAGAAATAGTCGCAAGCCTCACAACCGACTCTGCCATCATGGCTATGAGGCGATTTATAGCCAGGAGAGGCAGCCCTTCGCTCATCATCTCCGATAATGGGACTGCCTTTGTTGGAGCCAACAATAAGCTTACGGAAATATACGACTTCGCCGCTAGCCACAAAATTGTCTGGAAGTTCATTCCGCCAGCATCTCCATCCATGGGAGGAGCCTGGGAGAGACTTGTGAGGTCCGTGAAGACCGCGCTATCTGTTGCGCTGAAGGAGCAGTCACCACGCGAGGAGACCCTTCATACGCTTTTGTTAGAGGTGGAAGCATTGGTGAACTCTCGTCCACTTACTCACGTTTCTGTAGAACCGCATGAAGATCAGGCATTGACGCCATTTCATTTCCTGATTGGATCAGCCTCGAACGAACCATTTGTTGAGCACCGGAATGGTGCCGTTACTATTCTTGTTATAGACGAATTATAATTTTTAGTGTTTTCATATTTATTTAAGCTTCATAAAAGAAAACCACACTCTTACTCAACTTTAGTATAATTGACAAGCCTTTTCAGCCGAAATCAAAAGGAAACTTCCAAATTCAAATTAAATAAAAACGGACATGTACACAATAAGAAGGTCTGTCGCCAACAAAAGCCGTTCTACTTTTTTCTGGAGTCAGATTTATTATTGCTCCCAACATCTGGAGACCACTCGACGTGATTATCAAGAACGACTATTATGGCTTTACGAAGATAAATAACGAAATTACTACGTTAAGACGAACAATGGCGGCGAAACAGTCACGGAACGATTAAGTTGCAACTTCAAACAAAGGAACGAAGGGATTATATGAAGATACAGTACTACTGTGCAAATACGAAGGAAGTGTGCCCGTTTCTATTTTTTTAAAGGTTTAATGTAATCTTAATTTGTGTTTTGTGACAGCGGTGATAGTCTCCTTTTAAATTAATATAAGTAAATTGTTATTTGTGAGTAAGTAGTGTACCTTACAAACCTGATATCAAATACGTATGTACTATCGCCCAAGGGTACGGGTTCACACCTTAAGGGCCATTTTCGAATGCACTTCAAAGCGGTTGCTATGTAACATCATCCACCAATAGAAACGGCTAGTGATTGTTTGTCCAGTAACTCTCGTGAATTCATTTTAATTTATACTGTCTTAACAATACGGTCAAAATTACCCTAAGAATATGGTTCTAACAAAATCGCTATTATGCCAAACATCTGGTGCCCAGATGGATAGTTGACCGGAGTTATGCAGAAAGCGACCAGAGTTAAATTTTTGCTAAAATGAATTAAGCTTTATCTTAGTGATAGTAGTGGTCAGTTTAAGTTTCTTATCTAAGCTGGCAGGCTACCTGAATATTATGTTATTATTTCGTTAAATGATAACATGATTCTGTTTCTTTTCACTTCATTCGACGACCCTAATTCCTATAGCTCTCAAAAGCGGTCGTCTATCCCCTAAGTGCATTCTTGCCCAATTCATCATCCTTCGTGTTAGGCGATAACAAAGTTTCAAGGGTTTCTCATTTGGATACTTACGAGTCGTAGTATCCAAGTGTGAAACCCTTGTCTTTCAAAATCAAAATTGTCTTTTGTCCTTTCGGCTCTCATGTCCCATCGTTGGACCATTATGGCCCATAGATGTTCAATGGGATTGAGATCCGGTGAGCGGGAGGGCCACGGTAAAGCTGTTAACCCAGGTTCCCGGTCAATCCAGTCCGTCACTATACCGGACTTGTGTATCGGACAGTTGTCGTGAACGAACTTGATTTCCGGCATTTCTGTCGCCGGATAAATAATTCTTACCGACGGCAGCAATACATCCCGCAGAACCTGGAGATAGGTCTCTCCAGTGGCCCTCTCAGGTAAAAATACCAGCTCACCAGGACCGTCAGCACTCATCCATGCCCACATGTTAACCGTCACTCTCCCCGACTCTGTATTTGACAGCACGTTATCAGGTTCGTATCTGGTATTATCTACGCGCCATAAATGCCGACGACCGTGTTGGCTAGACTCAAAAGTCTTCTCGTCGGTAAAAATGACGCGCGAGAAATCATAATGTTGATGGTCAGTTGCGAACCTGACACGTGCTGTTTTGTGACAGATGTTGGAATTGTTGGGTCTGGTCAGGTCAAACAAAAAAAGGGCCTAGTTACTTATTGCACGATCCTAATTGGCTGTCATGAAAGAAGGCGTGAATACATAAAATTGTGCCTGCATACGATTTTGTTAAAAATGTGTGAACCCGTACCCTTGGGCGATAGTACATTTATGTACGTCAGGTATAGGTACGAAATTATTGGTTTAATTGTGTCTAAAAGCGGTTCACAATTTGGTTATATAATTTCCTTTTCTAAAGTAACAAATGATAAATAACATTTACAACATAAATAAGTGTTAAAATATATAAATACGTAACGTAATTAACCCCTTTACGTAGTTCTAAATACGTAAAATATCATTAAGCTTTAAATTGCTTTATTCTGGAAATAGGTACTTAAATTACAAACATAACAAATGTTTTAAAGTGATTTGCCGACTATTTCAGATATTACATACTTGGGATGCAATACATGTTTGGAACAAGCTGGCGAGATAATAAAGAAGTGTGATCAATAACTACATATTATTTAGCTTAACGGGTATATTACTAAGCTAAAATTAAGCGTGTGAGCTGAGGAATCATTATCATTTCCGAACTGTTAACCGTGAGTATCTACTTATTTATATTTTACTTGCCCGGTTGTCAGTTAAGTCAGTTGCCTACGTTGCTTGCGCTTTGCAAAAATGAGTGAATTAAATGAATTAATCCAACAGAGAGGAGTAGAGAGAACGCGCCTAACGCTATTTAAAAGGTTTTTGTCATCCATAGTAGAGCTCGAACCTAATGATGTCACTAGGGCCCAAATTAACGAGTTGTCGATGAGGTTAGCTAAATTACGAAGCTCATTAAATAGTTTCGATGAGATTCAAGATAAGATAGATAGGCTTGATACCAGTGGTAAACAATTGAAAGAAAGAGAAGAAACGGAGAGTTCATTTTATAGTAGCATGGGCCAAGCCCAAGAAATGATCGAAACATGGTAAGAGATCTTTCAAAAGGGGAAGGCTTCAAGTAATGCCAGCCGGATTACGGGCCTTAATAAAATTAAACTTCCTCCTTTGAAACTTCCTCTTTTTAATGGGAATCCAAACTCGTGGCTTGAGTTTCGTGATATTTATCTGTCACTTATTCACAACAATGAGGACATGGATGACATATGCAAATTTCATTACTTGAAATCTTATTTAGAGGATGAAGCGAGTGTTGTTATTAAATCTGTGACTGTATCTGCTGATAATTATGAAATTGCTTGGTCCCTTCTGTGTGAAAGGTATAACAATAAACGCCTGTTGGTCAACCAACACCTAAAGTCTTTATTTAACATCGAGCCTTTGTCGAGAGAAACTGATAGGGGCATGCGCAATTTAATAGATTCAATTTCCAAAAACTTGCAAGCTCTTAAGACGCTGGGTGAATGCACGGATAAATGGGACACGCTTATTATTTATATGGCTACGACTAAACTTGATAACGCTACCGCCCGCAGGTGGGAAGAATTTAGGAATGATATCAAAGATTCTCCTACTTTAAATGATTTTTTTAAATTTTTACGTAACAGGGCTGATGTATTGGAAACGGTAAGTTCTACAAGGTCGGATTGCAAAATTGAAAAACGCTGCACAGCTCCAAAGACTAAATCATTCATTGCTTCCGCTTCTGACGCACCGTCCACTAGTAGTTACCAATGCATGTCCTGTAAACAAAATCATAGATTAGTCGAATGTCCTAAATTTAAATCATTATCAATCGATGATCGCTATACGCAAGCAATACAATGGAAATTGTGCAAAAACTGTCTTCGACCTGGTCATCATACTTACCAGTGCCGCTCCAGTGGTTGTAAAATCTGCAAAAGAAAACATAGCACAATTTTACATAAACAAACAATCAATCAACAATTGCTTAGTAATGAAAGCACCGCTCCTTCAACTACAAACAACACTCGCCTTCCTCAGCCAGCAGCATCTTCGTCCAACGAACCCGTGGAACAACCAACCACTGTTCAAACATCCATCACAATGTCTACGGTATCTTGTGACCAAGTCTTGCTTTCCACGGCTCTCCTTGAAGTGACATGCGAAGGAAATAAGTGTGTTTTACGTGCTTTGCTAGACAGCGGCAGCCAATCCTCTTTTATCTCTGAAAAGGCGCAAAAAATGATTAATTGTAATACAATAGGAATCAACCGTTCAGTATCGGGCATAAACAACGCAACATTTAAAATAAATAAATATTGTGATCTAACAATTCATTCAATGAATAACAAGTTCTCGATTCCAGTTAAGTTATTTGTAGTGCCTACCATTACTGATAAACTTCCAAACATGAAAGTCACAACACAATTAAATATTCCAACGAATATTAATCTAGCGGATCCCCAGTTCTGCCATCCGTCAGAGATCGATGTCTTACTTGGTTCAGATGTGTTCTGGGACCTCATTGGATCCAATCAAATTAAGTTGGGGCGTAATAAGCCCGTGTTGACGGAGACAGAACTGGGATGGATAGTGGCTGGCCCCACTGGGGGGAGCCGCGGTGGTTCTTCGAGTACACAAGGAATAAAATGTAATTTCTCACAAGATATAAAGGATCAACTCGCAAAATTCTGGGAACTCGAAGAATTACCCGCGACAAAGGTCGTGTCAGCTGACGACACTGCGAAAATTTATTCAATGACACTACCTATCGCGACGCAAATGGAAGATTTACTGTTACAATTCCATTGCGAGAATCGCCAGATACATTCATACAAAATGGCAGAAAAACGATTCTTTAACATTGAAAAACGTCTTTCTAAGGACCACTCCCTGAAACAAGCGTATTCAGACTTTATTAAGGAATACCAGGATCTAGGACATCTGACAGAAGTCTCAAAGCCTGAATTTGGTTATTATCATCCCCATCATTCAGTAATCCGACAAAGGAGCGAGACAACACGATTACGTGTAGTTTTTGACTCTTCTGCGAAAACCACAACCGGAAAATCGTTCAACGACATACAGTATGTTGGCCCTGTTGTGCAGGATGACCTACTCTCGATTTTAATGCGTTTTAGGCAACATACGTATGTGGTAACAGCAGATGTCGAAAAAATGTACAGACAAGTGCTCGTAGAGCCTAACCAACGCTACCTACAACTGATTCTCTGGAGAGATGAGGTGACAGAACCACTCAGAGTTCTACAATTAAATACGGTAACATATGGGACGGCCAGTGCCCCCTACTTAAGCACCAGATGCTTATTACAATTAGCTAAAGAATGCAAAGATGAGACCATTGCGGAAGTCATAGAACACGACTTCTATATAGATGATCTTTTAACAGGCTCCCAAACTGAAGTCGAATTAAGCCATATCTGTCAATCTGTTACTAACATACTAAAATCCGCGTGCTTTCCTCTTCGCAAATTCCATACAAACGCCCCTTTGGTTGTAAAAAATAGTCTTGGTACTATGATACCGAAAGACTTAGACCTCACTTCTCAATCGAGTGTTTTAGGCCTCACATGGCATCCAGCTGATGATATATTGCAATTTTCAGTACAGCTGGAAGTTACGCTACCAGTGACGAAGCGTACAATATTATCGAACTCTGCTAAAATATTTGATCCACTAGGACTTTTGAGTGCAATCACAATAACACCGAAAATAATTTTACAGCGGTTATGGCTAACTAAACTAGACTGGGACGAATTAATTCCTACGGAATTATCAGGAAAGTGGCAAGATTATGTAGGAAATCTCAAATATTTAACTAATATTGAAATCCCAAGATGCGTCTTATGCCCTAAATATAAAACAATTACCTTGCACTCCTTCAGCGATGCATCCCAGGACGCTTATGCTGGATGCGTTTATTTATCATCAAAAAACAGTGAAGGTAAAACTCTCGTACGTCTGCTGTGTGCTAAGGCTAAAGTTGCCCCTTTAAAACCGACTTCTATCCCACGCTTGGAATTACTGGGAGCTTTATTATCCGTACGTTTGTCGGTTAAGGTCAAACATACACTACGATGTCACATCGACCAAGTTTTCCACTGGACGGATTCATCTGTGGTCCTGAGTTGGCTCGAAGCCGAACCCCGTAGCCTTAAAACATTCGTCTCAAACCGCGTAGGAGCAATTCAGGAGCTGTCTCCGGAAGGTATGTGGAGGCATATCCCCGGAGATCAGAACCCTGCGGATTTGGCTTCCAGAGGAGTTGACCCTCAGCAGCTGTGTAATTCAGCTTTGTGGTGGCAGGGTCCCTCGTTCTTGAGTAATAAAATGTCAACTTGGCCACAATTGCGTCATTCCAGCTTCAGCACCAACGTACCTGAAATTAAAACTTACACGCATATTACAGAAACCGAGACATCGGCGAGCGCTTTTTCCAAGGTCGTGGACTTTACGAAATATTCGAAATTATCGACCTTGCAAAGAGCCTTTGCCTTTGTACTTAGATTCATTTTCAACCTGAAAAACCCAACTTCAAAAATCTTAGGCCCCTTAACAGCAGCTGAATTAAATAGCTCGCTAAATTACTTAAGTAAGCAATCTCAACAAGAATCTTTTAGAACTGAACTCAATAACTTACAAAGTAATAAAACATTACCTGTGAAGTCTCGTATACTTTCACTTACTCCCTTTCTCGATGAATCCGGACTGCTGCGTGTCGGCGGCCGCATAAGAAATTCCCCTGAAACATACAGTAAAAAACACCCTATCATAGTTGACTCAAATCACCCATTTACAAAGTTAATTATTACATGGTGGACCGCAACTATTGTTAAGCACCATAAGAGAAACATTTTGGCCTTTACGAGGCAGAATTTTGGCAAGGAGCACGGTCAACAACTGCAAACCTTGTAAAATTATGAAGGCAAAAAATATTAACCCTCTCATGGGTGACTTACCCGAACCAAGAGTGACACCAAACCTTCCGTTTCTTGTTTGCGGCGTGGATTTTGCCGGCCCTTTCCTCATTGCAGACCGCAAAGGACGCGGTTGTAGGATTACCAAATGCTACTTATCCTTATTTGTCTGTTTCTCGACTAAGGCGCTACACTTGGAGCTAGCAAGCGATCTCACTGCTGATTGTTTTATCCAATGTCTGAGGCGATTCATATCCCGTAGAGGGAAACCAAGCAAAATTTTCTCAGATAATGGAACCAATTTTGTAGGCGCAAGCAACGAGATAGGTAGATTTCTCAAAACTGATGGTGATTCCATTGCTTCATATGCAGAAAATGAAGGCATATCATTTCAGTTCTCGCCTGCTTTTTCCCCTCACTTTAACGGACTAACGGAAGCTGGGGTTAAATCAGCTAAGTTTCATTTAGCTAGGGTTTTAGGTAATACACACATGACATTTGAGGAGCTATCAACGCTGTTCACTCAAATTGAGGCAATTTTAAACTCACGACCTCTCACACCATTATCGTCGGATACCAATGATCTTGAACCTTTAACTCCGGGGCACTTCCTGATCGGAAGAGCACTGTTGTCACTACCATCGCCATCTCTGATTGACGTCAACCCTAACCGGCTCAGTAGATATCAACACATCGAAAGGATGCGGCAGCAGTTTTGGTCTCGTTGGCACAATGAATTCCTAAACGAATTGCAACAAAGGACTAAGTGGCGAATTAACCAGGAAGGCCTACAAATCAACGACATGGTCGTCCTCAAGGAGGCCAATGTTCCGCCAATGAAGTGGCGCTTGGGGCGCATCCATAAACTATACCCTGGGGATGATGGCATCGCTAGGGTCGCCGATGTCCAGACATCAAAGGGCATCTTCCGTCGCGCCACACACAAGCTCTGCGCACTCCCTAAGGAGTCACCACCAGCGACGACGAAGCCTTCTTCTGCATCGGCTCCAACGACAGCAGCATCTTCACTCCTCGAAGCCCATCCTGCTCGAGGGGGGGGAGTATGTTAACGCTGCTAACGTTTACGCACGGGATGAGGGGTGCGGGCGACGCGGGCGCCGGGTCGCGCTCGGTCGGCGGCATTCCCCTTCCACCAGACTCAATACGACACCGCGCGGAGCGCACGTCTCCCGTCAACAAATTTGTATAATTACGAAGTTAATAAAAGCCGTTCTACTTTTTTCTGGAGTCAGATTTATTATTGCTCCCAACAACCGGCATTAAGCAAAGTTTTTGAGAAACTTATTCTTAATCAGCTTGTGTCCCACTTTAATCGCAATAACCTGCTCAATAGCAATCAGTTCGGATTCACTAGAGGTCGTTCTACCACTGATGCCGGTGTGGTACTAATTAAACATATTTTTGATGCCTGGGAAGAGGCTCAAGATGCTATTGGGGTGTTTTGTGATCTGTCAAAGGCATTTGATTGCGTTAATCACGAGAATTTAATTAGAAAGTTAAATCACTATGGGATCAAAAACGGTGCTCTTGACCTTGTTACATCGTATCTGTCGGAGAGAACACAACGGGTAGTGATCAACGGGACTCAATCAGCAGGGACAACGGTTGCTCTTGGAGTTCCTCAAGGATCTATTCTGGGACCATTTCTGTTTCTTGTTTATATCAATGATTTACCAAACCTTGTGAAAGATAAACATGATATAGTGCTATTCGCAGATGATACGTCGCTTATCTTCAAAGTGGGCCGCAAAGAGAAAAACTTTGACGGTATTAATGAGACACTAAGTACTGTTGTGAACTGGTTTACAGCAAATAATCTACTCTTAAATTCCAAGAAAACAAAGTGCATCAAATTCACTCTGCCTAATGTCAAGGAGGCAAACAATTCCAAGATCAAATTGAAGTCTGATGAACTGGAATTTGAAGAGAGAACAGTGTTTTTAGGAGTCACCTTAGATTCAAAACTGCAATGGCACGCGCATATTGCCACTCTGGCTGGCAAACTTAGTTCTGCGGCCTATGCAGTAAGACGTATTAGACAGTTGACTAACGTTGAGACGGCCAGGCTGGTGTATTATAGTTACTTTCATAGTGTTATGTCCTATGGAATCCTTTTGTGGGGAAAAGCGGCAGACATCCAGACCATCTTCGTGCTACAGAAACGAGCTGTACGCTCCATTTACGAACTAAAGGCCAGGGAATCCCTCAGAGAAAAATTTAAGGAGGCAAATATTCTTACTGTAGCATCTCAATATATTCTTGAAAATATTATGTATGTTCGGAAAAATCTTCATGAGTTCAAACTTAACAGTGATATCCACGACTACAACACTAGAAGTAAACACAAGATTGCAGTGAAAGCCAGTCGTCTCTGGAAGGTTAGCACGTCGTTCGTGGGGAACTGTATACGATTTTATAATAAAATACCCACCGAAATAGTTAATCTGCCACTGAGTAAATTTAAGTCTCACATTAAACGTTATTTGCTAAGCCAGGCCTATTATGCTGTCAACGATTTCTTAAATGATAAAAATGCTTTTAAGCCAGTGATAGTATAATCTTGTTAGTTAAAATATATATATATATATATATATACCTATGCTTCACTTAGCCTATTTCCTTGTACAGCTCTTTCGTTGCGTTTTATGAAACATGATGCTGTTTCTTGCCGAACAGTTGTTTTAATCTTTTATATTATTTATTAATGTCCGGCAGCCTGAATATGTCATGCTCGCTTAAAAGGCTTTGCTTACGGTGGCGTCGTTGATCGGGTCGCCACCTTCCCTAACAAATGGTCGAGGGAGGCGATGGCTGAGATACGCGTCATACTCGTGATCGGGTGCTGTTTGTGGAGTCCGGTCTGTTCAAGCTTGCAAGGGCATGATTAATACCTTAATACTAGTGTTATTTTATTGGAGATTGACGAGAGACATCATCCTGTTTTGGATTAATTTTATTGTTATTGACGCTTAGAGACCTTATACATCTCTGAGAATATTAAATTACTTAAGTGCTATTTTCATTTACTACTTATTTTAATTTAGACGCTTAGAGACCATGTACATCTCTAAGGACTTAGGAATAATGGACGCTCAGAGACCATATACATCTCTGAGATATTAAATTTATTGTATATACTTTTGTGTATTCGGACAGAGACCGTATATATAGGTCACTAAATTTTTTTTTTTTATATAATGTCTTATAAGTTAATTTTAATTGAATATTGTGAGTTTGTTTATCACTATAGTTTTAAAATCATTATTATTATTGTCTACTTTTTTTAGTTCTGCAATTCTGTTTTGAAAACATTATAATTATCATTGTCAATTTATTTAATTGTATAATTCATGTGTTGACTTGTAAAAGTGCCCTTGTGGCCTATTTGCAGAATAAAATTTTTGATTTTGATTTTGATTTTTTTGGAACTGTGTTTTTAATTATACATGTTTCAGTTGAAAAAAAAGACATGATTGTTTAAGATGATTTTAAGACGTAGCGTTGCGATTTTTTTCGACCGAGCCGATTTTCTTAAATCTTGTTTTGGAATCGTCCACACTCTTTGAAACATAATGAATTATGAATATTAACATGTATTTTTTTTTTTACCGAAACTAATAGTTTTTGCTGAATCACCGTTTAAAAATGGCAATTTAGCTCTATTCAGTATTAACACTGGCAGCATGCACGCATGTACCTAATCCCATCGGCTCAAGTCGTACAACGACCAGACTCGAAGTGGTTATCAATTATCGTATTTTAATAACTGACAAGTTAATGTGATGTGAAACTTTATTTGTCAATACCTAGTGTCAAAATGAAAAGTGATAGTATTTTGCCATTTGAGATGACATGTGTAATAATACGGTAATTGATTGACACTTTTTTTTATACTACGACGGTGGCAAACAAGCTTATGGCCTATATGATGGTAAGCAGACACCGTAGCCTATGGACACTTGCGACTCCAATCACGAGTGCGTTGCCGAACCTTTATTGACTTGGGGATGCGCTGTGTTGAGAGTGAGGGACCCGCAGATCACTCCAGCTGTCAAGCTAGAGACATATGCAGGCCCCTCACTCCATCACAGCGCACCCTCGGGAGTTCTGGCGACCTTACTCACCACCAGGAACACAACACCACATACCTACCTAGTGGGCAAGTAGTAATGCTATTATGGCTGCGGTCTTCTTGTAAGGCGAAGGTACTTCCCCAGTTGGGCTGCTCCAAATTTGAGCGAGATAACGTTTCCTCACTGTTACCTCTTCTGAAAAACACACACTCTTCTTCTGCTCTAGTCGTATTCTTGTATCCGATAGGAAAGCATGAAATCACTACGAGTACCTACATCTGGTACTTTTATTGGCTAGTTGCAGAGTGTCATCATGACGCTTCACTGTTTTCCCAGCAAACCGTGATTTGCTACATCTAGAAGTCACATGTGAAAACTGCCTCATTTCACCAACTTGGCCATTTGGCGTGCATTGCTGACTCGACAAGTAACGACGATGTCTAGAAAAAAGCTTTACTTGTCGATACAGATCTGTTTAAAAGCCATTAGGTAAATCGTTCATTTATTCTGACGACGGCCTGTTTAGCCTAGTTGGTAGTGACACTGCCTCCGAAGCTAGAGGTCTCGGGTTCGAATCCCGGCCAGGGCATTATTTGTACATTTAGTACGGATTTTGTTCTTGGGATGTTCTGTATGTATTTATCTATACAAGTATGTATATCGTCGTCTAGTACCCATAGTACAAGCTTTACTTAGTTTGGGACTAGGTTGATTTGTGTAAGATTGTCCCATTTGTCCCACAATATTTATTTATTTATTATTATATTCTTTACATCGAATTGTCGTTTGTCAGGTAATAATTGTAATAGGGGCCTGTTAAAAGTTTTACCCGACCACCAAACCAAATGACCAATGTGTACATTTATTTAGCGCGCAAATGAGTTTTCTCTCTAATCATGGATTGCGTGAATGCGTGGTTGTGGCCTGTCGCGCAGAAATGTTAAACAATCTATTAAGTGCTTTGCCAATTGAAGCAAACCAATATGTAATTATCGATGTGATTGTGAGATCTTTTTCAAGAAACCAGCTTAGTGCGAGACGGACTCGCGCACGAAGGGTTCCGTACCATTATCTAGAAAAACGGCAAAAAATAATGTCTGTTGTATGGTAGCCCACTTAAATATTTATTTAATTCTGTTTATTAGTATTTGTTGTTATAGCGGCAACTATCACGGTTCATGAGATACAGCCTTGTGGCAGACGGACAGACAGACGGACGGACAGCGGAGTCTTGGTAATAGGGTCCCGTTTTACCCTTTGTGTACGGAACCCTAAAAACGAATTTATTGTGATGTGTACGTCCAGGAAGCGAAAATCTGGTGAATTTATATAAACAACATTGCGACACCCCAATGATCCTATACTTAATATATAAAATAACAAAAACGATTCATAAAATATATTATTTCCACGAGTAAATGAAAAACAACAGATCAATCATAACATTGGCATTGTCTTTCTTATTTACATCATTTTACATACATACATTTAGTCTTCGGGGGAGGCCTATGTCCAGCAGGGGACGTCCTTCGGCTGATATGATGATGATGATGATGATGACATAGGTACATACATTTCACACGTACACATTCGGGACAAAATCATGACTCTCGAATCTCCCGCCGGTTATTAGAATTGTCGTGGTATTCTTATAACCATAGATGAAATATTGTAAGTCAACCTTTCTTCATTCTATAATCTAGTAACAACACACTTTATGTAGCTTTTTGACGTCGATAGGTACGTCTGTCATCGGCACCAAAGTTTCGCTTCTTGATCATCTCGCTCGGTAATGGTATTATTTATTTGATGTCTATTCTATTTACTCGGAGTCCATAAACCGTCTACTTATGTAGGTACTTACTTATAACCCTGACACTGACAGGCGGACTAAATTCCACCGCAGAATTGATCCGCTTGTCCGTAGTAGGACCTAACATTTTATATGGAGTACGAGTACTTATGGAGCAACTGCGGGCGGAATTAGACCAGCTGAGTTCGATCGCGTAAATCAGGCTGTATGTGGCGAGCCTCACAAATACTGTTAACATTTACTCAACTAGCATGCAATAAAGAACATATATTACGCTATCTTACCTCACTGTTAATTCCCTCCATTGTCCCATTTAGCAAGCGGACTCTTTCTTTAATCCACAATGAAATTGCCGTGACATCCGTTTCCAAACCTCCATTGTTGTGGCTACTTCTCTGCTCTGATTACCTGCATCATTTAGGATTCATATTGTTTGGGAAAGAAAAGGTCGCATGAGGACATATGATATATGGTTAATTATTTTCGTTTGTGTCATGAGTAAGGCTTATTTCGTCATAATTGGGTAATGTAAAATAAATAAATAAATGTACCTATATCATCTATGTACTAACTAGAGCTAACTTAAATTTAAGGGTCCAATTGTAACGGGAGTTGGTGCTACATGGGCATTAGACGTGATCGTCGTCTTATCCATGTTCATCCTTAGACCAACTCGCTCGGAGGCGTTACTGAGGTCATCGAGCAACGCCCTCAAAAGCCTTTCTGAAGAGTTCTTCAGTTGTCCCCCTTTTCGAAGACAGCACTAGCAAAGCTATGTTCCATATGCCTTTGGCGTACGAAAATAAATTGAAAGAAACTTAAGAAAGACAAACAAAAAAGATGGCCTGTGATCTATTTCGCAACCACAGAAACATAACTGTTTCATGCATATGGTTCAGGGCCGCCATAGCAGCTATATCATTGGCGATCAAAGTGCATAGACAAAGAAATTTAAATAGTACAGTAACTGACCACTGTGCGACTTTTTCCTTAAGGCGCAGTCGCCTTAATTGAAAAGTCGTGATATCAAGTCGATGTCACAATGTGAGGTATACCAGTTCATATTATGATATGGCGCCTATATCACAATGATCGTAGACACTGTCGAATACAGCTCGCTAGCATGATCGCGTTAATGTAAACGTTGTATGGTGTACCGAATAATTTGGTCACTTTGGCTGCGACGTACGATATGCCGCTGACTGTACCCTTACGTGTCGCAAAGCTTTGTTTTTCACTAGTGAGCATGTAAGTGCGAGAAGGACTACTTAAGCTTTACGTCAGAGTCATCGGACATCAATGCAATAGTGCAGGTTGCCTTAAATCTGTCTCACCGCCCTCTAACGCAATCCGTTCACAGTAAAATGTCCTTATCCAGTGTATCCATTTGTATACCAAAACTGTATTACCCTGGAGTCCATGTATCCAAAGGGATACATGATTACATACATTCATACACATGAAACATACGCACAAAATATTATCAGAATTGCTAAAAATGACCCCGATGCTGTAATTAACCCAATAATAAATTAAAAAAAATAAACAACATATAATGAATATTGAAGTGGATTTGAGGAGCAAATTTTGCCCTTTGTATATGGGGGACAGAGAACGTGTAACACGTATTTAGTTAGTGCATATTTAGCGATTTATAAGCGCTTCTAGTTAATTAACAAAACCAGTTTACAATTAAAACAAATATATAATAACATAGGGGCATAGTAATACTTTTAGACAATATATTTATATATGTTTAAATTTAAAGGAGGAAATAGGGGACTACCGCGTCTCAAAAATAAAGTATTTGTATGAACCGCGCGGTAGCCCGTATAACTTTTCTCTAAAGGTCAGTTTGGAAGCCAGTCATCTCAGTAAGGTCTCGTCTTCATTAAGAAGCACAACAGAATATGAGAGTCCGTCACCGGAACAGCGGAAGCAGCTGATATCTGTCACAGTCGTTAATGTGCGCAAGCGCGCGAGACGCCATTGTTATCCGCCTTGTCAGATCGAAGAAAGCAACTAGTTATAATCTTGCGGCTATTTGACTCAACGACAACATAGTTATGCTACTGAACGTGTATATATGCAGAGTAATGTACAGTCGGCCAAGAAAGTGGTCTGCCACTTTAAAAACGTGGCGATTAGGCAATTACCCTCATAGAATTGGGGGAGACCAGCAGTGGACGTCCTTCGGCTGATATGGTGGTCTGTAATCGTAAGTTGGTTCAACCCACACTCTTATTATTTATTGGCTGTAATCAGTAATAAGTACGCCATGAGAAAGAGTGGGGCGCTTTCTCACGGACTTGTCTTTATTTAGTTTTTTACGATTATTTATTTAAGCGTATGGCATTAAAAACAGTAACATAAATACATTCTTAAATTTATTTTGAGGCCGGTCAGCCTCTTTTACGATTTAATTATCGCTATATAGTCAGCGTATAGCCAGCATAAGCAGTAATGTCATGTCCCGGATTACAGCTCCATTTTCCCGCTTTTACTTAATTGCACGCTACCCGCAAACATTTCTACCGTAATTATAATTAAAGTTAAACATGCGGTGCAGGAAACTGCCTGACTATACTAAGAGCTTAGTAATGGGGTGAAAGATAATAAAGATACACAGACGTAACTATAAGGTTGTATAGATAGTATGGTTACCCATACTCGTGGCTCTTGGTCTCATTTAACACTCGTCATTTCAGCCGAAAGACGTCCACTGCCGGACAAAGGCCTCCCCCAAGGATTTGAACAATGACCGGTCCTGCGCCGCCCTCATCTAACGGCGTCCCGCGATCTTGACCAGATCGTCGGTCCACCTTGTTTGGGGCTTTCCCACGGTGCGTCTTTCGGGGCACGGTCGCCACTCAAGAACTTTTCACTCCCAACGTAGACTGTACAAGTCTGTAGTCAGCCTTAAATTCTGGATAGGTAAGCCAAGATCGGGGCGCGAGACAGCGCTTTTGCCCACGGCCACAGAATAAATACTAGTACCATTCGTGATCCTCAAGAATGTTCAGTTAACTATGTTGGTGATAATGGTGATGGTACACGTCTTCTTACGCGTAAAATTCAGTTTCTAGGGGGATATCGTTAAAGGTGACCTTTAACGTTATATTTTAGCCAATTTCCTTTCCTCATGCACTTCTACTTGTCCATCGTCCTTATTGGTGAAAAACATTTCAAAATACGTTTGGTAGTTTTTGAGTATCGACGCGTACACAGACAGACGTGGCAAGATTGGCAAGGGACTTTCTTTATATGTAGTGAAAATAGCGATTTATGACGACAACCTGCCAATGTCGACAGAGGTAGTTTAAAATTAGTAACAGTGACAAAGCACATTTTTCTCTCACAAAAATACTACTTAATGATCAATTCATCATTATAAATCACAAGGTGGACTGATTACCTGGTAAAGGTCGCGGGATTCCCCTGGATGCGAGTGGTGCAGGATCGGTCACTCTTTGGGGGAGGCCTATATCCAGTGGACGTCCTTCGGCTGATATGATGATGATGTCTAAAATTTTCGGTACAAGCTTTAACTTACTTTTTGTCTTCTAGGAAGTTTATCTTGTGTTGGTTGTTTAGAAGCCTATGGGCTATGGCCCGTCTCCATCATCAGATCAGCTCGGTGGAACAGTCACCAGCGCCAATATCTGCCCTAACAAAGCGACTCTCTACTTTATTACTCACGACTTTATTTCTAGGGCCGTTACAACGAGTCAAATATTGTTGCCGCCGTTGGTTTGGCAGATTTTAACGACTGCACCATAATATTGCATTGTCGCCGAATTTAACATAAGTATGCTTTCCAGTTCAATCGAATACCGGCAGGTGGCTGACAAAAGAATAACAAATTTTGAGGACAACTTGGATACTTACATACGAAGCGCAGTGTTGCAGTTCAAGTTTAATAAAAACTTGTAAAATGGGTTTAAAATGCCGTACCTAAGTAATCATTGAGAATCATCATTCGCGTGCCCTTATCCCATTTACTTGGCGTCGGCGCAGCATGTTTTTTTCTTCCATACTTATCTCTCTATCGCCCGTAATATCGTCACTCACATCCTTCCTCTTCATATCGTTGTTCTAATCATTGAGAATATGAACCTAATATGTCTACGTAACCCAATTGAGGAGCTAATCTGACACCCTTCGACCTTTGTGGTAAGGTTCTGCTAACATATTTCAATGGGTATAACAACCTGGGTGTGATTCAATGAATTGAAACAGTCAAAACACGCTAAGTGACCGTAAAAGCGATTGGCCGAAATTTTCTACTACTCGATACAGAATACTGCTCCAGTTAACGTAATATTACGTTACGTAAAAGGGCTAACACGTGAGCAATCGTGTTACGTTGTTCATCAACCTCATTCACAGTACGAGACGTGCTAACGGGCGAAAGAGGCAAAAGAGAAGACCAATAGAATACGAAATCATTAGACAATAAACAACACTTCTTTTGGTAGGTACCTATGTTGTGTTGTTTCTGGTTGGAAGGCCGCCATGTGGGGGACCTCAGTTCTCTAGCTGTCAATTCCAAAGACTTTTTATATTAAGCTTGAAACGCACAGAACCCGGCGCAGCGTCGTTGCGGACCGGAGGCAGTTTTGCGGTAAAGCGAAGGCGATATGGGGCACGTCGCACAAAAAAACGCGCGGTGTTCGGTGGCGCGGCGAAGCGGAGGCAATGTGTGTGACGTATCAAGCAGTAATCGACAGTCCACAGTTTCTAAAAGATCAAAACTGCAAAACCGCCTCCGCCCCGACCGCGCCGCGCGCGCTCTGTGCGTTTCGAGATGGTTTCAAACTTTTAGAGAAGGGTCGGCAGCGCGGTTGTGATTGTTCTGCAGTTCCGCCGTCCATAGGCTACGGTGTCAGCCTGATGGTAGGCAGTTCGTAAGATTGTCTACCACCCTTTATAGTGGAAAAACCGACTTCGCTGCCCACGGCCTCACCTCATATCTCGGAACCTATACGTATGGACTGTAACATGCATGCGATTCCCCTTGAGGCGCAGGCGTCCGTAGGTTACGGTAATTGCATAGTATGAGGTGGGCCCTACGCTTGGGTCTCCCTACCTACCCACCCTAATCGTGTGGCACACGACCTGCAGATACCCTGTATTACAAATAAAAAATACTTAAGTACAGTCGAGTTCATAAATATATGAGCAAATCCAAGCCTTCAAAAATAAATGTACATAGTAACGTACAAATACGAGTACAACTAAACAGATTTATCATTCGAATATATGTACACGTGTCATCCGTCATATTCATCTGAGCAAGCCTCTCATTAATATTTAAGCAACTGAAACATAATTAATATCTGTACTACGATTTTTACGAAATTATTTAAACGAGTGGAAGCATATGACTAGTATTGAAACAAGGGTTATTTTCAAATATTTATAAACTGGTAGTGGCACATAAATATATGTAGTAACATTTTCCAATTTGTTGTGAACAAGTAGGAGCTCATAATTATCTGCACAGATAAAACATTTCATTTAAATATCAAATTCTGCAATAAAGTTTGCCAAAATCATGTGAAAAAGTAGAAACTCATAAACATCTGAACAAAACTGACAGAAAAAAGAATAATATTCAGAAGCCAGTAATAAATGTTGATATCAAACCTTTTTTAAACCGAGTATAAATCACATAAAAGTATAAGGAGTACGCAGATTAATGACAGTTCTATGACGTGCCACTCAAACTGAAAGAGACAAATGTATCATATGACAGTATGGTACTCGTTTTGGTGATTGTCATTTGTGAAAATTCAAAATGTTTTATCTGTACAGATATTTATGAGCTCCTACTTGTTCACAACAAATTGGAAAACCACCACCACTACCATATCAGCCAAAGGACGTCCACTACCTACTGGACATAGGCCTCCCCCAAATTCACGGAGGGTATATGCCATAATCGCCACGCTTGGCAATCTTGGCATGCGGGTTGGCGATCGCAGTATCTCCACCGCACTCCAATCCAATCGGAAAACGTGAAGTACATATATATATGTGCTACTACCTGTTTACAAATATTTGAAAATAACCCTTGTCTCAATAGTTATGTGCTTCCACTTGTTTAAATAATTTTGTAAAAATCATAGTACAGATATTTATTATTTTTCAGTTGCTTAAATATTATTGAGAGGCTTGTTCAAATGAATATGACGGATGACACGTGTATATATTTTCGAATGATAAATCTGTTCAGATGTATTTGTACGTTACCATGTACATTTATTTTTGAAGGCTTGGATTTGCTCATATATTCATGAACTCGACTGTACCTACGGCTTCATAGCGGTGGTACGGATATTAGCATTTTTATTTCCGTCTTTCTGAATCAAATTGCAGAGACATTCAACAAAGATATCCTAGAGATATTCCTCCCTATCAATTATCAAACGGAATCGTGGCCTAGTCAATGCGCCGTACTTGTAACGTATCACATGAAATGAATGAGTGATTGAAAGAAGGCGTGGGAATTGACTCGAGCGGTCAGCCGGTTCCGGTCTACAAACCGAGTGCCATTCAATTTGTCGCCATTTTACTTTCGTTAGAAAGAAATTTGATCGGTGTAATGAGACGGAAAGTGATTTTTAGCGTGACCACGTCTAACATCGAGGACTAATTCCAAAAGTTACGAGACCAGTTGTTGCGAAGGTTCACGTCCCGTCCCATTTCTCTGGGGTATTAGTCATATTATAAGGTGAATACACGGATGCCGGTAGTGTGGCGATACGTAAGATTAAGCAACATAGGTAGCAGACCGTTGAGGGTTGGGTGATTGAGCGCCCCGTACCTTAGAAGGTACTGTGGTGGGTGTAGGTCAAAGGTGCCGGAATTACAAAGTCGGATATCATTCAGACTTGGTTTAATCGTTGCGAGATGTATAAGAAGAATTTGCTTGACGTCGTCTTTCGTCTGGTATTTATAAGCTCGTAGACAGCTCGATTTAAAATAAGAACAAGGCTGCGTAGCCAGCATTGTAGAAGATGAACATACAACGTCCACACCAGTTACTATGTGAGGTGGGATAAGATGAACACAGGGGAAAGGCGAAAACTTACCTAATGAGTAATGATAAATGCCAAACTCAGCAAAGCTTGTATAGGTCTATCCTAGACGACGATACATATACGTATATAGATAAATAAATACTTAAATACATAGAAAACATCCAAGACTCAGGAACAAATATACGTGTTTATCACACTAATACACTGACCGGGATTCGAACCCGGGACCTCCGGTTTCGTAGGCAGGGTCTTTACCAACTAAGCCAAAGCGGTCGGCAATGATTATTTGGTCTTAAAGGATGGCGGATAAGAGGGCTACTCTTTCTCTTATCCCCGCCTTAACACTGTTCATCTTACCCCACCTAGGTTTACCTGTGTAGAACGAACTGGTGTAAAAGCGAACTTGATTACCGACTTTTTAAGCACACTATCGCTTTCACACAAAGCCTCCTTAACGGCGGATATGTAATTTGACTCAAATTGCTTTTTGTGTGTCCGTTAGGCGCATTAGAGACTTTATTAACTGTCATTTGACAAAAATACGTAGAAAGTAGCCTCGATTGTCCAAAGTGGACAGTGATATGGGCAGCTGTTTTTGTGTCAAATTATATTGCACATTAAAGGGCTAATTGACATAACAAAAATAAAGGAATTGAAGTGTAATGCAGTGTGAGATACTGAATTTGAATATTGTACCATCGCCAAAACAGTTAATTTTTTTTCGTGCACATTATGCGCATTGTAATAAGGGTCAAGAAGTAGGCGTTTGTATACCTATGCTTTAGGTACACTTTTCTAACTTGACGATTTGTTTGTTTCAGAAGGGCTATGGCTAGCCGCAGTGTTGGCGCTAGCGGCGCCGAGCTTAGCCGGGCACCATCGCCGGTCCATGCCCACACAAGCGGTACGTATATCGTATATATCTAAGAAAAGGATCCTTTTTAGGGTTCCGTACCAACAGGGTAAAACGGGACCCTATTACTAAGACTCCGCTGTCTGTCCATCCGTCTGTCACCTGGCTGTATCTCATGAACCGTGATAGTTAGACAGTCGAAATTTTCACAGATGATGTATTTCTGTTGCTGCTATAACAGCAAATACTAAAAACAAAATAAAATAAATATTTAAAGGATCTCCCATGAAGAAAAAAAGCTTTTACTAAGTTGCTCGTCGTGTTCATCAGGCGTTAGGTCTCAAAATGTATGGGAAAACTAAAATCCGCCTCCCACTTGACCAACATTTTACTTGATATTATAAACGTTCTCATTACTGATAAAAAATTAAAAAATATGTTATTATTTAATTTAAATTAATAAAGGTTATAATAAAGTGTCTAATGTAGCGACGAATCTAGCGACGCAAAAAACTAGTTTGATTATTCAAAAGATACTAGTTAGGTTAGGTAGGTATACGAAATACTTTACATAGCGGCCTCTTTTTTTCAATAGCTATTGATAAATTTAAATACACAATTATTTAAAAGTGGCGCTAGTGGAGCTGTTACATTTTAGTAAAGCGCTCTTAAGCAATTCTCATTTGCTCCCATACTTTAGGAATCTGACCTCTATACGTACAACATGAAAAGTCCAAATAAACATTCAACTATAGTCGTATAGATAAGTACTTACTTATTATAACTATAGCCTCTGACCTCGGTTCTCATCTTAATGCATTAAGTGTAAAAAAAAAAATTACCGCCATTATACAGCCATGCCCAAAAGTATTAACATCTCCCGCGTTTTTCATATAGAAGTCAAACTTTGTATCAAGCATTTTATATCTTTTATTATAGAAAATTCTAATATTTTTCAAAAACACTAGCTATTCATTGGCGTTACGATAAAGATAATTTTGCATGTTAACTACGCAATTAGTTTTTATGTCAAACTCGATTATTTTTTGGCTTCAGTTTCTAGGATAAATAGCTACTACGCAATGATATCTACTAAAGTTTTCTAGATAGTTATTAAACTTTTTTATTTTACGACAATGTATGTTTTTGAAATTAAAAAATAATGGATTATTTATAAGTTACAAAGGAAAATAAGGGGTGGTTTTGGCCATGGCTGTACATGATGACACTTCTACAAACACCAAAATCACAAAATTACTGATATAATTAGTTCAAGTTATCCCCGTGTGGTGCCGAGTTAGAATACCACCACCCCCTTTCTTCCCTTGGGTGCCGTAAGAGTCGACTATCAGAACCAGGTTGAAGTGTGTTGTGGGCGATGGGCTAGCAACCTGTCCCTGCAATATCACATTTTCTCCATCTATAAAACTACAATTGCTAAAAGTTGTACTGAAATTAATTTCGTGTGATCTGCCTACCCCTTTTGGGAATATAGACGTGAGTTTATGTTATGTTAAGTTATTTGCCGCCACTAGACTCCCTGCTTGAGTCACACGTCTACGATGCGTGCCGAATCATATTGCATTATTGTAAATGATTGAGATTGCGCGAGAGACATCAGACCAGACTACCTTACAAAGTTAAAAGGTACTAACCACAAACATGCTTCTTATATAAATAGTTCGTTGTTTCTTGGGACGGTTAATACGTGCGTGAGCGCACGCTTTCGATCTGCGCGGCCATAAATAGTAATAAAGATAAATCACAGGGTAACAGAATTCGCGTGGAACTGTTTACTTATTAACAATCCATTTTAATTTACAGCCACGATTAATATTTAACGAACTTATGATCGGGGAGTAAGACTCAAAATTGTATGTCCATTTAAGAGTTGACTGAACAGTGCATTGTACATTCTTTTAATATGAAAAAAATTCTACTAGGTACATTGGATAGCTGATTATTAACAGCTTCAGATAATTAACTGTTTACAAGCTACGCAGTATATCTGCTGACTTAACTTTCATGTATGTATAGTAATAATTCATCCGTCGAACTGTTATTGTCTTCGAGTTTCATCTTTTAATTATTATATTTTACAGGCTCTCCCGTTGTCCAAAGGCGGCTGGCGGCCAGTCATCGGCTCCGGCGGTCTAGTGTACGGAGCATACGGCACCGCACCTCTCCACGCCCCGCCCACCTACAAGGTCCCCGCGCCCGTACCCCTCGACCAGTACGCGTCCTCCGCCCGCCCAGTCGTCACCCGCGACGCCACCAAACTCACCTCCATCGCGCAATCCTACCGCCCCACCACCCTCCGCACCGTCCCCTCGCAACCCCCCCTCAATCAACCCATCAACTCCTACCACAACCCGTTCACCAACAACGGCCTAACCCACTATAAATACATCCAGAACTTCCCAGTGGAAAGCGTGCTCATTAGAAACCCGCATAACCCATACGCCGCAAGACCAGTCTTCACGAAGTACCATCAGAAGTTCAAGCAGCCGATCCAGCAACATCTGGGCAACGCACAGCCGGTGCAGTACCAATACCAGACGGGCAAACCTTTCGACATATTCCCCAAGCCCGCTGATTTCGCGAAACCAGAAAAGAAGCCCCAATCTAGCGAAACAGAAATTTACAAGCCTGAGGTGTACAAACTGCCCGACAATGACGTTGCCCAACAAGCCCTTAATCAGCAGGTGAAGACAGCTCAGCAGCAGACATTCCCGGTGCAAGCCTTTCCCGCACAGAATTTCCCTGGTCAGAAGATACCCGCGAACCCGTATTCGCATTTCACGTTCCAGGACAACTCTTTCCCGCCGAGAATTTTTGGTGAGAACCGTTTCCTTACCTAATACACAATGTTTTATAAAAGTAGAGAGACTTTCACCAATGAAGTCTTTTTCAAATTGCAGGTACATTTAACCCGTACAACGTGCAATCCGTCAAAGGACAGACCCCAGGGTTCCCGACTAGGACCACTTTTATACCTCAGCAGCCGACGAGACAAACTGTCTTCAACTCATTCAGTTATTCTCCCAACTTCAAACAGACCCCGAGTTTCTTCCCGACCTCTACGCCAAAACTGCAGACCACTGTAAACCAAATACACTTTGGGACAACCGTTGCTGAATACAACAACAAGAATGTAGCCACACAGCCTCCTAAGGTGTCTACTGCTCCAAAGATCGACCCTAACGCTGGAAATAAGGGCGGCTTCAAAGCCAGCCCACAAGACCCATTCTCAAAACAATACAGCTCTGATTATAACAAAGTAACAACGTACAACCCAGTTCAAACCACAACATTGGCGAACTACTACAACGACTTCCAATACCCCGTGCAACAAAACTTCCAAGCGCAAAATTACTACGATCAGCAAACGGTCAATTTAAATTACGAGAAGAAGAAAAATAAGCTCCATGATAGTTTCGCGGCGGGCGGTAACCAAGAAGTAACACAGCAGTACTTAAACCCGCCTACCCATGTGGAAGGAGCACCGAATTCAGTGCCTTACCGAGCCACTTACGAAGTAACAGAGACATACTCCGACGAACTAAACACACACGCTTCCAAAACACCGTGGACCGCGAGCCCAGACTACGATAGTAGCAGCCAGAAAGCCACAGACGAAGCGGTGACGAAGCAACAGCATTACGACTCCTCTTTCAAGCCTGAGACGACGTCGCTCCCCGAAGAGTTCGCTATAGTAACCGAAGGCGACAAAGGCTACGAAAACTCGTTAAACTACGATGGAAACACCGAAACTCAAAGCAGACGGCCGCTGGGTGACGACTTCGAACCTATAGGAAAACATAAGCTGAAAGATTACTACTACAAAGTTACTCCTTCGTACGATGATCACAGCCCGCCGAGACGAACGAAGAAGCCGACTGAAGCGTACAAGCAAACTACGCAAGCGGTAACGACCAGCGTCATCACTACCACCAAAGGTAACGACGAGAACAACGATCTTCTAGTAGAGCCTTTGCCTACGCTTCCGCCCAACAAGCACTTCAAGCGACCAAGCACTCCTCCGCCAACTGAGAAGGAAAAGCAAAGGAAAAGGATCAAGAACCGCAGGCGCCGTCCTCCACTAGCTAACATCAACCACAACAGAGAAGAAACTAGTACTGCTAAATACGTCCAGTCATCTACAGAGCCCTCACCAACGACTGTCGGCGATGAATACCAGGCTTTCACTCGGAGACCGACTAAATATAAAAGCCAGTTCAACCTTACAACGCCCGGTGTGAACGACGATTTAATAACGAGCGCTCTTCCCACCATCGCACCCACTTATCCAACAATAGTAAAGAAAAAACTCGGACACCGCAGACCACTAACTACCACAGAAAGATACGAGACGACAACACAGTCTTACCGGGACTACGATTCGAACAAAGAGTCTCCTATAATGAAGATAGCGACACGACCGCAACTCAAAGTTACTCAAAGCCCGTATGAAGTAAAAAGTGAGACGCCCGACTACACTCACAAGCAAGACGAAAAAGACACGCCCACGAGTGATATAGCCGTCAGTTTGAGCGACACTCTGAAGACTAGACCTGACAATAATTTCTCATTCCACAGAGACGTCAAGCCTATAGAGGCAGAACTAGAACCGGTTAGAGGTCACAGAGAAACTACTACACAATCGCTAAGCATTGAAGTAACAGGAGAAGCCACGACCACTACTCCCAGGGTTGAAACAACTCCTGAGACTCCCGCTAAAGTACCAAGGCCTAGACTGAAGAATAAGTATGAAAGTAACAGACCGAGGTTCAGCGTTAAAGACTACAGAAACCGCCTTAGTTCTACTACAAGCACTACAGAGAAATCTACAGAAAACCACTCACCAAAAGTAAGATTCCCCCAAAGAAGACCTTACAATGAAAACAAATTCAACAGTGAAAATGATAACGCTACCGAGAGAAAGAAGTTCGTTCCTAAAGACCCGAGGCACAAGGCGAGTGAAGCTACAGAGGCGACGGAGCAGACAGAACAAATCCATTCTAGGCAGTCGAGCAGAGTGAGACAGACAACGGTAGAAACTACAGAAGGAACGACGCAGAAGATCTCGTCTCGCATCCGCAACGGGTCCCGAAGACCAAGGCCAACGACAGAAGAGGCGACCGAACCGACAACTCCAACCACGGTCACTCACAAAAGATTAATCCGGAAGAAAATAAAAGACTCAGAAACCGGAGAATCAGTGCAAGACGTCAGCGTTACAGAAACAACCATCACAAATGACAGAGATGACATCACTTCAGAAAGGGCTCGGTCAGAAAGCGCTATAATGAAGATCGCTGACAAAAAACACCACGAGCCGATCGAACATATATTTGAGCATTCAAAGCGGGTTTCGGACCTTACTCTAGCAGCAAGCAAAGACTACAACACTCCAGGGATGTTCAAAACAGTATCTCAAAGCAGCAGACGAGTGCCTAACTACTTTACCATAGCGACAGACGATCCTATCCTACCTATCGAGGCTTTCTTCCCACAACTGAACCAAAAGGAAGGAAAGAAGGAATCGTAACGTTCCTATTATAATTTAGGTAATTGTAATCACACAAACCAAATCCTTTCCACTGCCAAAGCGAGATTAACCCTTACAAAAATGGTACTAGTTGTAAAATTGATTAGAGATATTTTTTCTAGAAGGAATTCTAATAGGACTTATCTGGATGGATGGATGCTTTAGAATTGTCGATATAATATCTACGTTCCACGGAACATGAAATATGGTTTGCTGGTTTGTGGCCTCAAAATCGTATGAATATCTACTCACTTCCGTGAAACTACATTTCAAAGTTACAGCTTTACAAATAGTACTGCATATATTAATGTTTCAAATATCACGGGCAATTTCATCAAGCAAAAATTTACTACAGCTGACTCCTAATTCTGGGACTTATATCGACTTTATATCCATCGATATAGAGTCGATATAGGTACAGAAGTGGAGACGCAGCACTTCCTGTTCTTACACTACGACTATACGTGACGTAGCTGAGCTGAACTCTATTGTGTAGACAATAAAGTATGTTTTTGCTTGCTGAAAACATTATTATTTATTGTCTTTACTAACTCGGATAGGTAGTTAACTAGTTTTAAGTATTATACAGATTTGGTGCTTGAAAATGACAAATGTTTTACACATAAAAGTGCCTAAGAACATACTATACTAACATTGTTGTTTTATACGTTGGTGCTCATGTTAGTATATAAGTGTTACATTATATCTCTTTCCAAGTGATATAGTGATATATTCCGATTAAGTATTATGCGACTGAAGGTCATTCCATCTGACTTGATTTACAAATACCATAATCATAAAAGCTTTGAATCACCATTCTCTTCGAGCGTATGTTGTATGTCCGAAAGACTTTTAATTCTTCCAAATTGTTCTAGGATTAAGAAAAAAATTGTAGAATAGAATTGTTCGAAGTCAGTGTAGTTATCTTTCCACTGACTACTAAGAAATGTGAGCGTGGTTGTGTGTCTGCGTGTATGAATTTTTTGCGCTAAGCCATAGTAAAAACAGAAGCTCAACTTTAAAGATCCACTTCAATTCTATGCAGCGTTTCTTTAAAGACGGGGTACTACTAAGGCTAAACTATATGCGTTGAAAGGTTTATGTAATTATTTTAATGATCTTTTAGTTGTTAAAATTGTAAATAAATTATTTCAATAACAATAAATGGTTTTATTTATACGAATTTAAATATAAATGGAAAAAAAACTAACGTTAGCCGGCATTTGCTTCCTCAGCCGCCAGTTTAGCCATTTTCTGGATACTCTTCACAGCGGCGTAGTGGATGGTCTTGTCCAAAGCATCTGATAACCAGAAAAAAACACATTAACTAATAAAACAAAACATAAAATCTGATAGTACTAAAACGGAGATTTCGTTAACCCATATTCACCTTGCATGCGATTGACAATCAAATGACAGTCTTACTCGATTACCAGGGAACGAAACTCTGGTGCCGATGACAGACGTATGACGTCAAGCTACAATACAGAGTGTTTTTAACTAGATTATTAAGAAATCGATTTTTATATTAAAAGGTTAACTTACAACAATATTAGTTCTTATTGCAATTATAGGCATTATGATCAGTACAACGACAATTTTTATAACCGGCGGGAAATGCGAGAGTTACATTGTACATAATGTATAGGTACAGTGTATATATGTAGGTATGTATTTAAATAAGAAGATGCGATGTTATGTTTGAATTTTAAGCATTCTGCATATTTTTCAACAATAAGTGAAATTTAATTTGTTGTTTTTCGTTAATTTATCCGTGGATTTAATATATTTTGTACAATTACTTACTCAGTAAAACATATTATTATTATTGTCTTTGTAAATATTTTATATACACGTTATTATCAATTTAAATAAATATACAATGAGTATAAAATATACATTACCATTATTACAGTATTTATAAAAGTGTCGCAATGATGTTTGTATATAATCACCCTATATGTGAATTTGCGTCATAATGACGTCACCGGCACCAAAGTTTCGCTGCCTGACGATTACACATAAACAAATTAGAGGTTAGTCGAGTCGAGGTATTCCGCGGCTATAATGTTTATTAAATGTTTTTTTTTAATCAAATTCTTAACTGTTCACCAAAATCAAGTAGGTACTCACAAATCTTATGCTCTCCCTTGACGGGGAACCGTAGTCTCAGACTGATCGGGTTTGAGCAGATGAATACGTAAGGGCTGTCACTCTCGCCGTCGGGGTACCTAGAAATAACCAATGCACTCGAGTAAGAAAAAAACTTTTGCTGTTTTACTATTACAATTTTAATCAACAGTACCAGCTTATAATATATCCTACCTTTAGATCTGAAAAATCGTGAGACTGTGTGACCTATCTTCTTGTAGGCTGTTTTTTTAGGAAATATATAAAATAGCCAGTCAATAGGCACTGGTACCTTATGTAATAACGAAGATAATCCGATAAATATCAAATCAGAAGAAGTTGAGTGACTACGAATTCATCTCAATGCCTCTCTGAAATACCAATGTTGTAATTTTATAAGCTGCCTATTCAAAGACCTAGTAAAAACTATTTCGCATCCATTCAATCTGTATAGTGCAATGATTAAGTATTATATTTTAACTAAACGTTTTCTTACCGTGAAATTGCTATATGCACTATCTTTGTGTTTATTAATTAGACTGTAATATGAAGACACTGATTGTTATTTGTAATCAAATTGCTGTTCCCTTATTCAAGCAATAAAAACAAAAGATTGTTAGACTAGGTAGAATGTTACATAAAGAATCATTATTAGTAAACGGGACTTAATTCACCTTTTTGAGGTTACCTGACGTTTTTAAAACATTCTTGGTTGCGAGCTGACTAGTCTAAACATCCGAATCATCGGACGTCCAAAAGGTGAATCAATTTAATTGTACGCGATTAAATCCCTTTTACTAAATGACCGAGCGAGCAAAGCGTCTCCGTTTCTGCTTTCGACAAAAATTCTTTCGTATGTCTGTGTCTGTCCGGATGTTCTCCTCTACAGGTCGCATTTCTCAACCGATTCTCGTGAAATTTTGTTAGCAGGTTCGATACAGTTTTTATTTGTCGAGACAATTTCTGGAAATTTTGAAATTTAAAAGAAATGGCTAGGTCTATAGGCCACAGAGCCACTAGTAATAATTTGTGAAAAGCGTGCAAGTTAAATCAATATATAAAAAAAGGTAAGATAACTCACTTTTTCTGGTATTCCTCCTGATTGAGACAATCGTCCACATTAACGCAGCCGAGAAGACATCCCGTCGGATAGAAAGACGGGAACTTGAAGTTCTTTTCTGAGGAGACAATAGAAAATGATATGTGAAATATGGAGACCGCTAGCGCCATCTGTGATCCATCTACAAAACTAAAATTTCACGATGAAGGAATATTGAGTATTTTTATACAATTATAACTGCCAGTAATTACTTTATTGACCGAGCGAGCGAAGCGTCTCCGTTTCAGCTTTCGACAAAAATTCTTTCGTAAGTCCTATTACGGTGGCTGTAAGACAGTATTACCATTGACACTTATTTTTCTAAAAAAACCTTGGGAGTGTTTACATTTCGTCGACATGGCGTTCACGTCTGTCTGTCTGTCTATGCGAATTTTCTCCTCTACAGGTCGCATTTCTCAACCGATTCTCGTGTAATATTTTGAGCAGGTTCGATAATTACATATATAGAATTATTTTGTCGAGTCAGTTTGTGGATTTTTTTTATTAAAAAAAATTGCGAGCTCTACAGCTCACAGGGCCACTAATTATTAAAATAATGTTAAGCATTTTATTCTGAGTTATTCCAGTATGTAAAGTTATCTAATGCTGTTAATAAGATAAGAATTTACGTGAATAGGCATCTGCCTTAGGTGACGTAATTGCCAAAAAACCTAATAAGGTTTTTTTTTTAAGGTATGTCTAATTAATGTACGTGTATATGTATGTGTGTAGTAGTATTCACATTCAGGACGTGCAACTACTAGCGCCATCTATCCAAAACAGGCAGAACTATATAAAAATATATATTTTTCCTTTTCAATTAATAAAACACCAACGATTATGGAAATTAATATAATCAACAAATATTACCTTAACGCTTGTATTGTTATACACGGTGCGAAGGAGTATACCGACAAACTTTAACCATAGATTCCTGGTGGTATTACGAGTAAATAATGTGATATCAACATGGGACCAAAACTGCCTCATTAACTTACTTAATTTCAGGAACAAAAATAAATTATTATGATAGTACTTTCTTGTGAACGAAACCTTAGTCCAAAGAATGATAAAGAAAACTTCACACTTCACGAACGACTCCCGACGTTTTAAAATCTGATTAACAGTCAGTACGGCCAGTACGTTATTCACGAAAAAAAGTTTGCACACTTTCCGACTCGTTGGTAGAGAACAGAAGTAAAACTAAAGACCAAGCTAGTAATAATAAGTTGATCACTTTTGAGTATTACTGATTCTGATTACAGATATCTTACGCAAAATCATGAATGTTTAATTGTATCTTAGTTTGTTACACAGCAATCGCTATCTACCATTAGAAATAACATTCATTTCTCTCAATACCTAATGAAAACTTGTTGCTGTTTAAACTCAACTTTTGTCAAAAAAACATTCGTAGTCAAAATTATGGCAGATGTCAGGTAAGACTGATATGACAACTTCCGTATTGCGTGTGCGCTTGTGTGTGTGGTGACGTCACATAATTAAGGCGTGTTACCCTTGAGATTTATTAACTTGTTAATTACTGAACAAAATTAATATCTCGAAAATTAGGCTTTATCCAGCAATGTTTATAATACTTTTTTATGTCCAAATAGGCACTAGAATCGATGGTTAAAAACTCTCTGTCGGTATACTTATTCCCCAGCCTGTGTAAGAGACTAAGTCCATGGCTGTGTTCCGAATCACGCTCACAGCGCTGTGAGCGCGCTCACGGTCGGACCGATTCACGCTCACAGCGTTTACACGAGATGTCGTGACGTCATTGATGACGTCATGGACGGCGCTCACGGTGCTCACACTCCCAGCCGTAAGCACCTTGAGCGCAAACGTCAAGTTGACGTTTGACATTTCATTCTAGGCGCGAAAAATAAACTTTACAGTTATATTAGTTTATTTATTAGTTTTTTTTGTACTTTGTCGGTAGCAAACAAGCGTACGGCCAGCCTGATGGTAAGTGGTCATCGCAGCCTATGGACGCCTGCAACTCCAGGGGTGTCACATGCGCATAACCAACTCTTTAAAAATTTATATACTCCTTTCTTGAAGAACCCGATACTGTAGTCCTTCGGGAAAACCTCGGCAGGGAGTTCATTCCACAGTCAGAGCGTCCAATGGAGAAAATTCCTCTGAAACCGTACCGTACGCGACCATTCAGGTTCTAAGGTGTGAAGATGAACTATTCCCTATGCTTTACAATTTGGTCCTGGAACATGTCGTCAGTTTTATATTAGTGCGTTACAGATTGCGATTAATTTCAATTTTCTACAGATCACAAACCCAGCCCAGTATTTCATACTATGATTAATTGACGAACTCAAAATTCAAATTCAGTTGACGTTTGACAGTAAACACGCTCATGACCGGTCCGAAACAAAACACCGCTCACGCGGCCTTGAGCGCGCTAACTGATTCGGACCGGCCGCCAGCACTGTAAGCGTTGTTAGCGCTGTGAGCGTGATTCGGAACACAGCCCATGTTTTATAAGAGACCAAGTCCGATAAAAGAATCAATTAAGTTACAAAGGTCACCAATAGATGGCGTTAGTAGTCGCTAATCTAAATACAAAAAGCAAACATGCAGACGAACTGAGAACCAATTAAGACTTCCAATTGCTGTGCCCTACCAGGGTCCATGAGAAACCTACTTTACTAATGTTAGACCGAAATGTAAACCATGGATGCAATGCAATAAATAAATAAAAAATAAATAAATAAACCTTCATTCTATTGAATTCGGTTGAAGACATGTAAACGACGTATATTATTATTAAGTACAGGTCGATTCACGAGAGCTGGCACGAATGAATTGAATGAGTTAATGATCATTTCTATGTGTGCATCACAAAATGATTAAATACAGATTGATGCAATAAGTGATTATGATAATTTTGTTTTTAGTCTTTAGACGCATAACGGCCAAAATGCAGTGTAACTAGTTATATTTTTAAAATATTAACCCTTTGGACGCCAAGAACAGCTAAAGTTGCCATACACTGCCGTGCCTACCTTGGCGTGGTAGATACCTAATAAATATGTCAGCTAAGGTTTACTTTGATCATGAATAAAATGTATAATTAATCGTTTTAGTTATAATTATTATATTCACATGTTACGTTATATCATCTTGCTTAGTGTCTGACTGATCACTTCATTCAAATATTGTCAGCGTCGTGAAAACAGGATATAAATGAAAAAAAAAAACTCTGTTGACGACGGACTCCTTAGTCTGCCGCTTTTTTAGTTTTTTTTTACAATTCGAACAAGCCTTTTTATTCTTGACATTAAAAACTAGTGGCTCTGTGTCAAAATATCCAAAAACTGACATCATTATTTCCCAAAAAAAGAACTATATTATTATCGAACCTACTCACGAAATTTCACGAGAATCGTTTGAGAAATGCGACCTCTAGAGGATAACATCCGGACAGACAGACATACGAAAGAATTTTCGTCGAAAGCTGAAACGGAGGCGCTTCGCTCGCTCGGTCAATAAATCAGATAAATAAATACACGTTTTATTTACAAAGGACTTTTATAATAATTACTAACAGGATTAACAATGTTACTTGGTGCAGATTATATTAATATGTTTTATGTTTACAATTTAAACTCCCACGCTTTGTACACATTCTTAAAATATTCGTACAAGGGTCTAACACGAAATTTTTTTCTATAGCTTAATTAGCGACGTTTCGACACGGGTTGCACCGGTCATGGTCGCGGCAGACTGACGTCCCAGCAAGTTGTCAACGGAGATATGGATACACAACATTAAAAATTACAAATTTCGTGTTAGACCCTTGTACGATACTGTAGTGTATAGATTATTATGAACATGTATTACAATGCTATATTAACCATGCTTATGATGAATAAAGAGCAGTCTTACTTAGAATCTGGTGGTATCAATACGTCTCCTGACTCCCAACCTTATATGGCGATCCTGCCAACGCAGCGCTTTGCGCGCTGCCGCTGCCGTTACTATCGCGCGCGGAAGTGTTAAAATAATGTATCAAGGACTGATACCGTGACCTTGTGAACTATAAAAAAAAATGTACCAAAGGGACGCGAAAGTACGCGAAGGTCGCGAATATATTAAGAATGTTTTATTTTTTCTTGAATAACTGAAACGTATTATGTATATGTTTACAAAATTTTTGAAGGCGCCTGTGTAAGAATGGCACTCGCACTGCCACTCAGAGTGACAAGTGACATTACTTTCGTTTTCATTCGTGCTAGCTCTCGTGAATCGACCTGTACGAGTTTCAATCGCTGCAATTCCCGTGACCCAATTATTCTCGGAGTTTTTGCTGACGTCAGTGGCATTTTTGGTTATATTGTAGGATTCCCGGAAGGTTATATTGTAGGGTGAACAGGAAATTCATCATCATTCAAGGAACCAAAAAATAATGAGAGCGGTTGAGACGCTCCGAGAAAGATTTCTTTCTAGTTCTCAACATAGCGAGTCCTCAAATAAAGGCGGCATGCTTTGTTCGCCATCGTCATAGTACAGTCAACAGGAAATGTAGATGATCATTTTAGTACTTTGTCGCACTAAAGTAACAATACTGCGACAGGTGGGATGCGTCAACGTAGTGAAAGTGACAAGGTACTAAAATGATCATCTACTTTTGCTGTTGACTGGACTCGTATAGAACGCACCTGGATAGAGCACGCGGTACTGGTTCTCGAGAGCACGCACAACGTCCTGATCAGGCGGCTTTACCGTAGACGCGATCCACAGCCGTCCGCGGTGGCTCGTGTACCAGGTTCGATCCTCGTGCCTGAAATACGAATATGTATAGCGCTTATTTTTAACCGATTTCAAAAAAGGAGGAGGTTCTCAATTCGACTGTTTTTTTTACGTTTGTTACCTCAGAACTTTCGACTGGGTGAACCGATTTTGGTGATTCTTTTTTATTTGAAAGCTGGTGCTTCCCGTGTGGTCCCATATTAATGGTCCAGTACTGGCAATGGCATCCATGAGAAAACCATAGTAGTCCTAATTTGCATTAAGTATTTGCACGATAAATGGACGCATAACTCGGTTGAAGTCGGTTTTTTTTTACAAAAAATTATATTTATTTATAGGAGAACAGCAGTAAAAGTAAGTAACAACGTAAGTAGCTCTAGTATATTATATATAAAAATAAAGTAAAGTGCGTGCGTATGTTTTTTTCCTATGTAATATCTAAACGTGAGCGCCTGTAATTGACTCTGTATTATAGAAGAAATATGTGTAACTATAGTTGTTGGTTCTCCTTATACAAATAAATAAATAAATGTCAGTTGCAAGCCCCACTTAGCACGGCAACGTATACAGCATGTTTTTATTGATTTCCGTTCCTTAAAACCTTAAAACATACAGCCATAGAAACGACGCAACTTCTTTAGTATTTAAAAATTCAAGAAAAAAGATTTTTTTCATTTTCATACAAAATAATTAATTATATCACCAAGGGCGAATACTTTCGGCCTTAAGAGCAAAAGTTAATGTCAAGTATGACAATATTCGAATGACACCGCACGTGACGCACGTCAACATTGTTATTTGTTAAGGATGTTTTATACTATACTAGGGGTGTTAATTAACGAAAATGAATTTTTGAATATCTTTGAAATGGTACGGGTTGGGACACTAGTGTCTTAGAGAAGATTACTTTATTTCATCTCAGGATGTGCTCTCGCAATTAACGGAATTTAATAAAAACATTCTGTATAATGATGTATTCGGTGAAGCGTAAATAAAATACCAATACTAACCATAACTCACTGATTCGATAATTTTCAAAATTTAAAAGTGTGTTAAAAAACCAGCCACTCAGACAGCGACAGTACCCCACGCCTCCCTCCGAAGAGGGAGGTGAACGATCATCGATGGCTGAAGACCGGACAGTCATCGCCTTTCTCACGCTCAGGGCACCGCGCCACATCTCATCTTCGTGGATGGGGTCAGCTCACGTATTGTGATAGCCTGGTGAAGAGCTTACTATAGAAATGATCCTATGAAGTAAGGTCTTGACGTGGATAATTCGACCGAGGAGCGTCATTATTCTTAGAAAAATCTTAACAGCGCGTTGTACATTTTAGTATGGGCGCCCGACGGACGGAACAGCGACATCTAGCGGGGAATTGGGTCGTACACCAAATGCAATACCACGTGGCCACGTGAGATTATTTTGTTTGACAGTACAACTGACCCCAGCCAAATAGTCTTAAGTCACATGAGAGTTGTATAGACTTACGACATTTTGGCTTATACACGATAACAGTAGCACAAGGCCAAACCGGTCAAGTGTACGGTGACACACAAATTATATTGTACGAAATGTGAGTGAAATACATCGATAACACTGTAAAGAGAGCTCTCTTATATATAATTCAAGATGGAGAAATTTCACTTTTAGACGTAGAAATTGGCATCAAACGCCTAAAGCCTCATAGCTCTCCTGGTCCAGATAATATTCCAGAATTTATCTTAAAAGGGTGTAAAGACTCGCTTGCTTTGCCGCTATTTCGCATTTTCAATTTAGCCTTGGATTCTGGGACGTACCGCTATCAATGGAAAGTGACACGCGTGCGCCCGATTCCCAAATAAACGGACACCGCTAACATTGAAAATTATCGACCAATTGCTATTCTCTCTTCAATTGCAAAGCTCTTTGAGTCCATCTTAAGTAGGCACATAAATACCCAGATAAAACCCTATCTCAGTGACGATCAGCACGGTTTCAGACCTAATCGTTCGGTTGAAACGAATCTACTGACTCTGGTTGACTCGATCTCTGAACACTTCGATAAGGGGATCCAAGTTGATGTGTTGTACTTCGACTTCAAAAAAGCGTTTGATCGCGTAGATAATGATGTGCTCTTGAGTAAGTTGAGTGGTATTGGTTTCTCCCCCAAATTGCTTAGAAACTTTGGCAATTATCTACACGATCGACGACAGTACGTGCAACATGGATGCTTTGTCTCAAAATCATATCATACCCGTTCTGGAGTCAGCCAGGGTTCGATTTTGGGACAGTTACTGTTTGGAATCATGATCAATGATCTGGCGTCAATCCCAAAGAGTGCCAGATCTCTGCTTTATGCCGATGACCTGAAGCTTGTGCATGGCGTGTAACAACTTTCAGACTGCAAATCACTTCAGGAGGACATTGACCTTACATATCAGTGGAGCATTCGAAACAAGCTTCTATTTAATATAGAAATGCTCAATAATGAATGACCTTTGGCCGTATCCATAATCCCCTATACGCCAAATATACACTTGGGACAGAACTGTTAACTCGCGTGGATACCGTCAAGGACTTGGGTGTGTTATATGATTCACGCCTCACGTTTCATGATCACATAAAAGCGTTAGTGGAGAATTGTTTCAAAAGATTGGGGTTCGTGGTCAGGAATGCGCGTGATTTCGACTGTCCTAGAGCTATACAACTCGTATTCACCGCTTTAGTTAGAAGCAAACTTGAGACAGCGTCTATAATCTGGAATCCGCATGAATCTTCTTACATCCTGCTATTAGAGAAAATAAAAAAAAAAACCTTTTTACGGTTTCTTTATAAGAAAAAATATGGATATTTTCCGTTTTTATATTCCACAAAATTTCTATTAGGCGTATTGGGTCTTAATTCACTTGAGACGAGAGGTAACTGTGTGCTACTAACGAGTGCTTGCAAAATCTTGCGAGGATGCTCAGACTGCCCAGAGCTGGTGGGTCAGGCGGTCCGTCTGCTGGTCCCCTCTCTATCGAGATTCCATTTTCACCCGCGTAACCGGCTGTTACTGGCTGCTCCAGAGGCGCGCACCATATCGCACAAAAACTCTCCTCTCGTTCGAGCTCTACACTGCCTTAATGCGCTTCTTGCATTAGCACCGGATGTGGACGTATTTGCAAGTGATTGGGGAATTGTGTGTCGTGAATGCTTAAGGTTATGCAAGGCGATGGATGCAAGTTTTCTGTTATATACGTGTATTAGAATTTGTAATCTAGTTTGTAATTCACAGTGACTTAGTTTTGAACTGAAATACTGTGTTATTATTTTGAATAAATAAATAAATAATAAATACATGTTTCATTCCAATTTCCAACATGTCTCAATTGCTGTTCAGCGAGGCAATGCCGCAAGCATTTTGGGGACATTTGGTTCGAGCATGACGCAGATCGAAGTGTAGTTTTAATTTATACTTTTTCCTCTCTTTTAGGTAGCTAGTTTAGAGCTTGTATGTATTTAATTTTTCGAATTTTAACCAATAAATCTCAAGTACTGTTATATCATAATATAAAAACCATTTTCAATATGTTTATCTAATAACAGTTCAATTTGGTTGCAAGTGTACTGTGATAATCAGTGTGTGTTACTCTATCACTCTATTAATAAATAATATAGTATTTTAGTTTATTATGTCAGACTAAACAACTTTGTTAATTTCGAAACAGATAGATATATGAAAAATACAGCGGCGGTTTTTTTTCGCGATACGTACTTATGATTAAGGACCGCGAACCGGTCCGAAACATGTCGAACGATATTCGACCTTAAATACGTGAGTGACCCGTTTCATTATATGTATTTAATATGTACATTTATTTTTCAAGGTTTTCAGAGATATCGGTCTTGTTATAGTATATACTATATACATCAGGTCTTTGATGAATAGTTACTCACATCTTGATGCCCTCGACGAGCAGCGAGGCCCAGGGCTGGTGCATTGACAGGCAGCGGCCTGTGTCGCTCATCTCCTGGATCTCCGGGTCTTGGATGCGGCTCGTTGGCAACCCTGGCAATTTAACGGCCACAGCGTACGCCTGGCCTTGCACGGATTCGTCAAACTGAAAAAAAAAACCATTCACTATTATTACACAATAACTAACCACCATAGAAAAGTCGAATATGCCCGACATTGTCATTTCAAAGTTCAATACCTCAAAAATGGTTGAACCGATTTTGATAAAATATGTCTAAGAACCATCGCTAGAAAACCGACTATCAACTAAAAAAACGGTAGTAAAGTTACAAGCAAACATAATCATCTTAATGACTTAAGTATAAATATTAATACTAATAAATAACTACTCAACTACTGTTGTAACATTGGGGAAATTGGGCACTAATGGTTTTATTTAGTGTAGTACCACGAATATAAGTTCCATCGACGTACCTGCGCAGAAAGCATTTCTTTTTTGAAAAAAAATGCGCAGGTAAAATCCTCAACGGCCTTTGGCCAACAATTTGCGAGCGACGCCATGCCAGCTATGAGCGATAGAGCACGAGTTCACCTGTCTTTGTATTATAGGTCTTTATTGGATTGGTCATACATTCGATTTCATTCGGTACTTGTCTGCACTCGTCGGCGTCAACGAAGATTGCCGATGTAACTTATAATTGTGGTTCTACTGTACTATTTATTAAATAATGGGTAAAACAAGTTTAAATTATTAAATATATGTAGAATATAGGAGAAATTATTTGAAATGAACGCCAAAGTGCAATCTTTATGGTTTATACCGTAAGGTCTATATTTAAATAAATTATCTCTGCACAGACGTGCATCTCAAATAATACTAACATTACTTCTAATTAATTTCACTCACTACCTGTTTTATGGCTTATAATAGCAACATTTTTAGCCTCTTTTTAAACACGTATTTACCAGCAGTTGTTTTCAGAATAAATGGTTGTAAATAATCGGGGTGTTAAATAATTACGCGTTCTTTTGCCATAGTAATTATAAGCTTTAGGTTCCAAATAGGTCGATCAATAATGTCGTAATCAATAAAACCGTATGTAATGTAATTAAATGTAAATCATGAAATTATTTCCATACATTTTAAATATAAAAGACTTAAAGAGTCAGAACTCTGCAAAAAATGGACCGCTTCGTAAAGGTTCGGCTACACCGGTGCTCAAAATACGATGACGGTACGGAATTGAATGAATATGGTGTAGCTAGAGATATTTGAAAATAGAGACAACGTAAAAAAAAGAGAACATCAACAAAATCAGTAACCTGCAGTAGCGGGGCGTTGACCCCCGGAGCCACGTCCCTGTCCGACGGGACCCCGACATTCGCGGGCTGTAGCATGGCGTTCCCGCCCCCGCCTCCGCCCCCGCTTCCGCCTGTGATCTCGCGGATCCTGTCCTCGTCGACTTCATGCTCTATCGTGTTGTCTTCCACTATCTGACGACCTGGAAAACGGAAAGACGGAGCTTACAAGAAGCTTTTAGAAAAGTCGGGTTCTGGGTTACTACAAACACCGACACGTATATTTATATATTTTTTTAGGTCTCGCCGAAAGATCAGTGCTGGCTCGCTGAGTCGGCATTATGGTGAGACGAGACCTTATCGTGGTGATATAGCGAGAGTGATTAATAAAAATAAATATTCAGGAACAATGTAACACGAATCGGCCTAGTCCCAAACTAAGCAAAGCTTGTACTACGATATACATACTTACATAGATAAAAAACTCAAATAAATACGAACATGAACCCTGAAAACATTACACTCCTTCTTTTGGCAGTCGTGTAATAAATACTTAAATACATAGAAAACATCAAAGATTCCGTACGTGCTGACAAATAAATGCCCTAACCGTGGATTCGAATCCGGGACCTCCGTCTTCGTAAGCAGGGTCACTACCAACTAAGCCAATGTCTCAATGTCTTTGCGTGTCTGTTGCGTTGCTGTGCTTTGTCGTCAATACTCACTATACACTCTCGTATTCGGCAAGTCTCGTGTAATTTTGTCGAGAATGTGGAGCGGGCTGACTTTCTGATCTGTACACTAGATGGCGCTAGTAGTCACCACAAATTACGGAAATAACTTACAAAGGAGAGTCACTCGCACTCAGCTGTACGCTGCCCGCGTTGAAGAAGTCGTTGTCCTTCACTTACTCAAGATGTCGCAAAGATCTTATACATAGTACACTATAACGAAGCAAAGTTATTTCAAACCTTGCCAAATAAAAATGAACTCTATTTTGTAAGAAACAAGACTGTTTTTAAATTAACCACAGATAAGTTGAGAAACGAGCTCGGAAGAGACTTGCTTTGTCTTAGCGTGTCCCTCTCGCACTCATTGGCATATTACATATGTACTACATACATATAGATATAGTTATTGCCTATATTAGAAAGGGACACATTAAATCCATTAAGACAACGTGAGTATTTTACGTCTCGCGTTTTCGGCCACACATAGCACTAGTATACGTAGTATCTACTATCTCTATGAGATGTCACTAGTAGCCGGAGATGATTTGTTTTTTATACTAACCCGCGAAGTCGAAGGTCATCTTCTTGTGCAGCCTGCTCGCATGTTTCTTGTCGTGCAGCGACTGCTGGTAGCGGTTGAGTTTTTCCTTCTCGCTCGCACTCAGCCACACGCTGCCCGCGTTGAAGTAATCGCTGTCATCGTCTGTCACGCGCGTGCGCCGTTCACTGTCAAAACAAATGCAAATAATTATATATCAGATTTCGCTCCGTGTGCAAAGTTTTTCACTTTGGCATCAGATTTGCCTTGCATTTAACCCGTCGAGGAGTAAAAGCATAAAAAATCAACATCACCTAGTTTCCTAAGAAATTACAAGTTTTGTTTAGACAAGTTTTACATTGTCGTATTTCGGGAAAATACTAATAGAAAATTGGGTACCGGAAAGAAGCCCGGGGCGAGCGGGGACCGATGGGAAGGTCGATCTCCATCAATAAGTTTGTCTTGGTCCCTCGTCACCTGACAGAAAGAGACGCACAAACCTGGTACGAATCAACTCGCGCAGCCTGTTTCTATGCGGCATGGCCGCCCGCTAGCCTTTCAGTCGGTTGCGTTCCTTCAATGTCTCTATAAGCTTGTCTCGGTCCCTCGAAACCTGACAGAAAGAGAAGGACAAACCTGGTACGATCAAACTCGAGCAGTCTGTTTCTATACAGCATGGCCGCCTCCCAGCCTTTCGGCCAGTTGCGTTCCATCAATGTCTGCATGAGTTTGTCTCGGTCCCTCGACACCTTAGAGAAAGAGATACATAAATCTGGTACGATCAAACTCATGCAGTCTGTTTCTATGCAGCATGGCCGCCTCCCAGCCTTTCGGCCGGTTGCGTTCCATCAATGTCTGCATGAGTTTGTCTCGGTCCCTCGACACCTTACCGAAAGAGATACACAAACCTGGTACGATCAAACTCGAGCAGTCTGTTTCTATGCAGCATGGCCGCCTCCCAGCCTTTGGGCCGGTTGCGTTCCATCAATGTCTCCATAAGTTTGGCACTCGCCTTCGTCTTGGCGTTTATCTCTCTCTGCTCCCCGGGGGTACACACCTGGAAGAATGAGACAAAGTATATTGCTAATATCATATGTTTGTGCCAATAAATAAAACCTTTATTTCATCCCCGTAGGAAATTATAAAAGTATCCAATGTCCTTGTCCTAAAGTACTTAAGTGTGAAAAAATAATAAACATAACAGACACACTTTGTTTATTTTTACATTTAATTTTTACACTTCAACATTTGTAATTAAGGACAAGATTATTCGGGATCTCAAGCTTAAAGAGTTGTAGAGAGGAATGCTAAGGAATATCTCATTATTTCTCTCATGTTTGAAGTAGCCGAACTGGGGAATTACCGCCACCTTACAGAAGATCGCAGCTTTAACAATCTCGGCTACACCCCGGGGGTGCGGCAGCGTGTGTATTTATTACTGAATCGTGAGAATTCCATTTGGATTGTTCTTAATTTTCAAATGTCAGCCCTGTTGAGATTACACATTGCTTGGCTAAGTAAAGCGTTTGACCTACTGATCTCACTCACAACCTAGATACGCAGCTATAAGATGGAAAGAGGCATCAATGTATCCCTTTCAAGGCGGTTGTCTTTGATAAATTGGTAGGTGTGTAGAGCACTCTATGGTGTAGCTGGTATTGCTAGGTTGCTGGTAGCTACCATAGAAAAGACATCATACCAAGTTGCCACAGAACAGGCACGGCCCGGAACCCTCCTGCTTGCAGACAACCCGTCCGCATTGCAGGCAGTTGTTGATCAGCTCATGCTTCGATGCTTGGCAGTCGCAGTGATGGCGACCTGAAGAAATCCGGTCGTAACATTCAGTGACTTAAGAGTCGATTCTCCATACAAACGTAGCTTCTTTCTCATTTTAAAACGTCATGCTGAAATAACATGATACTTTGTATGCACAATGGAATCCGCCGTATCTAGTTCGGAAATTAGTTTCTGTTGCTAGAAATTGGAATGCAAAAAAATAGCGAGGATTTGAATTTTTTAGGTCTTGTATGAAAACCTTAATAATCGCTGTATTTTTTCTCAATTATAATTACAAGCAATAGAAACTAATTTCCGACCTAGATATACCGGATCCCCTTGTGTATACAAAGTTTCAAATGATTCCAGCATGCCATTTTTAAATGAGAGCGAAACTATGCTTGTATGGAGAAGCGAGCTTACTGCGGACTCTTAAACCAACCGCCTGGTGTCAGGAGGTTAAATGAATTGAAAACAAATAAACCATCTCCAATACAATTATACCAAGATTTATGTGACAATACTGACGACTACCGACCTGGGAGCTCGAGATGGAGAGGTTATTTGTTATAACACGTCGGTGGCAAAGAAACAGACATCCCACCTGATGAGTGATGGGCTGTGTTCCGAATCACGCTCACAGCGCGCTCACGATCGGACCGATTCACGCTAACAGCGCTTACACGAGATGTCGTTGATGACGTCATGGACGGCGCTCACGGTGCTCACACTCCCAGCCGTAAGCACCTTGAGCGCAAACGTCAAGTTGACGTTCGACACGTTATGACCTCTCATTATAGGCGCGAAAAAACAAAACTTCATAGGTTATATTTATTGCTATAATATTAATAATCATCATCATTTATTTCACTATCTCCTATGATCTTCAATTTGGTCCTGGAACATGTCGTTCGGAAACTGCTTTCACATGATTCCAGAATTGAACTAAACGGATAGTGTTAACCCTATCAGCCTATGCTTTCTACGCGTCTACGCAGACGACTTTGGTTTGCTAGGCAAAAATCGAGAAGAGAAGGGGTATAAATGTCGGCGAGAATGTTGGAACAAGAAGCAGCAAAAGTGGGGCCTAGGATAAATCATGGAAAGACGGAAAACCTTCACATGAAGCGTTTCAGAAACAGTCGTGCCTAACGAGAAGTCCTTCTTGTAGGAGAAAGAAACCTCTTACACGGGGCTGTCCATTTAAATACCTCGGATGTATTGTCACTGATACGCATGCTAGAGAGAATGAAATTAACACCCGTATCCAGAACACCTTACGCTGCAGTGTTGCTCTGCACAGAGTGTTGGCGTTATATAAGCGCAATCCACCCCATCTTAACGTATGGGTGTAATGCCTGGACACTAACACTTAGGGAGGAGCCCAGCCTGTTAGGAGCAGAACGTAAGGTGTTCCGAAAAATCCTGGGACCAGTGAAAAGAGAAAATGGGAGTTGTATGATCCGTAAAAATGCCGACATAGAAGAGCTGGTGGCTGAACCAAATATTATAGGTGAAACCAAAGCGCATCGTCTTCGCTGGCTTGGGCACCTCGAGAGGAGGAGAAGATCGACAGGTGAAGAGAGCATACTGGGGCCGACCGATCGGACGGCGTCCTGTGGATCGCCCCAAGTATCGCTGCAAGGATTTGGTAGACGAGCACCTGTGTGAGCTTGGAGCCGGTGCAAGCTAGCGAAAAATAGCGCAGGACCGAGAAAAGTAGCGTGCTCTTGTCTCGGAAGCCAATACTCATTTTGGGTCGTCGTGTCAACCTAGTTAGTTAGTTTTATATTAGTTAGTTGCAGATTGCGATTAATTTCAATTTGCTACAAATCAAAAACCCAGCCCAGTATTTTCTACTACGATTAATTGACGAACTCAAAATTCAAATTCAGTTGACGTTGACATGAACATGACATTAAACACGCTCATGACTGGTCCGAAACAAAGCACACTTACGCGGCCTTGAGCGCGCTAAATTCGGACCGGCCGCCAGCACTGTAAGTGGAACTAATGGGTGGATTTTCTTGACTAGTTTAAACGTCTTATCAGGCACATGGTGATTATTTTTAGACGAAATTACAAATTTTCGGTAAATGAAAACAAAAAAAAATATGAAAAGGTTTCTTAATTTATATTTAAAGTGAATTGTTTTAAAGTAAAGTATCATCTGGTAAAATATCTGCAACTAATAAATTAACACCTTGTATAAACGTGTGTTGGTTGACACTACATACTCATGATTCAGCTTTTCGAAACATGTAGAGCAATATTCGACCTTAAAGACGTCAGTGAGTCATTATATGTGTTTTAACACAATCACTGCCAGAAACCCATGTAGCGGGTGCTGTGCGGCTTCTCTCAGCCGGACAGCCCGGTATTCAAAAGGTACTTAAATACAAAATACATTACACAGTGGCCTCCTTTTTTCAATATCTATCGTTAAATTTAAATAATCACAATTATTAACGGGTGGCGCCAGTGGCCACGTTAAAGCACCCTTAAGTTTGAGAACGCAAAAAAAAACACTGTAATAGTGAGTACTCACCCTTAAGAAGAACAACTTGAGCATTTTTACCCTCCTGTGAATACAGGTTGACAAACTTTGTCTTCTTCTTGGTCTTGGCCTCCTCGGCAGGTGCTAGTTCCTGTTTTGGGACCTCCGGGCTGACAAAA